>OW679194.1:215309992-215441166 GCA_940337035.1 Agriotes lineatus
ATGGTTCGTACCCAACACTGTTATCAGAAGGGATCTCCAAATTCCAACAGTGAAGGAAGAAATACTCCGATATAGCTTGCAATATAGAGATCGGCTCACGGTCCATCCCAATGAATTAGCAGTAAACCTAACGAATCAGCCTAACAACAATAGGCGGTTAAAAAGACATGTGCCAAACGATTTAATAACCAGATTTTGAATGTAATTTAGATAGTGTAGTTTAAGTTAGTTTAAAAGTCTTAGATTGTAAGTTTTTAATCCCTAAGTCACAAGAAGCTTAAAAGCTTAATTGTTACTGAAGCTTGCTAATGAGCATTCTTCTACATGTCAATCCATACCACCACACCATTTACTTAATGTACTTGTACAAAATGTAAATAAAAATGGGACGCTAAATTAAAAAAAAAATCTTAAAACCAAATTTACCAGGTTCCCATTTTGTAAATTCCGGACACATTTATTAACTTACCACATTAATTCCTTCTATGGTTTTTTACATTAGGAAAATGTCTAAACAACAATTTAAATAGAAACTAATAAGAAAAGAAGCATTTCTAGAACTATCAGCTATATGCAACATGAAGAAACATACTCTGTTGCATTTGAAAAGTATTTGTTAAAATTAGTATTGTAATAGAAACTCTATTTTTAAAAACGTATATTAAATGCTAATGCATTACTCCTACTGCTGTCGTTACGCGACAATTAAAAGCACCATTGATTTTTTGTATTTACGTAACACTTCCAAGTTGCGTGTTAAAGCATATTTACTGCGGAGGTGTTGACAATTAAAAAAGGAAAATGCAATTCAAAGTCAAAGTGCGTCCACACTATTATTTTCGGAATTGCAAATTAAACGGGTCCGGTGATTTACAAATGTAAAGAGCTATAAATTCTCGGAATTATGTATCGCCTAGAAATGATTTACTTACTTATGCCTCGTAAGTTACTCAAGGAATAATAACGACTCCATATTCGAATACGTGACCTTAAAAATTACATCAGCCCTGCGATCAAGTCACAGTGTTGAAAATAGAGTGGTATATTTGTGGCAAGGCGACATATGTGTTAGAATTAAAATTCAATACATTTTCATGAGGGATTTGAATATTGCATAAATGCAAATCGCTAGCAATAATTTATAACAGTGGCGGTTATTTGCAAATACGGATCACATTAGAAACGTTACACCTGTGAGAGCCGGACGTCCATTCTTAAATTTTCTTAAGCTACCCCAGCAACTTTAGGTATCCAATTAAAACTTTAAGATTAGCTTTGCTTTTATTTAATTGCCTTTGTTCACTCATTTGGGCGGATTTAAAAATTTCGTCGTGTTAAATGTGCCCAACTTTTAACAGTGAAATCGTAATTAAGAATGATTCAGTATATCTCCACTTACAGTTTATGCACACAATTGCATGGAAAATTACAGCGAATTCTAATATATCTCCACTGAATATCTAAATTGGAGCGTAACGAAACAATTTAAAAGTAAGTAATTGTTTTCCACTGGCAAGCAATTTCGAATTTAAATGACGCTATTTCGGTGTGTGAAAACAAATTTGCCCAAGCTCCAATGCAATTAACAACAGAAAAATATTGTTTCAAATTTACGTTTTAAATTGATATATATATCGCATCTTATTTCAAAAAAGTATTTAGTACTTCAAGTAATAAACAATGTTTTAGCTAGAGAATATTATTAATAATTAAAAATTTATATTTTAACATTCGTACTAATGCAGAATTTGAAGCGTTACACTCTATGTTTTATAAATGTAACATTAGTAGGTATGTATATTTGTTACTATACTATATTCACTATCGTTATAGTGTTTCGTTCTAAGACCTATGATAAGACTCCGATTAGTTGCACCTCAGATGATTAATTTTCTTAGCTGTTTTTGTATTCCTACCTAATCGTTTCATTGAAACAACACAAAGGGTTCCTGCAAGGTTGGTATTAATTTTATTTTTCCGGTGGTTGGTTAGCTTTTGTGTGGAAGGTCCCCTATTCATATTCATGCATCTTTTTTAAGATGGTTCCCAGCAGGTACAGCTCCGTTTAAAATACGACGAAAAGACGTTTACATAGTAAAAAAGTTGTTATTCGTTGAAAATTAAACGTTAAGTTTCAGTCTAAGAGTTAACGTCATTTTCTCAAGGTGACTTAGACGTTGATTTTTAGTAATTCTTTTTACTGTTTACGTAACTATTCCGTTCATTAAACGTGTTGGCTATGAGCTATGACGTTTATTGAGCGTGTTTATATGACGCCGGTATGTTGTTGATACTAAGAGCATTTTACACCAGCAATTAATGTAAAACTTAGACATACGTTTATAAGAACACGAACATTTTATAGTTTTCATATTAGGTTAAAATAACGTTAATATAAAACTTCTTTTAAATTAGTAGTCTAACCTTAATATCGATATATCAGTCTTACACCAAGGTGATAATGATGTTTTTAGATTATATTTTGATGTCGTTGATTTTAAGTGTATTTTAGACGAGCAGTTAATGTCAAAAGTTGACATGACTCTCACAAAAACACGTAAGTTGTACTCGTCATCAGAACGTGTGCTTAGCGAGCCTATTACGCGATGGTTATTGCTTACGTGATAATGCCGACCAATTGAAACGCGTTATGCTAACTCACCGCAGTGGAATGTTACATTATGCTGTCTAGCAGTTCTCTCCCCTTGCCTCATGATCTGGATTGACTGTATAGGGCTCCGTTTGTGCCGTTGATAAAATCGGAAAATCCGTCAGTCAGAACCTTGTCTGTTTGTTATTCTAGTTTCACATAAGGCTAGCAGAATTGCGTTACAAGAATACATGGTAGGTATAGTTCGTCCCCATAGATCAGCTTAATGAGCGAATCACTAAAAGTTTTTCTGCAGGTAATATCTAATAGAATTCATATTAATTGCAAATACATCATTGATACCACACATTTTGGTTTTAGATACATTATTGGTACAAGCACGATTATGTATGGGATGTATATTATATTATAATGGATTACTTACAGTGTGTCCCAGGATTGATGTTACAAGAGGTGAGATGGACTAATTTTTGAATTTTATTTTAAGGTTCTGGGATTTGGTCCTGCTTGGTTTGAAAAGAATTTTTAGAATATTTTCAATTTTTGAAAAACAAGTAGGCCTTGACAGGGAAGCGAAAATTATCTTATTTTCTGGTAAACTTCCCTTCTGTTCAGGATACGGCAAAATGTTATTAAGAAAAGTTGTTCAGAATGATAAATCATGGCCCTATACAAAATTTCAGAAAGCTCTACGTACATATATTAAACCGTCATTTTTAATCAATTCAATTTATGAGTACATACATATACAGTGTGTCTCACCGACTATGAGCCATAGACAAATTAACATTGGAAAAGTATATAAGGATCAACTAGGGCTACGATCTATAGATTCTGTTTAATTAGGCAAAACAAAAGAAACTATTAATTCTGTTAAATACCTAAGCAAAGTTATTTGAGCTATTTCAGCAAATTTGTTTAGAATAAAAAAATCAAGCAATTTTAAAGTTATCCACGTAGTTGATCATTTATAATAAGTAATACATTTACCTACAATGAATGTTTACACTACAGGCGAAAAAAACCAAATGGTTTCTTGGAATTTAGCCGGTAACAGCTTGAGGAGAACTTCAGATCTTTTTAGTGTGTACTACAACATTGATCGCCCAATTTCTTCTAAGGACACAGTAGCGCTAATTGTAAAACGATTCCGAGGAACTGGATGTGTCAATAATTTTAGCAAAAAAGGAATGATGAAAATAATGAAAATCTAAATCTGAATAACGAAATAGATATTTTGGGGGCTGTCGAAGGCAATCCTAACATAAGTGTGGGACAAATAGCAGGTGAGCTTGGAGTATCTCGTTCCTACGTTCATCGCACCCTAAAAAAGCACAAATATGTTGCTTATAAATATTCAATGCAGCAAGAACTATTAGCAGGAGACAGTGAACAACGAAGTGACTTTTGTGAATTGTGTTGAATAAGTGTAATGGCGATAACAATTTCTTAAAAAACATTTGCTTCAACAAGTGCACATATACTTCAAATGGGAAGCCAAATCATCAAAATTATCGTTACTGAAGCCAAGAGAATCCCCATGTGAAGGCTCACACTCATTCACAGTATCGACAAACTGTTACCGTATGGGTTGGAATGTACTTCGCAACTTTTATGACAGACTAAGTCATTGTTTAGTAGTGAATGGAAACACATTTGAGCATTTAATTAATTAGGTAATCTCTGTTTTCTGTTATAAAATTCGTAAAACATATTTGAAATTGCTTTCTATTATTTTACTTTAAAAATACAGTGTTTGGATATACCATTTTTTGTCTTACTTTAAATTAACAAATATTTCTTGAACAAAACCACAGAATACAAGACAAAACTTTTTATTATAAAATACATGTTTACTGTTATACATACATACTTAACCTCTCTCGTGTGTCCGTTTACTGCATGTCAGGCACCCTGCTTAATTACAATGGAATACGTATTCAAGTAACATTTAAAAAACATAAATTTGTTAGTAAACTAATAATTTCAACATTTACATAATAATTTTTCACAGAAATTCCTGAAAATGCCTTCGATCATGTTTTAAATACATGTTAACCCTACGTTTTATCGTTAAACACATCGGCCAATATTCTTGGTGAGATGGTATTTGCTGCAATCACAATACCTCTTGTGTAGCGAAAATAATCTAATGATGCATAATATGCAGCATTTTTTGCACACATTTTTAATAGGACAGGATCTGTACAAAACGCCTACAAAAAATTCATGTACAATAACTTAATTATTAAAGAACACCATTACATGTCAATTTACCTGTTTGAGCTGACAAATGTGTTAAAGATTTATTAGGACTCGTGGTTATTCGATCTTAGATATCTTGCAAAATGTCTTCAGTGATCGCAGATTAGGTGGTGTCCCTGTACATTTGCCGTTACTACCTGTTCCACGGAACGTGGCACTGCGACGTTAGGGTACTGTTTTTCAAATTGTTAATAAGATGGAGATGAATATATCCAAACACAATTTTCATCACGTTCTCCAGAACAAAACTCAGCCTCTACGATAAACTTATTGCCTTCATCAGAGAAAACAATTTTTTCAGCTTAACCTAAAAGTAGCAAGGTCGTGCTACAATTATTAAAAAATAAGATATAGCAATATGAATTCTTACCAAATAAATTCATCAAGTGTGGTGTTATTCTTGAAAATGGCTGTTTTTAAATAAAATGTAAACAAATAAGGCGAAAGTTATTTCCTTTATTTATGGAAAGTTAAACACGCAAATTTTACAGTGCCAAATTTACTGCGCGTGCATAAAAATTAGAGAGTAAGATTAGTGAACAAATTCTAGGCATACAGACAGACAGCAGTTTTGATAACAACAGGAATATTTTACAGTCCAATGAATATTAATAAAATTTGTATTGGGACTACAAATTTTAAAGATACCCGCAATTAGAAACTAAAGCACAGTTGTGACAACAAAATAATTCAATGATTATTTCACTTCTGACCAATCACAATTCTCGATCCGGCCAAAGCAATAATTGTTGCTTACAGAATTTCCCAATGCTAATTTTGCTACACACTGAATATATTGCTTTCTAAAAAATAACGTTTTTTTCTAAGTCTACAGATCTTTCTAAAATTTTGTATAGAGCCATAATTTATCATTCTGAACAACTTTTCTTAATAACATTTTGCCATGAACAAAAAGGGTAGTTTACCTGAAAATAAAATCATCTCAAAAACTGAAAATATTCTCTCTCTTTATCAAACCAAGCAGGACCAAATCCCAGAACCTTAAAATAAAATTCAAAAATTTATAGTACATCTCACCTCTTGTAACATCAATCCTGGAACACACTGTATAAGAAGGTTAAGTTATTTTATTAATAAAAGACAAGGGTGTGATATATTAAAAAAAATGATTAAAATATTTCATTACTAAATTTACAAAGCTGAATTTGGGTATTATAAAAGGATATCAGAATTATTATCATGTAAATATTTTGTCAAGTAATGGAATAATTTGAATTTAGTTGAACAATGAAAAATAAGAAACAGAAGGTTCCAAAGTGATTTAAAAGTTACCTGAAATAGAGTGCCAGATTGACAGCAAATACTTATTTGAGAAATGTTACTAAATGTGATAATAAAATATACAGAGTGTTGAACTATAAAAAATATGCAAAAACGATATCACTAGGGAGATATTAATTTGATGTACACAAACAGATTTTCATAAAAAAACATGTTATACTAATTTGTAAAACCTGAAATTTTGAAATAAACCCTTTCATAATGTAATTTAGTTGATCTGTTGGATGTATGAAAGGGTGTGATTAATGCCAAATTGTCCAGACGAAAATAAAGCGAATATTTAAACAAGAAGATTGCATAATGACGATATGGAGAAGATGTGTTTGGTAGCAGGACCATAATTTGAAACACTATAGGCATTGAAGTAACTTCTGGAATTGGATGTTAAACGTAGTTTACTGTTAGTTAGTTTCATTATGTGAATTGCATAGCATGAGCTGCCTTCACTGGAAGTAGGACGCATCAGGTTTCTGGAATTGACATATTGAGAATTGGAATGGATTTTATCTAATACTTTGCTGGGCTTTTTATTGGAGTGACATCTTGTGACTTGTACTTATTGAAGTGACGTCTTGTGGATTGCACCAGATCAAGGTTTATATTATTTGGTTTGTCGGCGACTTATTTGAAAGAAACAGGTTTTATTTACTGCTGGAAGATCTTGACGAGGTTCGTGTTGCTGAGTTGTATGCTGATTGAAGATTTGGGACGGAGACATTCTGGAGGGTGTTTGCTGTTCCTAATAGTTAGCTGCGTCGACACTGGGGTTAGTCTGCAGTTTGAAGAATTTCTGTAAACAGTTGGTATGCATTTGGATGACAGGTATTTATTGATAAAACTAAAATAAACAGTAAAAGAGTGAAGTGAGGTAATTAAAAAGGGACTACTTACTATTTTATGTTTATTGAGTAACAGGTAATGTAACAGAGAGGTGTTTGCGGTTGATATTCCACATACATAAATTAAAGTGATACTGACGTTCATAGAAATTGTCACAAATATTGGACGTAAGTTTTCATTAAACAAATGCTTTTTCAGGAATAACATCAGTCTTGATATTGCGTGAACCGACCTGTTTATTTGAGAGTAATCATGTTCTACTGAAATATTTAATAACTTAATATTAACGATTCACATTGAAAGGCATATGGAGTACTTGAATTCATCTTAAATTAAAATTTGCCTAAACCTAAATAGAATTCGTACAGTCAAACGTATCATTAAAGAATATCAAATAATTGTTGTATTGTAAAATAATTACTTATACCTCATATTGCAAATATAACAATCAATACAATATATATGCTTTGTGGACTATCAGAAGGCGTTTGTAGGTGAAACATAATAAACTAATAGAGCTATTACAGGACACTGGTATCGACGAAAAAAACATTCGAATAATAAAAAACCTATACTGGTGACAGGCAGCTCAGGTCAAAATAGGAGATCATCTTAACCATGGTGTAAAGAATACAAGGTGAAACATTCCCGGAGCTGCACAGTCGTTCAGAAACTAGATGGGAGATGTCAACTAATTTCCCATGGGCCTACAGAAGGAAATCCATCATGGCCTCGATTATGGTGTAACCATGACCGCGATCGTATATTGTTGCTGGCACTGTTAGTAGATGTCAAATTCGAGGTTAGCAGGTTAGATTTTTCGTCAGTCTGACATCAACTGACGCAAAACCTAACCTCGAATTTGACATAGACAACGTCTTCAACAACACACTTCAGTACTACAAATCGTGCCATTTGTGGGCCTATGTCCTATTGGTTGCATTTGAGGTCCGCCCACATTCTGCGGAACGTTACACCTTGTATTCTTTACGCCATGATATTAAAAGAGGGGTATGACAAGGTTGTATCTTGTCACCCATGTTATTTAATATCTACTCAGGATGTGTAATACAGAAAGCCGTAAATGAAAGAACATAGGGAATTAAGATCAATGTTTGGATAATAAATATTCTGCGCCGATGACAACATATTATTGGCGGAAAGAGAAACTGACCTGCAACTGTTACTCAGCAGGGTCAATACGTATAGTAATGAACAAGCACTGCCAATTAATACAAATAAAACACAATTTATGATTGTAAGCAAACAACATTTGCATGTAAGTATTACGTTAATGATTAATAATATCGAGAGAGTTTCATATTATAGATACCTAGGATGACTGATTGATCAAAATCTAGAACTACGGTAGAGAATGCCTCAATGCTATATCTGGTCGACGGCATTATATGTATACCAGGGCTGGACCCTGAAAGCGTTTGAACTATGGACCTACCGAAGAATGTTAAGAATTCCCTGGACAGCGCATGTTAGTAACGAAGAAGTTTTGCAAGACATCAATAAAGCATCTGTTATTGAAAAAATTGTTAAGAGAAAAAAAACTGCGTATCTTGGTCATATAATGACGCATGCCCATTATGGCATACTTCAGTTAATTATGACTGGTAAATAAACCAATCTAGGAGAGTAGGGCGAAAAAGAATATCATGGCTATCTAACGTATAATAATGGACGGGGACAACAGCAGCAACTCTAACATACTCGACAAAAATAGAAAAAAATACACCATATTAACCTCTAACCACAAATGAAACGGCACCTACAAGAAGAAGTGCGTCCTATATTCCACTAAGTTTAACCTTTTTCCCATTTAAAATAAAACAGCTGTCGACTTTATGTAGAACTACACAGTGTTGAAGCAGTTACCCGATCTGTTTTGAGATTTCGTCTATCAAATAAAGTCGCCGTTTTATGCAGTTGAGCTGGGCACAATAAAGATTATTTAGAAGAAAAGTATCGTACTTTTGTAGTTAATACCTGGCATAAGTAAAATTTGTACCCATAAAACCGTCGTTTCATCGTAAAAACAAGTTGAAATTGTGGTTGAAACATAACGTGCTTATAACGTTAACACTTAACTAAACAATAACTTTAATAAAACGTCATTTTAATATATAAAGCACGTAGATTTTTGGTTGAAAAGGTAACAGCGTTACAACGTTAACATATAGGTAAAAAGTGTGCAATAAAATGACGTTTCAAAGACGTCCGCTTGGCAAACAAACGTAAAAAACACGTTAAATAGTCGACAAAAATGTAAAAAACTTCCGTGTTTTGTATCGCGATTATAACGTCCACACATAATCGTCTCATTTGGTCATAATTTAAACGTTATAGGCTGACGTAGAATCAAGCACGTAACGTGGAGAAACTGGTTGATTTTCGTCACTTCATAACACTTGGTCCAAAGTTATGTTTTAACGTTAGTTCAACGTGACCGTGCTCACCGGGTTAGCTCTGTTGTGATCCGACTTCGTTGGTACTTTCTTCTGGTATTGCTGTTATCCGGGTACTCCCCCCCGGTACTCTTGTCCTTTTCCAAATGTATTTTCTGGCATTTTATATTTTCATGGTAGCATATTACTTTCTATGATTTTGTTTGACGGCACTTGTTGTGATACGCCTTTGGGTATTCAGTGCTCATGTTTTAAGCAGTGGGGTTGGATGTTCTAACCTTGTGATTGTGATCTGAGATTGGAGTGGATGATTGCGGAGGCGTTGTCTTTTGTTAGGAGTCTACGACAGGTTAACCGCCAGCACGCTTTTTTCACCTAGAAGCGAAGACTAGTCTCAGTGCCTGAGCTTGAGGCGGTCGTTCTGTCTGGTTTTCTCTTTTTCACTTAAATCTGGGTTGGCGTTTCTTCGAACTTGTGTTCTAGGAGTTACTCTGAACTTCCCGTCTTTTGTTTTCTGCATCGTCCAAAGCCCGCTTTAGTATTTTACTTACAGATGTGTTTAGGAAGAGGCGAGTTTAAATTTGTAATTTTTGGGATTTGCAATTGGTGTTCCTTTTTTGTAAACTTTGACCATGCAACTTCAGTGTGGTGCTATTTTTCGGTTAGTAGTTTTGAAACGTGACGTTTATGAAACGGATTTATCGGAAGAGCATAATTAATCAGATGCCGAAGTGGTGCTATTGAATATTGAATAACGGCTGGTTTTGTATGGTATTATGGGAGTAAAGTCAACTGCAGACCATCTGGAACTTCTGCATTTTTCCCTCTTCCGTTTCACAAGTATCTTCCAGGGAGTCGTACTTTACTATTCCCCTGCTGGAGCTGCACGCCGCACGCTGCGCTGGTGTGAACCACAGCACCTGCTAGAATGGTTCGGTTCCGATTTCTACGATCTCTCGACGCAAATGATTTACTGTTTAAATTCAGGATTGTTTACATTTCACAGTTTGAGTACCTAGGAGTACAGTTACCACCCTTGCATTTTTATTTGCGACTTGGGATTGCAGAACTTGCTGAATCGCGTTTGGTACGGCGGTTAATTTAGTAAATTTTAAATTCATTCTAATATTTTAACTAGCATACTAGCAATGCATGTCTGTTGTTCACTAATTCAGCTTGAAATAAGGAATAGGTTACATAAAACAGTAACCATCAGTAGGTAAGGTGTTCCACTCTAGACATATCATGTTCAACACAAGGTACCACGTTGTCCAAGTAATTTATTCTTGACAGATGGAAAGCAAGAGATGGCCTTAACGGAGACGAATACTCTAGATAAATAATATGAAAGATTAGCTAAGCCGCTCCAGGTGGCAATAGATACTATGGGCTATATTCATTTCTAACCTCATCAGATGATAAATCACAAGAAGAAGAAGAAGACGAACCGTTGATATAGAATATTCGTCTGTGTATGTTCAGTAGTTGCTAAAATTAATTATTATATTTATTTTATTTTCGGAATCCTCTTTGTCGGACGTATCAGAGTTCAATATAACCATTTGAACAGCAACGAACATAATCAATTGTAATTCATCCACAGGATTTGAAGGTAGGCCGTAGTTTTCTGATTAAATGGAACCATCACAAGTGTCAGTATAACCGCGTTTTTTACCAAATGCATTCTGAATTCAAACTACAAGTAAGGCTTACCGTCTCACTTTTGTTAAATTTTGCATTTTACAATAAACTTGTTTCTTTCTGAAATATAATAAAAAATTTAAGCCGCTGAACTTTAAATTGAATTAATGAAAATACTAGCATATTGACAATCGAAACAGATATGCAAAACATTTACGGAAGATATAGTTCAGCTACCAGGATAGATAGGGTAATTTATATAAAACGTACTAGATATGTGCTTTCCTCTGTGGCTTCCCATTTAATATAGGCCGCTGGTCTCGTTTGATTCTCTTAGCCACCTGTTATAAGGGAAATCCCGTCTACAGCAAGTAATGCACTTAAAGGGACTTAATTATATCAGCATGAGAGGAGGCGGGGTGTAAACTGGAATAGAAGAGAGCTCGCTCGCGATAGTCAAAACAATTGTATCGTGAAAGATACCGGGAAAATTCGCATTATTTTATAGGTGGCACTAGGTATAAAAGTAACATTTATAAAAATAGATCTACCTTCAACTATGACCGCAACATAGAAAAATAATAAAACGGTTTCTAAGAATTATACCTGCTGGTGACGTCGCGTCGCGTGTTAGACAACGTGTTTGCAACCAACAGGGAAAAACAATATTAATAAGCTGTCGCAAACCGCTGAATGCGTTGCTGCATTTCTAACAAGAATACTCTCTAAACCTTATTTCACAACATGCAACCTATTTATTAAAACAAGTGCAAATTTGGCGGTACGTTACGCCTACAATTAAAGCAAATGTAACTTAGCTAAGTAAGCGAGTTAAATGGGTTCTTAGCTAGGTGATTGGTTGCGAGCAGTCGGCATCAGTCAACATGCGATGTTAAGGAAACCTAGGCCTCCGTTTGGAAGAACGGACAACGGTAGTTCTAAAATTATCGACAAGTAATTGGCGTAAATCCACATGCTATATAACGAAATGTTTTTCCGCGGTTCTGTCGACGAATAGTATTGCTTTGCAGGATGATTGCGGAACGGAGATACCGGAACGATACGAAGGCTCTTTTAAATGTCCAGATAAAATTTCGCTGCAAGCAAGAGAACCGTATATAGAAATAATAGATCGGTAGGCTACATTGAGAACCGGCAATATCCAGCAATGGTACGATAAGAGGCTTCCCAAACAGCTACATTTTGCTCAACTGTCCTGGAGAACTGAAGTACTGCTCACCATGCCTGAACTGGGAGCAAAGCAAAACGTCTCTTTTTCTTCTTTTTGTGCGCCAAATGTAGCGGCAGAGTGATTTTTTAAACGGACCTAACACATGCTTTAGCACACCCTATGAGATTGGCTAATCTATCTTGTCGAATTCTGGATAAATGTCCTTTTTAGTGTTCCAAACCTTCATAGTCTCGTATGATGTAGAACAATGAAATAAAATCTATAGCTGCGAGATTCCAATTTAAGATCTAAGTATTTACCATTAACATATCGGGCAGAAGCAGCAGTAAATTTGATTATCAATACTATTGTGATCGAAGCGGAACCGAGTTATACGTTAGTTATAGCTTTGATAAAAAACTGTGCTACATGGAATACTTAGCTGTTCCATTTGGAATGCAAGAAAGCAATATCATATAAACGCCTAATATAACAAACCACTGAAGAATGCTTTTATATTTGAAAATTTTGGTCAAATAGTGCAAGTAACAATGTAAGCAATAATTGTGTTGCACTGACATTGCATTGTATTGAATATTTAAAATTCTTTTGAACATATCCCCAATAAAAGAGCAGAATATCATTTATTACCCTTGTTCCACAACATGCAATTGTTTAGAAACAGATGCTCGCATTTGCTACTAAGTTCGATTGGAAAACCTCAAACTGCCGATTCTCGAGAGCATTGACACTATTCTGACCATAGAAAGCATGCATTTTAAAGTCAAATTATTTTATTCTCTAATTATGTATTACTTCCGAGGCATCCCAGTATTTTATTTCGTTAGAAGGTTACTTCAATTTGCACTTGTTTTATTGTTCCCTGGTTTCAATTCAATTGTCTATTACTCTGAAAGTGAAAAAGCTGAAACAATGTTACTGTAAATGGGCCGTGGAAATATGAATTTATTAAACCCGAGGCGTCAGTATCGTAATTCCGGTCCTGTTGGTGCTTTTGCCTTTTCGGGCGACATGCCGTTTTTCTAAACAAGGGGTAATTTTGTTGCATTTTTTATATGCGGCGCCGCGTCATTATCCTTCCACTTCATTTACTTCAAAAAATAAAAAGCCCAAGTATTTAGAATGTTTAATGATACCTAGAAATAAATTTTCATCAAGCGGCTTTTCCCCGGCGGATCGTAATCCTGAAAGATATTGTGGCATTTCTGTAGTGGTACAGCACCTGTAATAAATTATCAGCAGTTACTACACATTTGATGTGCTTGTCCACAAAGTATAATTAAAAGCATTTTTCACAGGGGCAAAGTGTCAGTTTATCTGCCGGCCGCACTATTGTGTGACAAAATACAAGAATTAATGAACAGGGCTTTGATAACTATTTCTCTTAATTAAGGTAAACACCATATAGTCGAATGAATTATTTAGGGCGGTGAGTGTGAAGCTGATTAATATGTGGCGAGGCGCAAGGGCTGATGCTTAGGGTGAAATCTGTTGGCAGGGATTAATGGGAAAATCCGAATGCCAGCCGTCTGCATATGTGTTTAGATAAATAAGGTTTAAAGCGAATTTGGCAAGAAGCAAATTATCTAATTATACAAGCCGTACAAATTGCGTGCGCCGCAAAACATTTTAGTCAGGTGAGAGTTACGATTGTGTGTGCTGGGCGCTCAAATATTAATTGTCACGGAAATTTGTTATGTCGTGTTCGCTCTGCATAAATCAGTTCTTAACGTTCGTAACAGTTCTTTATTTCGGCTGCAATTTCGTTTGAAATCTCATAGCAGTGCGTGTAGAGCGGCAGCATCAACCATTTTATACCAACAGCAGCATATTTAATTAATTACGGAAGTTCCAACCCTTGTCACAGTAATGATCTTATTTTAGTTCAACTCCGGACTAACTCTAACTCGAATTGTTAATAATATGTAAAGCAAGCGTATCAACTAATTAATTACAATAGGCGCTTAATGGAACTTTTCCTCCTTTGTAATTGAGGATAAATTTATATACCTCAAGGGAATGTTCTTCGTCGTTAATTAATATTTTCAGTTAAGTATCATCTTTCACTTTTTATTTTCACAGTAAGTATATGCTTTAAATTGTGGTTCTTCAATTTACACTAAAATTTTATAACCTGTGCTATAGTATACAATTCTAGATTATGTAGATCCGACTGTCAAATATAGTTTTTTTTTCTTAAATTTTATGCACATTTTTGCTTAAGATATTTTTTTTATTAATTTGAGAACATACAGGCGTATATTTAGAAAATTATATTTGGCAATACAGTTCTAGTAACAATTACAGCTCATCAGACAAACTACTGACATACTTAAAGGAACATTTAGTTCATTCAAAGTTATCGGGTTGATGGAGTACAGGCTCCGAAATCTGAGTGTCCGCAAAATTTTGTGTGGACAGAATACATCGCTGCAGCCACAAGAAAATGTTTGCATAAAAATGGTCATTGGGAACATGAAAAATGTTTGAAAAGTAACCTCTTATTAGACACGACGGAAAAAGAATTACTGATGCTCGTTTTGATTTTTCAGCGGTTGTAATTTGTTGCTCGACTGAGTCAATAACAGCAGAAATTATCATAAAATGACGGCTTTTTTCGAAATTTGGTTATTCCTAGCTGATTTCTATTTTGCATAAATTTGTGCTGATTTTGGGCAATGCACATTCAGTTGGATAAACCTTGAACGATAACAGTCAAATACAAGGCTGACAGATTATCAGTTGTGTAGAAATTGAGGGTACAAATACTCAAACGAACTTTGAGAGTTAATAAAATCTTTGGATCGGGCGTTAAGAATAACATTTTAAAAGAACAGGGGTCTGAGATTCTTAGGTTACCTCAGCAACATAAGCCAATTGCAATAGCATATGAATTATTTTAAAGCTACAACAATGGAGAAGTAATTTTGCAGTCGTCTTTTAAGGATATTGTAAACGTATGCCGCGAGAAGCTTTCAAGATGTAAATCGGACATTTTTTGCAACCATTGCGAAAAGGTAGTTTCGTTTGCGTGATAGATGAACATTTAAACCAACCTAGCGTTAAAGGCATTCCTCTATTCACCATTTTGTTAAAACTTGATTCAGAATTAGATAATAATTGTGCTTTAGATTTTTCTGATGAAACAACGGATGTGGCATGTGTAGCAGAGCGTTTTTCTTGACGTTTGGGTGCCACATTGTAACGAGGCGGCTGATGCCCCTACGTTTTCATTAATTTCGACTCACTTTATTTCCAGCTAGCTGAAAAGCAATGAGATATTTTTATTACCTCAGTTGGTAGCTAGTGAAGGCCCTTGTTGCAAAGAACTCATAAGTTGACCTTGAACTCGTGCTAGACAGTTGTTTCTGCTACGACTTTACATTAACAATAATGAAACTACAACGCTTACAGGGTTGTTTACGACGCATTTATACTAATAGTGTACTACGGAGACGCACACAACCACTACAAAAAATTGTGGGCATGCGTTGGCCTCGGGGATTGTCACAGCTTTGGATTCTAATGGCTATCCGTTAGCAACAGAATTTGGCATAAATCAACCACCTTAAGTGACGCTCATTAAATACCTGTTGTGTAGTAACTCGGATCTGGTATTCCTTGGAATTCCCACAAATGGTTTTACTATTACGTCACTTGTGGACGTAGATAGCTTTTCTGTCGGCTTGATGGTCCTATAAGTCGCTAAACGAAACTCCCGGTGAGCTTGACAAGCCACTGTTACGGTATTTCTTTGTTCTAAGAGTTCCCCAGACATTTACCGGCGTGCACTTGTGGCTACGATAGTTTGAAGCACACACAGATCCCTCGCAAATACACACAAACGCAAACTTTACAAAATTTTCAAAATGAGTGACATAATAGTTGCTAGGCTTTTCTACTGTTACTACACTGTTCAGGAAGATCCCATCCCCAAGATGTGGGAGGGACGGAAACGTCCTTTCACTACTTGGGAGAATGTGAAGCGTACCAGCGACTGAGGTATAGAACCTTTGGAGCACCTACGCTTCGAATGGAAGAGTTGAACTCCCTATCCTGGGCCGAAATTCTGATCTTCATTAGAAAATCAGGAAGGCCATCGAAGAGGACGATAATGAAGGCGGTTGAGGGGATGGCATGGGGTTGGCAAAAAGGGTCTCCCCACAACTACTACTACTACTACTACACTGTTCATTTATATCTACAGAAGACACCAAATAAATAATAAAATTTTCCAACCCAAATCAACAGCAATGAAACTGGAATACTAGAAATAGCAAGCGTGACATGGAATATATATTACAACCCGATGTGATCGAATTATATTTAGTACCAATGTCACTAGACGACTGTGTCATTGTTGCGATAGAAAAACTCATAATTTAGTCTAATCGTAAAGGGCTTTGTTAGCAACGAGAATCAAGATAACACGGTAACTCAACGTGTCACTCACGCCAACGGGAAAATGTTTTTACAAGCTGAAGGAATAGAAGAACATGGTAGCTCAACACATCATCATCTCTCATAAGCGAGCATGGTAAAGCCGAAACTCTTCTCGTCAATATCTTACCCTTGGAAGAGTTTCGTTTCTGTCGTGGTTAATCATAGCTCAGCCTCGAATACAGCATTCTGACATTATAATGTGACCTCCTCTAAGAATGTGTATAATCAGGATAAGTCAGGAGGAAAGAAAATATTACTCCGACACGAAGTGTACGAAGTATTGAAATTTCCTCATATCGAAAACCACTCGCAGTCAAATATCTCTAAAATTCGTGTCAACCTACTAATGAACCCAGTATACCAAATCTCCGTCTCGGGTGTGCGGATCTTTTGGTGAAGAACCCAGCCCACTAGATCCCTCCCTCGTATTGGGGAGTGTCTAAACGTGCTGTGCGGTGTACTTACGTTAGTATGTGTACACAATTCCGGCCGCCAGGGACCTTTCTGAAGTCTTGGATCGTTTTCATACGATAGGTCGGAGTAACGCTGAGTGTCGAAATATTCTTGGAAAGCACCAAACGGCGCTTTTCTTGGGTGGGGGGGGGTGGGGGTACCGTATATTTTGAGCATACATTTACAAGGTCAAAAAAAGGAAAATGAACCAATATGTTTAAGTCAGATTCTCTACCATGCCGACGATATTAGAGGGGGTTTAAAATTAGTGTTTCATAATTTTTCTTAATATCACCGTAAGGGTTGGGAATCGGACGAAACGCACTCAATTATTTTTCTCATTTTGAGCTTCCTAAGTACATACTCAAAATATTTACCTTTTCTCCTGACTCATCCTATATATACGTATATTTCTGCAATATTCTCTATGCTACCATGTACTTAACTAAAATTTAAAATTACTTATTTGCTTTGCTTTGAACAAGTATCTTTACCTTTAGATTTTATTTTATATCTGCCTTTAGCATGAATAATTGATTTATTGTGGGCACACGCAGTAAAGTTTTCACAACAAACTTTATGAGAATCTTCTTTTACGGATAAGCAGCCGGGGTTCGTAAAATATAGTACACAATATCAATTTTGTTCGTGGGTTTATTGAAACGCATTAATAAAATTAAATGAATATCGAAAAACAAAAAAAACTTTGTCTTAATTATTTACATTTTCCAACTTCTATTATTGCCGTATTAAGTACTATTGTGTTATTGTACAGCTCAACAATTGCAATGAACATTCGCAAGTTAAAGAACATCGCACAGAATAACTTTACTAACCTTTATCTTATCCACGCCACTGATTCATTACCCGCTGGAAACCCCAACCGCGCGCCGCTAGTGCTATATATATCCAAAATGCCCGCTGTTTAACCTCGTCTTGGGACTAATTCCTCTGAAGAAACCTTGTAAAGTTGGTGAAAATCACAACACACGGGGACAATTAACAACTGTTTATTTTCAAGTACGTGATGGATACGCAACACAAATATTTGACAAACGTAACATCAAAACAATATAGCTTTAGTTAATCTTAAAATGCGTGCGCATCGGTGCGACGCTCCCCTTTGACTTAGTTTAGTGAAATCTCCAAAAATTTTGCTCCGTTTCTATTTATAGCCCCGGAAAACAGAAGAATACCGCCTGCTGGTATTGGTCGGAATTGACGTAAGTTTTTAATAATTGATAAATGACGCGCAAAATAATGTCTGTCAACAATTTAAAAAGATGCATCAATTAGTTACACAAAAACCCTAGGTTTAAACGCAAAAATAATTTCATCATGTCTTTAGCGCATTTCGAAGCATATATGTTCCACATCTCTCCGCACTCGTGCTGTCGAACGTTTTCAGCACCTCCAGGGCTATGCCCAACACCAAGCTTTGATGTACTGCCGGAAAAGTGTTGCCAACCGTTTGGTGCACCTCTGTAAGTGTTATCTATCCGGGGGCAATTTTATTTAAGAAGATTTGTGCCACCGACGAATGCGACACTGCGACCTACACTCTCGCCTGAGATGACAGAGTCCAATTGCTCTGTCAGTGTATGAAGGCTTCAAAAATGTCCATTAACTTCCCCTTCAAGTGTGTGTTTGCTTTATATCTTTCATGGGCCCCTCTATTGAGAATGTCGTTGCCAACCTGACTTGCAACAGCTCCAACTTTACTGATACATAAACTCGTAGCTCTAATATGTACGGCACTCAGTTTACTGTTCCTTACTATAAACACACAAAATGCTCCTTAGCTATTGCCCTCGACTTCTACAGTTGCGGCCCGAATCTTTGAGTTGTCGGCGATAGTCGGTGAGGATATTTTCGTTGATCCTATCTTATTAAATTGGAGAAAGTTAATTTTATCCCTGAACAGAAACCTGACATCTAACGTTTTGAAATTAATATATCTTTGATTACCTATACTAAAATCGCTTAATATTAAAAAAAATATTTATTAATGGGCGCCATTAATAAAAGATTTAAAAAATCATTTATTGGTAGGGATCTATGAAAATTTTCTATACGTTAATGAAGCTCATAAATAAACGATAAATGGAAACAAATTTTATGATAAGCCCCTTCAGTAATGATAAGATTGATGTTGCATTTTATGTCAAAAAATATTGTTCAATCTATTAAAAATTTATGTCGTGTTGCAAACGTTTAATTCCTTCAAAATGTGTGTGATTTTGTTTGTCGTGGCCTTGCAAAATGTCTTGTATATAATACGTATGCAAATACGTTTTATGGCTTTCGTTCGAACTACGCGTCGTCCGAAATCATCCAAAGGTAACACAAAAAACTAATTCCATTC
This sequence comes from Agriotes lineatus, assembly GCA_940337035.1. Taxonomy (NCBI): domain Eukaryota; kingdom Metazoa; phylum Arthropoda; class Insecta; order Coleoptera; family Elateridae; genus Agriotes; species Agriotes lineatus. The sequence continues at coordinate 215,329,522 of OW679194.1, forward strand.
CTACACAGTAAATTCATAAATAACTATAGTAGGTATATGCAATTTTGTATCGAGTTTACTATGTCTACCTGACCACCATTAGTTTCGCTGGCAATAGACATCCTACTCGTGTATGGCTTACAAAACTTTATGATTACCACACCTCCGTAATATTCATTTAAATTTGTTTGTAATGAGCTTGCACGGTTTCACGTAATGGTCGGAAAACTATTTACAAAGTTTGTTAAATTATTATATTTCCTATTTTAGCTGAAATGCAAAGCATGCGATAAAACAAGTGCAGTACACAGTAACAAAATGACTAAATGAAACTTTTATAATTATGTAAAATTAGAATGAATGGAGTAAAACACAAGGAAATTACTATATTTAAAATCAATTCATTGGCCGCAGCGTTTTATCTTTGTTCCGCTTTATAAAATTCGATGTCGAATTTGAAATACAGACTACAAATTTCTGATGCAAAATTAGTATTCTCACAGATTATACTGAAATCCTCATAATTTCTGAAGATGATTTATTATCGGGACCTTTTCGAGCTGATTCGGAATTACGCTTTAGCATGGAAAATACAACTTTCTCATGCATCTCAGGATATGTAAGACGAAACTTAGAAGTTTACGAGGGTGGTTTCAGACGTTTTCCTATTATCATCTTAGAATAAGTATATAGACTTATTGAACATCCAATGTGACGTTTCACGTAGTAAATTAAGGAATTTGGTTAATAGCAGTTGGAGAGTGATTGGATACACCTACTCCAAAGATTACCATTTATGTAGACAGTTTTAAACATCGTCATCTAACAGTTTTGATATAGCAATAGAAATCGCACCAGAGCTGATATTTAATTTTTTTCTTGTCTGTACGTATTTACGATTTTACGTATTCCAAATTCAAAGCATTGATAATTTTTTTAAATGTACACTGCTCTAACGCTTGTTATATATTTTTGTCATAAGGGCAAGCCCAACATAGCAGAACCAATGGGATTTGATTTTTCAAATGGTTTCTAAGAATGCTAGAATTGTTTACTACGCCGCAACCTGCCTCGACCATAGCTACAAATTTATAATTTATATCGCAATCTTTCAATCACTTCTGAGCAACCCAAAATTATATGAAAGATCACTTAAAACTACACAACTTTTGACTTTGACGTTAAAGGGAAGTCAGAAATTTAAGAAAGGTCGAGTGTGCCACGCCACGTAAATAAAGATGCAACAACTCGAAAACGAAATAAGCTACCAGCAACAAAAGAGAAAAATTTGTAACTTGTAAAAAGGGTTTTTGTACCGCCCATTCTAGTGGATATATTGCAGGCTATATCGAGGAACCAAATAAATTTCAGATCTACTTTGATGTGGCTCCATATCAGCATAATGTAAGGTGTTCCAAATGGATCTCAAATGTATTTAATCAGTCGATACTCGTATACGAGTACATTATATGGTAGGTCTAACTGCGTGTATAATTTTAACAGCCTTTTTTTTACTGAAAAGTAAAATATTGGAATTTAGATCCTTTTGCATTTAGGCTCTTCAATTATAATGCTTCCATAAAATATATTTTATCTACTTTGCGTTCGCATTGAGGCTATTACGATACGCGTTTGCGTATCGTAATAGACAAAAAGCGGTGCTATAATAAAAATACTAAAAACAGAGTAATTAATTTTTTTAACGTTGGCAACCATAGGTACTTCGCTCCATGTACGTATCGAACTGTCAATAGTGTCAATCATAATTAATTGATTCAAATAGGAAAACCCTGACTGTGCTTGATTTAATCGCCACAAGACGTCCAGAATTAAGATTATGATTATATCGCTGTCTACGGATACCATTAGGTTGAACGACACAGGCTAAATATAACAAAATATAAAATATACTTAGTGATTGACAGGTACGTTTTGCCACCAAGTTATGGAATAATTATAGCTATTAACATATCTAGGAATGTTATGAGTATCATAACTGCCGCAACTGAGGCTGTTATGATTCATAACATCCGTGATTTGTTCAATAGTTTATCGGTTGCTGCATGGTTATGGTTGCCATGTACGGTAATGGACTATTACCGTACAGATCAGTTATGATTTAGTTACCAGCCTACTTTTGTATATGTAAACAAGGCATTAATATCCTGCAACCGATAAATATGTTAATATCTAAATTAGGTATTTAATTATTTTAGATTTTTGTACCGTACCCCCGTAAAACACCGTTTCAATAAAGCTTGAAATTTGTTATAGTTGGATTGATATCCATACATACATAACCTCAAAAGCCAGAAGTGCAGGTAAGAATCTGCAAGAATAATATTTTTATTATAACCAATTGCAATACATTTTTAGGACCATATAAAACTAAATCTGCAAGAAATTAATTGTGACCGTATGATTACGCATTATGACCATAAAAAGTACAATTGTTGTAAACATTAAACGATACAGTAGAAGAGTCTTTCGAATCAATGGCAACACTCGGAATATTCTCATTAGTTACAACGTTTGGTTGAATTTTACTGTTTGCAGCAATATTTGTGTGAGAATTGGCCTCTGAAACGCTTGAACAACTTGGTAAGTTTAGGTATGTATGTTGAGGCCTAAGCATTTGTGCCACTTCAATTTTCATTTGTAGGATGGCCTCAACGTACCCTTCTGCCACCGTCGACGACTTCCAGCCACCGTGGCGTTTTAAGGTCAAAAAGTTTCCACCACGATTGGCCAATTGTGTTGCACTAGACCTCCTGAAGCAGTGGCCAGTGTAAAGTTCAGGTTGTGGTAACCGAAAAAAAGTGGCAATTTCTTTAGACACTTTACCCATGGTGTTGATGCCAATTGGATTGTTGACACAGCGCCCATATCTGTATGTCACAAAAAATCGCTTGTGGGTAGTATTTTTAGGCCTAAGAGCAGCATATTTCCTGACTAAGGTAATCCATATTCCTTGAGTTATCACGAATTGTGTTGGTAAATTATTTTTGGTTTTAGGAATGGATACAGTAATTGAATCTTCCTTATATTTAATGTCGTCTGTCGACATGTATGTGGGCTACTCACGTCTGCAGGCCCCACTGTAACCCATTATCAAAATGACCTAAAATACCTATAATTTTTGTTTAAGTGCAATTTAGGCTAAAAATGTGATATGCAAGATACGATATAAAAATAGAATAAAATTGTTACGTACTTTCATGGCCATATACATTTTGTCATCAGCTTCTAATATGAATTTATTAATTTCGTATTCCTCCAAAATTTTAGATTTTTTTGGTGTGTATCCTTCAGAACACCGTTTTAAAAAGGCTTGATGTTTGTGATATTTCGAAATGTCAACATTCATGTAAATACTTATACATGACCTCAACTGGGAGTAGAGACACCACAAACTGAAAGATTTATACTTTGGGCGTTGCAATTCGAAATACGCCAGCAAAATTTTTTCGGAGATTGTAGAAATCTTGTTCTCCTTACGCCAATGTTCAAATTGGGCGTAATTTTTTTCATAGGTTGGGCGTCATTTTGAAGGCAGCAACTTGCCCATCGTATTTTCCGTCAAAGCCCGTATTTCAGGGGGCGTACATTGCAAAACTTCTTCGACTTGTTCAGAATTCATTTTGTAATGAATAAAATAATGAAATTTCAAATTTATTTTTTTCCATAGCCGCCTTAATTGCACAAATGTTGCCAACTGCCTCGAAATTCCCTAGATTTTGGAATTATTTTTTTTCTTTAAAAACTTAGCAAAGTAGATAAAATACTGTATGATACCTCGTTTATAAGAAATTTTATATCACTTACTCCTTTAGGGCACTCCTCGCTTCGCTCGTCGTACCCTAATCCCGTGCGTGCTACAAAATGCTTCTTATAAAACTCGTATCATAATATACTATTAATTAACACTTATTTTTTATTAATTTTTATTTAGTATTCATTGAAAATATGGAAATAACAAAATCTAACTTTATCTGATCTAATTGTAGAGAATATCTATCGATCGATCTTTATAAAACTTAATTAACTTTAGTCTGGCGTAAATTTGAACCTCGTTCAGTTGAAAATATCACTGACGTAATCTGCATTTTCTATGCAAATGAAATGTTTTAATTTCCTAGCGGGTTTTTGGGCAATTGTTATCACTCCTAGTAAGATATCACGAAGTAGATGAATAAAGACGAAGCTCCCTCTGCGTGATTAATAAGGCGATATCGCCAAGGAATATTAACCTTTGTCAGTCGTTAATAACCGTTTTATAACAGTACCCACACACAAATGAATAATATCGCAACAAAATCGATTTTTTGTCACATTCCAGGCTCATTTATCAAGCCGAAATGTTTTGCCTCGAAATATCAGCAACGAGCTACGGCATTAAAACCGCAAGTAACAACATGCGAAGAATAACGATTCGTTGTTATGAATTCTGCAGTTATTGTGCCTGGCGTAGCACTAATAATTGCACAAACATCTTTCGCATCTTCAGGCTCTTGCTATTTTCATAAATTTGCTCGGGTTATAATCAAAGCATTGAATTCGCCAAGGAGGGTATTATCCTTTGTTTTGTAAATTATGGAATTATTCAAAAGAAAGACAAAGGTGTTTTATAAATATTAAAATTGGATGTTATAATTGAATTCTTTTTGGTACAAAAGTAAGATTTAATCACATTCGAACGTATTGTACTCCTAAAGCAGGAACTCCGGGTGAACATTCTATTAGAAGTGGGGATTAAGGGCAGTTCTTTTAAAGATTAATAGCTCCCAAGTATCAGAGCAAGTTTCCGTAAACAACGACAACATAAGATTTTCATGTAACCCCGCTGTTTTGTTTATAGAAAATCGTGTTTATGTAGCTTCCTATCTGCTTTTATTTGAGAATTTACAAAAGGATAGTAGAAATTCTGTCTGAAATATCACAATATTGTTAATTTTTAGAGTGCATAGGACACAATATATAGATGTTAGTATTGTAAAAGCTTGCAAACTGTACTATTGACTAAATAAATCGAGCAGAACTAACAAATCTATTTATACAGACTAAAGGAGCTGAAAATGTTAATTGGTTTTTGTTTACTTTTGCTTAGGTATGTAAAGTTGAAACACGTTCTTTTTGAGGTAAGCTCAGTACTGAATAACAATATGCTATGAAACACATTATTGAAGGTAGAAGGTTAATTGTTTTTTTGTAAGTTTACTTCAGTGTGTCTAAATCTAACTGCAGCAGTACGGCATGATAATTTTATATTATTTCTTTGAGATGTTAGCAATCCAGCATAGAACCTCAAAAGTTACATTTATTTCGATGCCGCTAGCAATGCATTTCAACATTATTTTAATAATATCAGCTCAGTACGTAAGTAATTTTAAAAGACTCCCTAACATTGCGCATGTCCTACACCAGGTTTTCTCAAATTTATCTTTGGCATTGTATTTGATCTAAAAAGCGTTAGAATAAAACCTACTCGAGGTAGTCGATGTAACTCACTAGAGGTTCTTCGATTGCACTGTGTGCACTTAATTTTCAATACTTTTTAAATCCTTGTCTTATGTTTGTCTGCGTTCATCTTTCAAGTCGGTAGTTTTACTATACTTACACCTTTTCAATTTTGTACCTAAAGGTGGGATTCTTAATGCAATTTTTACAAAACAACAATAATCAAATATTCATAAAAATATAGGGTGTTCCCTAAGAACGTGAAAAAAATTGACTAGCATGTTCCTTGGATTGCTCTAAGACACATAGTATATTGTATTATTAGGAATGAAAGTGATACTTTGTGTGACGAGACCGGGTGTGTTTAACTGACGAACGTAAGCGAGTCCGGGCAAAGCACACAAAGTCACTCCGAATAGCATATGCTATTTTATTTTCAAACCCCCGAACTAATGTAATAGTTATTTACTATACAAGCGGGATACGAATTCGTTTGTAACTTACACACACGTATATTAATGATGCATTATCACATATGTATTGTACAAGATGTTATCTACAACTGCCCAAAAGTGAGAAAAGTGCATTAAGAGGAATGTCAGATCTACATTTTCAAAAATATTTTAGTAGGCAAATGTCATTATGTCATTCATTTGACACTATTTCAGTTAGGTGATGAAGCCATTACATGACTCAGTTAGGTAATGAAGCCATTACATAACTGAGTGGTGTAATGAGCTTCATTACCTAACGGAAATAGTGTCAAATTAGTGACGTAATGAGTTACTTATCCCACTCGACTAGATAAATAACTATATATTTCAAAAATTACGATTATCCAGAATTGACGTATACATCAGTTTTCGACAGCCAAAAAGGCAAACGTCAAAAATGTTTGAAAGCTAATAAAATTTTGAAGTACTTTTACTCCGCCGGCATAAATTCTGTAAATTTTTGAAAAAAAGTTGCAATATTAATTGCAAACTTGGTGTGTGTACATTTGACGCGAAGAACAATTTTTGTATTGGTAAATTGAGTAAGTAAAAGAAGACGCCACTAATTTTTTTTCAGTTTTGAGTTTTTTTAATGCCTTGTTTAAAACCCTTTTGTCAAAATGCGCCGTTCTTATGTAAAAATAAAAAAATAGAACCAATTTCTGCCAAATTTGCTTGCTTATTATACAAGGTGCTTTTGAGCATGTACGTAATTCAATTAGACTAAGAGTTAAGGCGTGCATTGGGTCGATCATTTTCAACAGTTTCCTTAATTCACTTACTTCCTGAAAACTTTCCTTTCTCTTAATAACAAACAAAAAATAAGCACTTGGTTTTATTTTTCTAATTTTTACTAAGAAACTGGACATTTTAACAATAAACCCAAAAGGCATTTTATTAGTTTTAATCAAGGAATTAAAAAAAAAACGTTTCAAAACTGAAAAATCACTGGGATACACGCGGCGTGTCCTTTTTCTTATTTAATCGCGGAAAGGGGCACGCCAGTGGTGAATTGAGAGATGGTTTATCGATACAAAAATGTTTACCTATGTTCATTTTCAAAACTATTAATTAATACATTAAAACGCGTATATTAAGCAAAAAATGAACTTGCGCATAATTCGCAAGCAAATGAAAGAATGCACGGAAAAACAGCTACAAAAGCTTTACAGTAATTCTGATAGCTACGTACACAAGGTAGTTTATTGTCATAGCTATTTACGACATTAGACCGGTAGTTAAGCATTTATGACCGAGCTTGTACATCACGGTCGAGCCCGTCAGAGCGAAACACGTGATCTAGCAAGGCCATAAATTCAAATACCGACCGTGTAGCGTATTAATATTTTTTTATATTGAACAAGAACAAGAACCATTTTAATGTTTAAAGGAGTATCCCAAATTACATGCTTTAAAAATGCTGTAATTCGTGTTATACGTTTGACAGTACTGAAGTGTTAGGTTTTGCTTCAGTTTGTGCCAGGCTGACGCAAAACCGTTTATCACAACGCAGCTCAGGATGAGAGGATTAATTCAGACCGTTTCGGCATTGTTTGAAACACAGGACGCTAGGAGCATAGGACCATATACTGCAACCTGATTGGTTGCCTGTGAGCGACCGAAACGTTAGAAGGACATGACACATGCCTGCATGCCGGCACGTAAACCAGATCAGCTAGCGGTGGTGGATGCTGTGTATGTTTATGGTTCATTTCTCGTGTTTAGTAGTTTTCATTTTAAAACGCTTTCAGCCTTTCAATACAATCGTGAAATAATGAATAGGGAGGACGTTTTACGCGAACAGGTGGATATCAATATGAAATAGAAGAAGCCGATCGAAAACGTTTTATTTTACGTATAAATGTTACTAACAGCGACCACGCCGATGCTTATTTAAAATTGTTTGAGGCTCATACTTCAACTAACCCCGTATACTTTTAGATATTTGAAATCAGCGCGAAAAATAGCATGCTTAAATTAAAATTTTGAAACGCCTTACTTAAAAAAAGAATTACCTAAAGTAGGCCATGACTTACGAAAACGACCTAGCGCACCAAAGGTACTAAAACAATATTGAAAACTATAGATTTTCTAAATAGAACAATATGAGTGTCATTAAACAGTTGAAAACTACAATAAAAGAGCCTTTCAACGGTGTACTACATTCGCTATTTCGTTTAAAAGTAGCTTTTAAAATGTCAAAAATACGTAAAACAATTTAAGAAAATTATAATTTTATTATTCTCCTTAGCATAGAATTTCGGCTTAGACCGCGTAGTATTTGTATATGAACACCCAGCATTTACTGGCTTAATGTGCCTTGCACCTTGTGAAGTCGAGCAAAAACCCGCGCGATGGCCATGCTCTTTGGTGGCTCGTGTTGTTTGAGTATCTTGAGAACGAGGATACTTAGGCAGATTTGGCGGTTTTGCTGTTTGTGCATCCATATTCACTAACGTTTCGCAAGACCTTGCAGCTTGCATCATCAGAGTGAAAGTCACACTGACTTAGCCAGAAAATTCTGGGTGTTCATATACAAATACTACGCGGTCTAAGCCGAAATTCTATGCTAAGGAGAATAATTCTAGTAACCGCGAAAGCCTCAAACAGTATATAATTTTATTCTAAAAAAACATGGTTTTCAATTATTTTTCTACGTTTGGTGCGATAATTCGGTAAGGAGAAACTTTTAGGGCCATGTGAAATTTGTTTTGCATTTCTTACTTAATCGTAAGTGATTTTTCGTAAGTCATGACCTATTTTAGGTACATATTTTTAATTTTTTTTACAAAATAATGAGTTTCAAAATTTTAGTTTAAGCATACTATAATAAAGCACTTTTAGCGCTCATTTTAAACATTTTTAATTTAAAAAACCAAAGTCGTGTATCTCTACGTAAAAATAGGAGGCCATGGTTCAAATTGGTTTGCGACAATTTGTAGGCCCTTTACTTTAAAAATTAAAGTGTTTTTCGATATCTCTATTATTAACGAAGTTACGGGCTGATAGCGATCTACAAACAGGCTGTATGTATAACAGAGAAGCACCAAAAAAATATGATTTAGATTATTGTAGGTACGTTGATTAATATTTCCAACAACCAATGTGCCACAAGTAAAAATCCAAAATAATGTTTTGTGTATACTTATTGCTTTGATACAAACAAACTAACTAACGTCTACGTTATACCCCAGACCTGCATATTTGTCCTCTCAAAAATTCTAAACAGCATTTTTTTATTTTCCTTATTCGATAACTTTAGTGACAGTGCAACAATTATCGCAATTTTCAAATCGTAAAAAGGCGCCAAGGTAGCACCTCCCGCTGATGTTTCAGCGCACCAATCAGGCTGCAGCATATGGTCCCATGCTCCTAGCGTCCTGTGTTTCAAAATATGCAGACCGTTCGACTGTTATTACTTGAAGAATATTTTGAATAATACTTGCAGAATGACTTAAACGTAACATTCAGTTCTAAATAAAAATCTGTGTGAAATGTTAATGCAAAGAACTTAAAAGCGTAAGCAGCCGCCATACAACTACGTTCGCAGAGTGGTGTAAGTCACACGCGTGGTCTGGCCAGGCTGAGTTCGGGCAAGATTTTTTTAAAGCTATTGCAAGATGCTTATCCAAATTTCGATCCGTATTCGTGAAAATGGGAAATATATTTAAAAATATAAATAGGGTACGCCAGTAAAATTAATGTTAGATTATTTCCAATGGCAGCCAATTCATTGTAGGTTTCTGAAAAATTAGTTGGTTGTAGTACATAAGGTAGTTTATAAAATGTTTGCTGAACGCTTTTGCTGAAATATTTTATTTAGATCATGAAGTGTATGAATACCATAGCATAATAATTGGAGATGTTAAGTTACGCAGTTTCACTATAAACAAAGCTTCTAAATATTTAACGATCTACTTATGGTAATTTAAAACAGGAAACTGCGACTGTATAGTACACATTTAAACGTCTAAAGATAATTATATTTAAAAGTAAATAGTAAATAAATGTAATTCGCAATGTAAAATATAAAAAACTGCTAAACTTAACTGTCTATTAGTATCCGTCTATACTCTATAGCACATATGGGCAACCCACGGCCCCCGGGCCGTTCCGGCCCTCCGCCAGCTTCAATCCGGCCCGCGAGAGATTCAGAAATTTCAAATAACGCCCAAGAAAAGTAAAGATTTAGCACACACACAGTTTATTTTTAATTACTGTCAAACAACAGTAATAATAAAATAAATATAAAATATAAAATATTATTAAACGTACGCACTGGAACGCCACAGATCGAGTCAGAATAGTCGTTAGAAAGAGACAAACAGATAAATATAAATATTCGGGTAGCCGTCCGATGACCTTGAAGCGTTATTCATAACGTTAGTCATAACAGTCGGTTCTGACTGCTCGCATCGCATATCCGCGTACGATTGAGAGTATTCTAGTTGCTTATTGCGGGTAATATATAAACCGCTCAGGGCGCGTCTCAACTCATTACTTCTTAACAACTGATAAAAAAAGACGCGAGAAATATTCAGTAGTTATATCCTTAGTGCATTCTGCATATTCGAGTATTTCTCGAGAACGCGAAGCGTTCGAGAGAAATACTCTAATTATACAGAATGCACGCGGGGAATATTGCAAGACTATTCCTCGAAGATATGATGGCATCCTTTGTATACCACACTATTAATTTTTAAAGAGTTTTCAGTTTTCTTTCTGAAATTTCTTGTGTACCTAGCTGGTTTGCTTTTCTTCCCGCAAATACTCGCTATTGCACTTGTGAAAATACCCGGGTATTGCACTAGTGCAAAATATTCGCTGTATTCGATTCTGATTGGTTCAAATTTGGAAATTGATTGATGGGATTGGTTTATATTATCTGAGGGAAATAGTCAAGCAAATTCAGCTCATAAGAAAAAAATCTATCAAGATGTCTGGTTTAAAAAAGCGAAAAGTGGATACAGAATGTCGTCAATTACAAAACAAATGGACTGATGAATACTTTTTTATCATGCAAAGTGGTAAACCTACGAGTTTGTTGTGCAATGAAACAATTTCTGTTTTAAAAGAATACAATATGAAGTGGCATTACTGCAGCAATCATTTTGCTCAATATAATTTACTTACGGGCCAGTTAAGAAAGGATAAAATTAAAAAACTCATTACCGATTTAGGGAACAGCAACAATGTTCCATCCACAAAGATCAAATCTAGACAGTGTTGTTAAAGCTAGTTTTATACTTAGTTCCAAACTAGCGAAAACATCGAAGTCATTTTCTGAGGGACAGTTTGTTAAAGAGTGCCTAGTAGATGTTGCAGAATTTTTGTGCCCAGAAAAGAAGAAAGAGTTTGGGAAAGTGAGTTTATCGCGACGTACTGTTGTTCGACGTATATATATGATGGCTAGTGATATCAAAAAAACATTGACTGAGAGATTGGCTGGTTTTTAAGCATTTTCGATTGCTTCGGATGAGAGTACAGATTTATCCGACCCAGCCCAGTTAGCTATTTTTATACGAGGTATTGATGAAGAATTGGTAGTGACAAAGGAATTACTTGCTATACAGCCGCTACAAGAGACCACTACTGGAAAAGATATTTTTGCCGAGGTGCAAAGTACTTTTGAGCAATATGGTTTGCAGTGGTGTAAATTAGTTGGAGTGTGCACAAATGGTGCACCTTCAATGGTCGGTTCACGAAAAGGTTTTATCGGAATTCTGAAGGAAAGAGGAACCGCTATGAATGTGCAAGAATGTGATTTAATAATTCTGCATTGCATTATTCACCAACAAAACTTGTGCTGTAAGTCTATTCGATTGAAGAACGTTATGGATCTGGTAGTAAATACCATCAATTTAATTAGATCCCGCGGTCTTAACCATCGCCAGTTTAAAGCATTTTTGGATGAACTCTCTTCAGAACACGATGATGTGACATACCATTGCGAAGTAAGGTGGCTAAGCAAAGGTAAAATGCTAAAAAGATTTTATGACCATAGAAAAGAAATAGCTGATTTTATGGTAAAGAAAGAGAAAACATTGCCGCAAATTTGTGATCCAACATGGCTTTGTGAGTTGGCATTCCTGGTAGACATCACAGGACACTTAAACGACCTTAACGGGAAGCTTAAAAAACAAGAGCAATTGGTAAATCAGCTGTACAGTCATCTTAAAGCTTTTCAAAACAAAATTTGCTTGTGGGAAACACAAATGAGAGGTAAAAACTGTTTTCATTTTGTAACATTATCCAGTCACGAAAACATTGCGGTCGCTATGCTGAAGAACTGAAACTACTGTCACAGCAATTCACTGATCGGTTTACCGATTTTAAGAATATGGATAGCACTTTCAATATTTTTGCAAATCCTTGTTAAGTGTAATGTGGAAGATACTCCGCTTCACCTACAAATGGAGTTGATCGAGCTTCAAGAAGACTCATATTTGAAGTCTAAATTTGATGATGTGGAACTAAGCGAATTTTGCAGAACATACCTACCTTTCCGAAGAAAAGTGTCCACAGTTGAGAGTGTTTGCACGAAAAATAATTTGCACATTCGGAAGCCGTGTATATGAATTTATTTGAAGTCATACAGGGTCGGACTCAGCCCAATACGTTCAGATAAGGATGCTCTTGGGCTAAGCGAAAGAAATGTCGTTAGTAGTCTTATTTATTAATTGAACTTGGAAAAACATATGACAAGTTCCCCACAAAAGTAGAAATTTAGGATAAATTCTCTAAAGTATAGAAACTACGGGGTCGAAGAGTTATAAAATACATCTGCATCTTTTATATAGTAAATGTAATCACGACAGCTTCCCACACGATGCCACTGCAGCCAAGTGCAACACTAAGTTAAAAGTAAATGTTTAGGGTCATTTTAATTCCCCAACTGGGGGCGGGCTGCTCAGGGACGTTGCGTCCCTCTTCATCCAATAACAGGAATTGGATGGGTGAGAGAAGGAGGGGTGGAGAATGGAAGAGAGTTCAGGACAGGTAGAGAAGTACTGCCCCGGCAATTACCTCAGAGAAGGTAATCTGTTGACTCAGGAAAACTACCTAAAAACCTAAAAACCTGAATCAGAACAGACGGTCACGGGGATTCAACCCATGACCTCCCGAATACTAAGCAGACGAGGTAACCACTAGTCTACAGAGCTCGGTCTGCAGCGCTACTACACTAATCAGCTTTTCTCCGGCTCTTGCAGTGTTTTACGCCGGTCTCTTGCAAAGATATAAACGTCTATTTTTTTCATTATTTGCTTCAATTAACGGAATCCGACCCGGAAGCGCTAATAAAGATACCTTAAAGTGACGAAAGTGTCTTTCAAGATAGTAAAAGTGGGTACGAGCTAAATTAAGCAAATTGAAGTAAGGAAGATGAAATTCACGAACAGTTCATACATCATATGTGGTTTTACCGTTTGGGAAATGTTATACTTAATTTTATTAACAAGTTCTATGCTTAGTTTTATTCAGATAAAGAATATTCACCTACACTTACCAAGAAAATTACAATAATTTTTTAATGTTTATGTTACCTATTTCATGTTTTTCTGAATAGATTGTTTCCCTCATTGATAAGTTTTATTTTTGATTATATATAAACTGGCGTTCTAATTTATGTTTATTGTTTATTTTGCATCAAAAATTTTAAGACCCACGAGTTGACCTATCGGCCTGTCTAGAAAAAAAAACAGATCCCAGAAGCCAGTGACCAACTCCTTGCGTCACAATGCCAATTGCTTTGCATATTTTATGAGTTTATGACATCTAAATAAATTAAAATGGCAACTACTTGAGAGTAAAATAATTTAATTTGCATTTCAGGACTTCTTCTAATCGACGCTTATACGTCTCACAGTGACTACTTTTTGTAATTTAAAATTGTAATTATTAACACAAAAAGCTAGTTAAATGTTTCTGACGCAACCTAACAAATAGTTTATATTTTTCAAAGTTTTCTATTAACCCTACCAGTTTGTCTCAATATCAATTAAGAAGCTAATAAGTTGCCAGCTGTCGGAGTAGTCCAGTTTCGACCTGCTTTTGGTTAACAGGCAAATTGGCTCGCTCGGTTAGTTGGAAGTTGATAACTAGTTTACTGTAGAATGCCGCGGCTAAGCTTGAAATGGATTTCTCTAAGCCCGATACAAAATTAATAGCTCCTGTACTTTTAATATACCTCGTCCACACCAACACAGAATCAATTTTCTGCGAAAATGGTTTCATTCCTTGCCGAGATGTAGTATCAATTCCCCGATTAAGTAATTTGGAACATTAATGTGGGTCGCATGCAGATGTAACCATAAATAAATTGTTAAGGAAAACAGAATTATTAAGCTGCCATTAAATTGGGTGTTATAAGTTTCCTGCTTTATAGAAAAAGTTTCCACTAAGCCCCTCTAAAGCTCCGACCGATGTCAAAGCCTGTTCTTTTTGAAACAGCTAAAGTTTTCCTATACAACATAAAATATAAAGTGGTTAAGATACCGCGAAATCTATGTTTGGAGTCTTATAAAATTGTTAAGAGTGTAAACTATGCTATAATACACTTTTGGAATATTTTATTAAATTTGCGGTGGTAATTTCGAAATAGATATTATAAAGGAAATTTTGTCTTCCAAACCCGTTGCAAGTAAAATAGTGGTTGTTTTGTAATCTCAGTTACTTAAATTGTTTCTTTAATGTTGAAAGTATATGGACTCGCGGGGAAAGTATAAATATACAGTGATTATCATAAAATTTCGTGTACTAAGTCGATCTAACACATCTCAGTCGACAATCAGTTATCAGATAACCTAGTTAAAGTAATTTATCGCCCCTTACTGAAAACATATACATTTCTGGAAAAAGAGGGTTTGTTAACCTGACGAACAAGGGTTATGATTGTTTCTCTTGCGTGTCTTATAAAATTAAAGTTGGGTCAACACCTTCCATATTGAAATGTATCTGGCCTCCCCTTCCGCCAGCCATACTTTAGCCATACTTTAGAGTGAATTTGTATCACTTCTGCTGTTTGAGTACTAATGTATGCATCCGTGACGATATTTCTTCCGGAACTCTGATGAAAATTTTATAAATTTTTGTGGTACATCGCTTGCGGCAGGAATTTTTGCATTCGAAGATTTCTTAATAGAAAACAGCATACATTTGAGGGCATCAGAAAATATATTTGCAGTTATTTGTAGATGAATAATAAATTGGTCCAATCGATTTGTTTTCTAATTATATTGATTGAAATATAGTGGCTAGTATTAATCAACTATAAAGTAATATTCAGAAATACCTCTAAATACATAATTTTGGACTTTTCATTGAACCCTAATCTTGAAGCTTCAGACAATGACAATAGGCTTAGTTTTAATAATATACGCGAATTATTGAATTTTTATTGTTCTACAAATAACTGCCACAAATATAAGTATCATATTGGATACAAATATACTGTTAATGATGTGGTACTACATAAATCCTCAATCGATAAACTAAGATGGCTATTTATTATAGTTAGCATGGCCTAATATACAGTGTTTGTGGTTTAAAGCAGAATCAAATATGGTCATAACTCTGACTCGTACAAAATGAAACTATTACATAAGTTATAAGAGCATGAAAGCTATGGCCCTTCACCAATGATTGGCAGAAACCTGTCGGATGAATAGACGAAAAATTGAATGAGAGCGATTTTTTCTCAGTAATATATCACATGACGCAAGATTAAAAGTATTGTGCTGCACAGTTTCTGCCTGAAAGCTTCAGCCCAAGATGCGTGCTTTTTTGCGAAAAAGGCGAGCAATTTGTAACGATTCGATAAACGACGATTTGATATGCAAACGACAGAATAATTGCTACTAAAAAATAATAACCGAAGGGAGAATCGCGTCGAATGTCATTTACAGGGTTTACGTTATACTATCGCGCCGTAGGTAACACGGTGCTTTCGAAATAATAAACTGTAAATCTTAATGACAATTTCCTTGGTGGGAATCGTTAAAATATCGTGCACTACTTGGGAAATTCATTATTGGTGATAGAATAGGGATGTGAAATGTTGGAAGTTAACGAGCACTTCCTTTCATGTAAACGAATAAGATTACATTTGCTTCGTTGCAGTTGCATGAATACCTATGCCGCTAAAAAACACCTTAAGAGGAAAAATATCAGCCGTCTATGCATTTACTGATAACAAGTACAACGAATTGCAAAGTTAAATTGTTATCATAAATGTATATTTCTTCCTGCGTTGCTGAAATCGGTCGTTTCCTTCTGGAAATTGCAAAGACGCAAAGGAAATAGTTTTTTTTTGGTTTTATCTCAGTGATAGACCCCTGATAATGAACATACGATTTCATCACAGATGCACATCAGTAATAACGAAAACCTACCGTAACCTTTCCCAAGTTAATATTGATTTTGGTGTGGCGTGAAGGTCCTGACCGTAAATATTAATACAGGCAGTTAAAGCTTCTTCGGGTGCTGTTCAATCTGGGCAAGTCTATACACATGTTATGATTGAAACATAAGTGCAAAAGATCTGTAAAAGGCTTTACCCAGAACTCCCTTGTAATTGGAAATTGTGACACTAAATAATTTTAAAAATCAAATTAAGCTAGAGGTAAAAATATATTCACGTTTCTAATAAATTACATAAATTTTCAAATAAAAACAAAACATTACCGGTGGTCGAATTCGAAGCTGCGGCGGCTGCGTATGCAACTCCAGGGTTTTGTGGAATATTACAAGTGAATGAGAGTCAGAGTCAAAAATGTCTTGATTAGTCAGAATAACTTGGGCTATTCCTACATGCGCCACAGAGCACATCTTGTGTCCGTGCGTCCCGGTCTCCTTAAATAGAACATTTTTTCGTTGACACCTCTTTCTGCTTTAATGTGCAAATTGTTACTTTCCTGTATCTCAATTAAAGCAAAACTAAACAAGTGGACGTTATGACACTAAATAGTTTTAAAAATCGAACGAAACTAGGTGTAAACATATTTTCACGTTTCTAATAATACTGAAACAATAGAAGGAAAGCATTTGTTGGGAGATGAATTTCAGGTGCCTGGGAACGAGCCCTGCCCATTCATTTCATTGTTCGTCGGAAGGCCACGGCTAAATCAGTTCTTTGCCGCGTGAGCCATCGGGACGCTTCGAAATCTTGCGATGCAGATGCATTTAACGTAACGCACTTATTCGTTGCATTTTTTGTCTCGCAGAACATTTATCCTGTATCTCCTGGATCCCATTTTTGGCAAGAATAAAAACAGGTTTTGCACAAAGGGAGTGAACATGAATCATCTCAGTTCAAAAATAATTGGAGATGATGAGAGTGATATTATGATCTTTATGACACTTTGTGCTATGACAGACGGAAATGGCTTCATAAATACGATGCCATTTCAACTAAATAAAAAATAAGGCGTTCAGTAAAAGAATGTAGGCGGCTTTCTTCAAGAATACAGCTCCTAGTCAGATTCATCAAGCTAGGGGAAGAGAATAATAACCGGTAATGGGAGTCGACATTCATTTATCAGTATTTGGATTTAGACGCATCTGAATTGAGGGTTATAAAACTTAAGAGTGCTTGAAAATTAAAGTCTGCAGATAACGAAAATATTGACAAATATTACTACGAATTAACTGAACTTCACAAACGTTTGACACCATCAAATAACATCTTAATATTTGTTCCGAGTCAAAAACAATGATAATATGCAAGCCAAAAGTGAAAGTTTTAAGAAAACATTCCAATTAACCTATTCTTATTTACTCGGTCATTAGATTCGGCAAGGAGAGCAAGCTGCAGAATTCAAAGTTCTACCCAGCAATGATAATGTGATAACAGCTTTTAACGAATGTTCAAATGTGAAATCTACGTTTTAAGTGATTTGACACAGAAACGGAAAAAGTACAAAACGAAAATACAAAACGTACTGAAAAAGAAAATAACCAATGATGAAAATAGCCTGAAGTTGAAGCACATAAACGGGATCCCGAAAGTCATTTAAAACAACTAAGTAAATAAGGCGTTTCAGTGTGTGTGCCATCAAAATGTACGCGATCTGTGAGCTAAATTACACTTATTATTGGGGCATACCCAAGGTTGCAATTATGATGCTTTGATTTTGACGGAGGCTTGGTTGCTGAATTTATGGAAGTACAATGTACACAAAAATGGTAAATTGAATTTGACTAGTGGGATGGACTGACGCGGCGTTCATCGTTTTAAAAAAATCATAATAACAGGAAATGGTTGCCGTTCACTTCAGATATCGAATTAATTATCTTCACTGTGTTAAAAGTCCACAGCGGTAACAGAATACACATATGGGTACTTAATTTAGATCAAGTAGCTAGAATAGCTAACGCTTCCTTAAACTTAAAAACACGCGACAAAATTCTCGCAATGAATTACGCAATACACAAAGCGATGCTAAATCAATATGAATTTGGTCATTTCAGTTTAGGTAAAGTCACCATAAAAAGTTATAATTTTAGAATACCTGGCGATAGCATCCGCAATGCTTACCTTACGGAAGTTATATTGTAGCACCATGAGACTGCTAATATCTGCTGGCGGAAGACGAAATCAAAGGGGGGTGGCCTTAAAATTTATAAGGGCTGATGCGTAAACGAATCCTTGAAAACGGGACGCTTCGATGCTGACCCACCCTGTATATTGGCTCCGACACAACTCTCACAACACATTTGCTCAGAATACCATAACTACGCAGCCCCCGAAAAGTTAAGCCCCCCCCCCCCGCTCCACCCAAACAGGTGTTTCTTTACAGACACCAACTGTTTACTTTACCAACGTTAAGTCGAGAATGAATCTGCCAACGCCACGCCAAAAAGCTAGGTTGCGAAACGGAAGAAGCGCAGAACGTTCCGTACCTTCTCTCCCTCTCTCTAACTCATGCGTGAAACATACGGATTACATCATGTTGTGCAACAAATTAGCTACGCATGGACTTTTTGAAACATCACTATCAATTTGGGCTTAAATGATACGGGAAAAATACTAATATTTGGAATACAAATGCGGAAGAACGCAGAAAACGTTAAACGCAAAAATTTTCCATACAACTATAGGTAGTAAAATCATTATCATAAAAACTATGTACTTTCCTCCTAACGCTGTTTTAGAAAAATACGTGGTTTTCCAGTATAAGAGTTAAACATCTGATCCATAAGACAAGTTTCTTCCAACTGTGTCTTAGAGGCGAATTTAATCATCGGAATGTCGTTTGGACTCATGCCTCCGGTCCAAACGGATCTAGTTTCTTTCAGATAATTTCTAACATGATTTGCTCTCAGAATGTTTTTCAAAATAATAATTCTTTAAACTACCGCAATTCAGAATTTTGAGCCAGTTATTGTGCAGAAACTGAGTAGCACTGCTTCTCTTGCTAACGATATACTGATTCCGCCGAGCTCCACCCCTTCTAATTGAAGTAACATTAGCCGGACATTGCTGCGGAAGTGAACTTTGTTGGAATGGTTGGGATTGTGACTTTAAACAGCGAATTATATTCGCATTGAGCAATTACTGGATCAGGTCGGAACAAACTCTTCGAGAACAAAACTTTAGACGCAATGGTCAGTATCTTATACGACATTTTTTATGTTGCTCTTGATATTTGCATTGCTTCCCAGATTGTACTTTCTTCGGTACCATTTTACATTTTGCATTAGGTTATTTTTCAATTTCCGCGTGTGCATTGAACCCTTCCAAGGAACCTGGCTACGACGGTATACGTACCATCAAGTATGCTGAACTACCTTGACTATAACTTATGCTATATTTTTACTCGCTAACTTGCAACGGGGATCTTTCCTGATGTATGGGAGGAGAGCTTTTCGATATCTAAATTAAAGAACGCCGAAAAGAGTCTGGTGAGCAACTATAGGCCAACTAGTATTATAAATTATATCTCAAGCCTGTTTCAATCATAGGTGTATTATTTCTTAAAGGAAAATTTGATTGATAAACATTCCAACACAACTGAATTTTATTGATTTATATCGATTTCCTTCTGAACGCTTTGGATGACGCAATAGGTACAGGTTGACGCTTTGTATAATGACTTCTGCAAGACGCTCAACAGGGTTAATCATAACATACTTCTGCATAAGCTAAGGCGTTTGGGATTGATTTTAAAACTATACCTTTAATAGAAGATACATTGTTAAGGATCATGCTTAACAGTCAAAAGAGGTAACTACTCGTATCTCTTCGGGTATCTCTTAGAGCTCGTATCTAGGACCTATACTTTGCAACGTTTTCATCAACCACATTGTCATTCAATTTTCCTTTTATGTGCCTTTAATAAGGGCTTAACTGGTTATGGTTGAAGTGATTTAGAGCAGTACTAAATATCAAAAGCTTATGCTCTCGCCGTGAAGAACGAGACTTGAAAATGCTCTACTACTTGATAAATGTTCTTTGATACTCTGAGCTTACTGGCAGGATTGGTTAATATGTTCCGTTTACATTTGAAACATCCGTTTCGTGTGCCTGTACATAGAACTAACCTTTCTGAGAACTATTCCATCAGCAGAGCAGCCAAATTGCCTTTTGTTATTAAGATTGTATCTATATTTTTAAGAATTGCCGCACTTTTTGTGTACTACTATAATATTTGCAACTTGTGTCTTGGTTGTTTAATTACTTAGTTATATGTGATAGTCAGTGTGCTATATACTGTATTAATTATTGTATTTTTTATAATATGCAATGTTGATTCCTTTCCATATATTATTTCATGTAATAATATGAAGTTGCTAAGTGTAAATTTTGCTCTTATTATAAATAAGTTCTTTACTAAGGAATTGCCTTGAATTTTCAGCTATTTTCCATTATTATCATCACCACGTTCTTGTGGGTGTATACTTGCTTTCCTAATATCCTTTTGCATATCTGTGGAAACTTTTAAAATTCTTGGAACCTAGAAAGCTTTCCGCGATTTTTAAAAAGATTGCCTGCATAGAGAAACTGATTTCTGGTAGCCATCTTAGGCGGACTGATAGATAGTTTGCTTCTGGTGCTTGTGTGAAATTTTGTAAAGGCTAACTATATGTGAATTTGTAATCCTTAGATGTTTGGGAAGTGTTGCATGTCATCAGTATGTTGTGTATTCAGTTGCTGAGATTTATCGGTTTGTTTTAAGATTAGATATATTTCAGAAGTAAGGCACTCCTGGTCGCTCTCTAACATCTGGTAGGTCAATCTGCTTCCGCCTTTGCAAATTACGTGGCTCTTTGCTGATATTTTGGGCTTCTTTTTACCCCAATTAGCGATTTCCCTGTTTGAGCTCTGTTGCCATCACGTAAAGCACCTGGAAGACAAATTTTGAAGCGGTTTTGGGTATCTTATCAAGCTACGCTAGCACTCACCTCTCTCAGAAGAGGTCGAAGCGTCCTTTCCCTTGTACCACTGCACTTCGCCAACTGGAGAAAAGCTCGCACATGTCAACCATGTCATTTGAGCAGTTTATCCACGGCTTCTGTAACCTCTCCAAGGTCGCCGTCTAGTTACTTCCTTGTCCATTCCTCTCTAGGCTTAGCTGTTTTGTGGATCCCGACGACGCGACGTCGAACTATAAACTATACCTCGTGCGAATGCTATCTTTTATTGTAAACGGATTTCACTCACCGACCGTGGTGATGATTTCCAGCAGATTGTTACGAGGAAACTAGAAATCTGTCTGAATTGCTTGTTGCAGGTTCATATCTTTGTAAAGCCAGCTTAGTGCCTTTTGGAATTTTTATAGTGGCTGTCAAATTTGAGGGTTCTGTGGCAATCAACTCTTGACTTAGCGCTTGACACGTTTCGTTTGCGATAATATTATTTACGAGGGAGTATTGAAACCTGTTTGTTGCTGGTTGATGGTTGTAAGACGAATTGAAGTGTAATACAAGAAATTGGACAAATGGGCCTGTTGTGCGAATGTCTGTCTTTAACGTAATCAAACCTTATATGCGAATTTTAGCTCCTGTACAACGCTTTCGCCCAATTTTTTAGCGGTTGGGAGACGTGTGCTTGTGAAGGCCATTGTGAAGAGTACAATTATTTGCACTTTAGACGGTTAGTTCGGAATCAGTTTTGACACTAGTACATATATAAATGAGCTTGCATTTACAAGCAACAAAGTTAATATACAAATATATAAACCATCAAGGTTACATTCACATCAATTACACCAACGTAATAACTTAAAATTAAATTAAGATCATTATCATTAAAAATACACTAAATTATGCAAATCGTAGGTTCAAACCTCTCGTAATTTTATTTGAGCTTAATAAGAGTGTAGCGTTCTCTATTTTTTTTATAACGGGTGTTTCAAAAAGAATGCAATTTTTAAATTTTGCACAATTTTTTTCTGTAAACGTTGCAAGCCTAAAAATTATACATCTGTCATTTATTATTGTTCCGATTTTTAGTTATGGAGCGCTACGCGAAAGAGCAACACCTTATCATAGTGAAAACCCATTACAAAAATGGGTAAAGTTACGCTGAAACCGTGCTCAAAGTTCGTCGAATTTTCAGTCGTGAACGTGCACCAAATCTGTACACTGTTCAAAGATTGATTAAGATATTGGTGAAAATTTAATCAATTACGGACAGCAAATCTACTGTGCGTTGTCGTTCCGGCCGGTCTCTAGAAAACATTCCAACTGTGAATGTGAGTGTTGCTGAAAATATGCGAAAGTCACTATGCGTAATAACGGAGTTCTAGTGGCATCAAGTAAAAGGACCTGGAATACATGTTGTGCCAGCAGGACGGTGCAACCTGCCACACTGCCCGTGAAATAACTGATTTATTGGGAAAACGATTTTTGGAACCATTGTCTTCTGAAATGCCAAGGGGAGTTGGCCACCGAGATCGTGTGATTTGACGCCGTGCGACTTCTTTCTTTGGGTTTTTTTGAAATCTCAGGTCTATGCGAATAACGCTCGAAAAATTCCTGAGCTCAATGTCGATATCCAACGCGTATTTAATGAGATAGAGCCGCAACCCTAAGAAAACGTCATATATACTTTCATCGAAGGAACAAGGGTCTTCCATAATTCATCGGAACATGTCTACTTGAGGGTCCTGGGTGGTGTAGCTTGAACAAGCGTCCACGTTCGATCAGCAGAATTAAGCAACGCTCTCTCTGGTCAGAACTTGGATGGGAGTTCCACGGCTGCATCTCTCGGCGCCTCGTGGTACGGCTATCACGGAAAAAAGTTGGTCCCGGCGGTCATAAAACATCATAACAGTCGTTAGTGGGGTTGGAAGTCCTCACAACTGCACAGCGACGCCTATAATTGGCCTAACGGCTGTTGGCTGAGTGCGACTTAAATAAATAAATAAATAAATAAAAAATCAATAAAAAAATATGCAATCTTTCAAAAAACTTTTTACGTTTTATTTTAAAATTAAAAATTGAGTTCTTATTGAAACATCCTCTACCTTTTGCATATTTTGTGTTGTGCAAGTTTGAGTTCTTTTGAAGCTAAATATAAGTAGATATAATATAATAAATATTGGGTTTCAGCAATTGCCGATTGTTTTATGAGAAATGGTATATGGTTTAGAGATCTACCAACAGCTGTAGGTCTTCTGATTTACACAGTTTCGAACCAGTGGTACTTCGGGACAACCAACCCCATCCTGCTCAGGAACTAGCTGGCAAAGCTTTACTACACGCTAGACCATTACAGACCATCGCAGTGTTTTGATTTGTAAAGCATCATTGAATATTACTGACTATTCAACACTATAACATATAAGCCAATCACATTGCAGACATTTGCTTTTTTCAACCAATAACAGCAGTATATCACTGAATATTGGGCACCATGCAAAATATTCACAAAACAATGTACGTACTCAAAAAATAAATAGCCTTGTTGAGAAGTATCGCTTAGCAAAGATGTCCTGTCCTTAGTGATATCGCTACGTTACGTAACACTAAACCCCAACAAACTGTGTGGCTTGTTTTAAAAATTTAAAATGCTGTGTTTTGGAAGTATTCCGCTCAATTTAATTGAGAATGAATAATTATATTAATTGTTGGATTATTTTTCAGTAAAGTTAATCGTTATGTATTAATATTGTTAAATAGTCGTTCCAAATACCACTCGAACTGGATATATATTTTTTTAAATATTTTGCCATTTCCATAGAAATTATTGCAAATTTCACTCAACAAAATCACATTTAAATGTCACTCGCCTTCGGCTCGTGACATTTTTGATGTGATTTTGTATCGTGAAATTTAAACGCAATAATTTACATGGAAACGACAAAATATTTGTCAAAAATATATCCACTGCTTGTGGTATTACCCTTGATTATTCAACACTATAATGAATGAACCAATGAAAATTGTTCAATTTGTCAGAAATGGCCAATCAAAATTGACTGTCTTTGAAAACACCTACACCCGTATTCATAGTCGTTCGCCAGCGGATCGCCTGCGACTCGCCGGAGTTTCGTTATGAATAGTATGTTGGCGGCACTGTACATCTATGTCAAATTCGAGGTGATCAGGTTAGGTTTTCAGTCAGTTTTGACAGAAACTGACACAAAATCTAACCTGCTAACCTCGAATTTGACATAGACGTACAGTGCCGCCAACATACTATTCATAACGAAACTCCGGCGAGTCGCCGGCGATCCGCTGGCGAACGACTATGAATACGGGTGCTAATGTCGCAGTATTTGCACGCGAGCCTGATTGGTTTCAATGATTTCAATTTAGTGAGTAGCTTTTGACTGACATTTCAGCAAAACGTCAAAGTGAAGTTTGCAAATCAGCGTTGTTCTAAAAACTCATAATAATCGTGTTGGAAGCTCGAGTATTGAATTAATAGTGGAAAATGTTAAAAACGTGTGCTGTCGAACACGGTAAAAGTCATCTACCCATATTGTTGAATAATTTTTCCAAATACCACTGAAGGCAAATTTTTTTAAGAGAATTTTTTTCGTCAACATGCAAATTATTACAAATTTCTCTCAACAAAAATTGCTCAAATTCCACTCGACCTGCGGTCTCGCGGAATTTTTAATGCAGTTTTGGTTTCGAGAAATTTAAACGCAATAATTTGCATGGGAACGAAAAAAATTCTCAAAACATTTTCACCTGTTGTGGTATTACCTTTGATTATTACAGACAATACTGATGACATGACTGATAACATCCAATGAGACCATGCATTTTTTGAAAATTGACCAATTCCGAACTGATTACCTGATAAGCTTCCTAGGGAAACTTATCAACCCCGTAGATGGTGTCATAATTAGAAATAGAAATGCAAGAAGCAAGCAATTTGACTTTTTTGGCATTATTAGATCAATTTTAAATCATAATTCGTATGGGTTTTGTCTAATAATCTGCAAAATACCCTTCTTGCATACCAAATTGACAACTTGGCATGTAGTAGATTATTTTTTAAACAG
Source organism: Agriotes lineatus (assembly GCA_940337035.1). NCBI lineage: Eukaryota > Metazoa > Arthropoda > Insecta > Coleoptera > Elateridae > Agriotes > Agriotes lineatus. Next base: position 215,354,912 of record OW679194.1, read on the forward strand.
CCCTATCAGCCAATAGTAATGAGAAAAATCAAATCGACCAATAGCCTCAAAATTACACTGACTATTTGCTAGTAGCTGATTACAACCACTATTTTTTCACAAATCGTTCTTCTGCTGTAACACAAGTAGCTAAAAGTATAGTAGGTGTGCAGCAGTTGTTAAAAATAACAGGACACTCCTCTGGAAGCTCCATCAAACCCTATCTACTACAGGACTGTTTAAAAAATAATCACGCTAAATTAGATTCGTGGTAATAATTTTTTTTAATAATTTATATAATTTATTGTAATGCTTCGTGCAGCTAATTCCTAAATAAATAAATTAATTAGATAATTAATAAACAAAGAAATAGAAATATGAAGAATCGACTGACAATTCGCGTTTGAGTTATAGGAAATAGGACTAAATAGATATATTGATATATTAATGTTGAGTAGGGAACTAGGGGGGATAAATATTTTAAAATTTTAATATCAGTGCTAGTTCTCACAATTTGCAGCATAACCCTTCTATTCTGCAAAAAGCAAACATTTCCCTACCAAAGCGTCCAAAATAAATAACAGTTAGTGACAAGTACCAACAAATGTTAATGACTTTCTCAAAATCAAAATTATCTCAAAATTGAAATGCTCCTATCTTTAAAGAGAGACTAAAGATTAAAAGCAAAAATGATTAAAAATTGAAAATAAACCTATATGTGAAGAGATTATACGTCAATCTTTAGTCAATTTCGAGTTTTTCACTACTCGCATTATAGAAGCTCTCGTAGTTGTTTCTTAATTTGACTGTATATTCCATCATGAACTTCAAGCACAATCAAGATCGACAGTTTTAAAGTAAAAGCTAATTTAGCAATAATATGATTTAAAGAAGAATATCTTGGACTAATCGTTTAAGTTTAAGTTTAGTTTATTATTGCTTTGGAAATCCGGTTTGTAAACTAAATTTATCATTCTCAGTTGAAGCACTAAAGATTAAAATGCTGTTTAAAATAGCCGCTGTCAGTCTGGAAATCTACTCTTGTCATGAATTTGTAATTTTTCGGTAGTAGCTAATTAAAAAATGACATGCCTATACAAATTCATGGCGCGATCAGGATCCAGGACTTTTTGAACGCTCTTTATAAAAATTTACAACTTTTAAGCACTTACTAGAAAACTTGCACTTAAGTGTTTCATTCAAGTAATTCGGTGTAAGAGATTAAAGAAGTGTTAAATGAAGTCAGTCAATTATATATTAAATAGTGCAATTACCGGAAAATACTGAACCAATCAACTTAGATGTCCTCCTTTAGTTAAAAATATTATTTGTCTCAACTAAGGCAGACCGCAAGAATATTTAAATGAGATTGTTTAATACTAAGTTAAATTCACTGATTCCATCCAGATCCACTAGAAAAATATTCGGTATTTAGTAAATTAAATTTGAAAAGCAACAGAATTGGCTATTAAAAGTTAGAGCTTGCTTATATAATTTATTTAAAATTAGTGATACGATTGCGCACCATTACCAGCGAATGTTCAATTGTTATTTTATCTGTTGCTAAGTTGGTCAGCAATTTACAATAATTCTTTTGCTGAACTACGTATATAGAGTAATGTCCGTAACTGCTGCAAGTTTATTGTTTAAATCAATTATTTTTATAGATCAAAAATACCGAACTTAAGAAAGAATTTAATAAATATTTAGTAAGTTTGTTAGTATTACCTCTACTTCTGCTGTGTATCTTAAATCTGTAATAAGTTTCGACAAACTTGAAACAAATCGTTACTCTTAACGAATATCAGCCGTTTTAAAGGAACATCAACATACGAGTATTCGAGTTTCTTTCCACAAAAACTGCATAGTAGCAGTCAAGAAAAACAGTTTCAAATAGTATTTAAATTTCCTGCTGTTTGTGATTAGTATTGTTAGACGGGAAGTGTCTGATTCCTTTGCATTAACTCTAAGCTGTAGACAGCCTTTTATGCTTGGAGAATTTTTTTATAAAAATGGAGAGGCTGGAGCGCCTAAGTAAATACTGCTTTTAATTTTTTGTAACCGAAAATGCTGTAAACGTCAAAAGAAGATAAAGCTTTTAAGGAACTTACTGGAGCTTCGCTTCGTTTAAGCCTTGCTGCTGTGTCTTGTTTGTAAAAATAATGGCGAAGTTTGGAAAGCATTTTTCTGGAAAATTGGAAAGCATCAACCTCTGATTTTCACTCATGCCCCTTCGTTGTCACAGCTAATTTCACTTACATTTAAATCTGTCAAAAAATATTGCTACAGGTTAAAACTAGTAAAAAGCATTCTTTAACTCATGTTTCACCATACTAAAACAAACACCAAGCAAAGGAAACTAGTTTCTGTTATTGTAAATTAAAAAAAAACTAGTACTGAATCTTAGCACAATTGTTGAAAGTACTACACATACGGTATTTACATACATGCATAGCTTTGTTTTAGTAAATAAACTGCTTGATTTATTTTAGATTTGTTATGTAATTTCCATGTAAAATAGACGTTTAATCATATTGATCCGCAAGCAACTTCTTTAATGTTTTTACGAGGCCAGAAAGGGGTAGATTAAAAATAATGGATTAGCAATCTGTAAGAAAATGAGTTCCTAAAACTTCACCATTATCTTACAAACAAAGTAACGCAGCCATCGGTTAAAAGGAAGCGAAGCCGAAGCAAATTTCTTTAAAGCCTACCTTTTTACAGGACTTCGAAGATTTTACTATAAAATATGAATGTATGTATTATATTTATTTTGCAACAATTGTCTACAATTACTCGAACATAAATTTCAAGTAACATTTCTTCCAGAATATCATTGATAATATTCTTTGTATTTAGAGACGGTCAAAAATTACATGTGGAAATCACAAATATGAATATTCTAACTGTCCATGAAAATATTTCTTCCACTTATCAACCCTACAGTGGAATTCATTCACTCTCTTTTGCGGCACTTCATGTTTGTGCACTTTGGTGTCTGGTTGAAAAAATTGTAATTAGATTACTTGATTATTTTTTTAAGAATGAATCACATTTTATCAAAATCAATCTAAGAAGAAGAGCACATTTATCTCTGTAGTAATTAAAATATTCGCGGTGTCTTTAATTCAATAAAGTAAAATCGATTCTTTGTATAAAACATGTATACTATACCAATACATTTATGTGTTCTTTTAGGCACGTTCTGCAATTTCCGAATTTTCTAATCTGTTACTTTATTATTAAATTGTTTGGCCAGTACAATACTTCTCTTGTTCTCCGGAAATACCTGAAATCCGTAATCATATAAAATACACTAAACGTGCTTTTAAAAGTCATGAAAATTATGAAACGAAGCCGAAGGCTGAGTTTCATAACATGTCTCGTGCATAAACACTTTTCGCATGAGTTTGCACACAATATTTTTTCTACGGCATTAAATTTACTGTTATTAATCCATAAATGTCGATTTAACAAAGGTTTGCGTTTATGACAGTTACAATTTATGTAATAATAAAAAGATGGCCTTGACGAGCACGTGAATGTTTCTGCAGCCAGTAGCTGTCAAAGTCAGTTATCAAAGGTAATTATAATAGTACACATGTAACTTTATTCATTATGTAATGCTTTAATTATTTAAAAAGCAATTTATCTCTAATGAAAGAAGTAACTAGAATAACTTTATAACATCACTTCCAGTTCAAAATTTTAAATTCCACAGCAGCTGTTTACTTTTAGCACATGGGCTAAAATTAAACAGCTGATTTCACTTTTAATCAGCTGATTTATAAAACGTCACTTTAGTGAAAAAAGCGAATGCTAAAAGGCCTACTTTTAGTGGTGATCGTAGAAAAATGGATTAATTCAAATATCTGATTACATATTTAAAATTGAGATTGACTGTTTTTTCCATTTTCTAATTTTCAAAACCACGATATCTCGAAAAGTATTGGCCTAATGAAAAAATCGTAAAGGAACTCCTTCTTCGGTTTTTATTGTATAATACTGTCCTAGAGTCGAGGTTTTTCTAAACTAAATTATTTAATAACGAGACTATAATGACATCGATTATCAGCGACACCCATCTATACGTGTCTAGATATACCGACAAATAAAACAAAATAGCTTCTTGCATTATGTATACTGTATAGTAATCTCAGAGCCATGCCATACGAGGAAAGAATACATTTGTTGTACAGATCTACTGGTATTGATAGTAGACCTTTGAAATACTTAACGAAATGAAAAATTTACAGAAGTTGCAATTTACCAACCTTCGTTAATGCATTGAAAATAAATTTTGCTATTTTTCAAGTCTGGTAGAGTTTCCAAAATCTGAAAAAAATACAAGGGATAGAAATTAAAAAAAGTGTTAAAATTTTTCACATCTGTATTATTATTGTTTATTATACGCCACGTGAAACATTACTGCGAAGTTCTACTACATAGCAGATCATTAATAAATAATACGTACTACAGTTCTTAACCTTTTCAGCATCTTGTACACTTTAATATTAATTTACAATTAGATAGGATGTTGAATTCGATATTACATTGAAAAATGTATATATCTATAGAATATGTATTGCTTAGATGAGGAGTGCTGAGAATTACAAGCCATCCGCTCGGCGGCTTCACATATTATTGTTCATAGTTTATTTGGTTTATTCATGCAACGTGCTTCAACAGCAAATATAAGAACGAAGATGAATTTATTAGGAGGAACAGGGCAGTGTGAAAAAGGGATTAGATGCGAATAGACCTTTCAGTTGTTTAGTCGATATGTATCTATTGTTTTATGTTAATTGTTCAATAAATATATTTTAAAGGGATTTGTTGTTTGGGGAGCTTTTACATTCTATAAACTAAGTAACTTTGCATTTTCCGTACATATATATATGTATCCATATTTTTAAAGTCCCCATCAATTTTTTCTACTACAATCGCGGATTAAGTTTTACTACAAACAGCTGACACCAACATCCCAACCCTGCCACTGGCCACTGCCATTCTGCGAACAAGTGCAGCGCGGCAATGACCTTAACCCACGTAATATTATCCATGTTACAGTAAAATACCATCCGACACGCTTTTTACTATTTACTTGCATATTTACAACTTTACAAAGGGCCAGAATAAAAAATACACATTTTCCATTTAAAAATTGAGAAAACACGGTAATCTCCCCCCCCCCCTCACAACCGCTTCTCGAAATTTCTTAAAAAATACAATCGACCAGTAGAAAATCTCCAAACAACGAATTTCACACAAATATTGATGTTAAGGTTATTCTTACAATTCTAACGCTTTCCCCATTTTGCATCCCTAAATGCAACTTGGCCGCAAAACTCCCACATCCTGAATATCGACAGGTAGAATGTCTCCAAACAACGAATTTCAAACAAATATTGATTTTAAGGTTTTTCTGATAATTATATCGTTTTCTGAATTTTGCAACCCCCAAATCCACCTGTGCCGCCAAATTCCCACCTCCTAAAGTCTCTTAAAAAAATAAAAGCAACCAGTAGAAAGTTTCTAAACAGCGCAATTTACACCAATATTAACATTACATTTTTTCTGATAATTATAATAGTTTCCCCATTTTGCAACTCCTAAATCTAGCTGAGCTGCAAAATTCTTAAAAACTCATAGATTCATCCACATACTGCCAAAAACAAAATTCGACATTTTTTTCTTTCCCCCTGTTTATGCGAACATTCAATTTGCTACAAATGCACCTCAGCTTTCTACCCCTGTAACATCGCTCCCGTGCATGGCAGACTCCAAAAACCAGGCAACAGTACCGACCGCTTTCGTGTCAAAAAAATCATTTTAATCCCCGTATTTTCGCCCCCTCGAATCTAACATTTTCACAACCTCTCCAGAAAGTTCGCCCTTGACGAGATCTTCAAAATAACATCAACAACATTCACTTGCAATACGTAAAACTTGCAAAAAATCGCGAAAACGGCTCATTTTCCAAGCGTCACACAAATCGCCAAAAGAGCACCGTTTTCAATGTTAAAACAAATAATAAACAATGGTTATTTGGCCTTAATCAACAACGGAGTTGTTTAGTTCTACATCTAACAATAGCAACAAAACTGAAATTATTTGCATTTTATATTGTTACGGATTCATATTTCTTAATGAAACGAATTTCAAACGAAGTTTTGTAGTTACACTGGAACCCGAAAGGTGAAATTGTAAAAGCGTCGAAAGTTTGACTCAGTTATTTATTGGAGCCATGTTTATTTACAGTGCAAAGCGAAATCGTACCCCGTAAATAACGGCACACTTGATTAAATTTCTTCGCATCTTTACCTGCGGCAGGGGATGAAGTGCGTTGCTGCTCTGGAAAACACCAAACGCCGCCGCCCGAAACTATTTCAATGTTGTCATATATTTTTGGTAGCATTAGTGGCAATATAATGTTGGAAAGTTTAAGATTAAGCTATTCGTTTACGACGTGTCGCTCGGTTTCCTGACACGTCTCATTTAAAACCGCGGGAGATGGATTATCCCTAATAAAGCCGAGCGTGCGCGTGACGCTAAAACTATTACATGAAAGGGTTTTTGATTTTCATCACGGCGTCAACTCAAGGCGAGACTGTTTCCAGAATAACACCAGGTTCTCGTCTGGACTGTGAGGTGAACTCCATATGGGGTGAAAGCTTAAACCTATTTGTATTCTTAATATGGTAATGCGATTAAATAAATCTTATTTTTGAAAGGCAAAGCAAATTCTCCCAACCTGCTTATATACCTTACTCACGAACACTGTGTTTGGTGAAAGGCAGATATGAGCGTAATTTATGTAGGTGGGCATTTTTGAAAATTGTTACTTTTAAATTAGGTTTCAAGCACACCCTTCTAGTTGTCAATATTAAGTTTTTCAATTTAGTGGAAGTTCCGTAAGAGTCATTAGTCGATTTCATCAATATCTTTAATACCCTGATAGAGTTACTTTCATCTTAGAAACTGAACTACCTACTTTCCAAGAAAATCAATTGTAAACGTCTGTTACGTAACATGCATTGAAGACTCTAAAAGACGAGGAGGTTTATTTGCGTTGGTTTCTGTAAAATATGAAACTCTTAAGTTACGACTAACAGGAAGCATTTAATTAAATCCTGACATTAAGCTTTCAGAAAAACGCAAAATGGCATAAAGCAGGCACAACGTAATAGACTAACCGCTGTCGTGACAAATAAAATCCAGATTTAGGTACTGTAGTAAAGTTATTCTGTAAAATATGGGCAAGATTTGCTTGCTGTAAGGTTATCCTAACGCTCACGTCAAGGAACGAAGAAATTTACAGCGCTTTCTCATGTTCTTGTAAGGCGGACGATTGTTTCACTGACCGTCGAATTCAATTTGTACATATAGAAGTAGTTTTATTAGTTAAAAATATTTCCACTAATATAGTGTCACTTCGGAATTTTAAAAAAATCATCTTCATATGATATGAAAGTGAATTTTTAATAACCTATAAGTACGCTGTTTAGTTTGCGTAATTTTATAGTAAAATCAGTTTATTCCTTATAGGAAAAATTCCAATAGATAATTAAACAAATATGATCATTATTCATAGAAAATAGACGTCTCTTAAAGAGTGATCAAATAACATACTTCATCACTAAAGACATTGCACGGAAGACGAGTTAATTAAAAATAACAAGTGCATACTGTGAGGATAATACGTTCTTCAAATGAAATTGAAAAATGCTAAAAGCATGTGAAAGGATCAAAAGTTCTTTTAACTTAACTTAAACATATAAAACGAAATTTTCTTAACGTTAGTGTAAGCGAATAGACAGAAAAAAGCTGAATATCAACTGGCCGCTTTCACTATATACATTATAATAGAGATTGTCTTTAATATCCGATTCCTGTAATTAAATCTTCTCAAATACTTCCGGGACAGCCACAAGGGAAATGTATTTTTAAGCTACTAATGCTTTCATTCTGAAATTATAAAATTGTAGTCTCTTGTCAAATACACGCCCATCGATGTTACAGCTTTATAATCCCATCCTTATAGTTTACCGCACCTGGACCCTATGACCACAAAGTTACCTCAGTTTTTAAGCCGCGATCGTCCCTCAAATGCATTTCACATTTCATGAAGTTGAGCTTCCAATTTTCCGAACAAAATTAAATCCAAAAGTACGAGCTCTGATGAATATGGTGCTTGAATTCCGAAGCCCAGTTAAGTCGCTTTTGAAGTCGTTGCAATGCATTTGTGCGACGACGTATTATCGTGCTGTAGGATCACTCCTTTTCGCAGTCGTTCACAGTGTTTGATATTGATTTGGTCCTTCAATTTGGTCAGAACTCACAGCAATACACATTGATGGTATGACCACTGTCAATAAATCAATAAACAAGACGCCTTGAAAATACCAGAAAATTCTTTGTAGGTGAAAGGTGGTAAAGCCGCCACTTCATGTTGGCTTGTTTGGTGACAGGATGTTATGGTCTGAAACGACTTTAACGACACCGCGCCAGCTTATACAAAAAGTCACGAAAGAGCTAGACCGCCAGCGCGGACGATATTACTCAAAATTTGGACAAGGACTTACCTAGGACCGTTGCCCTGCCCGTAACAAGATATGCCGACTAGCCTCAGTGAAGCAAGGGGTGGTCCAATACGAGATTACCACGAGCAACGGCCTAAGGGACGATAAACAGATATAAAATTAAATTGAACGCCACCCAGTTTCATCAATGAGAACGAAAATGCAAAGATAGACTCACAGTGAAACCGGGACGCAGATGAGCCTACCTTTCAACTTTTCACCTTAGCGAAATCCAAAGGCTAAACGGGAAATAGGAAAATCGGTGTGTACAGGCTCACGACTATCAGCACTGTGGCGACGAGCGCCCTGACCTACCTGTGACGCTTAAAACTTCTTCCAGGCTCCACTTCACATACATCTTTACACAATAAATAAATCACCCTAAAAATAAGCATGCACAGGCACAGCAGAAATCATAAGACAACATATAGCAAACCGATTTATTGATCTCACACATGAATTGGTATACCCATATACAGGCGCCGACGTCTGTCAGCGTACACAGTAAGAGACAGTAAATATGGGACTACATCTATGGGCCCAGCTGGGGTTACTAACTTTTAACTTAATGCGAGAGTAAGGATTTGGATGTGAGCCCAGAATGGGTCACCAGCAGCTATCTTAATGTAAGAATATGGTTTTTTAGACACGCGCCCAGAGTGGGTGACTAACATTTATCTTAATTCAAGAATATGTTTATTTTACGCACGCGCCCAGAGTGGGTGGCTAACATACAGGGTGTAAAAATGCTTTACGCACCATAGGGATTTCAATGGTAATTTCTTCATATGACAATATTTGCTTCCCTAATTATTTTAGAGCAAACTTGTAAATAGGTTTTTTGTAGAGCAAACAATTCTGCATCCATTTATGCCTTAATTTTTCTCATTTTACGTCAGAAAACCTAATAATGAAATAAACTAGAATTATCATTTTTTTCAAAAATCAGTTCAAATTGTGAAGTGGTGGTATGCTGGAAGCAGATCAGGTGCAATAAGTGTCATGGTTGCAGCTACATTTGATACATGCAAACAAATAAACAGAAAACTAATTTGTTGATGCTTTGAGATGCTTCAATAGTTTCAAGGCACCACTGATTTGTCTAAAAATGGCAATTTTATCTCTTTAAATTTTCGGTTTTCCGAAATGTAAAATGACAAATGCTGGCACAAATGGATACAGAATTTTTTACTCTACAAAAAACTTCCATACAAGTTTGCTCTAAAATAATTAGGGAAGCAAATATTTTCATTGAAAAGATTACCATTGAAATCCCTATGGTGCGTAAAGCATTTCTACACCCTGTATATCTTAATTTCTATACACGCCACCTTGTTCTGTCAGCTTCGCCTGTCCTCACCGTTAGTGTCGGGAGCTCGCCTCCCGCGCGGAGGTCCGCAGGCCGCAGCTGTATTCGTGGGTGGTACACACTCCGTGATCCCTGACTCACAAAGATTGATGCGGGACCCTTATGGCAAAAAGAAGACTGGAAAGACCTTTCGTTTCGGTCATTGAAGATTGGATCCCAGCTGTTTAGCGGAAAATTGCTTTCCAGGCATTCGAGATTTCAGAACGGCGGTCAATAAGAGGAGTAGCACAAACACACACAACTTGGCACTGCCACGGCCAGAATCGCTCTCTCGAAACAAAAACACAATCTCGCACGCGTCCAGCGGATGCTCTCCCTCGAAAGAGGACGCCGCTGGCGCTTGCCCCGAAGCACACAGCCACAGCCCGTGTGAGATGCTAGCTCCTAACTAACTCAACCGGCTCGCGCTACGCTGCTGCTCGGCAAGAAGCTAGCGGGGCAGACAGAAAAGACGGCGAAGACCTCTCTGTTGCTCTCGTAGGGTCGCGTTTTAAATTCTACCTAGAAGCCCAGGTGCAAGCGAGACGCTCCAGGGCAGACCGCAGCTGGGCAACGATTTGAATAAAACTCACTTAAATTTTAGGCGGAAGAGTATTACAGAAGGCTATATACAAGCAGAGTGGTAAAAGTTAAATAATTCATACAATAAGATTTAAAAATGTCCTGACAAGGGTTACATCATTTGTAAAAAAAGTTGTCAGAATGCATGGTAACCAGCCAAAAGCGCATGGCAAATGTTCACTTGATTCTATTTGTGCAAGAATCTTAGGCAAAATGCTATGCAGCATCGATCTAACCACTTTTTTCGCAGCAATCTTCATAGTATTGGCTACGCTTTTTACAGTAATTCGCCTATTGTCCATCACTAACTTCTCCACTTTAGTTACAATTTAGCAGTTCTGTGCCGTTGCAGATCATCCGCTCCTTGAGCGCCGTTGAACCTCTCTCAGCCATGTTCAAACATTGCTCGTGGAAGGACTATCGATCTTGATGGAGAACAATCTATATAAACTGTTTTCAACCAACATCCGCCGTAGTCAAGAATCATGTCTGGCGTGCAATTTTTTTCTTTTCAAGAAATTATCGCAACACACTCTACTAAATCGGCTATAAAACTAAAGTTTGCTACGAATCGGGCCGAAACTTTCCAAACTTACTTACGACTAGCTAGATACTGTTTTCAAGCCCACATGATAAATAACTGTAAAAATTACGTCCCTTCCCACGTAATACTTGCGGGTGTAGCTGAAAATTGAGGTTTTGAGACCTGGGGTCTCTGAAATGATGCACTTTAAACCAACATTTCCCACCATTTATTGTTTTAATTTCAATTTGTTATTTCTCTTGCAGCAAGAGGGAGCTCGACGAAAATTAAATGATAAATTTACATGGAATCTTGTTTTATCCTATTATGAATAATGATATAATTTTCAACAGCACCAGCTGAAGAATTGGAAAGTCATTCCAAAACGAACTATTGTTCAAGGCACTTTGACTAACGTCTTATGTTCTGCTTTCTAGACACTGTAATGGTAACGATAATTACACTACAAAAAAGAGCAAACTAAACGAGAAGAAATAAAAGACGACTTTAAATAACTTTTAAGGAAAAGATTCGTTCTCTATAGCTTCACAATTGTAGCTGTATAGGTACGGAGATAAACCCTTGTTTTGTTATGGGTGTCACATTGCATATGTCAGTGATATGATGATAGAGAAATTCCAGCAAGAAAATGCTCCTCGGCGATGGAAAATTATATACATGATTAGCTCCAGGAAATAGACTTGCTTTAGTTAGTACTGTGAACTCTCACATAGCTTATCTTACTTCGACATGCGTGGTATTGCAATGCGGTTTACAAATAAAAGTCCTACAGTAAATACAAGAACATTATTAAGATAACATTCGCATAGGTACATTTGAGCGGGTCAGTCTGCGACCGCAACAGAGAAGCGCAAAAATCAATTCCTAAGAATTCTACCTGCTTGTGACGTTACGTCGTGCACAGGCGCGCTTTGCACACTTCTATCAGATGATCGTCTGAGGAGACACTGGTGCAGAGGGGTTAAGATGTTGCTGCACCTCTAACTAGAATACTCCCCTAAACTTATTATCACTATATCCAAACTTACATATTAAAACACATACAAAGTTTGCACCATTTTACGCATGAAAAATCTTAGCCTCGGATATATGACATATTTCCAATTAACGGCAAATCACACATTCAGTAATAACAGATTTAACTTAACTAAGTACAGCCAATTAACAGCCAGTCTTATAAAGACCACTAATCTGAGGTTAACTTTTATTGTTAAAATTACCAAAAACTCATCAATATTTGTTTACTAATGAATCAAATGTCATAAGCACTAACGTTTTGATGCGCTTTTGTTTATTTTAACATCGAATTAAAGTAAACCTTAGAGAAGTGATCTTTATAGAACCGGACATAAATGATGCAGAAAATGCTAGCGGTCGATTACCAGAACTGAATGAAATATGGTCGTATGTACTGTCGCGCCAGCGCAGCGGCCCAAAGTTGGTCGAAAACTATGAGCTCGAGAGTGTAAGCTCTATTTGACAGCCGGGCTTCGATAAAACCAAAATTGATTCTTTTATATACAACCCATTAGAAATTGATATGAAATTCCGCGATACTTCACCAAAATGAAATCGAAATTTCAGTTTGCTAAGGTGCGCTATGGAAACCTGGGTGTAGTCGAAAAACGTCATACTTTTTAAAAATTGGTCAGTTTAAGCTTTGCTAAGCAGTTGGTGTTTCTCGCCTACACGTCCCGTTTTCATGTTTAAAGATATGCACAACTTGTGTTTCCATGTTTTTTATTATTAATTAGATCTTAGCAGTAATTCGACCCTGTATGCTTCGGTAAAATTTGCCTGTGTGAAGTGATAAACGCAATGTTAAAGACGGCTTGCTGGATGAATGAATGTTCCACTGGGATTTTCAAGTTACCACCCAGTTGTTTGCTTGCCCGGCCTAAAACTGCACGTTGACTTGCGGTGCATTGTGCCTACGGCAAATTAACCTAGAAGCTGCGAAAGCCTTGTAGTATTCCAAGTTTTCCGCATAAGTGCACAGCGGAAGCGCATTTAATCTGTACACAATAAGTACTATGTGCGAAGCGTCACGTTTTGACAATAGACAGTCATTGAGGTGCTTTCCAGCAATCATGTGTTCTCAGCAACGGGTAATTTTCCACACATCACGCTGCACAAGGTTTAGGTGACGTAATTCGAAAGCGAGCAAGCATGTGACGCAACAGTCCGCATAATTATAGGATTTAAGGTAACTTAATATCTACAGGAAGCGATTGTGACTTTAGCGGTAAGGTGCTCGAAACGTGTTAAAAGGAATTTGGTTAGGTGTGTAAACCGTGCCCTGTTTTAATGCATGCGAATATGAAAAGCGTCGGTTTCAGCTAGGACCATAGTCATTTTTGACGCTATCGCTTTTAGACGTATGCGAGTAGCTCCAAGTTATATCGCGTAGGTGGTTTTATAATGTAATTTTCTTTTATTTTTAATTTCTTAAGTTTTTTATATATGTTATCTACTGCACATGATCCAATACCTAGTTCTTGTTTAATATTTAATATTGCAATTTGATTTTCCCTACCAACCCACCACTTAAAGTTGCAACGGGAAACTGTGAAACAAAGAATGAGCTGTCAATTTCTGAAAATAATCCCCAGAACACCTCTCGTACTGTTTGGTAAATAATCAAACTAGCTAGTTTTTTCACAATAGCGTTACAAGTATTATTAATGTGAAAAAGAACTACATTTTCTATCGCAAATCAGTAGGTATTACACATTCAATTTTGAAGTAGCCAACTGTTTTAGGAGAGATCATTGGTTGCGATTTTGGCTTCATTACTGCTCTTTCAAAATAGTTCATACCCAAACACTTAATTTTATAGAGATATATCCCTAATTTGCACCAAATAAGACTAGGCGTTTATAAAATCGTTTTCGTTTATTTTAATTTAAATTTCGTCTTTAAGAAGCTACACACGTCCTGTCAATTGAAAATAAAAGGTCGGTTCTAATTGCGCACCTAAAAACCTTTCTGGAGGTCTGTTGCCCAGAATTTTCAATTTAATGGTGCTGCAAGTAAATTACAGAACGTGTTATAGCCCAAGTTACGGCATCCCTTGGTTTATAGTCGGGTCATCACTACCTCAACAATTAATTTTATTTATGTTCTGCTGTTGTGTTGTAATGATCAATGCCTGCGTTGAAAACCAGAACTAATCAATTACGGCGTAATCTGTGTTACTATCGAGACAATCCATCGTCGTAGTAACCCCTTGTCATTAAGCTGACCCGAAAACTTCAATGCTTCCTAATTCGTCAATACCCATTGACAAACCCTTGATATTTTCCCACAATGCCCGTCGCACCATTGAAGTGTAGATTGACAAATTGCTCGGGCCCAGTTTATCGATCGTATGGGGTTCTTAAAGTCGGTCTGAGGAATGCTATCTTGCAGCAATGAACTGTCGGTGCAACGACATACGCCTTGAAAAAGAATTTGAAATTCTGTTGCTTGTCGCCACGAAATTTCAAGTAACTTCAACTTAGGTTAAGTGGAAGAATAACATTAATATGAACTTCGTCTTTTTTCTATATTCGAAAAAATAAAGCCATTCATTATTATTATTATTATTACTATTATTATTTTCGAAGCAATACGGGAAAAATCTTGTATATGCATCTAAAACTGGGGAGAGCAGCAAGAACGGAACATGCAATTTATCTAACCCAAATCCGTTCCTGTGCTTTTTGTCGGTGCTCTGGAGCTTCCTTTATTTATGGTTTGCATTAAGAGATTACTTAGAAAAGTATGTTTACTAACGCCACACTTAATTTCAGCACAGTAAAATATTTGCTTTATATCTAGCAGTTGCGTGTTTTCAGTTTTATTTTAGAAAGCAGGATGCACAAAATCTATGCACAGAATATAAAGCACAAATTTCCACCTACAGCTTTGTTGCCTACAATAGTCATCCAACTGTTTCGTGCTCAAACAATGGTTAATTGCATATAAATGTTTACATTCTCAGACTATAATGTTTTATCAAAATGCGACGAGCGATATTACTGTAAAAGGGGTGTTTCAATAGGCTTACATCCAATCGCAATCAAAAAAATTTATATGGCGATCTTCTGATCTCACGTCGTTTTTATTGCGGTTTCTTGTGTTCACCCTACTAGAGCCCATCAATAACAGTTTTAACTGCTAAGTTAAAGGTCCTCAATCCTTGCCACTGTAGCAATCCACGCGTGTTTCAGATACGCTGAACCATTGAAATTAAAAGACTGGTGAAATACAAGATTAGTATATATCCAAATGTTCGTGTTCTAAGAGAATCGGGCTATTGTCCGCCATGTTTGGCCATTATCACATAATTAGACCGTTCATGCTACAGAATTTGGAAACCTTAATTAACTGTTACTGGAAAGTTAGGATATTTAGAGACGCATTTATTGCTTCGCCTCATAAGCATATACATTGAATTTTAGCCGTTTAGTTAGCTTTAGTTCTGTAGGAATACTGACAACTACTAGTGGAACGGAACATTCAATTGCATGTAGTATTTATTTTTATATTTAAGTGCAGTCAGCTTCAAAGAATATTAAAGTAACCATCGTATAAATGAATAGTGGCAGTTGAGATGGCAAAAGGTTATTATGAGTGGATAATGGTTACTTGAAAAAATTTGAAATCACTCTGAGGGTTGAATTATTATCAGTGGTGAATATATAATAATTTTAATGTTATACACATTGGCAGAATAACTATCCCTGTGATGATACTTTATATACATATTTAATAATACCATATTATTATTATTCAAAATACAAGTCAATTTTGAAAGCCAATCTGAGTTATATTATTCTATTGTATATACAATAGAGTCCATCATTCATTTAACTTAAAATCAATAAATGAGTGTCTTGTGTGTCTTGTGTCAATAAAATGGCTTCTACTGTGAGAATGGAAATATTTTGAAGAAGTTCTATAACGAGCGTTTAAAGCAGAGCTAAACAGTAAGACAACTAGTGGGGGTGTTCCATGAAGGAGAACAGATTTAGGTCAGGTATTTCTGAAAGAAGCAAGGTTAGTAAACGTTTTATTAGAATTTCAACGCGTGTTTTTATCAAGTTTGATTTCATATGAAAATTGGAAGAGCTGTACTTAGATTTAACATAACTGTGTCAATTTCCATTCTAAATTGAAAGCTAAATAAAGATCTTCATAGTTGTAGGTGTTTATAGTTTGCAATTAACAAATTTTGGAGATAGGTAACAATAATTAATTTTAATAAATAAAGGAAGTGTTTAAGTATTTGGATCAGGACATTAACATCTTATTTTAAAGTTTCTTTGACTTTTAATTGTAAATGTCGGGTCAAATGGAAATAATTTGTCATCGTTAAAGGTTAATGATTATTTGGAGTGTAAAAAAATATTTTCAATCAATAATATTATACTGGTTATAATTATTGTGTACGAAAGGGTAAGAAAAATTGCCCTGAGGTGCAGTTAGTAGTGGTTGGAATGTCAAAGTATCAATTGTAATAAAAGCCAATGTGATTAGTTTATACGGTTCATGTGATTTATTAATGGAAGTAATTTAATTTTTTAACAAAAGTAAGTCAAATTACTATATTGATCCAACATAATAGTAATTTACGATACAAGTGCGTAAAGCTACTCTTTAGGCACGAGTGGGGTAGAGTTAAAACGCTCGCGAGTGACTAAAGATGATTTACTCATGTGTATCGTAAAATATTTTATCTACGATAGAATCTAGTAACACGGTAAATATGAAAAAAAAATTAAATGTAAATTAGGATTACCAGCAACCGATCGTAATTTTGGGTGTTTTAAAAATTTTAAAACACGTTGCTACCCACAACGTGCCTAACGAAATCTTTTAAATACGTTACTACTGACGACGTAAACTAATGAAAACATGTTTTACAAACTTAAAACTGCGCACTAAAAGGCAATTTTACACAGTTCGAACGTAGACACTTTATTTTGCGGTAGTTTATTAAAGAGTAAAAATTTGCAAAAGTAGCTCTGCGAGATGTAAAATGAGATTAGTTAATCGTAAGTGGGCATCAAAACACATGAATCTAAAAAGATAAACTCTGAAACTTCTTAGTGGCGTGAATTTATAATTCATATTCTTATTTGGGTATTTCGCCACTCTGGAGGTTGATCGTTTTTCCTCCCAGTGAAAAAGCTAAGTTTCTTGTTCTTTTTTAATAGTTAATCGTTGATAACGTTCGTTATTTAATATTTTTAATTTTCAGCGTGGCGAAATACCAAAATAAGGATATGAGCATTAATCTAAAGTAATTCCTAAGAACCATAGTTAAACTATTAGAAGCGTTTGAGTCAAAATATAATACCTGGGATTTATGTAACTCATGGAGACTAGGAATACAAGATTTAGTTGTAAAAGTGGCGGAATTCAATAACCAAATGTGTACTATGCAAAGGCAACCGTCCAGCAAACTACAAGGGATGTAACGTATACCGTGATGATGATAATATTGTATTAGACGTTCGTCTAAAAAATAAGCATGCTATAGAAGAAACTGTCCAATATCTGACTCAAATAATCCAGGAAGCTGCTTGGAAGTCTACTCCAGCAAAACTCAGGACGATTCAAGCAAAATACAACATCCCGCTGCACATCAAAAAACTTGTTCAGGATAAACGAAAAGCTCAACGAAGGTGGCTAAGAACAAGAAAACCCATAGACAAAACACACTTGAATAGAATAACGCATAATCTACAAAAAGAATTAAACGCTGCTAAAAACTAAACCTTTGAATTATATATTACTAATCTCTCTCCTGATGATCATTCGCTCTGGAAGGCCACTAAGAAATTTGTTGTAACTACACCTCCAATTAGAAAACCCGATAGAGCCTGGACGCGATCAAGTCTTGAAAAGGCAAACACATTTTCTGAATACCTAGCAAATGTTTTCCCCTTACCAGAAATAGACAACGACGACTTAGATATTGAAGCATTCCTGAACGCACCATGCCAATTATTACCACCGATGAAAGCTTTTATAACAAGAGAAGTTCTTAGAGAAATAAAACTACTAAATCCACACAAAGCTCTTGGCTATGACTTGATAGTTGCAGAAATCTTGAAGAATCTCCCAAAAAAGCAGTTGTACTAATCACAACTATCTTTCACAGTGTAATATGCCTATGCTTCTTTCCACTTCAATGGAAGTATGCCCAGATTCTAATGGTACCCAAACCTGGTAAACCTCCAACGGAAACTAACTCGTATAGATCTATAAGTCTGCTACCTATCATGGCTAAACTACTTGAAAAGCTTATCCTCAATAGGATACCAGAAGACAATTATTTGAGCTTTGGGCCAAAAGCATTCGACTATTCAACAGTGCCACAGAATAGTCAGTAAAATCAAAGAAAGTCTAAAAACAAGAAGGTATGTGCTTCAGTATTCCTCGACATACAGCAAGCCTTCGTCAAGGTATGGCACTGGAATCTACTATATAAACTAAAAAATATACTAAGTGACCAACTATATGTTGTCCTAAAATCCTTCCTAAATGAGCGTTACTTCCAAGTTAAAATAAACAACGAACTATCTAGTTATCACTGTATTAATTCGGGAGTGTCGCAGGGTAGTGTTCTCGGTCCGATACTATACCTCATATTCACTAATGATGTACCAGTAATGAATGACACACTAATGGCCACATTCGCTGGCGATACAGCTATCATGTCAACAGACGAACATCCTATACGGGCTTCAGAAAAATTACAAAACCATCTGAACACTCTACATAAATGGCTCAAGAAATGGAAAATCGCAGTCAACCCGAATAAATCGGATCAAGTAACATTCACTAACAGGAGAATCAACTGTCCACAACTCAGTATAAATAACGTGCCTGTCCCAGTCAAAACAGAAGTAAAATATTTAGGAATACACCTAGACCAAAAACTTACTTGGCGAGCTCATGTAAAAGCCAAAAGAAAAACCCTAGACTTAAAAATTAAACAAATGAATTGGCTAATTAATAGAAAATCCCATTTATCGATCGAAAACAAGCTACTCAAATATAAAACGATAATAAAACCCATCTGGACCTACTGAATTGAATTGTGGGGATGCAGCAAGCCATCTAACACAAAAATTCTGCAAACGTTTCAATCAAAAACTTTACGAATGATGGTCAACGCGCCATGGTACATATCCAATTAAACTATTCATGATGATCTTGAAATACCATTTATCAGATATGTAATCAAACCTCATGCTACCAAATACAAAAACAGATGCATAGGACATAGTAATCAACTCATAGAGGAGCTCTTCAATCAACAACCAGCAGAGAGAAGACTGAAAAGATCGTTGCCAGAAGATCTTCGAAAAAAAATTCAGAGAACCTGTTACGTGTCAAAAGCATTTGATATTAATACTAGTGTTGAATGAGGAATCTAGTGAGAGTGACGCGATAAAATTAATATCAGATTGGCTTTGTTCGTTGCTAGAGAAAATATAAAAACAACGTTTGTTTGTTTGAGAAAAAAATTTGTATATCAGCTTTTAAAAAAGGCAAGAGTATTCGTGGGGTGTAAATGACAATCTCGCCATTTAATATGGTTTGGTGATAGTAAAGAATTGGGTTACTGGCCAACCGTTCCTGTAAGGGAGATCATTAAGCGGATGTCATTTTTCCAATGAATATTATATTCAAGCTGTGAAGCGATTTGGGAAACACGAATTCAACGATTGCGAAGTTTATTGCCTGTGAACAGGGTATGTAGTTTAATGTGGCATTTGCCTTTTGTTACCTGGAAATTCGATTTATAGCAACAACTATTAGGCGGAAAATCTTGGAAAGATAATCTACGGAGAATCAACCGCAGTCTTGGGGGTCGATGTGTAGCGAATGACAGCCGAGGTTGGGGCCTGTCAAGCTGACATGTGACAGGAGTAACGGGACGTATTAAATGTCTGCGAGTATATCGGCACAAAGATAAGTGTTTTAGCTAGAATCTGATGATATTTTTGCATATAAAAACTGTGTAACTATTAAACTTACGAGCGGTTTAAGTTAAGCTATTTGGGGTACCCTGCGTTAGGTTGTAATATTAAAGATGCTAATTGTCTGATCGATGGTAATAATGTTCTAGTAGTAATAAAACTAGCTACAAGTATTGCTTTCTTCCATTTTGATAGGGAGTTCAATAATCGTATTGTTATTAGTTGATAGAAAGTGAAGTTACAAGTTTCTTGGCTTATAGCAGTATATTTGAGTTTAACTTGTTGGCGCCAATTATCAACATCATAAACTAGAATCCGCGACGTCTTCACTGATGTTAGAGACGGGCCTCAAATATACTCTTATAGTGATCGATTGTTAACTAAGAGATATAGCAATGACCTAAAGGTAGGTACAGGAAAATATAGATAAATATAGCTAACAAACCGTCAATGGATGGTGCCTGATTCTAACCTCTTCACCTTCATACTATTTACTTATTACTCTGTAATATTGGAGTAGATTGTAAATTTGCAATGACACAAAAAAAATTTATTTGGTATTTCGCTACTCTAGAGGTTGGTCGTTTTTCCTCCCAGTGAAAAAACTAAGTTTCTTGTTCTTTTTTTATTGTTAATCGTTGATAACGAGAGCAGATTGTCTCTCGAAACGTTCGTTATTTAATATTTTTAATTTTCAGCGTGGCGAAATACCAAAATAAGAATATGAGCATGAATCCAAAGTAATTCCTAAGAGGCATAGTTAAACTATGAGAAGCGTTTGCGTCAAAATATAATACCTGGGATTTATGTAACTCATGGAGACTAGGGATACAGGATTTAGTTGTAAAAGTGGCGGATTTCAATTACTTCTTTGAAAATTATAGTAGATACATTAAAGTACTATACATATTTTCTGGCATCCACCCTTCCGTTCTTTTCTTTTATTTCTCAAAATCTCTCAAAATCGCCTCTTTTTGTTAGCATGCCTGTTCCGTTTTGAAGGTTTATGTATCAATATTTCATATTTTAATAGCTTATACGTAGGCATACGGCTACTATCAATGCAATAAAGGATTGCAAATTTATTTGATGTACAAAACCTCAAAACTAAACTTTGTCCCTGCAAGAGTATCTTATAAAGTAATCAAATAGGGATTTTTATATAGTAATTTGAAATAAGCAGAAATTTCATTCTGACAGCTTTTTTTCAGTCTAAAACTAGTAGATATGGACTGTATGATAATAAGTAGTAACACCCAAATTTTCTGGTCGAAAAGTCAAATGATTGGTTATCAATCTGCTTCAGTGCTGCAATGATTTCTACTGCTAATTTATTTTTCCTAATGTCCAATATCTAATTGGAAGTGACAATCATACTATGAGTGGCTAAAACTAACAAATGTTAATTGTTTTTGACAAACGCCCAATTAATTTCTTGCAGAATCCGAAACCATCGTGGGCAAAATAGTATGTAACACGAGTGAGAAAAAACCATTCGAAAACATATGTGCATTTTTCCAATGCCATCATTTCAACACTCATACTAAAATATACTATTACCTGTATTATGAACTATATTTTAGGTAGTGGAATCATTGGTTCTTTATAGCAAATTTATGTGTTGTAATGGGTATCTTACATATCTAAATTTGGGAATCATTTCTCTTTCCATCAGTTAAGGCCCAAAATCATATTTGATCCAATAGTGACAATTCTTGCTGCTGTCTAATTTTAAAAACATGTTTCTACGACTGCTCTGAAAATGGCCAAAGAGCACTCCTAACTCTGAAAATCTTACATTTCACACACCGTGGGACAACGTTGTCGCACGCTTAAAAACAGCGTGTGACATTGATGTCGCACGCTGAAATTCAAGCATATATTTGAAATCTAGGCTGCGACTGGCTGTCGTAAAAAAGCACTTTTCACACGAATGTGGGAGTTTGCTGACCACGAGCCGCAAGCGAGTGTCATAAAGCCCCACAACTGTGAAAAGTGCTATTTTTAACACAAGTTGTACAATATGCTATTTTAGCCTCGTTGTATTACGTACGCTCGGAGCCTTTATACTCGTGGAGTTTCGACAGTGACAGTCACCAACAAAAGCATTTTCTTAGATTTGAGTCTGATCTCATATTCCGTATTTTATTTCAATAATTTGCTGATACGTAATACTCTCTGGTATGATATATCAGACTCACACAGCGAGATATTCTATTGTACAATCTCATAATTTTTCTAATGTCTATATTATGTTGTCTGTAGTTCAATTATTCTACTCAAATATAGTACATAGTACGATTAGTGGCTCACATCTAGAACACCAGTTTAGGTCAGTAGAGGTAACTCACTACTGCGAAATTTATTTCTTCTATGCTGCGGCATTTACAATATGTTGATTCACTGAATTTGTTGCGTATTTGGTTATAGTGCTGGCTGTAAAATTTTCCTTTCGCAGTTTAAACTCATATCCTTGAAGTCATTCGCTCATGTTCAAGATATATGGATACGAAATGACAACTCTTAACAGATTGTGAATTTTTTTTTTTAAAGTCGTCTACTAGTCATTAGTGAGAATATCTGCACTGTTGACAACTTCTTCAAATACTCAAAGAATTATAATCTTAAACCGTTATTCGAAACCAATTTGTTCAAAATACTTCAGTGGCGTACGTTAACCTATCAGCAGATAGGGATGGAACTAAAGTATGACCAAAAATTAATCTCATCTTGTATGGCTATGAAAGAATAAATTGCTGCCTTTAAAACTGGGTCAAATATATGTTACTTTTAGGTTAGATTTAAGATCAAGTGTCTATTCGACCGGAGCAGGCTTATTTGTTGGACAATTACATTACTTTTACGTGAAAATTTGTATATTTCAACATAATATTTTAATAAGATGGATACAAAGAATAAAATCTGACAGTTTGAATTAAATATAAGTATATAAGCCAATTTGAAGGTGTTGGTTTGCACTTCCACAGCCATACTAGATGAGATTAATTTTTGATCATACTATACATAGAAACAATATATTGTTAGTCACATGTCGCAAATGTAACTGCTCTAAATATGTATGTTGTTCTGTTGAGTTAACAACAAGGGTCAGTAATTCTACAGTGCAAAAATAGATAGGTTTTCTATTTATAATAATTTTATGGTATAAACATTAAGTATACAATATACGTATTCTGCAATTATTTAATTTATTAAAAGACATTTGTGTTCTCGTTCTTTTAATATTTTTAACGACAAAACGCCAAAATAGCATACGATAAAACAAAGTGACTTCGATAAAATCTTCCTCCCCATCCACTGAGTCTTCCGAACTCCCATTTTAAATTAAATTCAGTTAAGATGAGAAGCGTACGACCGAACCTTTGGGGTCCCCATAACAAGGTAGTCCCGCAAATGGCTAGTAGACTATTAAATCAGCTCGCAGTCTTCGCTTGGAAGAATGGTAGGATGGTCGTATCTACTTAGTATAATAAAAACCAGACAAAATACTTTTGTAGTAGGAAGAAGCTCTTCTCGACACTTTTATGTACAGCTGATTGCAAATAAAACTGGGACAGCTAATATGTAATATTGTAATATGAAGTACAATAACATATTAGATACTCGTAATTATGTTCCTTTTCTTATGCTTCTATCTTTAATAATATATTATGTATTCACCTACGGAAATATAAGTTAGAAAAAGTTTCAGAAGTTATTAAAACGCAAAAAGTAGTCTCAAGACTTGTCCCACTTTTATTTGCAATCAGCTGTACCTCCACAATATATTCAGACCATGTAAGGTTGTTGTTTACTTGAACACCATGGTAACTGCACGAATCCACATTTTTTAGCTCGATCTTATTAATTCTATAAGGGATCACGGATTATTTTTACCGATATAATGAATTGTACGTTTATCACTGTTTACAGGTAATAGCCATTCGTAACACTACCTTAGACTAGAAACCAAGTCATTCTTGAACTGGGGGTGATGCATAAGAAGATTTGCATATATTATATCGTCAAAGGCAAAAAAATATTTTCATTGAAGAGATATGTAGTGGTAGTAGTAGTAGCAGTAGTAGTAGTATTTGTGGGGAGACTGGTGTCAAGCAAGTAGGCTTTCATAGGGTCTTTTTGCCAACCCCGTGGACAAGGTCTAAACATGCAGAGTACGAGGTACCTTAGTCCTACTTAGACATTTGCCGAGACTAAGGAGATCTAACCCTAGCAAGAGATCTTTTACATGCTACACATCGTAGTAACATGGGACCCACGGCTTTACATCACTTTTCATCCGCATTTTTTTTAAAACCTCACCGGTATCGGGGATCAACCTCTCGACCATTAGATCAGTAGTCGGGATGCTTACTACTGAGCTATGGAGCCTGGCAATGTAATGGTAAGTCTGATACATATACCAAAAGTAACGGCGAACCCAAGACCGAACCTTTGGGGACCCCACCTAACATGTTTCTAGGAGTAGAAAACGAGCCATCTACCCTGACGGTGAAAGTATTCCAACATTATTCAGTATATGTATTAGCGGTCTTCTGAGTAGCTTGTCGAAGGCTTTGGCGAAATCTAGTATCTGTCAGTTCCTCATTGTCCAGATAGAAAGACCAATCATTAACGAATTATATAAGGTTGATGTCCGTAGATCGCCCTCCTAAAAATCCGTGTGGTTGGTTAGAAATAACATTCTCCGTTAGGAGGGAATCAGACATCTCTTCAACGATTATAGATTGAACAACCCTTTCACAAGCTTTCAGAAAAGTCAACTCCTCACTTCTTCGATGTTAAGTGCCTACTGTGCACTTTCTTAGAAGGCATAGTAGGCCAGCGTATGTTCGACGAACTGTGTGTAATTTCTAACCAGAAGGTGTGCAATCTTTGTGCAAACGAAGTTTTGCCAATCATTTCTATTACGTGATAACATTTGCCTAAAATGTGCACCCAATATACCGCTCTATTTTTCATTTTCCCTTACTATAGTAAAATATTACCATGCGCCGGTGGACATAATCATTAATATCAAATCTTTTTAGGTTCGAATCAAATTATATGTCCTTAGCTTAGCGTTTTTAACAACATACATATGAAATGTTCATCGTCAACCTGTACGACAAAAGCTTGTTCAACAATGTAATATGTGAAACACCTAAATCGTTTCTGCATTTAAAGTGCGCTCGTTAAGTGAAGATGTGTCCCTGATTGCAGTTTAATCGCTTTGAGTCAACCACGCTATTCTAGACAAATGTACTTCGAGAAAAACACTCAGCGCACTTTAGTAATTTAGGGTAATTTGCTGCAGTATAGTGTACTACGCAAATTAGCACTGGAGAAGCTTGTTATTAAGAATATAGCTTCTTCAATGATTGCGCATATTGTATTTTCTATCTCCAATCTAAGCTCTAATTAGACTTTCTTGTATTTCTAATAAATTGCAAACCCCTCTCTTAATAGCATTTTCCATAGTATCAGCAGACCGAAATTATAAATTTTTAGTTCTTAACTAGAGCGCCCTGCCAGAAGTTGAATTCTTTATTTTGCGAAGTCTACTTTTTGACACAAACCGGAAGTTTAAAAGCAGATATAATTAAATATAATTTTTGGGTCGATTTTACCCTACAACGGCAACCTGGGTTGTTTCTCTTGTTTAAACGTTACTCCACATTATAAAGTTGCTGGTATGCTTTTGTTCTGGCATTCCCCCTTTTCCGCAAAGTTACTTCCAGCTACATCTTTTAAATGATGAACATAATAAGAACAACGGAATACACTTTCTGACGCAAACATGGGTCATGTACTTGATTATAACCAGTTATTTAACATTAGAGTGTAGTTACCTGAAATTTACTTTGAAAGTTCTAAAAATACAATAAATGGAATATATTAAAGGTTAATAGTCGAGATAACGTAAATGTTTTCTCCAATTATGCTGCATGTAGTAGAAACCACTGTTTTAGACTGTTATTTCATTTTGCTAAATTTGCAAATATACACTTCCTTTCACAGAAACCGGCGAGTTTTGTTCAAACTCGTTAAACATAATTATAGCTATGTGTGATGCTGTATACCTGGTTTTCCACGTAGGACTAACCATAAGTTGACTGCATGTTAAAAAAACACAAAACATCAACTAGCCGGAGGATATGTTTTGAGTCATAAGGTCTCGATTTTTTTTTTCACTGGCAGTCAGCTAACAATTTTTCTGTCAGCGGTTTTGAACGTACAGTCGTGTTCAAAAATTTGTTGTACAACGACAGTTGTAAGTTTATTGATGGTTGTGTTATTACTCAACACAGGCTCACGCTTTATCATTAAGTAGGTAGACAAAGATGTACATTTTCAAAGTATATGTGTATACAACAGCCTTTTTAACTTTGTGTAATTAATTTATACTCACAAAGCACAAATGCTCTACAACACTTTAATGAACATGACTGTACATGAATACATTGCTGCGATATGCATATTTAAGCTCTTTGATCATCATTGCAACTACTAGAAGTGATATTATTCATATTTTACTTTTATTTTCAATTTCAATCGTTTATTTTTAATTTTAAAATGTTTATTTAATTAATTAATAATTCGTCTCTTTATTTAATTATTTAACTACATATCAAATTTATTTTTTTTAGAACAATCGCCTCTTATTCAGGATAGGTTCATATTGTTGCATTCTTTTTAATTGTATCTAAATTAATTTGTATTAAATGTTATTTATTTCAATAAGGAATGTATCAGATGATATTTGACCAGAAGTTTTAACCTAAGAACAAACCAAGGCAATACTTTTGCAGTGAATCACCTTTAATAAGTTAAACATGTAAGTAGTTTCTATTGTTATTGTTCATTTGCTGTTTAATTAACTGTTTTAGGTATTATTAACATATACCCGTATCTTCTGCTTATTAACCTTGCACTGCAAATTTTCTTCAGCTATACATGCCTGCAGCAAAGGTCTGTGTAATGGACCTCAGATTTGAAGTTACGCCTTACGGTCGTCTCCAACCACTGGCAGTAACACTCCAGCTCCAAACAACAATGGATAATTCAGCTAAACACCTCCAGCTACCTTCCAATGAAGCCACCTCCAGTGAATGCTGTTGATGGGTACCCGCTACGATATGCACTTGGATTCTACCTGTAACTGTATCCACCTGCTACGATCTGTACCCAGCTTCTTCTACCAATACTGTCCCAGCACCTTCAGGATTCAAAATTCATGGATGGCCAAAATTCTTGCTTTTGACATTAATAAATAACAGAAAGCGCTATTAGATCAGGTGCAGCTTAATACTATTAACATATTGGTTCTACAACATTCAGAATCAATACAGCATTCACATTAAGTCAGTATGGTACGATATATGGTATAATATTTAAGTAATAAAAGGATCAACTTTAATCAGGACTGCAAACAGAAATTTATCAACTGGAAACAATACTCTTTCTATCGCTTAAACCATTTCAACAGGCAAAAATCCGACCACAAAATTCCTATAGAAATTGGAAATAGTGCTATGTTGCTCTTATCCACGTTGTTGCACTTTTTAGCTAATAATAAATATCATAATGACCCGTTTTGACCAACCTACTGCGATAAATGTTAACATGTGAATTTTCAACATTCTGGTGCTCACAGGCTTTCTGTAATCACTGCTATGCCGTCTATGGCTTTTTACAGGTATATGTTGAACAGTGGAGATGACATGGTGCAGCCATGTCTCACACCTTTGCCTATATTAATTTTTCTCTCCTCTTCGTTGATTTTTATCACTCCTTTTGGTGTGGTATACAGGTTATATATAAACCTTTTGTCTTTATAATCTACCCCTATGTTAGTTAGTATAATGAATAACTTGTTCCGTTTGACATTATCAAATGCTTTTTCTAGTCAATGAAAGCTCCATACACCTTTTTATCGTCTTCTATCGATTTTTCTAGAATCAGTTTCACTATCTTTATTATTATTTTTGAGATGTGTGGTACTAAACTTCTTGTTTTGCGTTCAACACTTCTGACTTCCTCCTTTTTTTGGTATTGCTATTATGATGCTTTTCGTAAAGTCTTCTGGGATGTGTCTGGTGTCATATATTATTTTTGTCAGTTCATAAAGTTTAGTTTTTCGGCTGAGACTTTTTATAACTTTCAATGGGATTTTGTCAATGCCTGGTGCTATGTTGTTTGTAAGGCTTTCTAGGGCTTTGTCAAATTCCGCTCTTAATACTGATAGTCCTAAATCATCGTTTATTTCATCTTTATTCTTTATATTCGTTTTATTTGTATTGTCATCTTTGTATCAGTTTTCTATGTATTGTTTTCATGTCTTTAGCACTTTCCTGTCATCTGTAATCGTTGCTCCATCTTTTTTCTGTATTCTATGGCTTGTTTTCTTCCTATCACTAAATATATTCGTAATTTTCTTGTATGCTTTTTCCATGTCTTCCTTATTTATCTCTTGTTCTATTTCTTTGCAATTACTTTCCATTTGTTCTTTTTTTGCTTTTCTTGTTTGTTTCTCAATTGTCTATACTATATTTGTACTTCGCTATTATTATTTTTATATATTCTTCTTTCCTCTATTAATTTTTTTAAATTTTGTGTTATCCACGATTTCTTTAGGTTCTGTTTTACTTTTCTCTCGACCTCAGTCATTCCTTTTATTATATTTTTCTTTAGGCTTTTCCAGGTTTCATTAATATCCTTCAGTATTGTTAAACTGCTCTCATAAATCTTTGTTTGAAACTCTTCTAGTACTTGTTGGTTCTCTTTCAGTCTTTGTGTATTCCATTTATTTGTTTCTTTTATTTATCTTTTTGCATTTCATCATAAACATGTTGTGATCGCTGTCAATGTCGGGGCCGGAACAACTTCTGCTGTCTCTTATCTGGTTTCTATATCTATGTTTGACTAGTATATAGTATATTTGATATCGTCCTATATCACCCGAAATTTTGGATGTATATCGTTTTTTAGGATGATGTTGAAAGGTCGTGTTACTAACTATTAGTTTGTGTTGTGTACAGAATTCAATGAGTCGTTCACCTCTCTTGTTTTTTTTCCCAGGCCGTACTTTCCTACAACGTTCTCTTATTCTTGTTCTCCCACAACAGCATTCCAATCTCCCAATGTAGTGATGTTTTCACTTTCTTTAATTGTAATCATCACCTCGTTGAGGGTGTCGTACACTTTCTCCACTTCTTCCTCTTCATATTCTATTAT
Organism: Agriotes lineatus; assembly: GCA_940337035.1. NCBI lineage: Eukaryota > Metazoa > Arthropoda > Insecta > Coleoptera > Elateridae > Agriotes > Agriotes lineatus. The sequence goes on from OW679194.1 coordinate 215,384,165, forward strand.
GGACATGTATACTACTATCATTGTTGTGTTAACTGGTTTTGTCTTTAACTCTACCACAACAATACTCTAGTTATATTGTCTGTAGTCAATTACTCTGTTTCCAAATCCTTTATTCAACATCACCCCTACTCATCCAATTCCTTAGGGTGTTGCACTTGTATGTATTATTCGTATGTTCGGGCTCCAGAAGTGCCTTTGCTGAGGCCATCTCATTTAATATATGCCTAGTATACCAAAGTTCATCCCCTTCATTTCTAATTTGGCATTTTCTAGTTTTCCGGTTTTAAGCAGTGTTCGGACATTCCATTGTGTTATTCTTTTATAGCTATTAACATATCTAGGAATGTAATGAGTATCATAACTGCCACAGATGTTTTAAAATACGAGCTAGTAGAGTAAGGATTTTAAGCTATCTAAGGCAGTTATGATTCATAACATCCGTGATTTGTTCAATAGTTTATTGGTTGCGGTATGGTAATAGTTGGTATGTACGGTAAAGGAATATTATCGTACAGATACAGTTGTTTCAGTATGGTAACGGTTGTCATGTACGGTAAAGGAATATTACCGTACAGATGCAATTATGAATTAGTTACCAGCCTACGTTTGTATATGCAAACAAAGGCTTAATATCCTGAAATCGATAAATGATGTTTATTACTCTCAACAGTTATTACAGTCATAATTTAACTCTTATCATTAATATCACGTTTTTGGAAGCGTTATTGTAATTATCACAGCGGATAAAGTTAAGGCAAACCTTGCACCTAGCTCTTTTTTATGAACTAACCGATTTCCGTTTTCAACTCGGGTAATGTCATAGCAAAGGTATGAAAATAATTAAGCAAAAGCAAAAAGACCAAACTCGTTCAGGCCATCTTTCCAAATTACACTCGAGCGTATTCTGTAATCCAGAATATAGTTACCTTACTAAAATTAAATTTGGGTTTCCTATCGTTAACTTGACTCTACAAACCTTCAGATAAAGTGACTCGTCCTTGCTTACCCGCCATTTCATCATGCACAGTATGTACAGTCAAGTTTACTTCAACCTAATTTTCGTTAGAAAAGGAGCTATATTCGGATAAAACAATAACCTGTCATGCAACTACTTGTAATTAAAACAGCATAACTAAACTTTGTAATAATATACTTATCAGAGAAAACATTATATTAAGAATAAACGTTTATATTCAAAATCTTTCAACCAATTTTTCTATTGTTGGTTTCTAACAAAACGTTACTTTTTATAAACACTTGTGCTGAATTTAAAACCAGTTTAGTAATACAATATATTTCAATCATTTTTCAGTTTAGCTAGGAATTCAGTTAATCTAAAATTGCCGCAAGAGTAAAATACCACCGTGATTTCATATACTTGTAGCCCGACTAATAAGCAGTTTTTGCACAGTTTTGAAATTCTACTAATGCATCAATCTTGCGTTGCTAGATGTGATTCATAAATGACAAATTTGCGGAACATATGTAAATAAAGCTGTTGCACGCTGTTGCTCCCAAAGAGAAATTGTAAAAAATGAAAAAATGTAAAGTTCGCACAGTGATTAAATACCTGCAAAATAAGTCACATTTGTTTTAGACATACTCAGAATACTTTAGGAAACTCTGCCTACCGAAAATTTTCTGTGATATCAAACCTACAGTACCACCAAGCACACAAAAGCCCCGGAAAATATGGGAACTAAATCTAAAAATCCAGTAAGGGGAACTAGAGAACCAATAAAAAGCCAGCTTTGCGGAGAGGTACATTCAAACAAAAAACATAAACGTCACTTCGCGATTGCTGCTATTGCGTCAGATAGAAGTGTCTAATTTCCAGTTTATTTTAGTGCTGTTGTCATTAGTTTTGTAGTTCTTTGTTAATTTTTGTTAGTATTGCTTTTCTTAGTCAGTTCTGTTATTGTTTACCAATTCGTCATTTAATTTTGGACGGCTTGGTTATATAACATCAAATCGTAAGTATTAAATGCTTTCCAAAATGCTACCTTAAATTGCAGTTATATATTTATGTAATACTAAACTCCCTTTTACATAGGATTACAATGAGCTATAAAATAAAGACAGCTTGTGCATTCAGAAATAAGAAGTATTATTGCAAAAGTCATAAACTTTTTTGATGAACAAGAAGACTTCTGGAACATTGATATTTCTCGTAAAGCAGTCTACAGAAATAGCAGCCGCAATAACTGGAAAATCAACCTCTCTGATAAAGAAAGTTTCTAAGGAGTACGTTACAACGACCATTTGGAGACCTCGAACAGGCAAACGTGATAGAGGAAGACCGAGAGCACGTTGGAAGGACGATTTCGCAATAGGAGCGGGACTACAGTGGACACTAACAGCACAAGACAGGACAAAGTGGAAGAATCTTGAGAAGGCATATGTTCAAGATTGGAGTGGACAACATAATGCTGTTCTATGATAATGATGATGATGATGATGATGATGATGTTGTAGCAGGTAATACTTAAACATTACAATATTATTTTACAGCATTGTCATTAAAAACATAATGCAGATAATACTGTAGTCCTTACTTCTTCCAGGCACTACTTTGTTAACATCTCCGAAGAAGAATAAACTCAAGGAAGGCTCTAAGAAAATCGTTCTCGACGATTTTGATTTGGGAGTCTTGCGAAGAACAGTATATGAAATGTTCACTGTGGAGTATAAAGTAGCAAGTCTAAAAGTATTAGTAAACAGAATGAATGCGAAAGTTAACTATACTGGTGGTCGAGAAACTTTGAGAAGGCATCTAAACGAAATAGGCTTTCATAATAAGAAATGTGACAAAGGAAAATTGCTCATGGAAAGGAGTGACATTGTAGCTTGGCGTTTTAGGTATTCAAGGAAAATAAAAGAAATCGAAGAATTAGGTGCGAAAAAAACCTGTTCCGTTCCTAGACGAAACATATATTCATCATAATTACGGAGTAGGAAAATGATGAACCAAGTGTTTACAAAAGTTACATTTAAATGACTCTTTAGTTGGGACTTTGGTAATCGGTCCATTGCTAACGAGAATTGATTACAAGCAAGTCCATGATAAGAAAAATATATGTACCTACTATATTTGGATTAGCATTCTTTCTCTCTTTAGCTTTTCTTTGCTCTGGCGATCTTAATGTCTATTTCCTTTGTTTAAAAACTTTGTTGTTTTTTGCATTGGCCTTTAGAATAATGATAATTAGGCAATCTAATATATTTATTTTTTAGTATAATCTCTCAGTAATTTATTATCATAAAAATATGTATTGCATTCTTGATTATTCTATTTAGGTACTATTACTTTTGTTACAATAAATGTATTTAATAAGTAGTGGTTTAGTAACTTAAACACTGTCATATGTAAAAGAACTCCGATGATTTTAAAAATAAACATTTTAAGTTTTCTGCGTTTACGAATGTTTATAATTTTTCTGCGGGAGTCTAATTGTCAAACGGGGCTGGCGCCAGCCTCCCCTACCCGGGGCTTTTGTGTGCTTGCTGGCACTGTATATCATAAATATTTGGTCATCAGATTTATCCATTTTTGCAATATCTCTAGAACATCATTCCCTCACGTGCAACAATTTTGTTTGTCAATTATCAGATATATCTGTCATTTATCAATCGTTAGCAAGGTTAAACTGATGCATTATTAGAATTTCAAAGCTGTGCACCTACTGCTTGTTAGTCGGGCTACGAATATATGTACATATAAATCCAACGTCGTACCTTTTCTTCTAAAATGTCTTTAAAAGTTATATATTTTGTAATATCTAAATTTTGAATTAAAATGTCGAGTTTTGATAGAGAATATAAGTTTAAATTTTTCTTCATATTTTTGATAAAACGTTTTGTTACGTCAGAGACACTGATATTTCCTTCACTAAGCTTTTGATTACACCTTGTATAATGCGCTTATCTTCAGGTACAATCTTAAGACGATTTAACCAAATAGCTCTACGCTAACCATACTCTAGTATACTCTCTACTACTCTAGTTTTTAGCAATACTACAAGAAATGGGGGGCCAACAGTGGGACAACACATTTTTGGCTGCATATTTTGTTTTTATAATAAACATATTCCTAAGAACACACTTTAAAGGTATTAAGATGTCTTGTCACGTTCTCGAGACATTCTTAAAAATAATACTAGCTATAATACACAGAAAATGCGAAGAGGACATGAGTTGTTGCCAATTCGGATTGGTACTAGAGAAGCACTATTCAGCGTTATGGTGCTACTCCAAAAATTCCGTGACCAGAGAAAAGATGTATATATTGTTATGATACACTATATTCTTTGATAATTTAAAAATGAATACTAAAGAAACAGTTTAGTCAAATAAATTTGGAAGTCAGATATAAGCAAATTAATGGATCTAAATACATGTTAAAGTATAATGAAATTAACTTTCTTATTATTGGTTAGTCAAATAATAGCATAATGATTGATTACTCAAACTTAATCTGTAATAAGAAAATTCTGAATAGGAATAAATACCAAGGTTACTACTAAAATGTATCTGTTATGATAATTAAAATAAAATATCTGTTTTGATTATATAAAAAAAATGTATATAGGAGGCAGCAAGAATCGTGTCTAGTAGTAATAATTTGTAATTTGTTTAATTAGTTACTAAAAAAACAACTCAAAAATGTATACATAATTTGATATGGGTGTGATTTTCGAATAAAGAAACATTAATAAATGTTGTATAATTTGTAAATGTTATGGTTGGTACAAATTATATGGGTTAAAAGCAAAATCTTCGAGGTGGAAACATAAAATAAAATATTAAAAACAAGAAATAAAGGGACAAGCTTTGGTTAGTGAGGATATTATTGATAATACATTGGAAATGGAATACAAGCCACAAACAAGAGGTTAGTACGTGCAGCGAATTGTTTTTGGGAAACCTGTGGGTATCATTGAAGACGCAGGACCATCTAAAAAAAAAGACAAATTCATATTTGGAACAAGATTTATGCTGACACTTACCAGAGAGGGATCGGAGCCGCAGTAATCCAGTACAGGAGCTAGGAGACTTGAAGTTGACAGCAGCAGGGGACAACGACAGGAATCCAGTATAGGATGTGGAAGTTTTGAAGTGGATGGCAATAAGGTGATGCTAGGAGTTTACATTCATCGCAGGTGATGCAGTTTGGATAAGGACCCAGCAGGTGTTTGAGTGCAGTCGGAGTGAGGATCCAGTTTGGAAGGATTTTGGCAGTATTAACAAGCAAAGTGTTAAATCAGGTTTGTGTTTTAAAAGGTTAAATGAAACATTTATAAAGCTATAACTAGTAAGAAGGTATAAAAATATAAATTGAATTTCATACTTACATAAGAGATTGGTAAAAGAATTGCATATTAGATCTTATTGTAAAAACCTTGATATTCGTTCTGAATTTTGATTAATTTGACGTTAGGTGTCAATTTTTTGAAAGTCAATGAACTGGCAATTAAACAAAGAGAATTTGACAACTCAATCATTGGGTTACTAGATATTGCGAACCACCTGAGAGAGTTTCATTAATAATATTGTAAAATACGGATTTGAATTGAAAGTTAAAAATAAAGGGCAAAATAGTAATACGATAATTTAAATAAATTTATCAGCTAGCATAACATAGCAAATTTTATGGCGCCGCAACGAGAGGGCATAGCAAATTGATGTAGATTGTCAATGTCAGGTAATTGAAAAGTCAAACGTAAGATTAGAAAATACAATCAAACCCGTTTATTTGAATATAGCTGATAAACCAGGTTTATGGTTAATTTGTAATTAACAATCACGAATAAAAGAACAGAATTGTAAAAAGGTAAAAGGGTATCATAACTAAGTTCTTTTAAAGAAAAATAGAGTAACAGAATAGGACATTTAATTTGAGTAACTAAAGTATTGGATAACGGATTCAATTGGTAAATCAAATATAAAGATATACGATTCATTATAAAGGGTTATAATAAAAAAATAGGTATATTTAAACAATTTAACTGAAAGATGGCAGATAAAAGGGTTACAAGGAAAGGCAAGAAGGTGGAAGAAGAGAAAGAAGAAGGACCAGAACAGATGGAAGTAGTGGCGAGTAGCGCAGGAGTAGAAGGTGAAGAAGGACAGCTAGAAATGGAAGTACAAGGAGACCAGGTAAGGTTACAGGAAGAACATACAGAAAAAGATGACAGGATGAAACAAATAATGGGAATGATGCAGCAAATGCAAATGCAATCATTACAGTCAATGGAAAGAATGATGCAGCAAAGTAATAAGGATACAGCAGAGCTGAGGAAGGATTTTGCGAAGAATGCGGAAGAGTTGAAAAAGGATTTGCAACAGGCAATTGAGGAGCAAAAAGAACAGGCAAAAAGGATGGAAGAATCGATATTGGGATTAAGAGAAGAATTTAATAAGGTGCAAATCAAGAATAAGCAAGAATTGCAAGCACAAATTAATAAGATGAGTGAAACATTAGGAAGTTATAAGGAGGAACTCAAGAATGAGGTGAGAAAAGAAAGACAGGAGGAATGCAAAGAGATAGAAGAAAATTTAACAAAGATTATGGAAACTAAGTGAGTACAGGATAAAGAAGAGTTAGATGGAAAGTTAAAGCACATACAAAGTCAAATTAACCAGATGCAAGAAGAAATTAAAGATAATAAAAGCAGAGTGAACTCATTAGAAGAAAGTCAGTCGACCAAGTTAAAAGGGGTAGAAGATTCATTGAAGAAAATACAAGAAGGCACAGGAATTCAAAATGGAAGTTTAAGAGGAAATTACATGGGGATACAAGCAGATATGTTGCCCATTTTTGAAGGTAGGATAGGAGAACAGCCGATGACCTACTTAGTGAAATTAGATGACATAATGAAGTCTGTGTTTGATGAACAAAAACGACTGCAAATTATTAACATGACCATAAGAAATCATGCTGACATTTGGCACAGTATAGTTAAAAATAAATATAAAAATTATCAGAAATTTAGGCAGTTATTTATGAGTCAGTACTGGAGCAATGCACATCAAGCTCAGGTAAGAACGCAATTAACAACGGGTAGGTTTTTTGAAGGAGGCAGTACTAGAGAAATGTATGTAATTAATAAGTTTAATAAAGCACAACATCTAACGCCTGCACTGGCAGAAGAAGAGATAATTCAACATTTATCTCGACATTTAGAAGGGGAAATAACAAGAGCTGTAGCGGTCCAAAATATTAAGACGATGAAAGATTTCTTGGAAATAGTTCGAAATTATGATATGGCTATTGGTAACAAATATCGAAATTTTAACAAGAATGAAGGGCCTAATTTTCAAAATTTTAGTAAAAGAAAATTTGATGAAGTACAACAAAATAAATTCAATTTTGGCAGAAGTAATCACAACAATTTTAGACATAATGATCGAAACTTTAATGCATATAATTATAATAGGAATAATGACAGATGGAGAGGTGACCAAAATAAGAATTATTACGAAAAAAACCAGGAAAGGAACTACCCGAACAAATATGATAACAACTATGATAGGAAAAGATACAGGAATATGATTGACGAGAAAAATCAGGAGAAAACAAACCAAGAAGAGGCAAGAAATAAATATCCCAATCGACAATATGTAAATACAATATTTAGACAAGATTACAATAAAGAAGAACCAATACAAGAAAATCGGAAAGAAGAAGCTGAGGTGTATGAAGGTATCTCAGTAGATAAAAAAAAACTTCAATTTTAGTTAATTTAGTTAAGAACCTCACGTGTTTTAACACTAATTATGAGAATAATGGGGAATTTTTACTGGAAGACGAAGAAGAAGATAATCAAAATTCAAATTTACCATTTATTAAAGTTCTTTTAAATAATACTGAATATTTAGCTTTGATTGATAGTGGTGCAATGGCATCTTTAATAAATGAGGAAGTAATTTTAAATAATTTAGATGTCCTGTACAAGAATATAATTAAAGTAAATAAAATAGATTTGCTATCAGCAACCAAAAGAAAGATATCAACCACAAACCGAGTGTTAAATGTAAAGATAAGTATAAATCAATGGGAAGATTTTGTTAGATTGTTTATAATAAAAGGTCTCACTGTCGATATGGTGTTAGGAATTGATGTAATTCAGCAATTAGGGATTCATATTGATGGAACACAAAAGTGTATTCATTTAAAAGGGGTAAAAAAATCTTGGAACTGTACTAATAGTGTCAGCCGAGAAAATAAGTGTGTTCAATTAGATAAAATTGGAGGTACAATGAAGTATAAGGAAGGTATAATAATTAATAATAATGTAATATGTGATATACAGAGTGATAATAATTATAAGGGGGTTTTGCTGAATGATTTGAAAATAGCTGAAAATAATAAGCAATATGAAGGCCGAATACTAGAAATAATCAACAGAAATAAAGATATTATTAATGAAAAGGTAGGACAAGCACAGAAATACATTCATAAGTTGCAGGTTGACGAAACGAAAGGTTTTAATAGCAAATCTTATCCTATTCCATTTGCATTAAGAGAACAAGTAAGGAATGAAATTAATAAATGATACAGATGGACGAATTAGAGGAAGATTTCATATTACAATGATTTACCCATATATAACGAAAACTTAGAAAACATGAAAATCTGTAAATATTGCATAAAATGTTGTTGGTTGGTAAAGTTAATTATTTCGTTTCTATAGTAATTTTAAAATAGATAGATGTAAATAGGTGTTGATTGTTATTAATTTAGATAATAGGATATTTGGATGGGTTCTACAAAATTTATTAATTAAATAACGAATTAAGAAAATACATTTGAAATAAAACGAGTTTATTAAAAATGTTTTTCTTAATTGAGGAATTATGTTATGATACACTATATTCTTTGATAATTTAAAAATGAATACTAAAGAAACAGTTTAGTCAAATAAATTTGGAAGTCAGATATAAGCAAATTAATGGATCTAAATACATGTTAAAGTATAATGAAATTAACTTTCTTATTATTGGTTAGTCAAATAATAGCATAATGATTGATTACTCAAACTTAATCTGTAATAAGAAAATTCTGAATAGGAATAAATACCAAGGTTACTACTAAAATGTATCTGTTATGATAATTAAAATAAAATATCTGTTTTGATTATATAAAAAAAATGTATATAGGAGGCAGCAAGAATCGTGTCTAGTAGTAATAATTTGTAATTTGTTTAATTAGTTACTAAAAAAACAACTCAAAAATGTATACATAATTTGATATGGGTGTGATTTTCGAATAAAGAAACATTAATAAATGTTGTATAATTTGTAAATGTTATGGTTGGTACAAATTATATGGGTTAAAAGCAAAATCTTCGAGGTGGAAACATAAAATAAAATATTAAAAACAAGAAATAAAGGGACAAGCTTTGGTTAGTGAGGATATTATTGATAATACATTGGAAATGGAATACAAGCCACAAACAAGAGGTTAGTACGTGCAGCGAATTGTTTTTGGGAAACCTGTGGGTATCATTGAAGACGCAGGACCATCTAAAAAAAAAGACAAATTCATATTTGGAACAAGATTTATGCTGACACTTACCAGAGAGGGATCGGAGCCGCAGTAATCCAGTACAGGAGCTAGGAGACTTGAAGTTGACAGCAGCAGGGGACAACGACAGGAATCCAGTATAGGATGTGGAAGTTTTGAAGTGGATGGCAATAAGGTGATGCTAGGAGTTTACATTCATCGCAGGTGATGCAGTTTGGATAAGGACCCAGCAGGTGTTTGAGTGCAGTCGGAGTGAGGATCCAGTTTGGAAGGATTTTGGCAGTATTAACAAGCAAGTTTGAAATAAGGTTTGTGTTTTAAAAGGTTAAATGAAACATTTATAAAGCTATAACTAGTAAGAAGGTATAAAAATATAAATTGAATTTCATACTTACATAAGAGATTGGTAAAAGAATTGCATATTAGATCTTATTGTAAAAACCTTGATATTCGTTCTGAATTTTGATTAATTTGACGTTAGGTGTCAATTTTTTTGAAAGTCAATGAACTGGCAATTAAACAAAGAGAATTTGACAAGTCAATCATTGGGTTACTAGATATTGCGAACCACCTGAGAGTTTCATTAATAATATTGTAAAATACGGATTTGAATTGAAAGTTAAAAATAAAGGGCAAAATAGTAATACGATAATTTAAATAAATTTATCAGCTAGCATAACATAGCAATATGTGGTTCATCGAATTCGTCAACCATAACGAACTACTAAATCTCCTTGAAAAAAGAAATAGACAAAAATTATCTAAGCATTATTAGAACGCTTTATAAACATCAGACGGCATTTGTTAGAATCCGAAACGACAACACAGAAAATGCCCCTATTGAATGCGGTGTACGACAGGGGTGTGTATTGTCCCCCCTGTTCTTTAACGTATACTCAGACGCTATTTTCGCCTGTGCCTTGCAAGACTCAAAGACGGTATCAAAATAAACAGACAAATTATCAACAACCTTCGATATGCGGATGATACCGTTGGAATTGCCGACAGTCCTGAAGCGTTACAACGTCTAATGAACAGAATATTGTCTGAAGGAGATAAACTATAATTGAAAATAAACATTGGAAAAACAAAGGCAATGGTTGTAAGTAAAACACCGGTGAACCGAGTAAATCTCTTCATGTATGGAAAACCTATTCAGCATGTCCCCAAAGTTTAAGTACCTCGGCAGCTGGATAATTGAAAATCTAAATCCGGACACGGAAATAGTTTGCAGAATAGAGTAAGCGAGGAAAATATTCCAAAATATGAGAAAATTATACACTAACAAAAGCCTTAGCCTGAAATTAAGATACGGTTTTGTCAAGGGTTATATTTATGCCGCATTACTATATGAAGCTGAAACGTGGACTCTTCAAGTCAATAACGCTTAATAAATAGGTTGGAAGCATTTGCAATGTGGGTCTTCAGAAGAATGCTAAGGATACCCTGGACTGCCCATATGACCTACGATGAGGTTTTGAGACGAATTGATAGAAATAGAGAGCTTCTGACTACAGTGAAGCGAAGAAAAGTGACATACCTGGGCCACATATTCCGCAATACAAAGTACCTATTTGTGAAATTGATCATGGAGGGAAAAATTGAAGGAAAACGAGGTATTGACCGGAGGAAACATTCATGGCGCAAAAACATCAAGGACTGGACAAATCTGGACACTTACACACTATTTAGAGCCACACAAAACCGAGAACATTTTGCTGCAATTGTTGCCAACATCCACTGATGGATACGGCACTTTAAGAAGAAGATGTCTTGTGTCTTCTTTTATTGTATTCAAATCGTTTTCAACGGCTTTCAGTGCAAGGTTAAATGGTATGTTACTATATAAATATAATACGTCCTAAGAAACATAAAACGTAAAGTTTTGGTATTTTACTTTATCGATAAATTCTGTAAAGGAGCAACAATCTTTAACTTCATGTTTGTTTTTGCGAGCAATCGTGGGAAAATTATTTTAAAATAATTTGTATATTTTCTAAGCACGTTAATGGGTTTTGAATAGTTTGTATAGGGTTTTTATTGTATTTGTACTTCCCTCGCCTAATGCACAAAAAAGTATTGTAATCGTGAAAAAATCACCTTCTGAGATGTTCACGTTTCCGGGTCCCTAGATGACGGAAAACATGTTTTCTCAATTCCGTCCGTCTGTCTGTCTGTCTATCTATCTGTCTCTCTACTTGCTGGCAGTATAGCTTGGAGGAACACGATATTTAGAATGGGGATTAAATGTCCAGCTAGGATAATAAGAAAATCGTTGCATTAAAACCTCTAAACAAGCAACCGATGTGCATTACTGGCGTGCGGCAGTATGTGACAAATAGCTAAATATTAAGTGGTAGTTGCATTATGTTGCATCACTTCCTTGCTAGATAAAAACTATTTCATAAATATTGTTTGCTTGGGTATTTTCAAAATTTCTAGTTTCAAAGCTTCCACTTCCGAGAGAAGTTGCGAGTAAAACCCTTTATAGATTTTGTTTAAGTGCCTTCTTCATGTAATAATGCTTCTATATTATTTTTATTGTCTCTTGGTGTCATTACCGTTTTTTGTGTTTTATATGCATTGGTTAAAATGAATTTTTAAGAAAAATTTTTCTTTCATTTACTTTCACTTATATTCTTAGATCTTTTTCGTTGTGTAATTAATATTTTGTGTATTGCATACAAAATTTAGCGCTCTTTGTATGTGGTTTTACTTTTATTTAACTTTTAGATGCTTTTTGCATTCTGTTAGTAATAAATTGTGCTGTGGAAAATATTTGGGTTAAAAATAGCGAAATTGGGTCCATATTTAAGGATTTCACTGACATCTTTAGGAATGTTTACGTTAGTTACATTTTTTAATAGGTCGGTATCATTATTATTGCTAAAATGGAATAAACCTTCTTGTTTTTCTTATTTTTTCTTTTTTGTTAGTTGTTTACGGCTCTTGAAATTTTTGTTGCAGTTTTATTTTTAATTCTTGAATAATAATTTTTTTACAAATTTTGTTTACAATTGACAATATTTATTTTAAAACAGTATTTAGTTGCATAAGCAAAACAAAGGTAAAGGTTTCAAGGTAATTTAAATTCTCCCAACTGAAGGCGGATTGCTATAGGGACTTTGTGTCCCTCTTCAGACAAGAACGGGAATTGTAGGATGGACGAGGGTGGTGGAGAATGGAAGAAAGGCCTGGAAAAGGTGGAGAAGTTACTGCTCCGGCATTCGCCGCAGAGAATGTACTCTTTTGACTCAAGCAAACCAAAATTACATCAGACGGCCTCGAGAATCGAACCCAAGACCTCCCGAATGCTAAGTAGGCGTGATAAACCACTAACATAACAGCTCGGTTTGCATAAGCATCTCCAAATAAGTTAAAATAGTTTTTCAAGCTGAAGACAAGATCTAAATGTTGAAAATTTTTAGTTTTTAAAGTCTTGCATTGTATATGTTTCAAGTTTCTTTGTTTAGTTTCTTGAACTTACCCTTACATATGTGGTGTTGCAATTATTTAATTTTTTGAAGCAGTTTTTCTGAAGGTATTTTATAAAGGTTTCTGATGTTTGTGTAAAATTCATGATTGATTGTTGCTATATAGGGGTTGTTGTGTTGAAGAGAAAATATTATAAAATAAGGTTGACATCACCCTTCTTGCGATTTGGTAGTATTTCTTTTGTATGAAGCGTGGAAATGTGTAGATAAAGTTGAAAGAAGAACTACAGTTTTTCCTCGAGAACATGAAACAGCCAACGTATTGGTTTTTTGCTAAAAGTTGTCAACTGATTGATAATAGTTTTGTTTGCTAATTTTTCGTTACTAAAGTACCTAGCTTCTTTAAAACAATTTGATATTAATTAATATTAAGTAGTAGGCGATGGATGTTGTAGAATTTTAATTAAGTAAATTTTAACTGTATACTTTTGTATTAATTCAATTATCATAATATATTTTTGAATATAGATGATGGCTTACCTTTAAACAATTAACTACAGCAATTGTTTATTATGGACCTTTTGACCTTAACAGTGTGTTCGTTCTCAAGGGCATGTGAGATGGTGAAATCTACTGAATTTGGTATACGCATAATACATTTGATTTTGTGTATCTTTTCAAGTATACCGTAGATTAGTATTAGTTAAGGTGTTATAAAATTCGTGAATACATCTTTGTGTTTGTATAGAACTTTGTAGATTTTTAGTTCTGCCATAAGTGTTGGATCTTTTTTTTTAAGAAATTATAGTGCTGAAACTACATGGTCTTATAACACTTATTACAAATTAACATGAATGAATAAATATTACAATAAATGGAGCACTTTAATTTCCTTGAAGTATAGCATTAACTTGTCTAGATCGGAGAATATGGTTTGGAGATTGGTGTCCTGCTAAGAATATTGTTCTTGCTTCTGTGAATTTAGGGCAGTCCAACAAAAGGCCTTGTACAGTTAAGGTGGTGTTGCACTGTTTCACAAACAGGTTTCTGGTCATGTTGTAGGTGGTAGTTATGCTCCATTTTGGTATGACCAAGGTTGAGACCTGCGAGGACTGTTGCTTCCATTCTATTTAGTTGCTTATAGTTTTCTCAATTTGAGGGGCAGATATGGTGTGTAGCATTCTTTAGTTTCAGCAAATCGGGTCCATTCTTCGTACGATTTCCTTGTAATTTTGTGTTTTACATGTGTTTTAATACCTGTTGTCGGAGAATGTGTCGAACTGTAACTATTTTGGTCCCTGATTTTTTGGCTTGTTTGTCTACTTCATCATTGCCAATGATATTTGCTGTATGATGGAATCCAAATGAAGGCAATCTGTTTATTTTTATCGAAGAGTCTGTGTCGGATAGTGTGTATTTCTTTTATATATTCGTGATGTGGATACATGTTTTTGAATCCCTGGAGTGAGCTTAGAGAATTAGTAACCATTATGAATTAAAATTACTATTCTCGACATATGTGAGGGCTTCCGCTTATTAGTTCAAAAGTCGATATTAAATTGTAGGTGGCAGTATCAAATACTGTGCTAATACTAAATCTGTTTATAATAGAAGAGTTATTTGTAAAGTATTGCATTTCTTTGATTGCTTTTGTCATAACTAACCCTAAAAAATATTCGGACGTGGTGTTCTATCATGTGAAGGTGTAATTCTAATGTTCTCGATCACAGTATCCATCCACAGCAACATTTGATAGTACTTTAAGAAGCGCATTGCACTTCTGACTTATTTTTGTGCTGTTTTCTACTCCGTACCAATCTCTACTATCATTTTATTTCATTCTCGAACTATAATATAGTTTATTGGCCCTCGAGAACAGGCGTAAATGGCTTATATGGCCCTAGGGCCTATAAAGTTGGTAAGCAGTATAACAAGCACCAACAATGTAATATAGCAACACCAACAATCTGCATAAAAACCATCATAGTACATCAAAAATTCACAGCGCCAGAAGAACGATGACGCAGTAGTCTGTAGCCAAAATACTGAATCCTTGAAATTTGTCCAATTGGAGAAACAAAATTAAATAAGACGTTGTATGTACCACGTTCATCATCACGATTATAGCCCTCCAGAAATTTAACGCGTTTCACTTCGCGTCGCGCTCTAAACATTCCGTCATACTATAATCTATTGATTACGACCTTAATACATAAATAACTATTTTAGCATTAAAATTATGAATATAATAATATAAAAATACCAGAATAATAAAACACGCTGTTAAAAAAATATTTGTCGATCAATATCTGTTTTGTTTATTTCTATAACTCTTACATATCTATTGGTCCACAACTACATATTTTCTGATTTCGTATATGTAATGCAGTACAATCAAATACACCACGGCCACAAAGTAAGCTAAGATAACACGTTTATATTAACGACAATCTTTTATAGGTGGGGTACGTTGACTCCAATGAACCGTATAAAATTGAGACTGGGGCTTTTATTTGAACGAATAAAACACGTAAAGTAGGTTATATCATGAAGGACATAAAGCCAGGAATCAGAAATGAACGTTCTCGATATGATTTTCTGAAATTGCAGTTAGAATACCGTAAAATGTCTCTGCAAATATTTACCTAGGGTAGATTTCGAATTAATTCATTTGAAATGCTGGGAAGTCTTAGGCTGACGTACATCGCAGGAAGGTAAACTTCTTGACGTTACCGTGATATACGAATTCTTTAAGTAGGACGCTGATGCAGTTGGCTACAGTTTATAAAGTGGAATTCCATATAACGCCATCGATTTAACGTCCTCCGAACGAAATTGTTGTCCAACAACATAAATTGCCTAACTAGCGAGAAAGTCCTGCAGCATCTCTATTGTTGGTTGTAATCTATTTCAAAGCTGTCAGTGTAAGCAACGTATCAAGCAGCGGTGGGTAGTTTATAGAAGAGTAATCCAATTTGTGTCAATCTCCAACTTTATTAAGTGGTTAATTTGGGTCAGGAGTTATACATCGCGTGCTACTAGACATCGTACCTCGGCCCAGATCCCAAACTTGAATCAATCAAGGCTTCAAGTGAGTTAATTCTGCGGAACAGTGAAATGATGTTGCTCTGTTTGCGACCGGAGCGGGCTTTTATTTAGCTTTCAGATGGAAGATTAAACAAATTATCTTATTCCTCCTCCTAGTTTATTTTGTAGAAAGGCGGCCTGAAATTTGTTGGATCAACATAACGCGTAAGCGGTGTGCGGTTAATTTTACATTATCGTGAAAAACAGTGGCGGAGGAGCCGAAAACCTTCAGCTGGGAATTATGAAACTCGTTTTTGTATTTTTCTGCTGATGCTACACGATTTCATTAGGGAAATCATATGTACCAAGGAGCCCCGCCTGCTTGCAAAAACATACCGGAGGGTAAAATTAAACAATTATTAAATTTAATTACCCCATTTAGTGTAATTAGGCTGTCCTAACCGTGACTCCAAGTCTCCCCAAGCGCAGTTTTGTGTACTTTCTTAAAACACGTCTAAATTGTGAAGCGATCTTAAATTGAACATGCGGAAAAGCATAAGATTTCATACACGCGTTGCGTTTTGAACGGGCTTAGCTCCAGTTTGCTCTAAGCAAAGTTTCGCGTGATTTTTTCACTGCGCGTTCCGGCATGCAAATATGTATAGGGAAATTTTTAATTTATTTTTATCAGATGTTATTAAATATATTGTAGACTAATACCGCTTGCGTCGCGTTTCTTTGGCTATTTGTTAGTTCTGTTTAAGTTAAGTGGTCGCTTACGTGTTGAGTCTGACGTTTAGGCAATTTTTTATTTTATGCAGTGCCATTTGTATACTAAACTCTCTCCTTGATTACTAATTTACACAGCCCGATATTATTAGCGAAAAATTGCAAACATTTGCATTTCAGAACCTTGTAAATACAACGATATAAATAATGATCGGTGTAAGAAGTAAGGAAGGATGTTTTAAGGCAATCCAAAAATCTTGACACCTTTTTGGAATGACTATATTACTTAGTATCTCCCATAATCATTTTTTTATGCAAATTATAGCATAATTATACCTAGTTGCAATAGAATTTCAACACTTACCATTTAATATGAACCATCTATATAGCACATATATATTAAAAAAATTAAACAATTTAGTATCAATCGACCCTTAAGGCTTTTGCTACTCTTCTCCTCATCACGTCGTCTCTTTTCTAAAGTTACCGATCCAAACGGCTAGTTTAACTTCTGAAACTGGGATCGAAAAATATTTGTGGATCGCGCATTGCCCTCCAGTCTTTCATCGAGGAATTTCTGCGTCTTCCAATTGATCTTTTCCCTTGTATTTTGTGCCCGACAGTAAAATATAGTAATTCATGCCTTTCGGCCCTCGTAATGCAGGCGAAGCGGGGCAATAAATTCCTTTATCTGCTGTTACTGCTGTAAGTAGTGTAAACATTGGTGCACTTAGTGGATGCGAACATTTCAGTAACCAAGACTTATTAGAAAATTCAACGTCTAAGGTTTAACATACTTATAAGTAATAAATTCGCAAGAAAGAAGCTAGGTTTAAGAATATTTTGTAATCAATTGCAATTTTTGGTTTCAAACAAGATATACAGTTCCAATTATCGGAAACAAAATTAACAAATAAACTTAACAGAAAATACTGCGTATTTGAAGTATGTGTTCACTGTGCATTCAAACATGATAACAAAAACGAAACAGCTACCAAACCCCAACTTGATTTACTGAAACAATGAAAATCTCCCTCAATAGTCTAAATATGTGCAAAAAGCCATGATCCAGTTTGAAATTCAATTTGCTTTTATTTGAAATAATTGAATATGTTTGTTTAATTGATTACTTGTTTGTTAATTTTGTAATTTAATGTCGACAATCCAATAAATACATAACAGTAAAATAGTTGAAGCGTAATACATATTATCAGTGGCGAGGCGTAACCTAATTTAGAGATTTTGTTAGAAAGATTAGTTAATTTATCTTGTTAAAAATTCAAAAATAACTGAGTCAATAATTTCAATATAAATTTTGCCTCTTGTACACGATGTCTTATATCATAACGCTAGCTCTTAAAATTTTATATAAGGCTTTTAAGTCGAAGTTTTTGCTTATATTGATCAAAAATAAATACAGCCACTTGAAGTGAATCAGCAGGAACGTGAGATTGACATTTTTCATAATGACATGATGTTCCAACAACGTTATAGGTTACTTTGTCATGTGCCGTGCCAATATCACGTTAACAAGTTTTCCCGTCACCAAACATTGCTTAAAGATCTATCAAATTTTACTGAAAAATTTATTGAGAGATGGTTCTGAGTGGCATTGTGCTAAGTTCATTTATACATTGTGCATGTTCTTCGTATTTCAGAAAACTTCCCTAATAAATAAGCAAGAGAGAGTAGCCTAGAATAAAACTACATTTTATGTGAAAAATTGGTTAGCTTTGCATTTGTGATACACCTTTCGTTTTCAAGACATGACAAGGTATGGTAATTTATGAATGTTCAAGATATTATCGTACACACTACGTACACGACCACAAACCTACACGTTAATTACCCTTCTAAGTAAGACATGGTTGTTGGAATTTCGAAATTAAGTTGTCAGTATTTCAAAAGCATTATGCCTTTTACAGCGATTGGACCTGGGCGTATTGCACACATAAAAACGCTTTCCAAGATTTTCGCCAGTAAAACAGATGTGCACAATATAAACCTCCTCAGCTTCCAATAGCGTTCACAAGGAATTATGATACCCCATTTTTTAATAAATTTTAAAAATGTACGTGTTGGAAATATTGGATCAGGGTTGCGAGCGGGAGGTATCTTATATATCACGAATGTAATGAAGTCCTGAACCGCGGATATTTGAGCGCCGCTCTGCAAAAATAATTACCTGCATTGTGGTTCTACATTAGAATTTATAACAGTTTAATTTCTGTTAAATTTTATTAAAAAGCGTGCCCGCTTGCAGAGACTTGGGGTAACTTTTAAAGCTACCGTTGCTACGTGTTCACCAGTTTGAAAAAGGATTATTTAACAAGGTGTTCTCAATGAACGAACATGTCTGGTGTTGTATACTTTTCTCAGTCAATAGCAGGCGGCACTGTATTCTCTTCGTCGAGATAATTTCGTAGCAATTCCATTAATAGAATATTTTGACGTAATTCCAAAAGTACTGCTAATGGAAGAGGCGAGGAAAACTTTGTCATTCCCACGTTGGAAACTATGAATGGTGCGTATTTATCATTTATACCTGTTATTAAGTTATTATTTCTACTATGGTACTACAGCATAATAAGGAGAACTTTGGTATAGAACTGTGGAATCGGAATTACACTTTTTATACAGAAAGCAAATGTAGATTGTCATTTTAAATGTAATATGGTTTGATGTTTTTGACATTTGGTTCCAGCTCAAGGCTCTATGCTATTTATTAACTCTTTAAAAATTTTATAAAGAATATTGAACCACAGAGGCCAGCCTAAGACTAAGCCTAGTTGGTTAAGCTGTTGGTGATGATATGATATTCCCTCATTTTTCTAGTCAGATAGTGGACCACGTTTTTGGGCTTGTTTCTGGCCATAAACGAGTTTTCACCTGAAACAACTGATAATGTGAAATTATGGTGGCTGGTATAAACAGGTAATGTCCAAACTCTGTTGTTTCATGTGGTGCAAATCGATAGCTCCTATCATGGCCTTATTTGTATAGTACTTTTCTTTTGAAATTTTTGTGTACGAAGACTGCTTTTAGTTATCTGTTTTTCGATACCTGGACATTTATTGCTCTGTTCATTTATGACTTTCTTCGCTTGCTCTATTTTTTTTAACTTTGGATTTACCATATTTCTCTAAATATGTGGCATTGTTATTTTTTCATTAGTTTATCATCTGTGGTCATAAACACTTGAAATAATTATATGTGTTTTGTTTGGTTTGAAAATATTAACTAGAACGGCAAATGAAGAAAACATAAGACAAGTGTTACGAAACATTATGGCTTTGCTAAGGCTCTACACTAATACAGGAAACAGTTTCAAAGCAGTACCTTACTCAAAACTTCCCTTGCAAGTGGACGTTGTGAAACTAGACAATTCTAAGGATCACAGGAAAGTAGAGATACAAATATCTTCACGTTCATGATAATACTGAAACCATAAAAAGGAACACCTGCTAACGCGAATTACATCAATTTTTAAATTAAAAAGAAGATCACCGGTGGTGGGATTTGAACTAAAGCACCTGCGAATGATATTTGATCTCTTGGTTGTAGCCCGCAAGCGAACCGACCGTCTGCTGCATCTAACCACACAGAGCCCCTCGCACATCTGAACTACGGTTGTTTTAAACGCATTTATCATTGCCCACTGTTGTCTCTTTTACAACATTTACCCTGTATTTGTTGGGTTCCATTTTCGTCAAGGCTTAAGCCTGTGCGATGTGCAAATTAGTACTTTTAATTATTTCTCATTTAAGGCAAAAATTAATAATATTTTATTCTTTGAAGGTGCTCACTTTGTATATATTTCTCGGTGTCATGCTCGATATATATATATATATTACGAAGGTTTTCGCGGCTGATATGTATTAAAGGTAAACATTTCAGGGTGTCATACCGCTTAATAAATTCGAAGATTTCTTCAACTGGTTGAAGAACATCTTGAATGGCGCTTGGAGTTGGACGACGTTTCGACGAAATCACATTCGTCATTTTCAAGTCCTTGTAGTCCTGGTTTGGCTTCTAGTTATACGATAACACGACGGACTGTCAACTTGATGTACGAACACCAGCCATCCATTCTAGCAGTACAGCTCCCTCGATGCTGGTTGCCACAGTAATTGATAAACAAGCTATTCAGTCAGCTGTACATCAAGTTGATAGTCCGTCGTGTTATCGTACAACTAGAAGCCAAACCAGAACTACAAGGACTTGAAAATGACGAATGTGATTTCGTCGAAACGTCGCCCAACTCCAAGCGCCATTCAAGATGTTCTTCAACCAGTTGAAGAAATCTTCGAATTTATTAAGCGGTATGACACCCTGAAATGTTTACCTTTAATATATATATATATATATATATATTAAAGGTAATATATATATATATATATATATTCCTTACTGAGATATAGGGTGTTTTATTTAAAAATTTAAAAATGATTTTGCTCCATTACTTTAAAACTATTTGACGTATCCGTATCATATTTACCAGGAAGTGTAGACACTGTAAACCGTACTAAATTATATTAAATAAACGTTTCTGGCTACTACCAGAGGCGTACGACAGGGGTAAGTGATTGTTTGACCCTTCCCAAATTCTACGCCACTGGCGGAATTGCTATTTTAGCACAATTTTTCGATTCTCCAATACTTTCTATGTGAATAACATACTCTTCCTTCGTAACGATAAAGTCATTATTTTTCGAGATATTTAATGTTAACATAAAGCTCAACTGTTATTTTGATTTTAATGTGTATTAATTATAACGGTGTTTTTTGTCATAAGATTGCATTTATTACGCAAATGAAACTTTAATCCGTATTAACAAAAAAACATAATGTTATTTAATGAAATTTATTGAAACGAATACATATAGATGCATTCAACATAAAAACAAATTGTGGTTCTGAAAAGAGCCATTTTGTTATAATCTAAATAAAAACAATTTTAATAACACGAAAATATGAAAGACCTTTTATAACAAATGTTCAATGTGATTCCCGTTTACCTCAATAAGCTTATCAATTCTTTTCCTAAACGATCTTCAAACTTTAAAGAATATGTTTGGCTGATTGGCAATAAAATTAGCGGAATTTACTATTTGCTGCCATAGTTCTTGACGATTATTTATTTCTTGTGAGTATACCAGCGATTTTCTGTTAATACAGATTAAAGTTTCATTTGCGTAATAAATGCAATCTTATGACAAAAAAACACGCACATAATTAATACACATTAAAATAAAAATAACTGTTCAACTTTATGTTTAACTTGAAATATCTCGAAAAATAATGACTTTATCATTACGAAAGAGTATGTTATTTACGTAGAAAGTATTGGAGAATCAAAAAAGTCTGCTAAAATGGCAATTCCGCCAGTGGCGTAGAATTTGGGGAAGTGTCAACCAATCACTTGCCCCTATCGTACGCCTCTGGTAGTAGCCAGAAACGTTTATTTAACATAATTTAGTATGGTTTACAGTGTCTACACTTCCTGCCAAATATGATACGGATACGTCAAATAGTTTTAAAGTAATGGAAAAAATCACTTTTAAATTTTTAATTAAAACACCCTATATCTCAGTAAGGAGCCATATTTTATCTACGTGATTTTGGTTAAATATTAATATTTTGAGCCCAGGATTCTACAGTTAAAATATTTACAATTATTAATGAAACACCCTGTATAATCTGCATGCCAAATATCGCCTTATTCCAACAAACAGTTTTGAGAAAACCTGTTCTTCATCTATAGACTCTGAAATGTATAATATCTGTAGAAATCTCAGTAGGTGATATTTTCGCCATTACAATATATTTACTTAACAATAGGTATCCTACAATATATCTGCAAGGATTTTATAAATTGACAGTAGGTACCAATAGAATCGCATTTATATCTACACTGACACTTTTAAGTAGAAAACGCTTTACGGAATTGTACGTAAAATATAATTGTACCCTCAGAAGACGGACGTAAATATAAAAATTATTAGATGTTGGAAAAAAAAAGAATTGTAATGATGTTAGCAAAAGAAATGCAAAATGGTACATTCCGAATATAACAAGCAAATCATCTATTCCAACAATATGTGTGCCCTGTTATTGAACTCAATTAGGTAATAGTTGCTTATCGATTCTCAGAGATAAATTCAAACATGTCACTCACTTGTCAAGACCGCGTATAATTCTACACATGTTCTAATAGATACGTAACTAGTAGGTAGTAACTATTGCGGCGAAATGTGGAGCGAAGTACTGAAAATCTCTTTCCAAAGCTGTTAAAACAGAAGTTAATCCTGAAAGTTGTCCTAAAGTAGAGTAAACTTTGAACCTAAATTAAAGCTGCTAGCTGAAAAACCGATTTAAGATTTGAACGACTAGAGTTCAGTAATGCAAATTACGTAATAAAATTAATATTTTAAATTAATGGCTCTTCTTTATTACGAATACAAATTAGCAAAATTGTCATATTGACTTCTTTTCTGATACTACTTAATATGTTTTTTCTACGACCACCACTAAAAGTAGGCCTTTTAGCTCTAGCTTTTTATAATTTAGCGTGTTTAAAATGAGATCAGCTGTGCTAAAAGTGAAGTGAGGTTATAAAACTACAATTTCGAACTGGAACTGAGGTTGTAATCTTATCCATCTCTTTTTTATGACATAAATTGTAACTGTTATAAATGCAAACCTTTGTTAAATCGACATTTAGGGATTAATAACAAAATTTAAGGTCGTAGAAAATAGTGTATTAAAGTATGAGTGGATAACAAAGTCTTTAAAACACGCGCGAGTTTTCGAGCGCGACGGCGTAGCCGGAGTGCTCGAAATAGAGCAAGTGTTTTAAAGACCAGTTATCCACGAATACTTTACGCTAGTTTTTATTATACCTCCAATACTGGAAGTAAATTAGGCACTAAAAACTTAGAAATAATTTTTGTCGTGATAAATCGAGGGGGCATAATAATATTGCTACTATAGTTACGAGAATTATTTACGTTTTTGTCGCGTCCATGTCCGTTGTTGCATTCAGTCGTTTCCTTGACAACCTTTAAAGCTCGGCGAGCTTTAATCGCCTGCTTTCGCACGCTCAGGCGTGCTTTAAACGGCGATTCTGATGCAGGTATAAAATATTGTATTCAAACTCGTGCTAAAAGTATTATTACACTCGACATAGTGTTGTTTCGTGCATAAACATCAACTTTTAGCACTTGTTGCATAAATAGCTATTATTGAAAACGTTCTGTAAACCTCTTTAGCACCAGAATTTGTACTAAAAATTAAGTTATGACATAGTGTGTTACAAATTAGCATAATTGCTATTGGTATTAGAGCACGCGTGGGTCTTTATGATTTATTTCGTTTTTATTTAGTATTTATGGCACAAGTGTGGGTATATCAATCGTTAAAATTGCTATTGAGAACCACATTTACAGCGTTTTTATTGATCTATATTTCACATTTTTCAATGTAATGTTTGTGTATTGCCATTAGTCATGTAGTTATGATGTTTGGTGGACTACTGCAAAGCCAATTACGAATTGCAATGAAAAAATACTTTGATATAACTCTAAAAGTAGAAGCGATATGCCAATTATGACCATTATATCTATTTGAAAAGGTGCAACAAGAATCGTTACTCACTTAATTATTTACGTCTTAGGTGGTTTTCCTTGAGAAAACCGTATATGTTCCTCACCACCTTGCTCTAAAAAAACAAGGAAGCTTCCTTCCTTTTTGTAATCTATATTTTCAAGCTATATATCAGCACCGGTAGAAGCTGCGTGGCGCAGATGGGTAAGCGCCAGGCTTGCATTAAGCAAGTCCTCGGTTCGAATTCCGCCTGGGGTCGGAATTTTTCCGTATCCTTGGAGATTAGAATCGGGCTCAGTGAGACCATTCACAGTTGGGCACCAAATTAACTGTGCTCTACTCAGAACCACAGACCTAAGAGATAGAGTAACAAGGTCAACACATCACCAAAACACACAACTTGTAACACCCATCCCTTCTTGTAAGGGATGTTAAACTCTACGCTCGTCGGGTAGCTATTAAACAGTCGGAGATAATTTTGGTTCCTCAGATATATAATAGTTTAACACACAAAAACACCATCGGGATACAATTAAACAATTTAATTTGTTTAGCTGTGATACACTTAGATATTTCAACATTCATTATTAACAAGAAATTACAATAAACTCGGGTAGACGGCTGGAGCTGATAACCGGCGTTCTTATCTCGGCGGTCGGCCAGACATTGCAGGTGCGGTTGATAAGCGGCCCCGTTTCTGTCCTTCGGAGTAGGTAGCTGGAAAAAATCGAATTAAACGGTCTGCCAATTATACAATAAAACATATCACGGTTCTGGAGATTTAACTGATAAGACGCGGGTGAAGCCCGGCGTACTGCCTCTAAATTAATTTAGGGGCGTCTGGAAACGGATAAACTAAAAACGCCGCATTGCGTTAATAAATATGACTTTAATTTCATAGTCCGAACGTGAGCTCAATGTGGCCGCTTTTCCTCCAAAGCCGGCCGGGAAATTTCGTGCGCTCGGACTATTCTCGACTGGCGAATTCTGGGTTAATTAGTAATGGCCCTAGTGAAGAGGATGCAATATTTAGCCACCAATTCAACTAAGTTCAGGTTTAATTAGTAAGGGTTTTAGTGAAGAGGATGCAATATTTAGCCACCTAGTCAACTAAGTTCAGGTTTAATTAGTAAGGGTTTTAGTGAAGAGGATGCAATATTTAGCCACCAATTCAACTAAGTTCAGGTTTAATTAATAATGGATTTAGTGAAAAGGATGCAATATTTAGCCACCAACTCAACTAAGGCCCGGGATAATTAATAACGGTAACAGGTCGGTATTCGGCTTTCAGGGAAATAAATGGTTCCGGGAGAATCTCTTCGACAGGAACAGGGATACGAGCAGGTGGAACTGGGAACTGGAACTGGGATGGAAGTCTTCGCTGGGGAAGTAGATTCGGATCTCTGTGTCTCTCTGACTCGGAATGAGCTCCGCAATTCGTTTTATGCGACTTCGAACGCTTCTAAAAGTGGGGAGAAACAGCGCGCGACGCACTTTTGTACTTACTGGATGACGTCGGTCACTGCGCTCTGCTTATCGCCTCGTGCATTGACATTACGGAAATTACGATAACGTGAGGTCGGACAAGGATCAAATTTAAATATTGTATTAATATTCGGAAATACAAATTTGATCTGCAGGCAAACGTTACAAACTTACACAATGGTTGCTGCGCAAGCACCAAAGGCGCGCTCCAACTCTGTATCCCGAATCCGGGGCAAGTTGAGCATTGTACCGCCAGATGCCAGCGCATAAAGCACCAGCCTCTACAACGCAAGGTAAATAGGTTACAGATTATACATACATACATATCAGCACCGACCTTGTAGGGGTTGTATACAATGTGTCTAATAGCGTTGCCAATGCTGCGCATTAATGCGTTTGAGAAACCTGTTTCCTTTTTTTTTAATACACGTAAAGCAAATTTATATACATCAACTTGCTCAAGGCTTTTGTCAACTACAAATGCTGAATTATAATTCATGGTCCCTTTTTGCTTACAGTGATATTTAATATTAATTCATAATACAAATTGACTATCTAACCTAGTTTGCATATACCGTCAACCGCTCTACATATGTGGATCTTTATTTTCCAGACCATAATGTGTAAATTTCTACTTCGTAGAGGTTGACGGAAACGCTTATTGGCTCTGACTATTACGAGTCGTATTTCAACTTTACTGTTACTTTCTTTATTAGTCTTCGAAAATGCGTAAATTCTGGGATTGCAACTGTTTCTTTCTGCTTATGGTTATAATCTTGCATAAACGAGTTAGCGAAGACTGTATATGTTACGTATAGCAGTGTTATACCTCTGCTTCTTTCTAGATTTCCACGATCATATGGTAAATATGTTTTTGTGACTACGTAGCTCTGCAAACGTGTCATTAATGCTCAGTGGCTTGTTACCTGTCTTTAAATGCAACTTTGACTTCTTTCCTTGTTTAGGGTTTATTACTTATTATTTTATATCAATATGCATTCCTTCCAAATATATGTTTTTGAATAGCTGGTATACTATCAAAAGTATTAATGCTTTTATATTTTATAGAAAAATGAAACATGATTTGCTTATTTTTTTAAGTTCTACATTTCTCATACTTATTTTTAGGTTTAGAGCACTCACTTTCATAAAATATATGGTTTTTTAATTAACGGTCTACTAAAAAGAACTTAAGCTCGTGCTTATCAATTTCGGATTAGCATTTATTCTACATGTATGAAAACCATATTTGATTAGATGAGGTTCCATTTAGGTCCCAGAAAAACATATGAATGTATTTGATAAACAATAGAATGCATATTATTTATGCAGTATATTAATACAAATATTCTGTTTCAGGTATGTCATCATTCACTATTTAACCTTGACATCGTCATAATGGTTATGGGTAAGTAGAATTAACGAAAATGGTAGATGCTAATAATCAATTAAATTACAGAAGGAAATTGATGAAAATATTAAATTCTCTAAATAAGTAAAGTTACATTCTAATATAAATGCACCACTGTATTAATTAATATTCCAATGTCCCCTTCGCAGCAACCGTGCAATAGAACAACAAACTAGACTTGTATCTTATCGCCATAATCATGTATGAATAGTGTGCAAATAGTATGGTCTCTAAACTAATTACAACACAGACGCTAAACTTAGCGCTAGCAGGTCAAGGATGTTTGTAGAGCTCTTCGGTAAATTAGACGAACGTTGCCAGGTTATCTATATTTGTATAAGAAACCGGAGAGAACGAGTTGATGTAGTATGAAGATGCAACTGTGTTATTTGTGTTTTATTAACAAATCCACTACGCAGTTCATATTCCAAAACACTAATTCCGCAGCGACTCTGCTAAATTTATCAATTAACCATACCTACTTAAGGAATCCAAAGTTCAGGTGTAGAATTTGTATTTCAAATACTTCAGTTGCGAAACTGAAATGTCAGAGGTTGGATTTTGCATAAGAGGGTGAATATTTTAAACTAAAGTGAAACAGCTGTAAGGCTGATCTACGGAGCAAAATAATATTCACTGTTTCTTGCAGTTTAATCCCCAGGACGAGCAAGATCTGTAGGTTTGACCTACTAATTCTAATAATACTGAAGAATTGCTGGGTATTTTATTCAGCGGCTGCAATTAATTATGGATACATCTGCCGCGATTTCAGTACAGCCCCTCCAGAGTTTTAAATTTCGTTACTCCCCTGAAATCGTTCTCAACACCACAACCCCAAACATGTGAGAAAATTAAATAGTCCATGATCCTGCTCAACATCAACTAACTGAAAGAAGTTCCCGATCAAACAAAATATTTAAAAAACCCATTGCTGCCAATCAAAACCGATATGCCAAATAGAACAGTTGTGCTTAAGCATAGGCCCTGTTGTAACTTTTAAAACGTATCTGCTGCGACGTATTGTAAAAATTTGTTAATACAAAATCCAGATATACTGTATGTTACCAACTTTAGGGTATATTTTTATTTTATTACGAACGCCAGCGAATTTTCGACTGAAGCACGAACCCAACAGTTCTCAAAGACACTAATCAGCTTCAAATCTTACCAAAGAAATGTTAAAGTTACGTGCGTGGAGATTCTGGAGGACCGACCGGCTATAGTGAAAACTGTGTGCTATTCTACTCTATGATTAGCAAAGGGTCTTCAAATTATCAGAGGGTGCCAAAGAGTCTTTCACAGCCGAAAAGTCCATTAACTCACAAGACCTCACTCACAAAAAGGTTCAGCAGCTCAATTGCTTGTATTAGCCATGCACAAAACCATAGTAAACATAAAGAAGGTTATATTAATTAAAGACGATAAAAATTATGCAAAATGTTATTTCAGTTAATATCACCACTCGTCAAAATTACAAACACGACCCCACGCTATTAGCGAAAGCAACAAATACAGCCAACTCTACTGTTTCTACTAATTATAGGAGTTAAGCTAGCCCATAAAAAAGCCCATTATTTAAACAGGTAACAGATTGCTCGGCAGATTAACCCACTAGGTCCCAACTTTAATTTTTGTAATTTACCTTTTTTTAATTTAATTTTTTGTTTTTATACAACCTTATAGTAACAGTAATGTATACCACCCTTAAAAATTAAAGTGAAGTTTGTCGTTTAGAAATTATAGGCCGTTCTAAAAATAGGGCGCTGGCGCTGGCTCTTAATGGTAACACGTCTAAACAACGTATTATATAAAAGGTAATAAGGTACTTGACCCGAATAAGGCCCGGCGCTTTATAAGGCCCATTTTTAAAATTCGCGGTTACTTTTGCAATTTAAGAAAACTACTAAGTCAGTAGCTTCCTAACATGCTTGAGCTACTCACTCCTAGAACGGCGCCACCACTCTACCTTTGTTGAGAATTTTAGAGCACTTTCTGTTTACCATGTTATTGTGTGACCACCTGTTTCTTAAATACGGACATTGAAAATTGTTCATTAAGTCCAGAAAAAAGTAGTGAAAGTGATTTAGCTGCCGGTGTGAGATGCCAGGGTATGTAGTCTTATATTTTATCAGCTGAAACAAAGTGTCAATTAAGTAGCATGTATGTAACATCCACATAAGTCACCCATCACCCATGTTTTTAATAAAGCCCGACAAATTCAAAAGATGGGCCTACGAAGGATTTATTTGCAACAAGCACGTCTAATAAATCAGGTACTACTAGTAAACAAAAAATACAGCCAAATAAAGGAAACTCTTGGTATTGTTGGTTGTGCGATTTGGATGAGGTTGCTAATATGAGAATGTGTGTAGAATGTCATACCTGGGTGCATGAACATTGTATTGGCTTCACCGAATCCGACGATGAAGATTATATTTGCCAAAATTGTGAAAATTAATTGTTTTTGCAACATTGACATAATTTTTTCAGCCTAATTAGCTTATCCTCACACGGGCCTTATTAAAAACGCATGTTCATAATAAGGCCCAATGCTGACTTTTTTTTAAGTTTAGTTTTCAGACTGTAACGTTTAGTTTTAAATACCTCATGTATTAGTATTTTGTCAATAAAACATTGGAATTCAATACTAACTATAATGGTTTTGGTATACATTTATTATTTTCTGAAATACAAATAGAAACAATAATGGTGGGCCTTATTCGGGTCAAGTACCTTATAATCCAATTAGATTATTTTGAATTATAAGGAATAACATGTTATTTGCAAAGAGTTACTTGATATATCACGCAAAAACGAAAGGTTGCAATTTATAATCTTTTCCTGACCATCTTCCTTGTTTTTTTCCATAGTTTCTATAAAATTACAATGAACGTCTGGACGAACGTCATTAAAAACTCTGGAAAATGATGATATTGCTGAACTTCCCAAGGTAAGCCTTCACTCTTAATTTCACATACGCAGCAGGAATAGCACGTCGAAAATTGAATAAATTGCTGTCCGAGAAATTTATGGTCTTCCAGAGAATCCATTCATTTATCATGATTATATCTATCATTTAGATAAATAGTAATGTATACAACATTTGGCTCTTATTTATACTACAACATTAAGCAGCATTTCCATCATGTGGGTCTACTCCCCCCATATGAGTACTATAATCTACTAAAACTCGCGTTTGTAGAATACATTTATTTACTTTGCCTTTCTGTCCTAGCGTGGAGCTAGTGATAACGGTTGGTTGGTTCAGCCTTTGAAATACATTTCTTTTCGGATGCCTCCTGTTTGGAAAAAGTACGCGATATTCTCGTTCCGCCATGTTAGCATTTCCATTACGGAACCGTATACCATGTACATATTCGCATACTCATTGAACGTAAAATCCCATTATGAGTGAACGAAGCGAACCAAGGAAAAAGCTGAAATACTGTAACTACTAAGAACTATACGAAGCAGGAGAAAAGCCGAGATGAGACAAAATTAGAACAAGCAAATGTCAAAATTTTACAATGATATAACTGGAGTATTAATCGTTTTACAATGTTTTCATATTTATTGTTTGGAAAAATAAATTAATGAAGAAATGTTAAAAAGATACCTTTGAAGTAGGACAACATTTATGGAAAAATATATTAAAAAATCCCTTTATTTAAATTGGAACGTTTTCTATCAACTGATATAGTGCAAACGTAGAAATCATCGTACAATAGTTTAGTGTTAAGATTTTCTTAGAATATCGTCACGTTTAGCTTTTTCGAAAATTTATACACACTATGTATAATTGACAGCGCATGTCCGATTATGTCTCATAGTGCAGTTTATACTGGGATGTGTCAGCGTCATATAAATAGGACAGGCCAGTATTTAATGAAATATATATAATTAACGTAATGTGCTGCTAGTCGATGGGGAAATTGGTCATTTCACTAAATTGTATTTTTTATTGAGAAAGCTTACATGTACGAAAAACTTCTTCTCTTCTCTATTTTTTAATATCCCATACACTTTTAATAAATAAATATAACCTCTGGTGTCCTGTTAATAGGAAGCTGGGACTTCATACGTTAAATTAGAGGAAAATTACAAATTTATGATGATGCCGCAGGTAGAGCCCCGCAGGAGGGCGACAAAAAAACTATGAAACCGCGTAAGTAGAAATTTAGAATGCTTCATAAATGCGCCAGTAATTACTGACAAATCCCAAGGTGTTGCAAGACTAGCCGGTGATTCAAATCTTTCGGTGCTCTTAATGTACAGATTGGTTTTTACCTTGTTTCAGTATTTTCAGAAATGATGCGAAACTGCACCGGAAAGCAAACAGCAACAATTAGCCACCGGAAAAATACATCAGAAGCAAATGCAAGCAAGGGCTTTCAGCAAAAATTGTCAACTGAAGAAGCGAAGCGGTGGCCACAACAAGGACTCGGCAACAAACGGAAAACTAAGCAATGGTTTCAAATTCGGCTACAAAAGTAGTAGCACAAACTGGTTGCTCATAGTTTAACGACCCCAAGATGGTTTTTTAACTTACAGCTCTCGAACTTAAATGACGACCCCAGAAAAATACACAATCA
Source organism: Agriotes lineatus (assembly GCA_940337035.1). Taxonomy (NCBI): domain Eukaryota; kingdom Metazoa; phylum Arthropoda; class Insecta; order Coleoptera; family Elateridae; genus Agriotes; species Agriotes lineatus. The sequence continues at coordinate 215,415,974 of OW679194.1, forward strand.
AATTCTATGGGTAATTAAAATACAAATATCTCAACCATAGAAATTCGCGTTAGTGCGAATAAACTAGGACACTCTTCTTACCCTCGTAAGTCACTATAAACCAGCTCTAAACTAAGGCAAAGCTTAATACGAAGTATACAGGTTCGATGAAGTTGAAGATGCTAGCAGAAGAGAGCGAGGCACAGTATATATCGCCGCAGGTGCGGGAAGACAATGCTATTTCGCCTAGTTACTTATAACAACAGATAGATAATACATCTCGCGCCGCTCAACGGCCTTCAAAATGAGTTCGGCGTCCTTAACAACTGCAAAAAGTTGAGCTTTCGAACTGGGGTAGACAAAGTGCGAAAATAAATCAAACGAAACAATTAGAGGATCAAATGAGGAACATTTTTTACCCGTAACAAGTAATACACGTTTTTTTCGTTAAATACGCAAATATCATCAGTAGAGTCAAATACATTTCTTAAGTTTAGCGTATTACGCAGCCCATTATACTGGAAATTTTAGGTTCTCTTTTCCAAAATATCTTTTAAATAAAGAAAGTACCAATCACATCACCTCTTCTTAAAAAGAAAATGAGAAAGTTGCAAATAATGCTATACAATTAAAGATTCGCATATCAATGAAATGCTTAATTTTCATTTTCCCATAGCAACATACGGGTATATATCATGTTTTAGAAATTTCCACGCACTTTGTATTTTATACATTTTATTTTCTGAGCTTTTCGTAATTACACTGATCGTGCTTATTTTATATTAGCATGTGATGCGAATAAAGGAAAAAAAAACAATAATGCAGGAAGGAATTAGGTTCCAGAAAGCTCGGCATAGGTGCTGAGAAAAACCTTAGATGGGCATTATGTACCTACTCGTGTGACTGCAAATTGTTTTCCGTCAGTCTCACTAGTAACTCAGCTTCACTTCGAGAACCGGTTCTGAATAAAAGAAAGTCGCATGGAGCCAAATATAGTCAATTTGGCGAATATAGTGTTTTTAGCTCAAAATTGCTTCACAGCAAACACGACCCTTTCTGGCATTTAAATTATAAGTGAAATCTAACTAACGGTCACCATATCGATATTTGTATGTTTTTTATTGTTCAACTACTTCTCCGACGATCTTTTCAAACGGTTACCTTAATTATATACAAGTTTTCATCTGCTTAGGGAATTTAAGGGCGACCAATACGTCTGACGTCCTCGACGCGATATTGACCTGGACCCATTCGAAAAGAAATATGGTGAATATGGAGGATGTTCATGGAATGTAGTATCTTTTAAGCCGAACTTGCCCGAACTTTCCTTAATTCTATACAAGTTTTCATCTGCTTAGGGAATTTAAGGGCGACTAATACGTCTGACGTCCTCGACGCGATATTGATCTGAGCCCATTCGAAAAGAAATATGGTAAATATGGAGAATTTTCATGGAATGTAGTATCTTTTAAGCCGAACTTGCCCGAACTTCACAGCAAGCACAACCCCTTCTCGCCTTTAAATGATAGTGTAAAATGTGACAAACAGTCTCCATAACGGTATTTTTCATTTTGTTGGTTATTCAGATACTTTCTCGATTATATCTCCCAATAATGATTTCCTTAATTTTATCAAGGTTTTCATCTGCTCTGGAAATTGAAGGGCGACCAAGAAGTTCGACATTATCGACATCGTTTTGACCTTGACCCATTTGAAAACTCGGGTGTGATATAAACAGTCTTCACTTAACATTCCACAACATGTAAGTAACCTTTTTCGCCATTTATTAATAGTGTTTTTGGTAATATTCCGGTTGCGACAGATCTTACCCAATTGAGTAGTTGCGCACCTGGCCATCGGCCATCTGGATTCACATACGTATTTCAGGCTCACAGTGTCGAGTATTGTATATCATAGGACCAAGTAAATAGTTGTAGGAACGCCTTCACACCGTCCAACAGTTTCGGATGCTTTTGGCTGTTTCTAATCGCTAATGTAATTTTTGTCTTAACGTAGTTGAACTTAAGCTATACTGTGAATTAAGTTTCTGAAGTCTATCTAATAACTGTAAAAGTTCTTTTCCGGTACCAACTAACAAAGTGGCATCATCTGATAACCTTAAGTTTAATATCTTTTTTCCACCCACAACTATTCTATCTGGTCAGTCTTGTAGGATACATCTCAATATATATTCATTATAGATAATAAACAATAATGGTGGTAGAACACATCCCTGTCCATCCCTTTTGAGAATGAAACAATTGTTAGATGCTACCTACTTGGTGAACTTTGACCATGGCAAAATATGTTTCATAATGGCGACGAACAAGATATATCAAATCACTTAAGTGTCCCATTTTTAAGAGAACTCTCCATAACTTTGCTATAATCGGCAGAACATAGATAAATAGGTATGTAATATTCTAGGGATTTCTCTCTAACTTGGTGTAGATTTAAAGTCCCCTCTCTCGCGCCTTCAACGAATCCAGTCTGTTCCAGAGATATGAGATGTTAAGAGTCAGTAGCCTATAGTTCTCACAAGAGTGATTTGCTCTCTTTTATGCATGAAGATACATGTGTGTCAGTGATCGGGACAAGCGCCATTGTACCATATAATAATAATAATGGTGAGGCACTAACACCGCATGAAGGAGCTTGGCCTGCAAGGCGGAAGGTCAGAGCTTCCGTATCCTCGCTCTCACACCCCGGCTGTCGCGTGTCAAATTCATGACACGTGGTGATGTGGTGAGCATCACTCATTAGACTACCGCATTATTCCCCTTATTCTTTCGAACTCAGGTTCCCAATTATTTAAAGCGACTGGGTCGACCGCCCGCCAGGCATCGATCTGGGATTTGAACTCCAGACTTCGGCGCCGCAGTCCAATGCTCTAACCACCGAGTCACGCTGGCGCTATTGTACCATATACATTGGAAAATTGTTATAGTCATTTAATTTCAAAGTTTCTACAATAACAAAATCACTACCAGCAGTTTTTTAAGTTTGAGATTGGGACTACTACTTTAAATATTAGTAAATGCAATTATAGTTCAAAAATTCTATTTGATTCGCTTACGAGACTTAATTGACAGCTTTCAATAGCTATTTCACAGTAACACCATTCGAGGTAGAATCTAATACCTAAAGCAATTAACTTCAATAATTATTTCAAATAAGAAGAAATACTATTTGCCCACCAAATTTTGCATATAATTTCCTTAAAGACATATAACATGTGAGCAAATGAAAACGAAATCAAGGTTGGCTTTTTAGGTCAAGGTTAGTAATCCGAGGTTTAGGTAATATCAAAATCATGAACTTACTCATCAAAGGTTTATTTCTAATTCAGAATTCAGTAACGCAAGCATTAATATTTTTTATCAATTAGAATAGTTCATCCTGATGTACCGCTGGAAATAGCGTGACCCCAAACCATTTTATTTTACCGCAAAAGAATATTTCAAAGGTTATATTCGAGGCATTCTGTAACATTGTTTTTTAGTGTGAAAGCTTCAATTGATATAAAGAAATTTTATTCGACTATTAAAAACTCTGATAAGGTGTAATTTTTACGATTACTAATGACTTACAGCTCCTTAAAAGGCAAGAAGAAAAACTATATTAAAATTAATTATTCAAGAGTGCCTTGACACAGAGTACCCATGTTTGGCAAACGTGAGTATGTACTGTTGAATTATACACCGTCTTAGTGGTTTGGAAATTGGTACACAGGGGGCGTGATTTAAGAGTTGGAGATAAGTTAATTGCTCGGTTACCATCTAAACTAAAACTCAAACAAAAAATCTGAACTTACATATTGAGGTAAATTACACAGTTAACAACAGCATGACCCAGAAGCGAATTTCATGAAATATTAAAGCTGTTTTTGAACGACTCGCTTTTTTAATATTCCAAACTAGCTTATGTATTGATTTCTTTCAACTCCAAGGTTTCCCACACAGTATCAGATTAACAAGTAATCAGCGGGACTACCCTTTTTTACAACAAAAACCGAGTTAATAGCACCATGCGGTATTAAATTAATTGAAAAAAATAAAGTATCTGTATTAATTTTGTCATCAGCACAAATAGGTTCCATGGATTGGGTCACCTTACAATTACTTATATTTAACATTGTTTTTCTGTGCAAAAATTCAAAAACATAGAACACGTACTAGTGTACATTTTCGAATTTGACAAAATTCAAGTCGACAAACTATGTTTCTTAATTGTTTTAAAACACGTAGAGTGATCAATGCTCTTTATAAACCATTCTCTTGGAACTTCACTAAATGGAAATGTTATGTTTAAAATGATAAATGAATGGTGTTGCAAGTGTAAAGTCATTGGATAAATCTAAAAATTCCGAAATGCTGAAATATTACATCAAACCTAATTTTTTGTATTTACATTTCCTTTGCTCATAAGAAATGCTTATGAAAAATAATTCCAAAATGACTTTCTAATACAAATCATAGTATGAAAGACGCTAAGTATATTCTTACGACGAAAAAACGAAAATTATCAGCTATAATTTACCAAGGGCAGTGATAATCACCCGCAATAGTTTTGACAAATAACAACCCGAAGGGACTTGCCTAGAAATAACCCGAGGCGAAGCCGACGGTTATTTCTTAAAGGCAACGCACTTGAGGGATATTATTTGTCAAAATTATAAGGATTTATCACTGGCCGCGGTGAATTCGGGAAGATAAGTTCTTAGATAAATTCACCATTTTTTGACAAATTAATTTGACACTTCTTTATAATAATATGTTGGTGGCACTGTAAGCCTATGTCAAAATTGAGGTTGTCAGGTGAGGTTTTGCGTCAGTTTTGACACAGACTGACGGAAAACCTAACCTGTTAACCTGGAATTTGACTTAGATCTACAGTGCCACCAACTTGTCATAGAATACTACTGGAATTTTAAAATCGCCCTAGAGTCGTTTTCATGATCTGATTTGTCAAACTGACTCACTTGATTAAAAATAATGAAATTGTATTGGTCTGCAATATATGTAAGAACTTATCAACTAAAGTAATGGAATCATGCATATCAAGACGCTTCGTATTCAGTAATTAGTCAGCAAAATTTTTGTTAAAATTTTTAACAAAGTAGAACTGTAATAACAGTAATGAGTGGATGACTAACTTGAAAATGGAAAAATTATAGCAGAGCAGCATCATCAAGAAAGTCAACGCAGACTTTGTAAAATATCAAATAGTTCCCCGTGCTTGCGTAATGTACTTGTACGCAAACTACGAAAGGCATATGCGTTTTACTCTTAGTGAAAAAACGTTGTTGAAATCTAAATTTTTCATTAAAGAGTAAAGGGTACATAATTCTTTTCAGCGACGGTGTGTAGTGGAGCCATAAATCGCAATAACTCGTTGTCAACAGTTAGCGTAAGAATTGCAAGAAAAGGAAGCTCGCCTATAAAATAAACAGTGCCAGTCCGCAATAAATATTTGTGAAATGCAAGCAGTTAGCTTAAGTACCATTAGAAAACTTTCTAGCAAACGGATGCACGCAGTTAAAAAGGTGATTTGTGCGCGGAATTCAACGGAGAGAAATTATTCAGCGTCCCTCGAACTAAAAGGGTTTCTCAAAATACACTTTTCTAAATCAGAAGCGAAAGTGAAGTCACAATACAAAACTGCAGCTGTAAAAATCTAGTGAATTTCAAGTGGTGTCATAAACTCATAAAACCTCCAACCGTTGCGTCCCAAGTGAAAGTGTTGTACCATTGTTGTGACTAGAATAGAAAATCCTTTTTGTATATTGTGTAAATTGTGTAACATGGGTATATAAACCAGAGCGATGGGGTTGAACGGGATCATTGCACATCAGGTCTTCGCTTGTTAAACCACTTTGGTTAAACAGACACGCAAAGAGTCAATTCCCCAATGCGTTTAAAATTAATCTCATACCTACTGAAGCATTCACTTTGGATGTTTCAGGAGCTAAGTGTCAGATCCACAAACGCTCACATGTATGCTGATTAACAAGACCTATTCGATCCACACTTGTAATAGTATAGTAGCAAATCCGCACATTTAATTTTATGTCTGTAATCCGTTGCGTTAAATAAAGAATATTAAAAGTGGTGTAGTTATTCGTGTGTGTAATTTCTAACAAACACCTTAACCACCCACCTTAGGTGTACTGATCAGGTTCTTTTATTCTCAGACTATTGCGAAGGCGTTCTAATTATATCGTAAACAGTTTAAACCACAATTAAGCTGGATTTGTAAAATATTCACTTAATAACTTCCTGGTTTTGCTATTATAGTCTAGAAATATACTAATAATGTCACTTACACGAAAACGCGTACACAAGGAAATTTTCGTTAAGTAGTATAATTTTTAGCGTATTGCACTAGGCGGTTAATTCTCTTGTCTCTTATGTTAATCTTAAACTAATACATAGCTAACAACATCTGTAATATTATATTATATTGCATACTGGTATTAAAATATGAAAAAACTTAATCACCAACCTAACCGAAGACTAAACAGGTTGAGTACACGATAATGGAGAAGTTATCACTGTAGCCACACCAGTGAGATATCTGAAGATCAAAGACAAAAGAAGGATAACACATATCAAGAAATACTCCTCGCCAGGAATGCGAACAATTACGTCTGACTAATTTATATGGCATTTGTGCAAGTAAATTGTTATTACATAAGCAATCAACAGGGCAACATTCATGCACATTCCTAAAAGATAATAACAAACAAGAGCAAATCTTGTGGGAGCGTTCATTTCGGTTTATGTACCATTCCTGCTGCTCTCCTTTCGAACATTCTATAATTAATCCTATGATTAACGATGTTTAACGTTTTCAGGCAGAAATCTTTAGATAAATTAATAAATTTAATCCTAACGCTATTAGTTAATTATTTGCTTTTTTATAAACATCCTAAGCCTTGTAGATAACCTTAGCGATTTTCAAATATAAGCACTAGGAACAATGATTTGAGTACTTGCTCAAGGGCAATACAAAACTTACTTACTTAATCCTGAAAAGGGTTCAGGATTAAGTAAGTGACCTGAAATGTTGATATAATTACCGATAGGTCAAAAAGTAAGGAACCTGACTAGTAATTGCAAATTTTAAATATGTGTAGAGATATACTTTCTACTAATAAATACAGAGGTGTTTTAGATTTGTGTTTAAAGCACCACCAGTTTGTATCAGCATTGTTCACTAAACATTCTCTACAATAAATATACATTTAATTATATTTTGTAACTGTAATAGTTTCATCATGGCAGCCGTAAGAAGTATTTTATACAGGGTGTTGCTTAATAGAGTGCACCTACTTTTCCCGGATATTCTTGCAGTTCTTCTAGTAGTAAAGTATCTACAAGGAGGATGCATTTAATCTTCTAACAGCTCGTCTACAAGGTCAGCTAGTATTAAAACAATAACCTTTAAATACTGAATAAATTCCTTGAAAATTGCATAGTAAATTTAAATTTAACTTGGAAAAATAGCAATTTTGCTTCTTATAGCATATATCGATTAGTACTTTTTGGACAATACATTTAAAATGGCTCACCTATTTAGAAAAAGCGTTTGCTTGTAATAACCCCAAGAACAACTAGATAAGTTAAGAATCTTCTGTATACATCGTTGGAGCTTATCTTTATATATGTATAAACGTTTAACACGACCGTCATAAATATAGCAGCTACGAATAAAATTAAAGCAACTTTTTTATAGGGAATTGTATGGTTAACAATATCAAGGATCAAGAAATATTAATAAATGTCAATAAAAGAAAGACATGTATTTACAAGAAGAAAACGATTTTTAGTCCTAGGAACATATATGATGAAAACGAAAGGTCTATTTCTATAGATGGAAACTTTTTATATATTAATTAGCATGTCCGACTACACGTCTGTACCATTTTTCAAAGCTATTTACCTACAACCTAGTCTATAATAAAGTGCTACTTCTATCATTCTAAATAAAACAAGAGTTTAATAGTAGTTTATTTATCTAGAACGAAAAGTGGCATTTTAAAGACGAGAAAGTTGTTTACATCCGAGGCGTCAGCCGAGGACGGAATTACTTGCGAGGACCTTTAAAAACACTTTTCGTTCGTGGTGAATACAACGGTTTATTTCGTACTGCAAGTTGAATAAATTTTAAATAAAAAGTTGTAAATCATTTCAAATTTCATGTCAACAACTGTATAATTTTAAAGTACTTGAACTTTAAAATTTTACTTTAAAGTACTAGGACTTTTAATGTTCCATTTTTTGTACAATAAATAAGTTTTAAAGTACTTGAACTTTAAAATTTTACTTTAAAGTACTAGGATTTTAATGTTTGTTTTGTACCATAAATAATCCGAAATAGATATTTATGTATTTAGTGTGTAAAGAGAGCCATTTTGGTATGAGGATGCGAGTTTCGTGCCGAGCGGTAGCGAGGCGCGAAAAAGCAACCGAATACCAAAGTGGCTCTTTACACTCGAAATACATACAACATTTTTTCTACGGTCCTAAATAAATAACAAAATTGTTAAATAATTGAAATTTCGATACACACCATTTGATGAAGTCGTTGTACCGCCGTTGATAAAGGCCGGGCGATTTGGCCGGCAACAACACTCGTTGGTTGCTGTCTGGGTCGTTTCAAATACTTCAGGCGGGGTGCAATTACCTTCAGATTCCATCTTCAACTTCACACAAACTCAATAAATCTGTTGCGTGATGATGGACGCACCGTGATGCAATTGTCAATAATTTTAGCCAGTTCCAGAGAAATGACGAATTAAATTAATAATCAGGTTAGCCATGGCGATGCGTAAAGTAAAATGAAGTGACGTCATTAAGACATTGTTTACGTGGTTGCGATGCTAAAATGGTTACTAGGGAAAAATGTGTGAATCGCTAACTTTTCGCATTGACAGTGAGCGCTTAATAGTCAGTTTTAAAGGTGACCGTAGAAAAAATGTCATTTTTGACATCAGTATGAAATAAACTGTATATTGGTCACATGCGCAAATACACCTTGGTTAATTGGATTATTTGGTTATATTCAGAGCTGGCGGTAATTAATTACTTTCGAATTAAATTTCTTTTTGTTGATTTGTCTTGAAATTGAAGTAACTTTCAAACTAGGGTAATTGTAATTGGAATTTGCAATTTTTTAAAAATACTTGACAATTACTTTCTTAAAGTAATTAATTACTACATTCAACTACACAATTACTTTTGAGCAATTACATTTCTCTAAGGTATTTGAATTACTTTACAAGTATTTGAACTGCTTGTGGTAATTGAAATTACTTGCGCTATTTGAATTACTTCCTGGTACTTCAATTACCAAGTTACTTACAAAAAAAGATGAGGCTTTCATAAGTTACATGTTACGCAAGTTGTAATAGGGAATTTCCTGGCGCAATATAACTATAATTTATGCTTTTCTATGGCCAGTCGGACAACAGTTGCTTTTGTGCACCAGCAAAGAGACATTTGGTTCAGGCGCGTATGTTTGTAGATGGAATGTTTATGTGTTGTGTAGTGTAGGGTGTGCAGGATGTAGCACTGTAGCTTGCTAATAATTGACCGAGCGAAGCTAGGGCTTCTGAAACAATTGGGAGAAAATTCATTTCCGTCTATGTACCTATGTATGTATGTATATTCCACACATAACGCCTAAATTTACGACCATATTTTCATGATAATTTACCAAGATGCTACATGAAGCTTTGGAATGATGATACCAGACCTTGGTTTTACTGGATTATTGTCAAGAGGCTCAAATGTACCAAAAAGTTAAAACAAAATTTTATTTTAATGATTAGTGAGTTTGTTCATTTTCAGAGAAGAAATGCTCTTCTTACTTATAAGTGATACCCCATAGTCAGTATCTACCCAAACATTTCAGGGAGGAAAATATTTGAGGGGCAAATTTCATTTCAGTACTTGGTTGGTGTGTTCATTTTTGTCTTCAATTACATTAAAAAAGAGATGCGCGAAATCAACTGATCCCAGATATAATAGTTATTGTGTAAGGAGCAAAAAATATGTCGGCAGTATGTAAATACCGGCTGAGCTATGGAGCCCGGTAGCTCCGTATATACACATACAGCGTTATCTAGAGAATCATTTACCATGTTCTATTACTTTCAATAAACTGCATTTTCCCTAGCAAAACACTGAAACTTTCATTTGAACGCGTGGTATTGTTGAAAGATCTAGATCCTTCAGAACATAACTCGATGTAAAATTTTCTGAAGTTATTGAAAGTAATCCAAAAAGTAGTATAAAGAAATGTTTCTTATCAAATGTCAGCCACAAAACAGTATCAAATATTCTGAAAGAAAATCTGTTGCTTCCCTATCATATTCAACGATTCTAGAATTTGCTACCAAGTGATTACCCTCCTCGTATGCAGACAATTTCAATTTTTTCAAAATAATAGCATTACCTTTTATAGCAACTACATAATCAAAAAAACCCACAAAAGATAGTTCTACAAAAGTTGTACTTCCTTCCTCTAAAAGACGAAAGAAGTGTTGCAATCACGACAAAAACACCTTTCGAGATTTCTTCAGGTCTTTACGATTTAGGGTACCTAAATGACGAAAATAGTAATTTATTATACAAGACGATAAAGTTAAATTTTATCCACGAGTGAATCGTTTAACGTCGATACGTTAATGACTCAAGAGTGGATAGTGATAACTTTATCGTCGTGTATAAATAAATTTTTTTTTTCTATAGCAAGAACTTTAACAATTTCAAAAGAAAATATGGAAAGTCAATCACATTTTAAAATCTCAGTAGCTAGATTGGGTTGCTAGGACAATACGAAGCTGTAATATTTAATTTAAATAAAAGCTAGAAAATTAAATTACTATCTACTCTTGATTTAAACTGCTGCTTTATCTATCCTTGCTGTTAAAGTAACACTTGACCGTTTGTTTTGAGTCGATTAAAGCACACTTTTAACATTTGCTATAGAAAAAACATATTTTCTTAATTCCGTTTGTCTGTCTTTGTGTCTGTCTCTCTGTCTGTATGTCTGAGTGTCTGTCTGTCTAGTTGCCTATCTGTCTGTCTGTCTATTGCTGCCATAACTCAAAAAGTATTCGTTGAAAAAATATGATATTGTGCAAGCGGATTATGTGTCTACGCTGCATGAAACCGAAAAAATTTGGGTCAAATACTCAACAGACAGACAAACAGACGGAATTCAGAACACCTGTTTTTCGTCATATAGGGATTCTGAAACGTGAATCTTGGAAGGGGACTTTTTCGCGAATACAATGCTACCTTCGTGTTTTAGACTACTGTTAAAAATACAAACTCTTTGTTGCTGGCAGTATTCAAACAAACAATTCACTCTTATTCAATCAACATTTGGAACTTGAAAAAATTTTGTTAGAGCAGGAACAGCATCTACAGAAGAGTGTGGCTCTTATGAATAGAAAATTCGATGTTCTGTGCAACTATATGAGAAAGAATACAAATAGCGATCTAAGAATATTAACACAAATTAGAACTATTGTGGAACGTATAGACAGCTAGAAGTGGAACTAGATAAGTGTGATAAGTTGTATAGGAAGATCATCCACAAAATAGATTGACAAATTAATTACTAGCAACAGCAAACATAAAGCAAAGATGAGTGAAAATAGTGAGGGTATTTATTTCCGCTAGTAGACGAGTAGTTATTTAAAGTATGTTTATTTAGCATACCTATACTTCATTCAAATTCAAGATAGAGCAAAATATGCAAACCATATTACGAATATTAGCAGTCAGTTGATTACTAATTTGATTTTATTAAAATGTGGATCATGGGATTTATGTAGTATAATACATAGGTTATAGTTTATGTCAAATTTGAAAAGCTTGAAATTGGAAAATTGTGCGATGTCTACCTAAAAGAAATCTACTGAAAGTGATCTGATAACAAATTTACCCACTGAAAATGATGCAAATGGCCTCCTTAAGCAAAGGTTCATATTAAAAACACTACACATTGATTATAACATTCATAAGGACATCACCAATGCCATATTTCTCTGATCTAAATTTTAATAAAGTCATATTGGTAATCAACTTACTGCTGATATTTGTAACTTGGGTTGCATATTTTGCTCTATCTTGAATTTGAATGAACTATAGAGCTTAACTATACATAAACAAAGAACAAGGTATTTCAGAATAAGTGTTAGTTTAAAATGGGCAGCCTACCGATATTTTACTATACTGATATTTCTTTTCATCTGTTTGGCACTGTATCAGTTGTTTTTCATCACTTACTAAAATCTACTTAGGTAAACTAACAAATAACAGTTATATAAAGTACTCGTACACGTTAAATTTTCACAGCAAAGTACGTACGACAAAATTTAATGTTTATTTATTAAACCAACAAATATTTACTTGTGCTGAAATGCTGAATTTATAAGTTAATTATGGGTTTGCCACATTTAACAATTAGGCAAATTTATTTGTCAACTGACGTTTAGATTAGTCCGATTTCGTCCCAATTTGAGGCTCTATCTGCCTATAAATTTTGAATGTGCACAGAGTGAACTTTAGCGCCTACAAACACTGACGCTTCAATAAAACAAGGGTGAAATAAATGATGACTGATCGCCAAGGGGATGTTACTGCCTAAGTAAAATTTAAAGATGTGCGTAGAAACCCACACGTGTAAACATAAAATATGGGCATCTGCCATTTCCTTTTTGTTTAAACTGAGCTTTGGCGAAGCCATATCACGAAAAAGGTCACTCTTATGCGACCGGTCAATACAAGAATCCGAAGGAAAGGTTAACATTTTTACGCCCTTATGCCGTCCTTCAGGCTAACCCTCAGCTTAGTGTACACTGGGGATGGAACGCAACTAATATCCGGGTTATTTCCGGTTGTAATCGGTTTAGAAAATTCGCCGCTGGTGAGGGTGTGCTGAAAAAGGACACCGGCTTGCAAACTGTTAGAGGCAAAATCAGCGAAATATTTAAATTTCAAATTCTGTGGATTCTGTAAAATTTTCATGTTTCCATTTTATACTTTCCTTGTGCTGTAAATATCATCAAGAAAGAAATAGTTCTGATATAGCAGATATATTAATTTACTGTTCAGTTTTGAAATTGATTTCTATGTAGGTAGCAATGGGATCACAAGTTAATAAAACCGTCGATAAACACTTTTGCATTAATTGATAGTACATTTCTATGTCTAGTGTGCTGTAATTACTTCTCGGCAACTTTATAATTAAAGCAAAATTAGCCCTTAGTGGTTTACTTTCTGCTCTATGATGCTTTAATAATTACGGTAACGATTATTAAGAGTGCTTCATTTGCGTGAACTTTTTAATTTAAATTAAAAGGCACTCTGGAAGCACAAATTATAGTTGCCAAAGTTTTTAAATCTCGAAAAACTACCACTACTTTAGTTTTCATTAAAACTTCGTTAAGGGTTTCTGGAAATAAATCTGTCTAAATTGAATGTTATATTGTTCTACAGAAGGTTTTATGTCAGTTTAAACGTTGTTATAACACTCTGAAGCCTTTAGAAATTTTACGATTATTCTAAGCTTATGTCTACGTAGAACTGAATAATTCAAATACGCAAAGTCATTGTCGAAAAAATGTTTAAGACTGCACAGTAGATATAAAAAGTCAATGTATCGAACATTTCTGAAATAAAACATTTTGTAAAACGGTATACACGGAACTTTTTTCGCAATTTCGGTCACGCAACATGTACAAATATCTTAACATTGGTAATAAAAGTTTTTTTTTGTTTAATTAGCAATCAGAATACATTTACAATTCTATAAGCTAATTTTATGTCTAAAAATGTCTTGTTACGGGAGCCTCCAGCGATGCTACCGTATATACTTCTATTTACATAAGAAGCTGCTGTCACCATCTATAACAAGGTAATAACATACACTAGACATGGTTTAACATATAACACTAACACTGAGTGACACGCACTACACTAAACATGGTTTCAGGTGGCAAGATCTTGCGGCCATCTACGCTTGAGGCGTCGCGTCGGTGTTGTGGCTGTCTGGTTATTGGCTCCAACAGTTCATTTGGATGGGCTGCTATTCTTCCTCGGTGCTTTACTGATCTTTCCGCGATTACTTCGTTGACGAATAGAATTTTGAGATCAGCATGTAAAGTTATATTCGACACGTACCAAGGAGCATCAGCGATTGACCTAAGTGCCTTGGACTGGAACTTCTGAATAATGTCGATATTCGACTTGCACGAGCAACCCCACAATTATATGCCATAAGTCTAGATTGGCTTAATGATTGCTTTATAGATAGAACTTTGTTCCCTAAGGACAGTGGCGATCTTCTTCCTAAAAGCCAGTACATTTTCTTGACCTCCAGGTCCATTTCTTTACGCTTTTTCTTGGTGTGGTTCTTTCAAGTCTGTTTAGAATCTAAATGCATACCCAAATACTTTACTTCATTTGCTTGAGGGATTTGTGTGTTATTAAGGAAAACTTCAGGAGATGATGAGCGTTTTAATGTGAAAGTTATGTGAGTGGATTTATGTTCATTTACTTTCATTCTCCATTTTTCGAGCCATTCTTCAATCACATTTAGATGATTTTGTAGGTTTTGACTTGCCGTTATTGGATCTTTATCAGTGGGTAGAATTACCGTGTCGTCCGCAAATGTTCCTGTTTCGGTTTTTTGGGTACCTGGTAGGTCATATGTAAAAAGGAGGTACAGCATGGGCCCAAGTATACTCCCCTGTGGCACTCCAGATGTTATGGGGTGGATTTGTGATGTATCGTCATTAAACTTGACTTGGAAGTAGCGATCTGATAAATACGATTGTAAGAGTAGAAAGTAATGGTGTGGTAGGTTCTCTTTAATTTTATAAAGAAGGCCTCTATGCCAAACCTTATCAAAGGCCTGGCTGACATCAAGAAATGCTGCAGTACAATACTTTCTTTCTTCTAGGGCAGTTCGTATTATATCTACTATCCGGTGACACTGCTGTACGGTGGAATGTTGTTCCCTAAACCCAAACTGATGCGATGGCAGCCAGCTGCTTTGTAGATTTTTATCCTTTATTCTCTTATACACTAGCTTTTCAAGGAGTTTGGAAATTACAGATAAGAGGCTAATGGGTCGGTAAGAGGTTACTTCAGTAAGGGGTTTACCTGCCTTTGGAATGAGGATTATTTGTGCAAATTTAAGTTGTTTGGGCCAGTACACTAGTCGTAAAACTGAGTTGAATATCACAGTGAGAAATGTTATTCCTTTTCTGGGTAATTCTTTTAATACCTCAGCTGTTATCAGGTCGTATCCCGGTGCCTTTTTGTTATGTAGGTGTTTTATTTCCTTTCTTACCTCACCTGGAGAGAAAGTAGCGATATGTAGTGGCAGCTGCAAAGGAGATTCTAGGAAATTTTCGATGTGATTATCTGGTTGGGAACAGTGCGGTTGAAATACTTCAGATAGATGTTGGGCAAACAGTTCTGCCTTTTCATGGTCGGTTTTAGCCCATAATCCTATTTTATTACGCAACGGTGGAATGTAGGCTTGTGATTTATTGATACTCTTTGTGGCTTTCCAGATGGAGTAATCATGTTTGTTCAGGTTTTCTGCATAAAGCCTGAAAGTCTCGTTTCTTGTTTCTTTGATTTTGGATCTCAACTTATTTGCTATCCTATTATACTTTGTCCGATCTTCTGGGTTGTGAGTTTTTTGCCATTGTTTCCTCGCTCGTCGTTTCTCTGCTACCAGTTTTTTTACTTCTAGAGGAACGTTGGATATTTTCAGAGATTGATTTTCTATGGTTGAAGGAGTTGCATGCCACGCTGCTTCTTGGATAATACATGTAATATGATTTGTTGCTGTTTCAAGCTCTGCCGTGGTTTTTATTCGTAGATTAAGTGTTAGGTTTTCATTTATATAATCCCGAAATGCTTCCCAATTGGTTTTCCTGTTGGTTAGTCTAGGTTTTGGTGTTTTTGTAATTACCGTTGTACTAATAGTAGCAATTACAGAGGTGTGATCAGAGCAGAGGTCAAGATTTGTTTTAATTTCGACATAGTTTGGTGAAATTTCTTTGCAGATGAAGAAGTCCAAGAGATCAGGAATCTTGTTTGGATCGGATGACCAATAAGTCGGTTCTCCATATGACAGATGAGTATACCTCCTTTCGCTTATCAATTTAAATAGCTCCCTGCCTTTCGTGGTTGTTAGCCTTGAACCCCACACTGTGTGCTTGGAATTGAAATCGCCTCCAGCAATGAATGTATTACCAAGTGTTGCAAAATAAGGTTTAAACATTTCTTTTGTAATGCGATGTCTTGGTGGACAATAGACCGCTGAAAAAGTTATCGGATTTGGCATTTTTTTAACTTGTATAGTAGTAGCCTGCAAAAAATCAGTTTTGTATTGTGGTAACTCATAATGTATTATTGTATTTTGTTAATAATCGCTGTGCCCCCATGTGCTGTTCCATCTGGGTGGTTGGTGTGGTAAATATTGTAGTAGGGAGTTTTTAAATAAGTTCTTTCAGTGAAGTGTGTTTCTGAAACTAGCAAGATATCAATACAATTTAATTTAAGAAATGTTATGACTTCATCTTTTTTTGCATGAAGTCCATTTGCGTTCCAGAGAGCCACTCGTAAAGAATTAGCCATTATGAGACCAACTTAGCTATGACTGTTGACAGATGTTCATTATCATACTGTTTTGCTGAATAAGTTGGTTGAACATAGTTTTAAATTCGTTAACAAAGTGTGTAAGTGTTATGTCTCCTACGGGTTGCATAGTATTTTCGCTAGTTTGCATTTGGTTAGTATTGCCTGAAAGTGCCCGACTATATGACACATTCTGATTTACGGGATGGCTTCTTTGCAGTCGAGGCTGGTGCTTAGAGACGGGTGTGAACGGAGTTGTTATGTTCTTATGAGTAGCGTTTTGGAGACCTTGATACACAATACAACCTTTGTAGTTTGCTGGGTGTGAACCTTGGCATAGCGCACAAGTTGCAGCCGTGTCTCTAGGTTTTTTGCATGTTTTGGAATCATGCGATCCTCCACATTTCACGCATGCATAGGGGCGGTTACAGTAGGCTTTGGTATGATTAGAATTCTGGCACCTCGTGCACTGTGGTATTTCTGTATTTGTTCGAGGTGGCTCAACAGTAACATATTTATTTTGTATAAACTTTAGGTTGTAGATTTCTTTATTGTTTGGTGAGGGTTCAAGGTCTATGAAGAAGGTTGGAAGAAGATCTTTAGTTTTTCTGTTCCTTACATTTACTATATTCCTAACTTTGTGTCTTAGTGTCTCCAATTCTTTTTTTTATTTCATCAGTTGGTACCGTATGATGTAGGTGTTTCAGCACTACGCGATAGACTCGTTCCGTCTTTATCTGGTATGTATGGTAAACTACTTTCTTGTCTTGTAAGTATGTAATGAACTTCCTATATGTGTCCGGAGTATTGGGACTAATTTTAACGACATTGTTTACCATACTTTTAGTTTTATATTGTTCGTCTTCCGCAATATGTCTGAAATCTTTGATCATGTCCGGATAATTTTTCACGCCTTGGATAAAAATTGGGGGTGGTCTGGGAACTTTTTTATCGTTGGTTTCTGGAGCTTCTGAAGTTTCTGTAGCTTCTGAAGTTTCTGTATTAACTTCACCTTCTTTTATTTCCGGTAGATTTGAGTATCGGTTTGACTGGCTAGTTTGGTTTGTTTCTTCAGACTGAGAGTTTTTTGCTTTATTGGGCTTTATTAATCGTTTTCTTTTATTTCTTTTTACCTCTCGCCAGTTGTTGTCTGTGATCATATTTTCGTCTTCTGTATCGGTATAAAACTCATTTAAAGTTGATTGTGTTGACGTATTTGCGACGTAGGATTGTGATGGATCTGATTGTGAGTTATAGGGACAGGATGTTTGTGATTTGTTTAATTGTGAGTTAGAGGGAAAGCTTAGTGCCATTCCTTGTTGTGGAACTAGTAATTGCCCATTTTCATTGGCCGGGTTCGATTGCATGTGAATGTTTGGTAATTGGGGGTATTGTGTATAGTACATACCGGTCTTATAATTATTTGTTGCTGACCCATATCCTGTTGGGGGGCCGAAGCTACTGCCGACAGGAAACATTGGGTTTGTTATACGTTCAATAAACTAATGCAGAAATATTTAAGAAATACACTTTTGCACTATCTAATGTTTACAGCCGTCCAAAGTTCACGTAATAAAAGTGAGCCAATAAAATTAAACACTTAGTAATGCGCATTACATCAACTTTCAGGCCGAGAAAATTCGAACAATTGCCAACAGCGCTCCTACGCAAACTCCAATTGCTTGCCAGGCGCTTTTTATCTCTGGCCACCAAGCGTGTGATTTATTATGTCCTCTTACAACTACCATGTAAAGAACGTGGTGATGACAGAACGGATGCAAGGTGTTCACTCTATATCAAACTATACTTATTTTCGTCACATGAGCTATGTGTAAAATATGACTTTTATTTAACTCATAGTTCCTCAATTAAAGCAAAAATTAACAGATTTTATTTTTTTAAAGTACTCACCTTGTGTATATTCGATCAAATATTCGGTTTCGGGTGAGGTAAACATCTAATCAGCCTGCACAATGTTGTCTTCAGCCAAGAAATAGTTTTTGAGCTACATCTCCAAAAATCAGACAGACAGGCAGACATAATAGGCGATCTTTTACAACTGCAATACTTTCTTCGCCTTAGATGGGAGATGTAAAAGACAAGAGCCATCCAATGCATCAAAATCTAATATGGTGTCTATGGTGTCAATAGGTAAACGAATTAATTGATGGATGTAGGCAATTTGAAACGTTACAACCATTTTGAAGCGTCTTAAGAAGTTAAAAAAAGAGTAACCTTAAAAACGTCCTTATAGCATATTAAGTAAATGAAAAAAGTACCAAAAAAAATTAGTAGGCGCTTGCGATGTTGGGATGCATTGGTTTTTGCCATGCGCTCTTTGGGACGCAAACTTCCTGGGACACATTAATTTAGTCTTAGTAATCTGTCCCCAAACACCGTGAGGTAAACTGGGAGAAGAGAAAGTAAGTAAGTAAGTAAGCAATCTGTTGCCTTCAGTGTAGTGCATAAACCGCCTATAATGAGACATTTCCCATTTAAACGTGACAAATGGGTAGAAATCTGTATTCATATCTTTCAATAATTAAAACAACAGTCGGTGCCCAGTTTTGAACTCGAGGCCTTAAGCTCAGGAGTCCAACTCTGTACCATTACACCACCGTGCTCCGTAGTTCTCCTTCCAGTTAACGTTTGTCATAAATAATAATAAAAAAAAATACTAAGAAAACAACCAATCTCACCCAAAAGCTTTTCAGTTCTTGGCATTAATATTTCGCACAAACTGAGGCGGAAATCATTCTGATAAGTTATGTCGTTCTCGAGATAGCATGTCTACATCCACTGGTCGGGAGACCTTCACTAAGCTGCATTTTTCGAAGTTTCCTTAACGCCAAAGCGCTTAGTGTCTAACTAATAGTTATTTCGTGGTCGATTTTTCGATTTTAGGCTTTGTATTGACTCTGTCATTACACTTGCATATTCTTCTCTCACCCATGAAATACTAGCTAAACTGTTACATAGAATAATTCCGGTTGACATCACTTTACAATTTCTCTCGTCGTCTATACTGGTTTTTGTTTTCCTTCTAAAAAATGGTATTGTATATTTTACAGCTAATAGTAGGACTGTGTCAATGTTTTCTCAATATTTCTTTTGTGTCTGGCATGATTGCCTTTGTTTCTTTAGTCTGTCTGACATTCTTGTTGACTTTCTATTTTATTGGAAATCTGACATTTGAATTTTTCACTCTTTGTCATATTTTACGTGTTTCTTTTTTTCCATTATTCTGATATTCTTCAATTTCAGTTTTAGATCAGCGACAACAGAGTTATGATCCGAGCCAACATTTGCACCGTGGTAGGTTTTAGTTGCAAGTTTATTTGAATTTGTTTGAGCTATTAAGAAAAAATGTCGCATCACAGAGTGATCTAGAAAATATGAAATAACAAACTTAAAACTGCTATTAATTACAGAAACTTATTCTGTGAAGGATGTAATTTGAGGTTAGAATAACGCCAGTGAGATTTTCTTTATCTCTCTATATTTGATTTATAACTTACGCCTATATGTGCAGATGGTGTTCATGTATAGAGCCCGAGATTAGGTAAATTTGAAGGTGGTGTTGCACACAATCAAGTTTTCCGACTAGACTGGACGAGAAAGTCTGCGTGGTCGTTTCTTTCACCAAAACAGTATTCACATACTTATTTAACCTGCTCTCTCTACTCCAGCATTAAGATCTTCAATGGATTAAATTGTTACGACCCTCTTTGTTTAAATTGAGGATTTTAAAAAAATCTGTGTAGAGTACCTCCACCTCCTCATTCTCACATCTTGAGGTTGGGAAATAAACTTTTGACGACAGTTACTGACATTTTTCGGGTTACGAATAGTTGCAGCATTATTATTCTGTCAGAGTAAAGGGTGAAGTCAATTAATAAAAGAGCAACATTTTTATAATCAATGACTGCAACACCGTAGCGATATGTTCTGTTTCTCATTACCGAAGTAGTATATGGTTTCATTCGGCGCCTTTTACTATGGTTGTCCTATCCATTGCACGTCAAGATGAGCGTAATCTTCTAACGTACTATTTTCACATTTCCATAGCCTATGTTAATAACTAGTTGATGTAGGTATGTATAATCGATAACCTCGTTTTACCTTGCTGTGTAGAGGCTGGTGCTTTATGTACTTGCATCTGGCAGTACAATGCTCAACTTGCCCCGGATTCGGGATACAAAGTTGGAGGGCGCCTTTTGTGCTTGCACAGCAACCATTGTGTGAGGTGTGTGTGTGTTATGTTGACCTTGTTACTCTATCTATTAGGTCTGTGACTCTGAGTAGAGCACAATTAATTTGGTGCCCAACTGTGAATGGTCTCACCGAGCCCGGTTTAATTCGCCAGGCTGAGGCTGCGGAAAATTCCGGCGCTCGCGGGATTCGAACCGAGGACTTGCTTAATGCAAGGCAAGCGCTTACCCATCTGCGCTACTCGGCTTCTTAATAACTAGTTTCTAAAAATAAAAATATCAATCTAGAATTCAATTTTTGAGAAGAAAGATATTATTGGCACCTTAATGATTTTCATATTTGTGCTGTATTAACTTAAGTCGAAATAGCTGTCAAATACTATGGGGGTTTATACTCTTCTTTAGCGCACTCTTATGTAAGCTATTACTGTTTATTAAATATTTAATAGGACTTCGACGTTTGCAACAGCCTGATAGTTAATAATTTTTCAGCGCTACTGGTAATCTACAAAGTTTAATCGTTTAGCAACTAAATAAATTAGAGTTTCAACGAGTTGCTAATTAGTTACATGACAACGCAACTAAATGCTTTTCTAGGTTGAAACTTCGAAATATTACATTTTACTTTAAAGACGAGGACTCTTATAATTAATTCTAAGGCGTTGTCATCCTTAGTTCACCATGAGACTATGCTTTTATGTCGCTATAGCTAGCAACACGTTTTAAAGTTAACTGGATTATCCATATATATAATAGACTTGTCTGGGACGATGGTCCGTCCGGGACGCTGGTTCGTCCAGGACGCTGTTGCAGCAGCCAAACCGTAAGAGATAGATAAAAAAGTTATGAAAGTTATATGTTTGGAATGGTCATGTCAGGTCAGGAACCGAATTTCAGTCACGTGACACTTCCGGTTTTCGAGAAATCACGTGATTTCCGTCCGTCCGGGACGCTGGTCCGTCCGGGACGCTGTTTTAGCAGCCAAACCGTAAGAGATAGAGAAAAAAGTTATGAAAGTTATATGTTTGGAATGGTCATGTCAGGTCCGGAACCGAATTTCAGTCACGTGGCACTTCCGGTTTTCGAGAAAATAAAATATTTTAAAAAATATTATTGTTCTTATTTAATACGCGTTCTATTTGAAAAACAGTCTTTTTCGTTTTATTAAATGAGACATTTGTCTCACTGGTTGCTAGTTGGGTACTATTACAATTTTTCTTGTTTTAACATGTCACGTCATCATAATATTACACTAAACGACAGAAATTTTCTCAAAATATCTAAACTATTTGTAAAGAGCACGATTCTAGTGGGTTAATAATAATAATGCTGCATCATATTTTTTTCTACTCGGCTGTGCACGGAGGATTGTAGGAGTGTGAGTGAGTGTGTCGCCCCCACTGGATGGGGAGGGTTCGTTTTGTAAGGGTGGCAATTTTATTAGGCAAAATACTTACAAGTCTTGTGCATCTGATATAGCGCACGGACTCATGGGCTGGATGTGCTTTTCGTGGATTGGACTCACTTCATGAGGTGGGTGCGACATATACATTCAGTGGGGATATGTTTGAAATATGTTATTTTCTATAGTTATTTTTCGAGAATTTAAACTGTTTAAATATTCTGCTAGCTACACACAGCTGTTGCAGCTCGTGGCGCACAAATAAACAACTTTCATTGTATTGTATTGCTGTATACCGTTATTAAGTCAAGAAAGGTGCAAAGAAAAAAAAATCTATGCACAACCACATCGTGGAACCTCTACGTCATCATATTTTGAGAAGTGGTTTTGTTTTTACAACTATGATCATATGATCAACAAAATTAAATTATCTTCAAATTATGGGGGTAGCTTACTATTTTCTATTTTCAGTGTTAGAAAATAAAAACTATAAAATGAGAAGAATTCCGAAATTTAATTAAAAATATAGATAGAGGTAACATATGATTTCACAATTCACAATATACAAAAAATCTATTTTTGCAGCCAGCGACATATTTTTGTTTTTACTAAATTCTCGAGAAACATAACATCACTCTTATTGTTTTTTTTCCGTAGAGATGTAGATATCGAACGAGTTATAGTTATGCATTACATTTTATTCTTCTGATTTGATCGAATTAAATTCTGAAATATGTTGTTACGGTTCAAAAATCATCTACAACTATTTATCTAATTATTTGCCCTAATCTTGGTTAAAATTAAGTTTTGCCATATCTTTCTTCAAGTTTAATTTTTCTTACAGCAATACTGAGCATTTAGATCTTCTGAAAATTACATTTCCAATCTAAGTAAGCCATCTGATCAGAATTACAGGTCTGAGAGCCCCTGGTGTGTAGGCTTCACTTTATACATATTGAGTTACTATTATCAGACCCCTTCCAAAAGTTTGATTTTTGGTTATCAGTTTTTGGGAACCATTTTGGCATTCGCCATATTTGTGCTGTTAAAGTCAGGTGTCTCGAAAATGCACGTCTTGGAGACGTAACTTTATTGGATTTATTCGGGCACATCTTACGTAAGAGATTGTTTTTGTTGTGTTATGGATCCCGCGATGGTTTGGAATAGACCCCGGAAAAATTATTTGCGGTGATCTCCTCGCCCAAACTTCGTTTGGGGATTTTGCTTTAGCAAGCACATGGTCCACTTCCTTGGCGAAGCTCAGCCGTAAAGATCTAAAACGGGTATGTGGTTTCTCTAAGCTTATTCAGTTCGATTCTATGGCTACTTGCCCTTTGTAGCTTTATTCCCCCTGGGAACATACCTACAGTATTGCCGTGTGGCTACGTACATGAAGTACCCCCTTCGCTTGGCAACATGCCAGCAGCCCTACCTACTTGATGGCAAATCGAGCTTTGCTCCGCCAGTCGACGCCGCTGATTGTGGATCCTTCGGGCCGGCGATTGCCTGTCAAACCTCCTGCGACAGCTACTCGGTGGTCGCTTGCTTCTTGACCTCCTCATTGCCTTTCGGCCCCTGCTTACGATCACTGCAGCCGGAGAGAAGCCCATCGCAAAGGTCGTCAGATTATTATTTCCGTTTCGAACTCCCGAATCTCCAGCTCCCCTCTTGGAGATAATTGCGTGACGGTGCTGCAATGTGCTCGATAAACTTACCTTTGCTTTTAGCGTGTATTCTTAAGCGGAAACTCACCTGTGGAAGATATTTGATTCTGCCATTGTAAAACATATTTAGCGGTAGCTCTTTTAATCGGTATTCAGCTACTTAGGTTATATGTACGGAGATGCCTCCGATTTCGGAGTAGATATTATCGGTATTGTACCTTGTCTCCGATCTCGGACTAAATTTTAACGGTATTTTAACTTCGCTGTGAAGTCAAGTGCATGAAAGTATTCTTTCATTTTCAAACGTCACCTATTACACCGTTGAATAATACCACCTATTCGCGCCCTGCCATGCAAGAGAATTATTGGTAATGCTCGCACCACGACCGTTTTAATGCAGATTGCCTTGCATTATCTCGAATTCGCCCTTACGGAACCTAAACAAGACCTTGTAGGCCCGTGATAGCGTCGGTATAAGTTAATTAATAATTAAATAAAGGTTAAGCCTTGCATACTGGGTGTTCGGTTGCATTCAACATGCATTCTAAATTTTGCTTTCAATCTTAACAGTTGTGTCGAAGCCACGATGCTTTCGAACTCTTACTAAGTGTATATTCAGTAGTGCATTTGGCCAAGTTTAATGTCAATCTTGTATTCTTTTTTTAATACCACTATTTTGTAACATATACATACCGTTTATGATTATTTATTTAATTTGGGCTGGCTTGTCAACTACGCTTTTATGCCCATGTAAATGTAACTGGCAGTTTTGTGGTGAGTTTAGCCTGATGTTTTGTTTGGTAATATTAAGCTGTGATATGATCTCCCTATTGAGATTTTGTGTGGATTGCTCCGTATTATTTGTTGTGTAAAATATTTGTGGAACCTCTTTACCATTTGCTTATTATATTGAATCGTTACCTAGGTCAGCGAATTTTATTTATGCCCCCCTTGCCGTATCTCTTTTTAGGAAGTGTTTGGTAGCGCATCTTATCGTACCTTTATGTGCGATTAGTCAAGAGCTGGGTTAGCTGCTACCTGGCACCCGTATTTTTTTATTTTAGCTGAAGCTTTGAGTCTCGTATATGACCCACGCCCTCCTCTGGCTAAGAACCCGGCCGCTCTTGCTTATCGCCTTACCACCAACCAGAGTAACGGTAATCACGGTAACAATGTCTCGTTAAATTATTGGAAATTTTCGTAGAAATGTCAAACAATTCTCAAAAGCTATTCCAGCTTTTTTTGTATTACCCCTGACAAT
>OW679194.1:215441266-215474549 GCA_940337035.1 Agriotes lineatus
ACTATTACCCCTGACAATATATTACTCATTATGAATTCCTTTAGAACAACTTTATGAACAAAATTGATAGTTTATATTAGCATTTGAGTGGTCAGAGTTGAAAACGATCCCATTGCACGATGAATCATTTCCACTTCATTCCAAGATTTCTCTACTCATTTCTTCAGCTTCTTTCTCTGTTTCCATGCGATCCACAACATTTTTAGATGAGTACAATTTCCCACATACTGAGTAAGTACTCTTATCTGTGTTATGCTAATTAAAGCTGTTACTTGCACAAGCTTGTATGTGTCCCTTTTAGTCCACTGCATTTAGTCAAAAATATTCCGAAACTACGGAATAGTTCATATAAAAGCATATAAAGTCTTTTCAGGTGTATTTCGGTGTCCTGAATAGAAGTAGCACAACTCCCGAGGATGGGGTTGTACGCATAAAATTTGGCAACGCTGTAATGGGCTGAAATTGGGCTCAAAAATCATTTTTAGAGAATATCTCGGTATCTATCGACTCTACAATAAAAATATATCAGAGCAAAAATAAAAGTAGAAATCGTCTAAAAAAAAGATACGAGAGTAATTTTTTCGTATAGGTGATCGTTTTTGTAAAAAAATCGAGTGAAAGGTCATACTCGAAGAAAATATTTCATTTGTAGCCGTTTTATCATACCGACGTATAAAATGTTTGAAAAAAAAACATTATTCCGCGTTATATTGCATCAGAATGAAACTTATTGCGCTATTTGCCAAGTACATGTTAATTATGTACAAAAGCACTTTGGCTCAAACTCCATTATTGTTTTCGATGGTTATGAAAATACAAGGAATAGTGGCTGGGAGCAACTACGGCGGTCGTCAAAATCTTCATCTGTTGATATCTACTTTGATGAGCAGATGGTTGCAACTGTAAGCCAAGAGAAGCTTCTTTCAAACAATCGAAATAAAATCAGATTGATTTCGATGCCGAGAGAAAAGTGTGAAGCTAATAGTTTCATTTTTGAACATGCTGAAGACGATGCTGACATTTTGATAATTGAAACAGCACTCAAGGAGTCATATAAAAATACTACAGTTGTTGTTGGGGAAGATATGGGTCTTCTCGTAGTTACAACTATCGACAAAGTAATTTTTCTTCTTAAACCAGGCAGAGGAAAGGTCGCACGTATTATTTTTGCACGCATTCTCTGGGTGTGATAACGACATCTACCGTTTTTTTAATAACGGCAAGACTGCAGCTCTGAAACTGTTGAAAAAACGGCAAAACTTGGACACTGCAGTTGAGGCTTTCAATAAAAATGATACTTCTCGTGACTTGATTTCTGCAAATGGAATCAAATTTTTCCTCGCTGTGTATAGTGCTCCCGCTAAAGAAGTATCTATCAATAACTATTGCTATTCTAGCTTGATTAAAGCTGTGAGCAGAAGCAGACCAGTAAAATTGAATTTATTACCACATACTCTTAACGCAGCTCAACAGCATCTATTTCGTGTTTACTTTCAAGTTCAGAAATGGTTGGGTAATGAATTTAATCCTGAAGAGTGGAAGTGGATGTCAAAAGAAAATACATTGTGGCCAAGAACGAGATGCCAACCTACAGCGCCTGATTGTTTTTTGAACATGATTTTTTGCAATTGTTCGAAAGGTTGTGGAGCATTATATGGCTGTCGAAGGTTGGGGCTTTGCTGCTCACCGGTTTGGGGCAACTGCCGTGGACAATCTTGCTTGAATGCTGAACCAATTGAAGATTCGTCAGAAAAATAAACTATGAGTGATGCTGAAAATCAAAGTTTTGAGATTGACCCAACGGATTCCCTCGAACAATACATATAATGAATTTATAGAACCAATAAACGATGAAAAGCAAAATGAATAATTTTACATTTATATAAGTATTACAGTCGTGGAGTAGGCCCACCGGGGATACCACACGAAAAAATACGCATCTAGTACTCAACCTCAAGGATGGTGTGAAATAGAGTACTTTAATTACCTAAAATATTACATAAGTTCAAATTCAATCCAGGATTTTGACAAAAACGATCAT
Source organism: Agriotes lineatus (assembly GCA_940337035.1). NCBI lineage: Eukaryota > Metazoa > Arthropoda > Insecta > Coleoptera > Elateridae > Agriotes > Agriotes lineatus. The sequence continues at coordinate 215,443,308 of OW679194.1, forward strand.
CTTTACGAGAAAATGATCCTGCATCTTTTTTTAGACAATTTTCTTACCTTTATTTTCGCTCTGATGTATTTTTATCGTAGAATCGATAGATACCGAGATATTTGCGCAACTTTTACTACTTCAAATCAGGACAACAAAACACACCTGAAAATACCTTATTTGCTTGTATATGAATTATTCCGTAGTTTTGGCCTAAATGCAGTGAACCATTTCCTAGTGAAAGGGTGGTGTCCGGAAAATAAGGTTTATTTAGACTTGAAATACTACAGGACAACAGGTTTTGAATACCTAAATATCCAAGTAAAGTTTGATTATTTTTTTTCTTCTGAATACCTTTATATTCTTTTGTCATTAAAATTTTTCAAACTTGATCCTTAATTTTGCCACCACCGGCTTTGGCTACAATTTTGTTTGTTTAGGTGTTCCTGAATATTATTTTATTTTTGGGTGGAGAATTTCAAGGCCTATATTATACGTTCCACCAATACCAGGATCTTTCAATACCCAAGCATAAGGTGCGTTCGAAGTGTTGCCGTTCTTCTTCACACATTGAGCATTTTGAATTCTTGGGAAATCGGTCCCTTGAGCAACATAATGGAAAGTTGATTGACGATACTCCTTAACAAATGGTATTATCTGAACTTTAATACATTTTTCAAAATAGATAGTACCATTGATAAAGTCCTTACCATAAAATTGTTCGACACGTTACAATATGCGTCCGTTGTTTGCCATATTATAATTACGTTCCTTTGATTATTAAACACTATAATGAACGAACCAATGAAAATTGTTCAATTTGCTAATCAGTGTCGTTCCAAAAACTCATAAAAAACGTCTTGGAAGCTCCAGTATTGAATTAATAGTGGAAAACGTTAAAAATGTGTGCTGTCGAACACGGTAAAAGTCATCTACCCACATTGTTGAATAATATTTCGAAATACCACTCAAGGTAAAAGCTTTTAAGATAATTTTTTTTCGTCAACATGCAAATTATTGCAAATTTCTCTCAATGAAAACTGCTCAAATTTAAATTTTTAACGTAGTTTTGGTTTCGAGAAATTTAAACGCAATAATTTGCATGTAAACGAAAAAAATCTCAAAAAAATTTCACCTCTTGTGGTATTACCCATTTTAACTTAGTGTTTAAAACGTATGGAGATGTAGGTGATAAACTGGGATACACTGTATATATCTAGTACCACAAACAATTATGGCTGCTTAATATTAAACTTTCGTGTAATGTTTTGTTGACCCAGGCATCTTATGCAAGTTTCCCTTGTACTTTTACGTTTCTTCGTCCAATTTGTCATTCCACCGTTCTTTATGTCGTTTCCAAGTAAATACGTACATACATTCCTCTCGTGTATTGTAGTAAAAGCTGAACAAGAGCTGAACCCACCCTTGAAGGTGACATCACCTACCTGCAGGAAGTAATAAACATCGTTCACTAGGATTATTGTTCACAACAGTTTAAAAATCTATAATTTTCAATTTGTTATACCTCTAATATTTGCCGTGATCGTAGTATCTGTTATCGTATGTGTCACCTATATACAATTTAAAAATGTCGAAGGTAAACATGTTTAAAAATAAATGCTTATTTTATATTTTTATAGTGCCTGAATGCCTGCTTGCTTTGACAATGTTTGCTGCCTGAACTTCCGGTTTTTACTTCCTTTTACAATAAAGGAAGTATTGGATTCACCCCAAAAATTCGAAATTGAGTTTTCAACAGATCTTCACGTTTTAGGGTCCCCTGAACCCAAAAACAATTTTTTTTTTCATTGGTTTGCCTGTGAACAGAATATCTGAAAAACGAAAAGAGGTATGGCGTTGAAACTTCATATATAAGTTTTGTGTACTATGTAGATTTGACAGCAAGCTTTTGAAGAAAATCGCATAACCGGAAGTATATGTTTACCCTTGTGATTTTTCAGTTTTTCGATTTTTTCAAAAACGGCTCTAACGATGTTTTCACATTTTTATTACTTTTTTAATGTGTATTGAAGTGAGATATGTGCTTTTCCAGTCCAATACTTCTAAAATAGGTTTCTTTTGTTTTTTTTTTCTATTTTCTTTATTAACTCCTATTTTAAATAGAACACCCGGTATATTGTTACATTTTTGAATTCAGCTTAAAATTCTAGAGAAAATTTGTCTCCTTACCTAACGCTCTATTTTGTACCGTTTTTGTAGAATTTGTAATTTTTGAAAAAATTTTACAAATGCTTAAAACTTTTAAATCAAATTTTTGGATAATTATAAGATCACTGTAAAAGGAAGTTGTGTGCGTGTATCACACCAGATTTTTTTCATTGGTCTGTGTGTCTGTCTGTGTGTCTGTCTGTCTGTCTGTCTGTCTGTGAACAGAATATTTCAAAAACGAAATGATGTATGGCGTTGAAACTTCATATATAAGTTTTTTGCACTATGTAGATGCCACTGCAAGCTTTTAAAGAAATTCGCATAACCGGAAGTAGGTGTTTACTCTTGTGTTTTTTTCAGTTTTTTTCGATTTTTTCAAAAACGGCTCTTACGATTTTTGTTTACTTCACCCTTTAATACAATTTGAATGTGTATTGATGTGATATAGGTGACTTTCCAGTTGAATACTTCTAAAATGGGTTTCTTTTGTTTTTTTGTCTATTTTTTTTATGAACTCCTATTTTAAATAGAACACCCGGTATATTATTACATTTTTAAATTCAGCTTAAAATTCTAGAAAAAATTTGTATTTTAAACTAATGCTCTAATTTGTACCGTTTTTGTAGAATTTGTCATTTATGACAAATGCTTAAAAATTTAAAATCGTATTTTTGGCAATTATAAGATCACTGTAAAGGGAAGTTGTGTGCGTGTATCACACCAGATTTTTAGTAATCAACTGCATCGTCCAACCAATTACTTCTGTAATCACAGTTTATACATCGTTTAACTGCATATAGTATAAAGGTCACACGCAATTAAGCCAACCGTCTATAAAAATTAGAAATCGCTTTCTCCATTAACCGTGTGTCAGTAAATATCAAATTGTGTTAAAATGGAGAAACAAATTACATTTGCCTAAACGAAATCGTTCAATTTGCATATCGTAGAGGGTTCGTATGTACATACATAAGGTGTAGCAGTCGAATTCTCAAAGGATGTCAGTATAATGCATAGTGTCAACTGCGTTGTAGAGGATACGCGGATAAACACTCACGGAACGCTATTGTTCCTGTATACTCACTCGGGAACCCTAATGTCGTGCAGAGCGGGTCTAGTTCATTCCCATGGGCCGTTCTCACTACTAACAGATCCCTCAATTTATGAATTCTGTGCAACCACGTCATTGTTTTAGCTCGGCTTTGTTACTTTCTGAATAAATGCGAAGTAAAGTACGGCATCGTATGGTATTGTATCAAAAAGCCAATATGTATAAAACACTTTTTGCTTAGTAAGATGCTGTATTTTAAGGCAACTTCGGAACTTATTATCTCTCTGGAGTACAGTTTGTGCTACACGGAACGTGTGTACTCGTAAAATTACAGCAAGTGCTCGTGCTTAGACACGGACAAAATCGAGACTGGCTCGTATAGTGTATTAGAAAATTAATTTTAGATCAGTCGCATTATACTACTGGAGCATCCAACAAATTTACAGTAACTATTGTAGTACTGGCATAAAACGTAATGCCAAGGCACTGTTAGCTTTACTGCTGGCATATTGTTTTTCCGAATGTTTCCTTTCATACATTTAAGAAATGAAGAACCCTAAGAAGCATTTCATTATAGCTTTTCAGTAGTTCTAAACTAAAGATATCAATTGAAGTATATGAGAAAGCGTCGTGCTAACAGCAAAATGCTTTTTTAAAAACAGAATTGTTAACCTTAATTCTGAATTTTCTTTTTGCAGAACCACCTATAATTAGAATTTCATTAATTACTAAACTAGCAGTAACAAAAATAAATAGTTCGTAGATACTCAATGTTTGAATGACTTCATATCAAATAGGTATACCTCAGTTATGTTGCTAAACCTGCATTTATTTAATATTTATGCAAATATAAATTAATTAAATTAAATAATTAAATTAATTAAATCAATTAATTAGAACTACGACCTCTGTGCGGTAGTTATCATAAGTCTCATTTTGTGTTTGAATGGATTTAAAGCTTTGTGCAATATATACCTAAATATTTTGAACATTTCATATCATTGAAATATGTTATATTGAATTTCGTTGAGCTTACGCGACCTTAAAACAATCCACCGTCGTCAAGAAAAGAAATATGGGCATACACTGCTACTACAAGCTACTACAAACGTTTTAGTATTCTTTAAGTTCGAAATTACTTTATTTTTCGTTTAGTAGCACTTTTGTTGTTACTCAAACTTGAGGAAACCTTGCTTACGAATAGTCCATTGAAATGTCTGTGACCCTAATACAGCCGCGATACCGAATTTGCTAAAGTTGCTTCTTCGTTTGTTTTTCTTACCCAGCTCTGATCAGTTTGACGCCAACAAAAAATGCTTTGCAATGACTTGTTGAAGGAAGAGGGTTATATGCCTTCCTGGAACGAAACCGAGAAAATTTCGGTAATATAGTGAGTAGGTATAGCTTCTTTATTATTATTAAATAAATGTTATTTGATTAAAAATCAAACATGAACAAAATTGGTACTGTATTAACCGTTATAGATTGACCTATTATCAGAATTAAACATTGATAGATTTATAAATCATAATTGATAAGTAACGTATAAATTAATTAGACTAAGAATAGCAAATAGGTTCCAAAAACGCTATCAGCATGGTTTTGATTAAAGTAATTCAATGTTATTATTTAAAATGATAAGTGCTACTATGTTTTTGGTAAATGCTCAGGTAATTGAAGTAAAGTACGTCATGCTAATCAGATTGTGTTAGTAAAAAGGGTTGGCGCCTTATTACCGATAAACAGGTTTGCTTAGTTACGGAGTTGCATTTTTTTAATTATTTTTTACCTGTGAAGTAATTATCAACAGTTTGCTTTGATTAGAGTAAAATTGAACGCAAATCTTCTGTGCCGATCTGTGACCAATTATTTGAGGTTAAATTTATTAAGAAGCATTTGCCACATTAGTGCAATTATCATACAATTGCGTAAAGTTTCAACTGTGTAGCGACTGAACCCTGGGACATGAGAGATTTGCAAACCTAACAGCTAGTCGGAGAAAAAAAATTAAGTATTGTGATTAATAAATTTTGAAAGGGCGGCATAACTGATAATTTGTATATTCTTTTAAAGAGATTTTTTTAAGTAGCCATACAGATTTATTATATCGTTCGTTTAAAAAAAAAAGTTTTCGCAGCATGTCATGATCAAATTGAAGATTGGCATAATTATAAATACCCATTCAGGAAAATGAACTACCAAGTCAGAGAGAACTAAATTACACCTTGATATTGAACTATTTTCCTAAAAATATACAAAACACTAAATATAAACAATTTTTGTTGACTGTTATGATTAATACACTCGTTGTTGTGTAAATGCCACCTTATTTCCATTTTTGACTGACACAAGTAAACTTAAAGCAGTGTAAACATTTGCCTGTCACAGTGACAGATATTTTCAGAGACCTGGACATATCGCCGAATGGACAAAACGCCGAATCTTATTTGAATGCCCAAATCGCCGAATTCGTTGGCGTGGACAAAATGCCGAAAATGCCCAAAACGCCGAATGCTGTCGGTGGACAGATCGCCGAAAATGGACAAATCGCCGAAATAGTTACCGTGGACAAAACGCCGAAAATGCCCAAAACGCCGAATTCTCTCGGTGGACATATCGCCGAAAATGAGCAAATCGCCGAATTAGTTATAGTGGACAAAACGCCGAAAATTCCCAAAACGCCGAATTCTGTAGGTGGACATATCGCCGAAAATGGGCAAATCGCCGAATTAGTTAGCGTGGACAAAACGCCGAAATTGCCCAAAACGGCGAATGCTGTCGGTGGACATATCACCGAAAATGGACAAATCGCCGAATTAGTTATAGTGGACAAAACGCCGAAAATGTTCAAAACGCCGAAATATGTCTGTGGACATATCGCCGAAAATGGACAAATCGCCGAATTAGTTAGCGTGGACAAAACGCCAAAAATGTCCAAAACGCCGAATTCTCTCGGTGGACATATCGCCGAAAATGGACAAATTGCCGAATTAGTTATAGTGGACAAAACGCCGAAAATGTTCAAAACGCCGAAATATGTCTGTGGACATATCGCCGAAAATGCCCAAAAACCGAATTAGTTGGCTTGGACAAAACGCCAAAAAAGCCCAAATCACCGAATCCTGTGGTGGATATTTATTTACTGCCAAACAAATCACGAGAATTGTTTTGAAGTTGTTAAGTTTTGTTGTAATTATTTTTAAATTACAACAATAATAAATTTAGCTAGCAATTGCTGCCACCATAAATAACAATGCGTTAATCTAATAGTGGATGTTCTAACTACAACTTTTTATATCTCGTGCGCATTTTTGTGATTTATAGTATTAGGGGTGGTCTCGTTTTGTTCCGTATGCTGGGACCCGTGACTGGAATGAGGGAAGGGACTATTTGGGGATAACGTATTATTTTAAAATATAAATAAAATAAATATGTTTTAAAAACCAGAATGTCTATTTTCATGTTCTATATCGCTCATATACAGTGCCCGCCAAAACGTCGGCATCAAATGGGAAAAATGTTTATTTTAGATTTTTCAGAAACCTTACGGCAATAATTTGTGCTTCTTTGAACACCTGTTTATTTCTTATCCGATATACCATGTGATTTGTATTTAGTAAGAAAATGGTGTTTTTCGAAATTGTCAAAATTCGAGAGTGCAATTTTTTTGAAATTAAGATTTTAATGAGATTTTTTAGCGTGTGTTAGTTTTAGCTAACTGAACAAACCGCAAGGACAGAAAATTCTTTTGGTTTAATTTTCGCAAAAAATAAATGTTGCAATTTTCTAAATATTTTTCAAGATTTCAAGAATCCCAACAATAACTTGCCGTATGTTATTTTTTAAGTCTTCCAGAGTTTCAGGTCGGTTCTGGTACACTTTTGATTTAACATAGCCCCACAAAAAGTAATCTGGAGCCCATAAATCAGGAGAGCTGGCAGGCCACGACTGATCTTCACGTTGAGATATCAGACGACTCGAAAACATCCCTCGCAGAATTCCCATAGATAAATTTGATACATGAGGCCTTGCACAGTTTTGTTGAAATCATGTAGTATCTAGTGGTAACTGGAGTTGATTGATGGCATCCACTAAAAACGTTTGCAACATTGCCATATATCGTTCACTGTTAACGACTACTGGAATTTTCATTTGAAATTCGAAAAAAATATGGGCCCAAGATTCCAGCTGAGCAGATGCCGCATCAGACAGTTACCTTTTGAGAATGCAGCTCTTGTTCGAATATAACGTCCGGATTTTCAACAGACCAATAACGTAAATTCTGCTTATTTCTTTCGCCATGAAATTGAAAATGTGATTTGTCGCTCATAATAATGTTATCGGCCCCTCCATCAAAAATCCAGCCACAGAATTCTAAATGTGTGCTTCCGTCAATCGGAAGAAGTTTTTGAGTTTTCTTCCACTTATAGACACGAAATTGTAAATCTTTCTTTAATATTGTTCTTATGGACTCGTGTGAAATTCCTATTTGTTGGGATAAGTGACGCAAGGATACATTCAATTTTCTTCAATTGAATTTCTAACTTGTAAGATACTCCCGTTCGTTCTTATTCGCTTTACCTTCTCCAAAGGTTTAACATCTTCAACTGATCCCCTAGGGGGCCTAGGGCGATAGTTTGTGGCCCATCTTCTAATTGTCTTGCGAGATGGAGTCACTGCAACATTAAATTCTTGCCGGAACTGTCGCCGTGTTTGAATAATTGAAGCAGATCTTAAAACGTGTTCTGCATAGAATACTCTTTGAGCATATTCGGCGTTTTGTCCACGCTAACTAATTCGGCGATTTGTCCATTTTCGGCGATATGTCCACGGAGAGAATTCGGCGTTTTGGGCATTTTCGGCATTTTGTCCACGGCAACTAATTCGGCGATTTGTCCATTTTCGGCGATATGTCCACCGACAGCATTCGGCGTTTTGGGCATTTTCGGCGTTTTGTCCAAGCTAACTAATTCGGCGATTTGTCCATTTTCGGCGATCTGTCCACCGACTCAAACCGGCATTTTGAACAAACTCGAGCGACGCTAACTTTGCGATCAATGTGGCGTCATTTTACACGGTTCGGCGATTTGTCCATTTTCGGCGATATTTCCACCGACAGAATTCGGCGTTTTGGGCATTTTCGGCCCTATATCCACCGAGAAAATTCGGCGTTTTGGACATTTTCGGCGTTTTGTCCACGGTCGCTATTCGGCGATTTGTCCATTTTCGGCGATCTGTCCACCAACAGCATTCGGCGTTTTGGGCATTTTCGGCGTTTTGTCCACGCTAACGAATTTGGCGTTTTGGGCACGATTCGGCGTTTTGTCCATTCTGCGATATGTCCTAGACCCTATTTTCATAAACAAGATGCAATCTAACATTCACCTACAGACTTAAGTTAAGACATGACTGGATTTTATATCTTTCTTTCCAAGGACTAAGCTAAATGAGTTTTTTCTTTTTGGAACACACGATATTATGTAATGCAGTTGAATATATACTGGGTGAGTACTTTAAAAATACAATTTTGCCTATGTTTGCTTTAACTCAAGAACTATATTTAATTGAAAGTCATATTTTGCACATAGCTAAGGTTTCTACATTTAGGGGCAAAATGGTATATTTTGGACCTAACATATATAGGGTGAAAACTAAAAAAAACATTTTGTTTAAGTTTGGGTTAACTTAGAAATAGGTAAAGGTAATAATTTACACATAGTTTAGGCTTTATCCTTGACGAAAATAGGACCCAACAGATGTAGGGAAAATTTTGTAAAAGAGACAAAAACAGGAAGCTACTAAGTGCGTTGTGTTTAATCCAGCTGCATCGCAGAGATGCAAAAGTCCTACGTAGCCGCTTGTGACGAGCGGTCTCGCAACTGCCAAGCGTTAAAGTTCGAATACCACCGCCGGTAATGTTTTCTAGTTGAAAATTAATTTAATTCGCATTAGCACGTGTTTTCCTTTACCGTTTCAGTGTTATTAAAAACGTTTAGAAACTTTTACCCCTATTTCCTGTGATTTTTAAAATTGCTTAGTGCCACAACGTCCACTTGCGAAAGAAGTTCTGAGTAATGCCCTATACAGAATTTTATTATTATTATCTTGTCTGCTTAATGTAAGCACTACATGTGTGATGATATTAGGGTACCAAGGGTATGGTCATGATTATTCCTTAGAGTATTCTCTAATATTAAATGTATACTAATAATAATAATGATAATATCTTGTGCCAATTACAGAGCAATAATTCTATTTACAATTGACACAATTAAACAACATTGTAAATACGAGGTCACTCTGTATCACACAGGGGTAAATATTAGTGGCTTCCGAAGTTTATCCGTCAATCATAGCTATTTTATAAGTATTTCAAAAGCACTTTAGTCGTATTAGCTTCTGTAAAATGATATAGTTATCCATAATCTCAAAGATATTGCTTCTTTAATTGGTAAGATTGCCTTATTTGAAATCAATGCACATACTATGTTAATAACTGTTGGCTAAAATATGCTTCTTCACGAAAATGTTGTCCGTTACACTTCTATTGGTTTGGCATCAGCACTGGTACCCTCAAAGTCACATTTCTGAGTGATGTTTTAACCTCTTTTTTAATACAATTTACAGTATTTTACAAGTGATATCCAACAGTACGATACCTTGTTATATTTCCTTTTTTGCATAAGGGAAACCGAATTGTTTCTAACCAATCGATCGGCATTGTTTCAGATAGCCATATCAACTTAAGAAGCTCATGCAATTTCTTGTACAGCATAACTCATCTCTTTTTTATAATTTCTCCAATTCTAGCATCGTCACCGGTACTTTTATTGTTCTCTTCAAACTAAATTTAAGTTTTATCGACTGTTAAAGGTGTCTTCTGGGGCTGTTCAGAGGATATTTCCAAATGACTTGCTTCTTCCTCCTCAGGCTAATTATAAGTATTATTTCCAGTGATTTAACTTTTTTCTCTTGATTCATAACCCATTCGACCTTTTTCACTGACCTATTTCTTTATTTTCAAAGCTATCTTTTAAACTTTCCAACATTTTGTCGAAATATTGTTTTTTCTTTTGTCTGCAAATTGGCCTCGCACCTTCTCTTAAAACGTTATACCTTTTTCTGCCGTTTGCTAGGGATCGTTAGCATTTCTATTATTTTTTAAAATTACATTTTAGTAGTCGTACTTCCTTTGAGTTAATTAAACAAAAGAATCAATTCTTCAATTACTATTAGGAAAAATAAGAATTAGAATTTCAATTTCCAGTTAACAATAAAGCAACTGTATTCAGTAGAGAGTAAATAAATATAGATCTTCAAAGTGTAGTCCATATATGTAACGAACGAGTTCTGGGATTGAACCATGTCATTGTCCACTGTTTCATATACTTACTATTTTGACGATATCTGATATATTATATACTATATGAGAGCTTAGCATCTTATAAGCTGCAGACAATTATTTTTTATATGTTTGTTATAGTTTCGCTTAGCCGCACTTCGTTATAAATCTAAAGTCATTAGTTTTAACTGGAAACTACCTAGGGGTGAACGAGTAACCCAGTTCCGCACAATTTCCCCTTCAAAGCAAACTCTTTGAAATGCATTTTTGGCCGTAATCTCAGAAATTTGGGCCTTCTACTAAGTTCAGTGAAGTATTTCGGCTTTCCAAGCGTCTATACCAGGTTGCTTTGTTCAAGTTCTACTGCCCCAGGAAAATGTAGGTGTTTTAGTAAATACCTACCTATATAATTCATAAAGGTGTATTCTGTTAGTTAATCTACTACTAAAACTTTGCAAACTCCTCACCCTTCGGGATGCATCCGGCGTGTTAGAACAAAACGGAAATCGCTGCTTTGGCTCAGAACTAAGCGCAAACTTTTTAAAACGGAACCTCGTCCTTCCAAGACCTTGCACCTTTGGCGCTGCCTTGAACTAATTGCTTTTGAGTATGAATAATTTCTTTTGTTTGCGTTGCTGCTAACGGAATTTTTTGAACCATACAATTAAGTGTCATAAAAATCGATTCGACACACCCTCTTATGGGTATTAAATTTTATTGATGTTCGCACAATTAGTGAATAATTCATTAGAGGGGGTTGATATATGCGCCAACGATTACACCTGCATATATTAGTCGCCCGTTTCATATCGCTGTCATTGACATTCGATTTTAAATTGAAGGAAAAATGGAAAAAGCAATTTGAATTCCCATACCGCTTAAATCAGTGCAAGTTCGCATGCAGGAAGAAAGAAACTTTATAATGTGCGTTCGTAAATTGCCATGTAGGAATTTGCCTTTTAAATACGACAAATAGCATCGTGTGGAGTTTGCTAATTATGCCAATGAACACAAATTCCCCTAATTCGCCAGCCACAGTCGGGAGCTACACATCCTTGAGACTTGCTTCTGTACATACACATAAGCAACACATTCCAGTATCTCACATGAACGTGTAACTGCACTAATTAGCGATTGCTATTAACAAACTTTAGAGGAGCTATTGATAGTTTGCTTTTCCGCGCTTATGGCTTCGCTTAGATCTATTTGAATAAAGTTTAAATTGATATCGCATTTCGTGCTGCAGAACGGAACTACGCTCGGTACATAAATGTGATAGATAATTATCTGCAAAAGGAAGCTTTAGTTCTAACAGACTGCTTAATATCTGTTCAGTCGATGAGAATCTGCTATCCATTTAACTGTACCTATTACATAAAGTAAGCACTATTGATATTCATTGTTTTGCTGCAATTGCAAATTTCAATATGCAATATTAGTTGGTGTTCATAATAATAAAAATTTTGTGGTATAAATTGTGCTTTTTCAATTTTTAAAACATTTTATTCGCTACCCTTTTTTAGACGTACAGTTACGGACACCTCAAAGTGCACGGTTTTTTGTTACTATGGTTATTTTTGCAATTTTTCGGCTTATTAAATGGGGGTTTCTCCAGTGGCGTTGCTCGTGGTTATAAGAATAGGTATTACTTTTTTAATGTTTGTATTTTAGCAAAGTTTCACAAGTAAACAAACTATATAATAATATGTATTTAATAAATATGTATCAGTATTCAATTGCTACTACGCTTTGCAGTTTGTTTCTCATAGAGTTGACCAATGTTTTCATATTGTATCCTTCTCTCAGTTCCTTCCAATCATTTCTTATTCTTTCCCATAATTAATCGTTTTTGTTTGGTGCAAAATCCCTGGTATAAATTTTTGTAGTTAAATAGCCCCAAACATTTTCGATGGGATTCAAGTCCGGACTTCTTGCAGGCCATGGTAATTTATTGATATTATTCTCATCAAACCATCAATAAACGACCCCTGATGTATGCACGGACAGTTATCCTGTGAAAATAATGTTATCAATTACGTTAACATAAAAAAAATTAATTCGGTAATATATTGCCTGTTGAAAAGTAAATTGATTAGGAAAGACCTCTCTTACAGACGGCAGCATCACATTTTGCAAAATGTTGCAATAATCTTCAGCATTCAGTCGATCATTAATTTTATAGCATGCCCCAGATCCGTGGGCATTGATCGATCCCCATACGTTTACAGAGAATCGTCCACTACTGCTTAAGGGTTGAACATAATATTGCTCCTCAAATCTTGAATTTTGTGGTCTACACACCCTTAATCGTCAATTGGTAAATGATTGAAATACCTTTTCACCTGAGAAAACAGTCGTGTTCCAAAAGTTGTCGATCTCATTCAAATAGTCGGTTGCAAATTGTACTCTGCATTCTTTGTTCTATGGTGTTAAAAAAAATTTCTTGCAGAAGTCTCTGCTGCCAACGATTTTTAATTTTGAAAGTGCAGCTCTTGCCCACATGCAAATCTGTTGCGACTCTAATCAGCGACCAGTTCTCTTCCAGTTTTGTAATAGCTCGCATTTTCTCTGCTTCTGACGAATGTCTGGGAATTTTATGAGTTTTCAGTTCTATGACAGTTGATGATAAACTTAAACGTCAAAACTCGACGTCTATGATTAGAATATCGTATTACAAGCTAAAAATCTGCCGTGCACTTTGAGTTGGCCGCAACGGTACCATTATTTATCTTATTTCTTGTTTATTTGAGAAATTTTTGCACTATTAGTCTTAGAACACGCTACTATTGACCGATTTTTGTATTGACAAGTTGATCATTATAGACCAGTGGTGAATAATAATAATTATTATTTGATTAGCTCACGCCATTGGTCTGACATGACAGATGTCTGCACAAAATTCAGCCTACTTAGTTGTCGTAGATATTTCTAAACTCTTGCTTTTGCCACGGCCGAGAAAACTTATAACCAACAAGGCATTGTACCCCTTCGTTGTGCCTCAGAGTACAATCTTGGCACTTGGGCTATAATGAGTTATCTCAAACATGGTGTATAATATACTATTCTTCACCCAAGGCAATAATTCATTTTTTCTTACTAGTAAATTATACTAACAAAATGAGTCCTTGTTTTCCGCTAATATTTAAAGCATGTGTTTCAAATCTTTTACTCTTTTGTCTATATAGAAGTGGTTAAATAATATGAACAAATGTGCTAGTAGTTAAGAAAATAGCATTTAAACCATGGTTTAGAAAACTATTGCAGCATTGCACTCGGCTCGGCTATAAACATGTCTTCTAAACTTTACTATGCCATCACTATTATTCTTAATCACTCCGTTACTACACCAATGTGACATAAATTGCAATAAAACAGATAGCTTGCTTTGATTATCGGTAGTTCGCAAACCACAGGATTTAGAATCATTCTTTTGTTTAACTTTAATACAAATATAAAAAAATCCGCAAAGAATTTTACACGTAACTTCCCTCGTAAGTGGAAGTTTTGAAAGAAAAATGTTTCAAAATATCAAAGGAAAGAAAAAGTTTACTTTTTAAAAGCGAACAATCAGTATCTGGTGGGCCCAAATCTGAACTATGTGCAAAATATTATTTTTATTAAATTAATAATCAAGTTCAAGCAAGAATAAACAGAATTTGATTTTCTTAAGGAGTACACTGTTCACCCTGTAAATATTTGACGGGAAGTATATGCGGTTTCATGCCAGGTAGACATGTAATTCATATGCAAGATATCGTTTTCCTCCAACAAGTAGCTTTTGAGATATACCGCCAACAGGCGGACAGACAAACAGGCAAACAGATCAACAGAGAGACCGACACAGGGATTTGAGAATATCTGTTTTTCGTCATCCAGGGATCCCGAAAGGTGAAGATCTAAAAAAATTTCGGAAGGTGATGCTTTCACGATTATAGTACTTTCTTCGTCTTTCAGACGAGGACAGTCATATTTCGTATTGCCAATCATATTGCGATTTACTGTAAAAAATAAATTTCTGATATTTACATCTTCAGCTAATCATTAAGTTTAGATAATTACTATGGCAATAACTTATTACAGTCTGTAAAGCTTCATTCTTTCAAATGTATTCATGTAGTTTTATATATACATCTTAAAACGCATCACGTAGTTATACAGATAATACTAACGAGTGTTCCAAAACGAATTGTAACATTTTGACCCCTCCTAGTAAACAAGCAAAACGGGTCAGACAATTATGTACTTCTCTTAATAAGGTAATCGTATAGCTGAGAAGTGTCCCCTCAATAATGTGGTCTTTCCATGCACAATGTGTACTTAGTACCTGCAGACAATCTGTATAATTCTCAAAAACAGTTTATATTTAGGCAGATATCCTCGTTCTCAAGATACTCAAACAACACGAGCCACCAAAGAGCATGGCCATCGCGCGGGTTTTTGCTCGACGTCACAAGGTGCAAGGCACATTAAGCCAGAGAAAGCTGGGTGTTCATCTACAAATACTATGCGGTCTAAGCCGAAATTCTATGCTAAGGAGAATAATTTAAATGTTATTGATTATCTTCGTAGTGTCTCATATAGTTAAATTAAACATATAATCTTTTTGTAGTAATATTACTCTTAATGTACTAATATTTGATGTTATTTCATAACCAAATTGAAACAATAGTAGGTATCTTCAGATGCAGTATTGTTTTAAAAAACGTAGGTATTCTTTCGTTTTAAAATAATAAAGGAAGCAACTAACTGAATATCATGAAGTTATCAACAGTAATGTATTAAGTGCATAGTGACTTACCGATAATGCTGGTCAGATTGCAATCTGGTCAGCATTATCGAAGCAAGGAACTATGCACGCAATATATTTTGCGTGACTATTGCTTGAATTGATTAAAAAAACTAACGAATCATCATGTTAATGAGTAAGATGGAGTATTACCGATAAGTTATTATATAACAATAATTATCGACGCAAGCCATTTTTGATTGGTTGAAAGTTCAAAAATCGAGTGCGATCATTGGTCAAATGATATCGTTCGACAGATGTATGCAATAGTCATTGAAATCCTCACGCTGCGTCGTCCAAGTCACCAGCCGGTATTAATTATATACAATGTGTATATAAATAAACTTTGGTCATGTCTTGTGTTTACAAATATTATTGTGATTTTTCCTAGGGATGTTTTGGCAGTGCTATTTTGTCGGGGCTATTTTGGACGGGGCTATTTTGTGTGTTAGCCTTATTGTCGGGGCTATCATGACGAGGCTGTTTTGAGTAATTAGAGGACTTCTGTTGATAGATCATCTGGTACTGGTGCTTTACCGATTTTCATATTCTTGAGAGCGTTTGCAATTTTTTCCGTTGTTACTTTAAAGCCGATTTCCTAGCCAAAGCTTTAATTTCTGTTTCTTTGCCGATTGTCTTTCTATATGTAGTTTCCCCATAGTTTAAATTTAAATACTATTCGATTGTTCTCGCCCATTATGTAAGATATTTGCCTCTGTTTTAATTCACCTCCTATGAGGTATGATGGTACGATTATGAAATTAGGAACTATTTCATAGTCATACTAGATGATAACAATTTTTGATCATATACTTTATGGCTTTAGGGCCGTAAAGTAATACGTTACGTTTTCAAAGATAACATATAAAGTGGCCAATTCCACCCGGTCGTGGGTAATATTACTACTGTTTCACTATGGTTCTTGAGCTAAAACGAAATTAGGCAGAATTTTATTTCTATAAGGTGCTCACTCTTCAGGGTGCCCGGATTTCGTAGGGACAACATGGGTAACGTTTGTATTTGAAGAGATAGAGAGATGGTTAAATTAGCAAAAAGGTGCAGGTTTGAGAGCTCATTAAGAATCCATCTTAAAATTTGACTTGTCATGGCCCACTTGTCTAAAACTAAAAAAAAACGAAATCTTCTAATTTCTTTTACATGCCGTAACTTTTTTGTTACTTAAGATACTGAGATGAGATTTGAACTAATTTGCATGGTAATTTAAATACTTTTATTGGCACTTAATAAAACCAATTTTATTTGTGTAAATTTTTAGCAATCTAACCTAACCTCGTACCTTGCTACCCTCGTTCCCTTCGCTCACTCAGGCATCAAACGGTCCTCAGTAGTGTAAATCTTACCTACATCCCTTGCAAAGTAATATACTATTTCTTCATCAAGCGACTCAATAACGTAAATATCTAAAGACACTGGAAGCTGACTTTTCCACAAAGGAATTGAAAAAAAAGCTTGGCATAACATACGTACAGGATGAAAGCCAATCGTCAGCCGACAGAAGAGATACTTCCTAAATGAGAAAGACTCCCTGAAAGCTCACAAAAAGAGTAGAAAGCAAAGAGGAAAAATTTAATTTTTATGGAAAAACTTGCCAGATTTTACTGAAACACGTACGGGTCTTACAGCAACAGATAAAAATTTTATGAAACCAACAGTTGTATTGTAAGTTGGTACCGGTAAAGGTTTCTTAGATAAGAATAAGCACTCAATTCCGTTTTTTAATTTTTGACCTAGTAGAATACTTTGCTAGTAGCAATAGATCAGAGAGTTTTCACTAGTACAATATAAGTGGCCAGTATAACGGCATTCGGCATTAAGTGAAGGTAATATGGCTAGAATAGACTAAAACTTTCACGATGACATGACAGCTAGCGGGAATAGAACCCATTACCTTTTCCAGCTCCTAAACTAAAAATAAGAGAATCGCCATTTAAAAGCTAAAATTGTTGAAAAAATATCCAGGAATCTGCTAGTGTTACTGTTAACTATTGTAGTATAAAACAAAACAAAAATCATATTCTCAATAGGATTAGAAATACTTTTATTTTTCTTAATTTTTACTAAGTTGTTAGTAAAGAAGCCCATTGACATACTTTTTAAATGTTGTACACACGTATCTGAAAAATTGGCAATTCTTCACTATAACATAAAACAAAACACGCTTGTTATGCTTCTGTTGAAATTTTAGGGAAATTTAAAATATTCTTAGGAACATTTTTCAATAACATTTGGATTCCATTTCCATATGAATTACTTTTATATTCAATCAAGTTTCAGATAAGTGTATAAATTGCTACTAAAAGATACTCATGCAGTGTTCATAATCCATAACAATTGACATCTTTCTTGTAAGGATATGGAAATGAGAACCGCTTTAGTTAGTCAAATAATAATCAATGTAATGCTTGAAGAACTTCTATTAACGTTTATTTAATTAATAAGCGAACCAGTTTACTTTTCATGTGCATACAGTAAGTGTTGTTGTAATCACCTTTCTATTGTGACGGTGTTTTCGATCTAGTCACAATACTAATAGTAGTTCTAGAAGATACACAATATCTTTTATCTACTTTGCGTTCGTACTGAGGCCATTTCGATACTCGTTTGCGTATCGTAATAGACAAAAAACGATGCTATAATAATAGTATATTATGATACTAGTGTATAAGTACGCCTTTAAAGCACGTGCGACGAGTTTAAGAGCACGACGCAAGGCGGAGTGCTTTTAACGTCGCTAGTGCTTTAACGGCATTTATACAAGTGTACTCATATTATATGCTATTTTTTCTAGGATAGTAACATAAATATAAAAACTTAGTTCGGTGACACTTTTTCCGCCATTTTAGGTTATGTTGACATTCAAATTTACGACAGAGCGTGTTTTAATATACTATTAAAACACGCCACCAATGGCAACGTGCAAAAAAGACGTAATTTGGGCGCTAATATTAAGCGTGCTACCAAAGTCAGTTTTGACACTAGAAACTGTGCAAAAAGTTGTCATTTTGACACGATCGTAGAAAAAAATATTAAAAAAATATAGTTTTTGCTTAAAAAAATGGCAAAGTAGATAAAATACGAAATGATACCTCCTTTATAAAGCATTTTGTCGCACTTACTTCTTTAGGGCACTCCTCGCTTCACTCGCCGTACCCTAAACCCGTGCGTCCTACAAAATGCTTGTTATAAAAATCACCTCATAATATACTATTAAATAACTAAACAAATAGTCTAACGATTGAAGTACTTTAGTTGACAATGAAACAACATGTGTTGAAAATAAATAACAAATCAAAAATCATGAATTTGTGTCTTTATGAATTCTTGGTTTAAACACCTCCCAGTTTTATGCACAATTTTAGTACTCAGTAATCCATTTTGCGTGATTACAATACAGAAATGCACAGCGAAACCCTATTACAAGAAAATGCTACCCTGTTAGATATAAAAGTGCCTGATGTTTGCAGTAGATCCAGCACAACTGATTTTTGTGTTAAGTTTGCCGCTTTTCGTTTACTTGAAGAGATAAGTCCTTATTAATGTTGCTGTTTGAAGTGGAGCTGGAAGGAAATACATCATTTTTGTTAAATCATATATTTTATGTTAAAGAATTCACCTACCTCGTAATACCTACTGGAAAGTGAACAGCGAAAAATTTAGGTCAAAATTACATTCCATTAAATTTTACTTCATACTAGCTGGCCCGGCAAACCTTGTTCTGCCCAAAAATAATTTGTCTCTAAAACCCTGTTTCACCACTATAAGGTTTTAATTTTATGTCATGTCCACCATCTTGGACTTAAAAATAAATGCCATTTTCGCAATCAGCGTCCCAAAAAACTTCAATAACGACACCCATATCGATTTTTAGGATTATTTACTCTATTTCACCCCCTAAGGGGTTGATTTTTGAAAAATCACGAAACGAGTGTTTGCTTATTTCGTTTTAGGGGTACTCCTACGAAGTTTCAAGTCGAAATGTCTATTTAATATTATTTTTCCATACAAAATTAAAACCCCCATTATAACCCTTTAGGGGTTGAATTTCGAAATGTCCTTCCTTATTCCTTTTATATATTATAAAGGGAACCTCTGTGCAAGATTTCAGCCTTCTAGGTTTAAGGGTATGGCTGTATGTACAGCACTATAGGGCACTTCAGTTGCTGAGATATAATTTTATGCAGCACCTGTGATAACAGGTGTTCGTTAATTATTCCAGTCAACTCACCTATGACAAAATCACATAGGCATAACCTCACTTTAATGTAATTGCAAACATGACAATAATAAAACACGGGTTAATATAACTTTTAGATAATTTACTATAAAAGATGCTGAAAATGGCCACCATCTTGTTGGTAACATTTTAATACACGATGGTTAACAGAATCTATCACATTTTCTAACATGCGTGGGGTGTTATTAATTTCAGAAAATTTTTGTGAAATTCGTTCCTAAGTTCCTCTAAATTATTGATTGGTGTAGCATATACACAGTTTTTAATGTGAGGCCATAAAAAAAAGTCACAAGGTGTCAAGTCGCACGATCTCATAGGAATTGTCGTAAAATATCCTGTTGAAAGTACCCTTCTTGCAGTTCATCATCATGTAAGTCCTCTAGAAACGGCTGTAAAATTTATGTCGGTATCTTTCCGCGTTTATGTTGCCTATAAATTAGAAGCAATAACCAAAAAGTCTAATTTTGAGATCATTAAATAAATTACCTTCAAAAAATATAGGTCCAATTATCCTTCTACCACTGATGGCAGCCCAAACACCAATCTTCTCAGGATGTAGAGACGTTTCAAGAATCGCATGAGGATTTTCACTGCTTCAGGTTCTAAAATTCTGTGAATTAACAAAACCCGTTCTGAAAAACATGCTTCGTCAGTGAAAAAGCATTTTCTTAGTGTGTCATCATTGTTATTAAAAGTGTTGATTCTTAAACTACAGTCATACGATACGGATATAACTGCATTTCTTTATGCAACATCATGTGGCACGTTCCTACAGAGAGGTTAACTTGTTGTGACAAATTGCGAATGGAAGTTCTAGGGGCATTTTCCATTACTTCTGTAGCTGCAATTATAGCCTAGGCACTACGCTTCAATGGTCGGCCTGCACCTTTTTGATGAGCAAGACTTCCAGTTTCGCGAAAAAGTTTGACACAAGGATGAAGATTGTCTTGAAATAGTTTATAATCAACAACCTCGCAGGGAAACTTGGTACGATACTCTTCAAAGCAATTCTGTACTGAATATTTCCAAACGTCATTGACCTCCACTCCATTACGAAAATAACTTTCCACTATAAACGTTTTTTCTGTTCTAATGTGAACACCATTTTATAAACGTAAAAAATAACGATGATATAACATGTAAGTTATGAAAAGAACTGAGTTTTGAACAAAAACTGCATAGGAAAACGCATTTCTAACAATTTTTTGAGACGAAATGACAGCTGGCGTATTCCCGATTCGCGCCGGCGCGGTATATTACGAGTTAGGACATGCGCTGTACTGTGATCATTTATGAACACCCATTATTAACTTCACTCATATAGTTTTTGTAACTTTAGAATGTTGTTACGGTCAGAATGAGTCTTTATAACTTTGCAGGTCTTTGAGCAAGGTCTATTTCATTTCGGGATCTGTGGCGCATAATTTTAACTTCGCGCGCGTCCCTCCTGTTTGGATTTGGCTTTATCGGTGTGTTGAAGTGATAATGGCTTGGCTTGGTTCCGCGTTCTTTTCATTTTCTACAATGGTGGCAAGCAGTTACCTTGTTTTGCATTTGCCGAGATCTTCTACGGGCCTGTGGCGTCGTTTGGTGGAATTTGCCCTCGCTGATGTTAACGACTTACGCAGCTTTGATAGTTTCTTTAGAAAGTTTTGTCTCATGCCGATTTCTGGCGAATCCTGGTTGTGCACTGGTGACCCAATTGCACGTGGTCCAAATTAATTTGGTGTAAATCGATTAAAGCTTCCATCGTACCGCGTTTGAGAGGTTCTCGATTCCATTTTGGTCATTCCTTGACTGTAGGTTTGTAGTATCATTTAATCCTTTCACTGTTCACGGGAGGTTTCGCAGTTCTACATGAGGTCAATGGCTTTGATTCTGTTGTGGCCGTAAATTCAGATTCGCAATCCAACTTTCTGAGTGTTATTAGACTTAACTTCTGATGGTCTGTGCCGGCCTTACGTGACCATTCCAGTGAGTCTGGGGACACATGTTTTATTTTTCTTGCGTTGCAACCAATTGAATACTGTGGACAGTGATTCGGTGCCGTGAGTACGTCATTCGTTTTACAGCAGTTCTTGCCTGGATTCCGTCAGAATTCGGTGGATTTTACTTCGGATTTTCGCCATCATTTATAGTTCACCTAAGGAAACCCATGGGTCTCCTCAGGGTCTATTGGTATGAGTAAATTTGAGCATTTAATGATTTTCACCCAGTCTCCGTTACATATTTAAATTGTTGTTGGTAGTATACAGTGTATTTCACTTTACATGGAAGCACCCCTGTATTTTCTTTGTTTTTGTATGAATCGATTTGAATTTTTTACCAGTTGTACAACTCACCAAGATGCATCTATTCATGTCCTTGAGCGCAAATGACGTTTTTAGCCTGGCCTACTACGATCAAGAACATGGGACGCATTGTCAATATTTTCCATCGCGTTAGAGTTACAGCAAAAAGTTATTAAGAACAGTGGTTTAGAATCAAAAGAATACCCCAGATACCGATTTTCGTTTAATAATTCGAATTTTTAATTTTTATCCATTAATTTGTCAACGTCCTAAATTTCAACTTTTAATTTGGTATCAAATGGTGCCATGGAGAAACAACATTTTTATTATTGTTGCAAACGTCATTAGCTAAATGGCTGAATTACGTTTAACTGTTGCTTAGAAAGTAGAAATAATTATTTCAGGTTATTCGGCCACTTTGAGTTTACGAATTCTCTGTGATACCTGGACACACTTATCGTTAGTTAAAATATTCGTCGACCCCCCCCCCCCCCCGTTTTCGTTTTTTAATTAACGTTTAGTACATAAAGAACTGCACACCGTCTTCTCTGAGGTAGCTTAGCCGATAATTGTATCCACGTAGTCACTTGATTTTAAGAGTATGAGCCGAAGAATCAAAATAGGGCATCAATATGCACCATTTAAAGTATTCGATATTTGTATTTCCTTATTTATTAAAGAAGTGGCCTCATGTATATCCTTTGCAAACCCATGTACTTAGTAGCTTTGATAGAAGGCGGTCACTTATTTCAAAACTGAAATATATTAACTGACGCTATCAATATTGACTTATAAAAGCAATACTGAATTGAATATAAAGTATTCTACACAAAAGGAAAGGCTCAGCAGCTGTAGCATTAGTAACACCATTTCAAGCAAATTTTGAGAGGATACAGAAAATTTACAAATATCTTGTAACAAAATTTTACGTTATTAAGTCAATTCGTCCTCCCTCATAATATTCCCGAGGTAGGCGAGTCGATACAAATGGCAAAATCAACTTATCTTTGCCGGTAGACTATTTAGCAGAGATTATTTCCTTCATATCCATAATAATGCGCAATCACCATGGTTTCTGTCAGTTTAATAATGACTAAAATTCAAACGTCAAAATTTAACCGCGGTTAAATTTATGTCAAAATTTAATCGCTTGTGCATAATTTTAACATGATTATTAAAGGTACTTCACCAACTGAATTTGATCTATTTATTCGGGAAATAATCACTCCGAACATCCCGCGTGCATGTAAACTAACCTGAATAAATTTTGACGATTTTCTGTCAGAATGTTTTGCTCTGAAGAAATATATCTCGTAAATTTTCCGCTTCAAAATCCCTCGTGCTGCGCACTCGGGATTCTTGTTGAGCGGCAAATTTACTTGACAAATTTCTTAGCAAAACATTCTGACAGAAAACGTCAAAATTTAATCGGCTATTTTAATGCACTTGGGATATTACTGTTGATTATGCCATAGCGTTTAGAAACATCGCCTATAGAATATATCATTAAAAATCTGGTGTGATACACTCACACAACTTCCTTTTACAGCGATCTTATAATTAGTCAAAAATTTCATTTTTAATTTTTAACCATTTGTTAAAAATTTTCAAAAATTACAAATTCTACAAAAACGGTACAAAATCGAGTGTTAGTTGAAGAGACAAATTTTCTCTAGAATTTTAAGGTGAATTCAAAAATGTAATAATATACCGGGTGTTTTATTTAAAATAGGAGTTAATAAAAAAATAGAAAAAAAAACAAAAGAAACCCACTTTAGAAGTATTCAACTGGAAAATCACCTATCTCACATCAATACACATTAAAAATGTAAGAAAAATGTAAAATTTAAAAAAAATCGTTAGAGCCGTTTTTGAAAAAATCGAAAAAAAACTGAAAAATCACAAGAGTAAACACCTACTTCCGGTTATGCGATTTTCTTCAAAAGCTTGCTGTCTCATCTACATAGTACACAAAACTTATATATGAAGTTTCAATGCCATACCTCTTTTCGTTTTTGAGATATTCTGTTCACAGACACACAGACACACAGACAGACAGACAGACAGACAGACCAATGAAAAAAAATATGTTTTTTGGGATCAGGGGACTCTAAAACGTGAAGATTTGTTGAAAACTCAATTTTGGGGTGAATCCAATACTTCCTTTATAGTAGTAAAAGGAAGTAAAAAGCTACAAATATACTCTGCATCAAGTTGAAAAAATCGAAAAAAAACTGAAAAATCACAAGAGTAAACACCTACTTCCGGTTATGCGATTTTCTTCAAAAGCTTGCTGTCTCATCTACATAGTACACAAAACTTATATATGAAGTTTCAATGCCATACCTCTTTTCGTTTTTGAGATATTCTGTTCACAGACACACAGACACACAGACAGACAGACAGACAGACAGACCAATGAAAAAAAATATGTTTTTTGGGATCAGGGGACTCTAAAACGTGAAGATTTGTTGAAAACTCAATTTTGGGGTGAATCCAATACTTCCTTTATAGTAGTAAAAGGAAGTAAAAAGCTACAAATATACTCTGCATCAAGTTTCCTGTGTTAGAAAGGTTTGTTTTCTTTCTAATAAGAGATTGCATAACAACTGCTTTAAATCAATATGCATTCAGTTTGAATAATAGTTTTGGTCGAAGCCGAAAAGTCCATATTGTATTTTTTCAAGTACTGTTGAAACACAATGTCTTATTGTTATACTAAATGTGACATTTATAAGATTCTATTGCTAACATTTCAAAATTATCAGCAAAGGATTTGTTCTCAAATAACTACGTACGGTCACAAAAATGTGACTATTATATATTAACTATCCGAAACGTCAGACAGTGTATGTTTTTTTTCATAAATAGTTAATTTCGCAAAGCGTAATATTAAAAGTACTTCTATAATAAATATTGTGAAATGTGTTTTGTAATTTGGTTTTATCATTTAGCTTTTGGTACTTGAAAGTGAAATTATTCAGCGCTCTTTGACTTATTCCGCAGGCTAACATATTTACCTCAAAATTAAATTATAGCCCGACTAATTTTAATTCCAATGTAATGTAATGTAATATTGGTACTTTTGAAACAACAAAGTTGTCAGTAATCCTGTTTTTGCTCCTGAACGCTGTAGTTCAATCTGGCGCGTTTGAAATTATGAATAATCTACGCTTACAGCGTTAAATTCTTCCACTCGTATTTGTACATAAATTAAAGCCACAGTGTAAAATTTATTTCGTCATTTTTTTTCGGTATCACCCAGGCATTGAACAAATTAAATAACTTTATGCATTTTAAATAAATATACATAAATGTTAACCATGAGTAAAATGTAATGCATAATTAAAGTGTACGGCAATAACATACCTTTCAATACCATTCATTAACAAAGATAGTTACTAAATCTTAAAAGCATGCAGTGATACCTTCATTATTCAACCAACCAACTTAATATATGTAAAATGGAACACTCTGCATAGAAGTGGAACTGAATAGAAACAAAACAAAATTATTTAGTGTTATTCTTACTTTTAAATTATGACTGGTTTATAATTGATCTAAAAAGTGGAACGTCTGCGAATAAAAGTCTTTTTGCATCATCGACCGAACCTTCTGCTTTAGAATGAGTAATTTAGATCTGTATCAAACAAAATGTCCAGCGGAGTGCTGCAGGAATCTCTGAAGTCGGTTTCAAATATTCACATTACGTTGAGGACACAAAAAGTTATGGTAACTTCAATCGCAACGGTGTTGATTTTCAAAATGACCTCAATTCAATCAAATTTTGGTGTAATAACTGGTTAATACCACTCAACTACGAAAAATGGAAAATTCGCCACTAACTATCATAGTCTGTACAGAGTACAAAAGTGGTCAGTATAGGGAATTCTATATATTCACTAAACAAGACCTTCACAAATCATTCGCCGGTAGTGATGCCGCAGAGGCGAGATAATTCTCGGCATCGCGTGGTCTCTTTTCGTCTCGAAATTTGAGATCAAGATTAACAGCTTTCTATGTCGAATATTCGAGACGAGATTAATTTTTCTGACCTTTAGACGTATGAATCAAACCTACATTCCTTAAATCTAGGACCTAATGATCCACTGTTTTGCACTTTCAACAACAGTGGCATAAATATCATCATGGAAATCTAAAAAGGTTAATACACAGAACACATGGTTATTTTGACATTATGTAGTAGCTCCCTGCAACTGCCTCAGTTCGGTACGCAGATAAAAAATCGGGAACCGGAGTTCCATATCGAAAGCGGGTAAAGTCTTGTTGCAACACTATTTACTGGAGAGAGCTGTGAAATAATATATTATATTTATATATGACCTCATTTCTAACTTGTCATCTCTGCGTGGTCTCCTTTACTGACAGATGATTGGGATTGCTGTTGAAAGTTCAACGATTAGAAGAGTCCTGCATCTAAAAAAGTTCAGGTATGGACAACGGTTACCAAAACTAAAAATGTTTCCCTTCGCACGTATTTTAATCAACCATTTTCCACATATGTCTACACCAATGTTTTCAGAGAATATCTATAATTATTTAAGGGGACCAACAGAAAATTGAAGACAAACTGTTTTGTAAAGACATCTCGCCGTAAAAATGCTCTTGTCAATAGAGCATTTGGATGTTATTCTTTATTATTAATAATAAAAACAACTGACGAATATGTAACTGTACAGTTGGGACCACATCTTGGAGTAGTAAATAACAGATATCTTGTAACCCAGGGGTTGTTTTGTCACCCCCGGGTTACCAGTTTTACGTGCTGCCACGTTTGTGTGATATAGGGGTTGGTTTAAACCCGTAAATCACTATTTGCAAGTAGGGGATTGTAACTCATCCGCTGTCCCCTGTATGGTACCTTAAGGGTGGTAAGGGCTAGATTTGATTAAATAAAACACCCACAAAAGAAAAAATAACTTATATTATAAGAACTTAAAAATATGGATCAAGTACAAATTAATTTTACCCTATCTCATCAATGGTTAATTAACTGTAGCTTCGTAAAAGGTTGATCAAAATCATGCTTAATTTTTATGACATCAATTTACTTTGGAAGGGAAGAATAAACATAGCAGACCTGCTTTTAGTTGGTTAAATAAATACCATAAATGACTGACCTTCGCCCAGATGCCGTTGCTAGAACTTGGAGGGTGAATGTTAATTTTATTCATTTGCGGTACGCTCGAATTGACTTAGGAAATTTAAATATGTTCGGCTAGATTTTATATCCCCTGGTTGGTATTCCTTGAATTTTGAGTGGCTTAGCACAACACTTGCTCACATAAGTTTTAAATAGAACTTTCAATTTTGACTTCGATTATTTTGCGGAGCACGCGGCTCGCGCCGTTGTTACGAATTTTTAGCGCCGAAGCGCCTTAGCGCTAACCCAATTTATCTCGCGGAATCCGGGGAAGACTGCCTGCCCAGTTCGCGTTACCCAAAAAGTAATTTTCTTTCGTGAAGAGCCGGGAGTTCCCGTTTTGCCAACTTGCCAAAATGACTTTATTCTTAGCGGCTCTTGGTACTGCATGAAACCAAACTGACTCAACGCTTATCACAGTACAGAAATTGCATGTTTGCTGCAGCCCGATTCTTTGAAAATTCTGCCAGTAAGTTAATATCGAATTTCTTTGACTTCCCGGATGCAATTCAACCGTTGCTTGGATTATAACAATGTAACCTTTTACGTGCTTAGTAAATGAAATTTTTGCAGGGACGGCTTCGATTTATTCTTCCTCAAGACAACTTAAAATTTATAAGGTTTATAATTATAAACGCAATTTCTTGCGGGTTGTTACAATCTTATAAATTATTAAAGAAAAAACACATTTGTATGTTTTCTGAGACTGCGAAAAGCGGAAAGTACAGTACAGAATATCAGAACTATATCCTATTCTATAATAGTGGCGCAGAGGCGGGCGTGAGTATACTGATACATGAAAAGCTTGAACATTTAATAGAAGCCGTAAAATCTCTGGAACAGATTAGTATACATATTATCTTACATGGAAATTGTATAAACTAGTCATTTTATATGATGACTACGCATTTTCTCTAATTTCACAAATTGCTTAAATACCGGCGAAATTGCACCCATTATATAGAATGTCTAGGCATTTTATACCCTTATACCCAATAATTGTCATCACAAGTCTGTGTGTTGTTCTAACTTGTTTACTTTAGTTGCAGTCTTTGATCCTGTATGTTTTAAGCATCCTTACATTATGTAATTTCTCCCTATTAGTTAGGTTAGCGAATTATCGATTGTTATCAGTTGGCCTGTATCTGGTGATGAGTTCACTGGTCGTTTCCTGATGCCGGTGATGAGCTCGCATATCATCACAACAACCGTTTACTTTAAAATTCCGCTAAAATTTTTTGGTTGTTACTAAAATGTGTAGCCATTATCATAAAATCAATAAGTAGTGATCGTAATTTAGTAAACATCAATGATAAATCAAGTGTTGGTGATCTAACAAATGTTTCTTTTATGTTTACGAGAATACCGCGAGATAGCGAACATTTCAGTATAGGAGATTTTGTTGTTGGGGCTTTCGTAAACATAAAAGTAAAATATTTCGATGTCACTAACGTCCTTAATCGATTTACCAGTGCTGTTCACTGGATCACGATCACTACGCATTGTTTTTGTGGTCATGGCTACTTAATATACTTTCACAGTTTAAGGCAACTCAAAACTCTGAGAGGAGTTTTAAGGTTAACGGTTACTTCCACGAACCAAGAGTACATTATTTTTACGCTCTTTAGTTTCCTTTTCAATACTAATCCAACATTTCAAAACAATGTATAGATAACGAAGTTAAGTTTAAAAAAATCTTAAAGACAGTTAAAGTGCTTCTTATGGTCAAGTTTCTGTAATAGTTTGCAAGTTTTATACTCCTATAGTCGTAATCATTATCAAATATGTGAATCTTTAAACTTTTCTGAGCATGCATTGATTTTTTCCACAGTCCACTGAACCACGGAGCCTATATAAGTTGCATATCGGTTACGCGGTTACAGTACTTCTGTAAAAACCGTCGCAGGTCCTCATTGTGTTACTTTCATTTTAGTATGGCAACCGAAAGGTGTATAAATAGCCCTGACAAATTTTGTACATATTTGGTGGTGAACACTGGTTTTAGAGGGTCACTTTACACCTAATATAACTGACGTTGAAAAGGAAGATTAATTTGTTTTAAAAAGTGTAGTGGAAAGCTTTCTACCAAATCATAAATCACACGATTGCCAGAACTTTTTTCAGAATATTTTCGAAAAGCTTCGCAATATAGGTTGCAATATGAGCATCAGAATTCGCTTTTTACCTACCTATTTTCATTTCTCCCCAAAAATCTTGGAAAAATGAGCGAAGAACAAGTTAAGGCATTACATGAAGACATAAAGGAAATGGAGCAAAGGTACCAGGAAAGATAAAATACCAACATGATGGCTAGCTATGGCTGGTATTTAAAAAGAGAGAAACCTGGTTCTGTGCATAGAGGAAAAACGTTTTAAACAAGGAGACCAACATCTGATTCATGCAAGTTTTAAAATTTTGATTAATACATGTTAGTATTTACCCATTTTTTGATATATGAAGATGTAATCCTATAAATGTGTCATTACTAAATTCAATAAAGTTATATACTTTCGTAAAATACACTCCCTACTTATTTCTTCAATTGTGATGTATCTAATGAGAAGAAAAATGCGTATATAGAATACACTAACGTAAGAACACGAGAAGAATACAACAAATATAAAGAAACAAGAAGTAGAGTAAATAATTCAAGTAAACTACCTAAAAAGACTGCTAAAGAAAGTTTTTAGTTGATACGGAATTTGGAATTGAAAATCAAAAAATATATTGAAGATACTAAGAAATAGGAGACAACCCATCAACGAGAGAGTACAAATAAATACCATCAAAATAGGAACCTGGGTAGCTTATTTTGTAAAACTGTATCGCAACTCTGAAACAGACAACGACGTACAACGGGAATGGGCACATATACCTCAGGAAACTAATAATAATGAAAAAATTATGTTAGGGGATGTGCCAAGAACTATGAACAAAGTGAAAAGTTTAAAATAGCTAGAAATTGACAATGTCACTGTAACGATTACTAATTTATGCAACTTGATTTTATATTCAAGATCAATCTGGTTATTTTACGTTATTGTGGATAGCTCTAGCCGAGGGTTCGTTAACAGCTGAACTAAGAGATAAGCTTGAATCAAGAACTGATATTTATTTTCTTCCACTATTGTACAGAACAAAGTGTCTTCTGAGATTATCTACACAAGAAAGAAAATAAAACAAATAATGATGATAACTCCAAATTATAAATTATTCCGGTATCTTGGGTGGCCCTGGTGGAGCTGCACTGGCTGACTAGAGATATTGGCGATTCGTACCTAGTCCTGTGATTCAGGTAGCTGTAATCAGAACAACATTAAGTAATGCACATTTTAACTTCGTCGTCCCAGAGTTGTTGCGGATTTTAGACTTGATTAGGCGAGGGCTGAAATGATTCTAAGTTAATTAGCAGCCGCTCCAGACTGAACAAACGCGAAAGCTCCGCCGCGTTAGTAAAATTAATTTCATTTCAGACGCCGAGAATGACCTTCTGGAACTAGCGCTCGTCGATGGCTGGCCGGCGAAACTGGAGCTTTTGGGGTCCGCTCGCTTTGCAATTCAAATACTATGCCAGCTTGCACTTTGCGAATTATTGAACTGAATTTAAGTGGTTTTGCATATTGGGCTGGCGGACCTTCTGCGGCGGGTTTTCCGAAAGAATTATTTATTAACAGGATGGTTTCATGGGCTATTAGACAGGGATCCAGGTCGGGCTTTTGAGCGGCTAGATTTTCCTTTGCTCTAGAGGGTTCATAGGATACGGTGATTTATCAGCGACAAGATCTTCCTTTGCGCTGGAGGGTTAATAGGTTATTCAGCTGCAAGATTTCACATTGCGCTAGAGGGTTAATAGGACAGGGTAATTTATCAGCGGCTAGATCTTCCATTGCGCTGGAGGATTAATAGGTTATTCAGCTGCAAGATCTTCCATTGCGCTAGAGGCTTAATGGAACAAGGTGAGTTAGGATTGCTTCTGCAGTTTTACTAACATAGGCAAAGGGAGAATTCTGGTCAAGTAAAGATTGCTCAAGCAGTTCGACTTCTCCGTTAGGCTGTAGGAATCGAACTTGTTTCTGGACGCTGAGGATTCTCCTTTTATACTCTTTCGAGATGGCGGACCTGGTAAATCTAGAGTGTGGTTTAAAACATACCTACTAGTTAAATGCGTGGATCGAGCGACGCGGCGAAACTTGCGCAACTCAAAA
>OW679194.1:215474649-215660293 GCA_940337035.1 Agriotes lineatus
AAGGGGGAATTCTGGTCAAGTAAAGATAGCTCAAGCAGTTCGACTTCTCTGTTAGGCTGTAGAAATCGAACTTGTTTCTGGACGCTGAGGATTCTCCTTTTATCCTTCGAGACGGCGGACCTGGTAAATCTAGAGTGTGGTTAAATAGTTAAATGCGTGGATCGAGCGACGCGGTGAAACTTGCGCAACTCGTTGGCTTCGCACCTTCCCAACACCGTCTTATCAACAAAATCTCTTTGGAATTCTTCCAGTTTTTATTATCTTCCGTATTGCACCAAATGTTTTCCTGACACGAATTTTTGTGGCTAGATTGCTTTTAAAAAATTGATAACGGTTTTAAAACGTATTGATACAATTTGTACAGGAGCTATCGTCACATCACCAACTTAATGCTAAATGTCCAGGAGGAGAGAAATAAATAACAAGTATGTTTCAGAAGATTGAGGTATCCGGATCAATACCACTGGAATAGAAAAATAGTATATCAGTACCGATATATAAAAAAGGTTAAAATAATGACCCTCCTAATTAATTATTGAGGTAATAATTTATTGAGCTCTATCATTTAAACTCTAACTAAAATATTAACGAAAAATTGCTGACCAGGTGACCAAATTCGAAAAAAGCAAGAATTTATGCCGCGCAAATGGACAGTGGATGCAATTTTATTCTTATACCAGTTGAAAAGTCCAAAAAGCCTTTGTTTTTATGTTTCGTCGACTTAAAACAGGCATTTGATCGAATAAGATTACTTGATCTAATTTATTGCAGCTCTAAGACGAAACAACCTTAGCATAAATCACCTATAAATAGTTAACGATGTTCGAGATCGAGGATCGACACTAAAGAGACCAGGTCGATAGGACAAACCGAAAAAGCTTGGCAAAATGGACTAAGATGCAAATACTTGATATCAGAAGACCATTAAACAGACCTACGAAAAAGTGGTGTGAAAGCTGGACGTCAACATCGCAAGAAAAAGAATGAACACCGAAATCAACAGAATGCAGTCCTACTCTACTACAAAGAGGAAGAAGAATAAGACGAGAGAAGAATATGTTGATATGCATTATGATTTGGATGTGAGAAAGATACCTGCTCAATGGATTCCACCTGTCAGAATGGGATTCGTCAAACATTTTGGATCGTATTGTAACTATAGGCGAAACGCGTACTCAACTATACAACTAGAATCAAGTAGCGGTCAAAGGGATGAAAATACTGGTTCCAATCGCCCAAAGAAGTTTCATGTCCAACAATTTTCAGGTAAGGTTCTAGGTTCAATTTCTTTGGATCAAATTCTGATTATTTAGAACTCGATAAAATGACGACAGCAGTATACTGCTGTGAAAGCAAATAAACAATTTTAAATTAAATGAAGTTTCAAAGTCCTTAATTATTTTGTAACATGCTCAAATTAATGTGTTTGAAACTGCACATTACTATTTAGTTGTTTTTTATTACATTGCAATTATTAGGATCATTACACTGTAGCACATTAATTAGTGATATTTATAATTAACTAACAAACAACCTGTGATGTGAGTCTCTATATTTTGTTTGCAATTCAGAAACAGTCACGTAGATAATTAGTGGTCAATTAGTTGTTTTGTTTATCAAATGTGTATTTACAGATAATTGTATGCGAATAGTAATCCAACTCTATATCTCTACGCAATAATAAACATGTTTAATAAAACGAAAAAGGGATTTTTTCAGTAGATAAGGTGAGCAAGATTTATTAACTTATTTGAAAATAGCAAATCACATTCAACTGCAAATGAACTTCAGAGTGTTTTAAGTTTTTGTGTTACTCTATTTTGCTGTGGAATTCTTTGCATTGACACGAAAAGTAGATCTGGTTAGCTGAAAGATTAATAGCACAGCTTGCGGCCAGACAAGGATTGTTTTTAATGTTGTTGCATGTTCTCGCTGCAATCTTCAACCTAGACACTAATTTCTGTCTGTACATAGGGCAATGATGGATGGACAAACACAATCCGTGTCGATTACTTGATAAGATACACGCACAAAATATAAGGTCGGTTCACAGTTAGAGATCGCAGCGTGTAGATGCCACACAGCTGCGCTGAAAGCAATTTGAAAACTTGCCTGATTGCGGGGTCATTGGATTAAAACAGGATTATTAAGACTATTTGTCGCTTACAAAAACTCCCCTAAGTCACACATTAGGCAAAACAAGAATATCACCCATTATGACATTCACATTCAAATTCGAATGTACAGCGAAGCCTCCTTAGAATGATTAATATCGCTCTCTTTTGTTACATGAGTCATTGTGACCTTATTTTTACTAATTATAGCGAACATTAATTTGGTAAAAAATTGAATACGCTAATGCAAACACGATAATGGAAATTGTTTTTTATAACCTTGCTGATGGTGGGCTACACGTAGGTACACAATGGTACGATCAGAAATCATAATCAACTAATAATTTTAACCGCATTCAGGACAGCCTTGCGTGCTTGTGGAATGAGCTGAAATTTGTACTGCCAAACCTGTGCGGTAAGTTCTACCTAACTATGTGTTAAAACGTTAAGGAATTAATGAAGTGAATTGAATTTGATGGCCACTAGAGCTTCCGTTAGTCGAATATATCCAATGATATGGGAGTCCTAGATCTAACGCAATACAAATTAACCCAAATGTTAAAATTGTTTTCAACAATCTAGTGCTTGGCATTATAAATAAATTGGAAATATATATTACAAATAAAATTTGCTACGGACAAGGGAGGTGCCCTACTTAGAGTAACTAAATATATGTAGAAGCAAGAAGGCGTAGGATGAAAAGAACAGTATTCGTCAGTATTCATTACCAGTTTCGTACAGAGCAATAACTTAGCAAACAACTTGTTTCTGTAGCATTGACTGATGTTCTGTCTTAAAGTTTGAATATGATTAAGGTTTGTTATAACTTTGTTTAGAACATGGACTATATGATTTTTTTCCAGCTTAACTCTTAATTTAACTCTGTATATGTTGATTGTGTTCCCGCATGCTGCCAGAAAAATAATTGTTGAAAATTTCAGCAAATTCTCCAAGGTTAATATTAAAGGTATTTATATGAACTAAGGGTATGCGTAGACCTAGATGCATTCGTTAATTTTTCCATTAAAAATTAAAAATGAGGAATGTGCTTCAGCTAATACCGCAGTTCAGCGTTATTGACTTACCGTGTTCTATAATTGATATTTTTCAAAAAACTAACCGGAAAAAATATGTCTGTAGGTGTAGATGATAGTATTATTTTTCTCAAGTTAATTCGCTGTATACCATCATTTTGCTTGTACTATTACCTTTATCGGTTGCCAAGTATCCTAAATGAGTCTATATAACTTATCTTCGCTACATCGCCATATAATTTCCAAATTTCCTGAATTACTTATTCCAAAAGTAGAAATGACTAAATTGGAATATTTTAACTGTAATCTCTAGTTTGTGAAATTGGTTTCGATCATACCTAGCTGGCAGGCCAGAATCCGTTGTAGTTAACAGCTACGCATTCCAAGCTACTCGTGTGAGTTTTTGGTGGGCCGCAAGGATCACACTTGGGTCATACGTTGTTCATCGCGTTCATTGGCGATCTTACCTTTAGTTTAAAATCCTCCTTTTTGCTATATACAGATGATCTAAACTATTTAATAAAATAAATTCGCTCGCGGACTGCCTACCTCAGTAATATGTCTAAATATAAACAAATGTCACAACATATATTTTAACACTGATAGGCCAAATATTGATTACGAGTACAAGCTGGATGATAAATAATATGCTTGGCGAAGTGTCTGACATACGAGATTTGGGTGTTCCATTTAACGACAATAATTCTTTTAACATACATGTTTGAACATTCCAGTAAAGCCAAAAAAATTTAGGCTTTATGATTCGAGTAGCCAGAGACTTTCAAAATACTGATACTTTGAAATTATTGTATTTTGCATATGTACGCTTGAATATTGTACTTTCATTTGGACTTCTTACTACCAAATATGTGTAAACAAAATAGAACTAATTCAGCGAGCTATTAGATTTGTTATGAATAAATTTGATGTGAGGTCTAATTATACTTGTAATTTATAGTCCGTTATAACTTGTCTTTGAACATAGAAAGATGCTTAGATCTTACAAAACTCTTCAAAGAAATTCCTGGTTTTAACAATGATTGCACAATAATACCACGAATTCACGTTTACTTTAAACATTTCCAGTAGTTTGGCATGATCAGTACTAAACTAATTTTCTTTACTACAATTTTTTATATCTCTGAAATACTGATATTTTTTCCAGTTTATATCTAGCTTATTGGACTTCTTCCATTGTCTCTGGTGTTTGTCTCATATTATTCCAGTGTCCAAAATGACACCATTCAGAGAATATAACTAAGTTTTTGCATGACTACTGTATTAAAATTCATACTCACCGCTTGAATGATTTGTACTGCTCTAGTGTATAAATGTGTATTAAAAAACTCATTTTTTTCACCTTTTTGCACCTTCTTTCAAAAGATTTAAGTTCAATTTTGAATTATTTTGGTACTAGTTTTATCATGCACAAGTATAAACTGATTTTTTTACTTACATAGTTTTAATATCGTAAGAATATCGTACCTTTTTTACTACGTAAAACAAGCATTGTAGCATTTGACTGAACAATTTTACAATAATATTATGTAGCTAACATTTTGTGTTTGGACTTATTCTTTTATTGCAGATAACTTTCCCCATAGGATTTTTCTCTAAAGTCAATATTAAAGATTATTACACACAACTGTCACATGACTGATATCAGCCAATGAAAACCATGCATTTTTTTAAAATCGACCAATCCCTAACTGATTGGCTGATAAGCGCCCGTGGGCTGCTTACCAAGCGATAAGCTCCCTAGGGATGATTATCGACCCCGTGGATGGTGTCATAATTAGAAGTATAACTGCAGGAAACATGCAATTTGAATTTTTTGGCATTATTAGATCAATTTTAAATCATAATTTGTATACGGGTTTGGTGTAATAATCTTCAAATATAAACGCGGGCAACACACTTACATATAATTTTGCCCGTACCAAGAGTCATCGTGCTGGTTGCCCTTAGAAAACTGCCCTCGGGCAAGCCCTCGGGACCGTTTTCATTGCAACCAGCACTCGACCCTTGGCGTGTGCAAAATTATCGGTAAGTATGTCTTGCCCTTGTTATATTACTATTGATAATTCTCGCTGCAGCTATTTCCATAATTTCTTAGTTTCTAAACAAATGTCAAATTACAAATTTCTCCAACTCTTTATAAAGAATGACCTTTCACCGAAAAATTAAAAATAAAAAGTTTTTCCTCTTACAAACTCAATCCGGGGACACCTTCTGTATAGAGTGTGCTCTTTTTGTCAGATATATTGGTAGCGTCTGTATTATGTAACATACAGGATTGGTTAACTTAGCAAAGTTGATCATTATTTCGAGGAGATCTTGATGCCGAGTTTAAACTTAACCAAAATTCCCACCCTGAAATATACTAAAAAATTCAAAAGCTGACGAATTATGTAATGCCAAATTATTACACAACCACTAGTATTAATATAAAAGTAAAAATCTGTGTTTGTCAATCCCCTTTCGTATGATTAAAGAAAATCAACAAAAAATTCATGGCGGTCTTAGTCTTTGAGATGTTTGCAAGTTTCTCTTACTTCGCGAAAATTAAAAATGCCGTGGAATTTTGTTATGAATTTATTTAATTATACGAAAAAGGTTCTACAGGCATCCATATTAATTTTAGTCCAACGCTAGTGGTTATGGAATAATTTGAATATTAAAAAATCATCTGGTTTAAATTTTGCGGTATATTTCAAGAAAGTGGGAACTTATATCAAATTTACAGGCTGCTTTGCTAATTTATGCAATCGTGTATGTTCCGCAGTAAGAAGGCTATCAATATATTTGACAAAAGTTAGCACTCTATATTACTATGTTATATATTTTTATTTGAAATCGGTATTAAAGTACCTCGAAATCGTCATTAAAATATGAGAAATCAATAGTAAAGTAATCCATTCGTTTAAGACTTTTTTTGTAGGTGGCAAGGCGACAGGTAAACGTCAACCGACGTTAACATAACCTACAAATGTTGGTTAAAATGTTGTAATTTCACGATTTCTCGATTTCAAATAAAACATAATATACTCCTCTGCACTGAAGTTTCTTTTTATTTAAAATAAACTCCAGTACCTTGGTAAACAAACTACTATTGTCTTGCTTCCTTACTGCTACATAACTTCCAATAAACTTTCGAAAGGATCCTATATTATCTAGAGTTCTCACGTATATTTCTTTGTTTTTCTTGAAAATAGGTAGTCATAGGTACATTCTTCTGGTATAATTTTATGAATCCAGCACATATTAAAGAATCTTAGTACTAAACGTACTTCCACAATTTGAGAGAAATTTAATAAGTTGAGTAACAAAGTGGTCACTGCCGGCTGCTTTCCTGATTCCACTTTGATTTAAAACTTCTTCTAATATGACACTTGAAACTTATCTGTCCCGCCTGATTAATTTTATTTTTGTTGTTTTTTTTGACACTTTCTTCTTTTGTCTATAGTTGATAAAAGTATTTAGCGATGTTTTTTTATATGTAGATGTAATGCTTCCCCGATCTTCTTCTTCTGGGCTATCTTTTACGTCACATTTTGCAGACTTTGTACATTACCTTCGATAACCATACTCAATAGCTAGATTCTATTCAGTCACACAATTTATTTTTACAGCAGAGCAATTTCAAAATTGGCATGCTGCATAATTTCAAGGTTTACGAGTATAACTAACTGCTCATTTTATAACAACACCAATGGATTTGATACCAATTTTCCCATACAACCACTTTATTATTTTGACTTAATACTATACTTGTCAACAGCAAGCCAAATAAAACTAGAGACTGAATTATGCAATACTAATGATAATGAAGATTTAAAAAAATAATATAACCGACACCAGACTTTATAGGTAGGTACTATAAATTCACTGCAAGGCATTTTGACTTTGAATTTCTACAGCTGGCAATGAAAAATGTAGGTTATTTTAGTATTTATTGAGCTGTTGGATAAAATTATGTATGGTACGTCATTATAATATTCATTCAAGAAAGCCCCACACTCGGTCTGACCGGCTCAAGAGTTCAACGTTTCTTGCTCGACTTGATTGTAAGGTATCACATATGCATCATAAATAACTATTATTATATGAACACCAGTAATACGAAATGTCAAAAAAATTACGTAAAAACCGCTTATTTTATTAACTTCAGGAATACCATTGTTACGGCATTATTAATTAATCGTCAGGTCGATTTAATCGATGTTTGCAAGTTTCAGATTTTTATAACAATCTTGAAATCGCCGAGATCTCCACTTTAACAAATTTCATCTACAACTGTCACATAATAAGTGCATTATGTATCCAATCCTAAATACATAAAGCGAGGTTTTTTTTTCAAATATTAGGCTACATTGACACTATCGTCAAGTTAATACAAGTGTGATGTGTTCATTTAAAACGTATACGTTTGCTCAAGTATGAAGTTCGGAGCAATGGAGAATTAAGTAGCAACATTTCTAGGAATAACAAATCCAGAAAGATACACCGGATATTGTTTGCCACACTATGGCAAAATGCCACGAAGGATGGAAATGATAAAAGGTTATACTTCTGATTCAAGGAGAAATAGATGGAAACCGCTAGAAATATTTTGAAACAGATCAATCCAAATCCTGTTAGTAATTTGCGGGCTTCTAACCCATGTGCTTCTATTAGTGCTTTTCATTTCGATATTGCTAATACTCCTATAAATTTCACAAATTGCAATAATATTGCAATAATTTCTTTAGTAAGTAAATAAATACATCATTGTGTTGATGAAAGTTGTTCATTGATACTTTTATAAACGTTTGAAAGTAAATATCAATTGATAAATGGGACATATATTGTCAAGTTGATTAAACTTAATAGTAAAGAAAGCAGTTAGGTACCTGTCACTATCAAATCTATGTAATTGTAGATATAATACTGTATGTGGCGGGCATTTAATGATTACAACACTATCCTTTGGCTCGTGCGTAGACTTCATGGTCGTGTAATACAGCCTACATTTATGTTTGTCAAATAAAATACAATTTTCTACGATCGTGTAAAAATTACAACCTTCTGCACAGTTTCTAGTGGCAAGTGGCGTTTATATAACTCGTAATGTTTTCCTACGTTGCGATTACAACAATGTTAGTTGTATCATGCCTTACCGTAAATTTGAATGTCAACATAACCTAGAGCATCTAACACAATGTGACGTAAGAAGTGTCACTGAACTAAGTTTAATTATTTCTGATACGATCGGAGATACAAAATCTGTAGAGGGGTTTACACGGAACTGCCCTCGGTCGAATTAGATGCATTTGCAAATTTAAAAAAAAAATGCATTCCGCTGGGGTTTGAACCCCGCCGCATCTGCGTAGCGATTGTAACTGCATCGATAAGTCGAACTGCGCTTATTGAAATGAGTGCAGCGCGCGTCTCTATTTAACGGAACGGTCTTATTGTTGACACGTTTAGACTCTTTTGTGACATTATACTGTTTCTATTGAGTCCTATTTTCGGCAAGTGTAAAGCCTGACCGATGTGAAAATTATTACCTCCATATATTTCAAAGTTAACGCAAAAATAAACAAAACTTATTTTTTTAAGGTGCTTACCCTGTATATATTTGTCTAAAACCTTCTCGGTTTTATGGCAGGTAAACATATAATCTGCATGCAAAATATCGTCATCCTCCAACAAATAGTTTTTGAGTTATACCGCCAATAGACAGACTGACTGACTGCCGGACAAGACAGACAGACAGACAGACAGACAGACAGACAGACAGACAGACAGACAGACAGACGGAATTTAGAAACCTGTTTTTCGTCATCTAGAGACCCTGAAACAAGACCTGAAGAAATCTCGGAAGGTGATTTTTTCACGATTACAATACTCCTTCGTCTTTTAGACGAGAGAAGTAAAAATAGCCTGTGATTACACGTTAATTTTCATGTCTCGTGCATAAACATTCACTTTTAGCACTTGTTGCATAAATAGCTATTAAGACACGTTGCTACTAACGACGTGACTAATGAAATTATTTTAAACGCGTTGCTACTGACGACGTAAACTAGTGAAAACATGTTATTAAACAAGACGTTTTACAAAATTAAAACTGCCAACTAAAAGTCAATTTTACACACTGTCGTAGATAAAACAATTAATTACTTCGCTGCCAATTTTTCGTTTTTTGTTTGTTTGTTTGTTATGAACCTGATCTAGGTATGCCGAGTACCAGGTACCTTACACACCGACGACTGCTGTGGTTTTATGTTCATAGCCCTACTTAGAATTTTGCCGAGACTAAGGCTTTGGTCAGAGTGGCTCCCGTACTCGGCAGTATTTTTTGCTCTACCGTAT
The DNA here is from genome assembly GCA_940337035.1 of Agriotes lineatus. NCBI lineage: Eukaryota > Metazoa > Arthropoda > Insecta > Coleoptera > Elateridae > Agriotes > Agriotes lineatus. Next base: position 215,484,155 of record OW679194.1, read on the forward strand.
ACGGCCGTCATGGAAGTGTACCGTCGAGTTTCACCTACCATCGTTACGAATCAAACACATTTGGTTTTTACGGCCGTGCATGTCAGTCCAGTGGGCATTTTTCACAGAAGTGTTTTACACCGTGTTAAGTCGTTAAATTGTTATTACAAAATGGTTGACAACGAAAAATTAATAGGTTTTGTGTTTGATAGGGAATCTATATGGGATACTTCGCAAACAAAATATCATAATAGAGACGTATCTAAAAAAACCATTACAGGTAATAGTAAAAATGGAATCTACAAGTAAGTACAATAATGAATGAGATAATAATATAGAATTAAATTGAATTAGTATTGTTTAATCGTTTAAAGTGCAAGTAAAATAGGTACCATTATTAGTAATTTAGTTGATGTGTTCACCCTTAAAAAGAAGGAGAGTTATGTACCATCAGCAAATGCCGACAGGCTGACAGATATAAATCGCAAGACCAACGTAATGACCAAGATGATCTTATTACACAAGAAGAACTATCAGCCCAATCACTACGACACTGGTGAATCGACACTAATGCTGACAACAGTCTCTAGAGACTCCGATGCAACAGCTAATATTGTCGTTGAACAGTCTTTAAGTAGAGCAAATACTCAATGAGCACGAAACCAAAAAACTGGAAAAAGGCAGGCTATTTCTCAGTTGCTGTCACTTGAGAAGGAAAAACTTCAGCACTTTAAAAAAAGGAAACTGCCTGTTCGATTAAATCTGCAACGGGTGATAATGGATAAGGAATCCATTGCACCAACTCCATCACCATCATACTCCATTATTCCAGCTCTATCGCCAACAGATTCTTCATCAGCAATAAGCAACGAACCATATTCAAATATCACTAATCTAAATTATGAAGCCCCTCCGTCTATGTATACTGACCATTGTATTTATATTTTATTAGATACAGGGTACAACTGGAGAGAGAAGTGTGGTAGGACTTCATAGGTATTTAAACTGGTTGGCATGTGCAAGTACTATAAATCATGGAAGTGACATATAGAATGTCATACACTAAAGAGTAAAATAATATAGCATTTAAGTGCAAATATTCTTTAGCCATAACGAAGCTTCACATACGAATTCCCGGTGAAATTGTCAAATCAGAATGATGGTCTGCGGAAACAGCAATGATGCCACGGAAAGGCTTTGGACTAGGGAAGTCACGCAATATAACCATAAGAAGATATAACGACGTGCTTGATGTTAATAATAAAAGTGAAAGTGCGGGTTAATTCTCCACATAAAAGCGGGTTAACAAATACTTCCTTTTAGTAGGAAGTCATGCAGTAGTAAATTACTGACAGGATGGTTTTCCACTGGCATATATTTGGCTTTATTTAGATTTCATTGTTTATTCGTCCCAATACTCTCCATTTAATTTTTATATCAGCAACGCCAATGCAAGATAGTTAATCTGAAAGTCGTTTCAACATCGTTAGCTTTTATGACGTCGTCTTTTATAACATCAAATATTTCTGTGTTCTATAGGTTTACATATTTTTATTGTCACCCTAATACAAAAGTGGAAAGTTTTCGGTATTGTAAATAAGTTAATTGAATAATGCAATCCCATTGTTGTTAGCTTTTTACTAAACGTGATAAATAAAATAAATACACGTTCACAAACACGACCGCACTGCACAAAGTTTCTCAGTCACTCTGATCTGTAATAGCACCGATAAATCACTACATGAACTTGCACCGCACTGATATAAGAAGAATATTTAATAATTACTGCTCGAAGCTAACCTGACATTGGGACTTTCTCGGCCTAGTAATCTCGGTTATTCCTGACTATTAGAAGATATTCCTGAACAGCCAGCACAGCAGATTCAAAACTTCAAAGAGAAAACAGTAATTTATAATGTCTCATATTCATAATGTCTTTTTTACAACCACCTGCAGATGGTTTCGGTCGCAAGAAGATAAAACCAACCATAAAATTATTTATGCACCAAAGCCATTGGTCTTCCAGGTTAAATCAATTCTACTGAAATAATCCAGTACGATATCCCCCAGAAAGCAGAAGTGTTAACGTTGCAACTCTAAACTCTGGGTAAATAATTAAAGCATAATCAAAATCCTAACCTTTCGCACTTTTGGTATTAGCCTTTTGCTAAACGCAATAAATAAAATGAATACAAGTTCACAAACACGACTGCACTGCGTAAAGCTCGCAGTTATTCTGATCTATTATACTTTGTCGTACAGCACCACTGAATCTCTACTTGGACTTGCACCACAGTGATATATTTAAGAAGAATATCAACATTAACATAACTCGAGGCTAACATCCCTATGGCTACATTAAAATGCACCAAGGTACTTTTTTTAAAGTTTGCAGGAGCCCATTTTAGAAGTATTCAGCTGGAAAATCACCTATCTCACATCAATACACATTACAAATGTAATACCAATGTAAAGTTTGAAAAAAAAAGTTAGAACCGTTTTTGAAACAATCGAAAAAAACTGAAAAATCACAATAGTAAACTCCTACTTCCGGTTATGGGATTTTCTTAAAAGCTTGCTGTCGCATCTACATAGTGCGCAAAACTTATACACGGTTTTAAGATATTCTGTTCACAGACAGACATACACAGGCACACGAACAGACAGAACAATGAAAAAAAATGTTTTTATTATACCTGCATTAGAGATGGGCGCGTGAGTGAATTTTCGCTCACGTCACGCACGTTTCACGCTTGCTTTAAACAGTCACGTTCACGCACGTTTCACGCTTGCTTTAAAGAGTCACGTTCACGCACGTTCACGGCGTGACACGCCACTCACGACGTGACACGCAGCGTTTATTTCAAAATTTAAATTCAGATAGAACAGAATGTTCAAATTTAAAACCAATGAAAAAACCCTAAAGAGAACTAAAAATATGTTTTGCACCTGACATAATTTACGTGATATGTTGCAATCAGAATAGTTGACATATAAAGAAAAAAATTAAAATTGACTACAATAACTTACGACAAGGGAAAAATACTGATTTCTCGTAAATATATTTCTTGCAGCTGTCTTCAAAGACATCACTTTTAATACTAAAAGCTGTCATTGGAATTGACGTTTCCCTTATTGATATGAGTACAGAAGGTACGAGGGGCGTTCAAAGTGTGTTGCAATTTGGGGGTATCTAGCAAAGTTTAGATTTTCGTGCAAATTTTGTTTGATACATTAGATCTAGTTACCCTTGCTTGCAAAAATTGGTTCTCCTATCTGCTTTTGTTTTCCTTCTGTCAGTTGTGAAATATGGCTGAGTGTAGTTTAAAGAAGTTAGAGTATCGAAGCGTCATCAAGTTTTTGTGTAAAGAGGGTGTAAATGCAAAGGAAATTTTTGATCGCTTATCGAAAGTGTACAGATCGGATGCGCCTTCGTATGCTACGGTCACTAGATGATCTAAAGAATTCAAACACGGCCGTCAGAGCATTGAAGATTATCCAAAGTGCGGAGGACCAAAAACTGCAACGGATGATGAACATGTGTCTCGGGTTGAGTCACTGGTACTTGCAAATAGCCGTATAAAGGTATCAGAAATTGCCCAAGAGATTGGTGTTTCACAAGGGAGTGTTCACAACATCATCCATGTCATGCCACTCTGCACATGTCGAAAGTGTCAGCCAGGTGGGTGCCCAGAAATCTTTCTATTCAGGATAAGCACTGCAGAATGGAAGCATCACGCGAGCTTCTCGACCTCTTTAATTCCAATCCAGATGACTTTATGGCTCGACTTGTGAAGAGACGTGGAAAACTGTCCAAAGGGATCTTTCTACTGCATGACAATGCTCCAGTCCACAAGGCCAGAGTTGCACAGGCTGCCCGGAAGGACTGCGGGTTCGAACAAATTAACCACCCACCTTACAGTCCGGACCTGGCTCCTAGCGACTTTTACTTATTCCGAAACCTCAAGAAATATCTTCGGGGGCGCCGGTTTTCGGACGACGAAAGCCTTAAAGAGGAGACGGAAGCGTGGTTTTCAGGACAAGAAGAAACTTTTTTTTTCGGGGGATTGCGTCGCTAAAGGAGAAGTGGGGCAAATGTATTGAACTTAGAGGGGACTACATTGAGAAGTAATAAATGAATTGCATTGCTATTAGTCGTTTCAATCCCCGAATTGCAATACACTTTAAACGCCCCTCGTATATGTTGCTAGGCAACACTTTTAATTCGTTGGTTTGAAAGTATTTTTACGTACAAGGATCAACATTTTCAGCGTTAAAGCGAGTATACAAAAAAACATTACTTTTATTAGAATAAGTTCATCTACACAAGTACACAATAAATTGCTTTAAAAATATCATCTACACATCTACACAATACATTTTTGGTTTAATAATAAAACGTAATTAACAGTTTCAGCGTTAGCCGAGTATAAAAAACAAACCATTGCTTTTATTAGAATAATAAGTTCATCTACACATTAAAATGTTGATTTAAAAGTAATATGTAATCAACATTTTCAGCGTTACGTCGAATTCTGCGCTCTTCTAACATTCGCCCAGCTGTAGAAAATACTCTTTGGCTTGTAGCGGAACTTGCCGGTATGTTTAAAATTTATCAAGTTTTTTTAACAGTGGCGTATTTACACTGTTTTTCCAAAATCCTAAAATGTCAACCGAATTTTAATTTAACATACTAATTTAGTTTTGTTTCGACATCATCCTAATTACATGTGTCATCGTCAGAGCTATCTCTAAGTGTATAAAGATAAGAATCTGATGCTGATGTACCAGTTTTGAGTCGTTTGGTATGTATTTCATCATTATCATCTATAGTTTTATTTGCATTATAATCTTCTCTTTTATGTGAAGGTATGAACTTTAAGGATTTATAATTAGGGTCCAAAAATAAAGCCACATAATGCAACTTGTTTGGCACAATTTGTGATTGAATGAATTTAAAAGTTGCTGCACCCTGCAGTTTTTTATTCGTTACTAAATATTTAACGTGAAATTAACGTGAAACGTGAATCACGCCTTGGAAATTTTCACTCACGTTCACTCACGTTCACGTCACGATTTTCAAATATTAGTCACGTTCACGACGTGACACGCCGTGACACGACGTGACACGACTCTTTTCACGTCACGCGCCTATCCCTAACCTGCATCAGAATCGCCGTTTAAAGCACGCCTGAGCGTGCAAAAGCAGGCGATTAAAGCTCGCCGAGCTTTAAAGGTTGTCAAGGAAACGACTGAATGCAACAACGAACATGAACGCGACAAAAACGTAAATAATTCACGTAACTATAGTAGCAATATTATTATGCCCTCTCGATTTATCACGTTAAAAATTATTTCTAAGTTTTTAGTGCGTAATTTATTTCCAGTATTAGAGGTATAATAAAAAATAGCGTAAAGTATTCGTGGATAACTGGTCTTTAAAAAACTTGCTCTATTTCGAGCACTCCGGCTACGCCGTCGCGCTCGAAAACTCGTGCGTGTTTTAAAGACCTTGTTATCCACTCATACTTTAATATACTATTTTATTATACCTGCATCAGAATCGCCGTTTAAAGCACGCCTGAGCGTGCGCAAACAGGCCATTAAAGCTCGCTGAGCTTTAAAGGTTGTCAAGGAAACTACTGAATGCAACAATGGACGTGGATACGACAAAAATGTAAACAATTGTGGTAACTATAGTAGCAATACTATTATGCCCTCTCGATTTATCACGACAAAAACTATTTCTAAGTGTTTAGTGCGTAATTTCTGGTCTTTAAAACACTTGCTCTATTTCGAGCACTCCGGCTACGCCGTCGTGCTCGAAAACTCGCGCGTGTTTTAAAGACCTTGTTATCCACTCATACTTTAATATACTATTTTAGGGGACTTTAAAACGTGAAGATTGTGAAAAACTCAATTTAGAATTTTTGGGGTGAATCCAATACTTCCTTTATTGTAAAAGGAAGTAAAAGATCTGGTGTGATACACGCCCACAACTTCCTTTTACAGTGATCTTACAATTAATCAAAAATTTGATTTTACATTTTTAGGCATTTGTCAACAATTTTCAAACATTATAAATTCTACAAAAACGGTACAAAATAGAGCGTTAGTTGAAAAGGCAAATTTTCTCTAGAATTTTAAGCTGAATTCAAAAATGAAATAATATACCGGGTGTTGTATTTAAAATAGAAGTTAATAAAAAAAATTGTAAAGAACTTTACGCAGAACTTCCCTCGTCCACAATTTTAAAAATCAAAGAAGTACAAATATCTTCACGCTTCTAATAAATTAAATACGTTTTCAAATTTAAAAAAAGCTGTAAAAGGCTTTACCCAGAGCTTCCCTCGTCATTGTGACAATAAATAATTTTAAAATCAAATTAAGTCAGAAGTAAAAATATCTTCAAATTAAAAAAAAAACGTTACCGGTGGTCGAATTCGAAAGGCAGGCGGACAGCATGTGCAGCCCGAACGTTTAGTGCGATATACTAAAGGAACGCGCAATTTCTACCTGAGCCACGGAGGACCGGCTTCTGTAATTTCTCCGTCGCTCGTATTTAGTAACCGCTAACTTGTGCCTCGTTTTTGTATTGTAAAAAAAATATTCTGTATCTATTCGCTCACATTTTTGGTAAAAATAAAGCCTGTACTATGTATAAATTGTTACATGTATATACAGGGTGTCTCAAAAAGAATGGGACACCGATTAGTCATAGATTCCTTACGTCATAATAAATCGATTAAACCTAATATACCTTAGTACAAAGTCCCTTCAGTAAGAAGTTATAGGGCCTTGAAGTTCAATTAATTATTTTTAATTTTTTTGTTAATTTCCACAAATGTAGAGATATCGATTTGAATTTTAATATACATACTTACTATTATATACTACACTAATAGAAAACATTTTCATATACTAGACTTGACTGTAAAGGGCACTTTACCCAACTTTCAAAACTTTTTTTAGCTCTAACTTCGTTATATGTAACATTTTTTAAAATTTCAGGTTATTTTCTGAAAGAGAATCGAGAAGCACAAAAATAATGTACTCTTAGTACTTAAGCATAAAAGCAACCGTTTACCGTAAAATGCCCATCAAAGGTTTTTGGTTGTCATTACGATGTGCAATTATCAAGTAGCCATGATCACAAAAACAATGGGTAATGATTGTAATCTAGTAAACAACAACAAGAAATCAATTAATGACGTTGGTGACATCAGGTTTTTGTCTTTTGTGCTTACAAAAATGCTGCGACGTAACGAACCTTTCAGCATTGGAGAATCCGTTATGTAGCGGCATTTTCTTAAACATAAGAGAACAAATTCTTATGTTACTAATGTCATTCATTGATTTATCATTGTTTTTTACTAGATGACCATTGTTTTTGTGATCATGCGTACTTGATAATTACATGTGTTAGTGACAACCAAAAACCTTTGATAGGTATTTTAAGGTAAACGGTTGCTCCTACGCCTATGAAGTAAGAGTACATTATTTTTGTGTATTTTAATTTTATTTCAGATAATAACCTAAAATTTAAAAAAATGTTACATATAACGAAGTTAGAGTTAAAAAAGGTTTTGAAAGTTAGGTAAAGTGCCCTTTACAGTCAAGTCTAGTTTATGAAATATTTTCTATTAGTGCAGTATATAATAGTAAGTATGTATACCAAAATCCAAATTGATATCTCTACATTTACGGAAATTAACAAAAAAATAAAAAATAAAAAATTGAACTTCAAGGCCCTATAACTTCTTACTGAAGGGACTTTGTACTAAGGTATATTAGGTTTAATCGATTTATTATGACGTAAGGAATCTATGACTAATCGGTGTCCCATTCTTTTTGAGACACCCTGTATATTACTAAGTTGAATGAAAAATAAACACGCTGATGTGTGCGACGCGCGGTTGCATTTAAGCGAAGGGTTTTATTGAGGAAAGTTTTTGAATTTTTTGCGACCGTATCTTTTAGTTTTTGGGTTCTGTTTTCGTCAAGTGTAAGGCCTGATCTATGTGCAAATTACTACTTTAATCTATTTCCCACTTAACGCATTTATAAACAAAATTTTATTTTTTGAAAGTGCTCACCCTGTATATATTTGTATGAAATTTTACCGGTTTCATTGCAGGTATATATACAGTGTGTTTCACTTTACATGGAAGCACCCCTGTATTTTCTTTGTTTTTGTATGAATCGATTTGAATTTTTTACCAGTTGTACAACTCACCAAGAGGCATCTATTCATGTCCTTGAGCGCAAATGACGTTTTTAGCCTTGCCTACTACGATCAAGAATATGGGTCGTATTGTCAATATTTTGCATCGCGTTAGAGTTACAGCAAAAAGTTATTAATAAAAGTTGTTTAGAATCAAAAGAGTACCCGAAATACCGATTTTCGTTTAATAATGGCTGAATTACGTTTAACTGTAGCTGAGAAAGTAGAAATAATTGGAATTAATGGTGAAAATGCAAGATCCAATAGAGAAGTAGCTAGAATATTTAATGGAAGGCATCCACGGCGTGCACCTATTTATCCTGGAACTGTTTCAAAAATTAATCAATTTTTTAATTTAATTGGAAATGTTGTTAATCCCAAACATATCTCTTACACCGTGGCTCAGACCAAGTATAGTTCGAAAGCATCCATTTAACGAAATTATTTTGGCGGCTTATGACGCTAATTCTCGTAGTAGTATTAAAAGAAATATGGTATTAAATTTCCATCAAAAATTTGGAGCTGCTGCTTGCATCGTCAGAAACTGAGTGCCAGGAAAAATAGTTGCACGCCCTGGATGCCTTCCATTAAATATTCTAGCTACTTCTCTATTGGATCTGGCATTTTCACCAGTAATTCTAATTATTTCTACTTTCTCAGCTACAGTTAAACGTAATTCAGCCATTATTAAAAGCTAATGACGTTTGCAACAATAATAAAAATGTTGTTTTTCCATGACACCATTTGATACCAAATTAAAAGTTGAAATTTGGGACTTGGACAAATTTATGGATAAAAATTAAAAATTCGAATTATTACAGGAAAATCGGTATCTGGGGTATTCTTTTGATTCTAAACAACTTTTCTTAATAACTTTTTGCTGTAACTCTAACGCGATGCAAAATATTGACAATACGACCCATGTTCTTGATCGTAGTAGGACAGGCTAAAAACGTCATTTGCGCTCAAGGACATGATAGATGCCTCTTGGTGAGTTGTACAACTGGTAAAAAATTCAAATCGATTCATACAAAAACAAAGAAAATACAAGGGTGCTTCCATGTAAAGTGAAACACACTGTATATAATGTGTATGCAAAGTATCGTCTTCCTCCGACAAATATTTTTTTAGTTATACCGCCAACAGACAGACAGACAGACAGACAGAGAGACGGACAGACAGGCAGACAGGCAGACAGACAGACAGACAGACGGAATTGAGAAAACCTCTTTTTCGTTATCTAAGGACCCTGAATCGTAAAGATCTGGAGAAATCTCGGAAGGTGATTATTTTTTCGCGATTACAATACTTCCTTCGTCTTTCAGACGAGGGAAGTAAAAAATGTATTCCGCTAGGGTTTGAACCCGCCGCATCTGCGGCTGTGCAGAATGCTCGATCCTGGGTGAGTCTCCGCAGAGGATGTATGTGCGGCGGAATGCCAACTGAGCTACCTTGTCTCTTCGGGAAAAGTCAGGCGCGCGCGTCTCATGAAGAGCGCGGTGTAATGGTTGAAAAATGTTTATCTTTTGGGACATTATCCTTTATCGGTTGAGTTTTATTTTCGGAAAATGTAAAGCCTCACCTATGTGAAAGTTATTACTTCCTTTTATCTCAAAATTAACACACAAAAAAACAAAACTTTATTTTTTAAGGTGCTCACCCTGTATATATTTGTATGAAATTGTCCGGTTTCATGCGAGGTAGATATATAACGTGTATGCAAAATATCGTCTTCCTCCGACAAATAGTTTTTCATCTATACTGACAACAGACAGACAGACAGACAGACAGACAGACAGACGGACAGACAGACAGACAGACAGACTGACGGAATTGACAAAACCTCTTTTTCGTCATCTAGTGACCTTGAAACGTCAGGATCTGAAAAAATCTCGGAAGATGATCTTTTCGTGATTACAATAAAATAGAAAAAATACAAAAGAAACTTATTTTAGAAGTATTCAACTGGAAAATCACCTATCTTACATCAATATACATTAAAACTGTAATAAAAATGTGAAGCTTGAAAAAAATCGTTAGAGCCGTGTTTGAAAAAATCGCAAAAAACTAAAAAATCACAAGAGTGAAAACCTACTTCCGGTTATGGATTTTCTTCAAAAGCTTGCGCTGTCGCATCTACATAGTACACAAAACTTGTATATGAAGTTTCAACGCCATACCTCTTTTCGTTTTTGAGATATTCTGTTCAGAGACAGACACACAGACAGAAACACAGACACACAGACAGACCAATGAAAAAGAATGTTTTTTGAGTTCAGCGGACTCTAAAACGTGAAAATCTGTTGAAAACCCAATTTCGAATTTTTGGGGTGAATCCAATACTTTCTTTATTGTAAAAGGAAGTAAAAACACATAGTTGTAAGGCAGAGGAGAGAAAAAAGGGTAAGTTGTTGGACAAGCCTAAGAAGTAGCAGCTGATTCAGATATAACATATAATAGTTATCTAGAAGGTAACCAGGCGTATATGTTTTAACTTTTTTCCTGTAATTGGCTGGTGTTGAATACTTCTGTCTTTTTTTAATCCATTTTATCTTCCTCGGTGTTGTTATAGACTATTAACCAAATTAATTTTAGTATCGTTAAGAGCTTCATTACCGCTTTTTATATAAAAAATACATTGAACCAGAATTTATTGATGAAGATAAAATATTGAACAATACAAGTTTGCTTATGGCATATAACTAAACTCGTTTGATTGCGTCGGCTCACCGCCTCGTTCTTGGGATTCAAACTCGTTTTGTTAGGATGCTCATAATCAAACTTGTATCGTTAATATCTATTACCGTGTTAAATGTATTACGTTAACGCGCTATTGCTCTTCTGGCTTTCCGATCTGGGCATGATATGGCTGTTCCTTAACCTTTCATCGCGGTCTTCTAAGCGCTGCTATCGGTACGCATAGGACGACTCCGTTTCTTCAAGTCAGAAAATGACTTAAGTTAAAGCTTACTGGCGGACATTCAGTACTCGACCCTGAATCCTTCCCAAGTAACAATTTAAGTTTTTTAATAAACTACAGGCCTTCCACAAGCACCTTTTATAAAACCATTCATAAATCTATATTGCTGGGACAGTAAAGTTAGGAGTCTAATAAACCCAAAAAGGGCTCCAATAATTACGTTCTGCAAGAGGTTGTCAAAGCTAATAGTTTAAATCTGTTGTACAACCTATTCTACTTATAAATACTTTAATTGGTTACTCTCTGTATTGGCTTGGAGAGCTTAATAAACCTATAATAAGAGTATTTGATCTTAGATGATAGGTTGTATTACATTCTTAATGATGCTATGGATATATCTAACTTACTCTTGATTAATGACAACTATAAAATTATTTTATTTTAAATTATTAATGCCCAGAACATTTTAAGGTACTATTGCCTACGGTAAAGAAAAAATGTTTTGCACTTACCTTGCAAGTTTTATGCTTTTTTATATTTCCTCTGTAGTCAGTACGTTTATAAGCTGGTTAAATGAGCTGTGTATTCTTAAAAATTTCAAACGACAAACAGTTTACTGATGAAATTTTTGTAAATAGCTACAAATTTTACCATCCCCCTCAACAATTTTAAAGATTTATACATTTTATAAAAAATGATTTTTTTTCAATCTATCAATATTTTGTTTATAAATGTTATAAAACTACATTAATACATCTCGTATGTAATAAAGCGACTTTTGTTACATAAAAATGAGTGGAATCAATGTGTTTAAATGCGTTTTCCCAAAACATTGCCCAAAATGGTTGATACATTGTTTAAATAGAACACTTTGGGAAAATTGCCGCTTTGGGTATAAAACCGTTATTCTTTAGTTAAAACATTCTTAATATGCTTAATTCCTATACAAGTAATAAATAAGTCAATAAATATTTGAATAAGAATACTTAGACTCCATTTAGTTACCTATACGGTCCTGTAGGCCTGCATAAAACAGTTTGGATGTAATTAAAGACATATCACCTTGTTTAAAACTCAACCTTTTATGTCAGAACTTTCATAAAGCTGATTAGTTTTAATGTGGCTTTATGATTGTTGTTCATGTTTGCCGCCTAAATTTCTACCTAACCTATAAAAATAATTTAGTAGTCTTTGCCTGTGTGTGGTAAACAAATTAGATCAACATTTATAAGCGGTTTGTGTTCGAGACCATGTCGTTTAAAACTGTGAAAACCATTGAAGATGGCGAAGTTTGTTTATAGATGGTCCCATCCATATGGGAAGAAAATGGAGTACTAAGATGGCCTAATAAACCTAGCAGACTTGTTGACAAGTTAAGCCGCCAAGAGTCTGGTTTGTGTGGGTGCTCTTACTAATTTTCAAATAGTAGTTTATTTTCATCTTCCTTTTAAAATGGCCACTATTTTTTTTCCAGTTAGGTACCTACCAATAGCTTCTAATTGTGACATAATTTTATACACTTTACAGTATGCAGCCACTAACGCTTGCCACTTTCATAACCTGTTTTTTAAGAACTTTTAGTTTTATTTTAGTACATTCCACACCAATAAGATTTGAGAAGCATTTAATGAACACATTATTGCTTTATTGTGCCCGTTAACAAGGTTACAATATCTTAAGTGTAAAATGTTTTAAAATAGGGCTTAGGATACCTACAAGAATATTCTGTAAGTCATTTTTAAAACAGTTTTAAGACATCACAAGTTTATACCTAAGTGATTAAAGCAAATGTGTAGTTGAATGATGTATCAAAACCAGAGAGTTTTATAAAGTACAGTTAACAGTAATAATAAAACTTCTACAAAACTATAAGTAGAAAAAGACCAAAAAGCTTTATGATTCAGTTTTAAGGTACACTACAAGGCTTTTTAATAAATATCTATACTCTAGAAATTAATTTACCCTTAAATAAACCAAAGTTAAAACTAATTCAGCTACAAACATCCTTTATAAAACCTCTATAAAATAAGAACAATGCTAAAGAGCATTTAAATTGTTACTTGGGTTGTCAGTTTGAATTTCGAAATTGTTAGACCAACAAAATGCGGCTAGTAGGCCATCACCGATGTATGAGGCACTTCCTCATCAAATCATTTCTAGTGTTCCTATCTACAACACTTTCCGCTATAGCATCTCTCTCACACCATTCTTTGAACGCTGAGACTTCTTCTCGCTTGCTGAGGCACTATGTAATTTGTGCTATTTTTAATTGTGCATGACCTGATTACTTATCATTAACTTGCGTCGAAGTTAATGTATCATGATCGCCTTCAGCTAATAGTTTAAAATTTATTTTGAATTGTTTTATCTAATGCGCGTCCCTATCAGTTGCTATGAGAAGCCATTGGAAATTGAAAGCTGCGGTTTGCATCATTACACCCAAGTTAAATTATTTTGCCTTATACGCCATGTCACAAGGCCAGGTTAGATTTAATAGCGCATAAATGCATCGGCACTGTATTTATTATGAGGATTCTTGTAGCTTCAACCACTGCTGCATGTAAAGCTGAAAATAGACACCGCTTTTTACAGACCTAACATAAAGCTATTTTAGAAAATAAAGCTATCGTACCCTGTTTCAGCTCACTGCGGCGCTTTAAAGCTGTTTTATGTATACCGTAGGCAGTAGGCTGTTTATTTTCTCGTCAACGTTTGGGTTTTATTACTTTTTAATTTATTAATTTGAAGTAGCGTAGAAAGAATCTCTTTCCTGGCTACGTCACTGCTCTGAAGTACTACTGGCATGTGTATTGGCTAATAAATTATATAATGCACAATAAAGATACCCAACAAATAAAAAAGGTTAGGGTTCAAGCAAAACCAGTAATATCTCAAGCGTTTTCAGTTTTTCTGTAACAGGTACATATTTTTTCAACTCCGAAGTAAAACTACGGCGTGCTAGTTTACGCACCATAAAGTTTGCGTAAAATTAGGTGTAATGCTATCTTATTTTATTATTTCCACCTTCAAATTTCTAAACCCAATGCTACACTCATAGTCCCTTTCTCTAATATTATAATCAAAGGTTTGCGCGACTGAGCTTTTTAAAAACACCGAAGAGTCCTAATGTAAAGATTCTACAGAGAATAAGCTATTTGCTTTGCTTTTGTTAATAAATGTCCCCAAATGCCAAGACGTAGAGTTCAATCAGCAGTTCTGAGCAAAACCAATACCGACCATAGGAACGCAGCTTTACGGAAGAAATGAGAATGGATTTAGCAGCCACTTATAAAATCCCAGAGTAGGAGCACACACCAGGCATTCAATCGAGATCCTGCAGGAAGGAAGAGAAAAGGTCGGCCCAAAATAGCTGCAAGGGGTCACCTCATAATTGCAAATAATAGGATAGTCCAAGAGCGAAGTTACGGACTACGAGCATACCGTGTAGCATGTTGATGGAGGTACATTGAACCAAATCTCTGCTAAGGGGTAATACGTGAGTAATACGCAATGCTGATATTATTGGATTTTAGATATGCCTAATAATATTCCCCAGGCAAGTCGCGAAGCGTTTTTAATTAAAAATAGTGTTGAGTTTTATCTTCTTGGTATGTCATAAGCCGATGCCCCTTCATAAACGTATATTTGATGAGAGATGAGCTAAACATAAGATAAACGACAGCAATATACAGCCCTGCGTTAATTTCAGATTTTTCATGCGGCAGAGGACGATATGACATTGAAATATTTTCGACGGGCCTTAGGCAACGTATTTACATGCGAAAAAGCTCTGCATTTACACCGAATTAATCTCGACAAGCTCAAAACCGCAATTCCTCTTTTTGCTTGAAAAAAGGACAGCCATGCTATGACACTTAATTATCAGAAAATTCAAACAATCCTGTGGTTGTTTCATTTCTGTAGCAACCAGGTTAATATGTAACTATTATAGGATTTGCATTAAATCTAAATTTCAAATCCCTAATGACTATGCTATATTGTGTGTTCAATTTTTTACACAAAAATTTGAATGTTTTGCAGTTGACAACGATATTAATTAAACAACAAAGGGGAGTGAGTTTTAAATTGATGCCTCTTTACTGTTTGTCTTTTCTGACTAATTGGGGTATTACTGGATATAAATTAGCAAACGCAGTTATGTAAATGAAGAAAGTTATCGTTTAATCACGTCCTAGATAGCCAGATTTAATTTCAAATAACTGATAGCGATGACGTGATCGATTTATCATTTTACAAAAATGGAAATTAGCCACCCCGTAAAAACTATAATTTTTCAAAACGACATTAAAGGGACCGTGCATCATTAGCGAAATATAAACCAAATTTAAATATCAGATATACCTTTTTCCATAATCATTTTTAGTCAAATTACACCGGCACAAGAGCGAAACAACGTTGCGTGTTGCTGCCGGTATTTTTCTTGATTGTCATAA
This sequence comes from Agriotes lineatus, assembly GCA_940337035.1. Lineage (NCBI taxonomy): Eukaryota > Metazoa > Arthropoda > Insecta > Coleoptera > Elateridae > Agriotes > Agriotes lineatus. The sequence goes on from OW679194.1 coordinate 215,499,732, forward strand.
ATATGCATGACTACAACAAAGAAAATGCTCGCGAGAGTTGAACTTGACATCAGGGAAAATGATCCAAAAGTTTGAGATAGCTTAGAAAATTTACCGGCAACTTTCAGTAGACACTTGCTGAGAAGCTAAACGGCGTTAGTTCAAAGAATTGGTCGTATACGTTGAGTTAAACGCGTTAGTTAAGATTTGCTTCCCCAATAAAATCGAATGCTCCATAAAGGCGTCTCTTACGAACCGTTAACTTTATTTCCCAGAACACTGCCATAAAACGGCATTAGAACATTCACCGTCGCGTTATAATGAACAACACATTTTATAAACGGTGCAAACTTTATATTAGCCGCTATTCTTTTTCAGGACCAAACCCTGTTTATAATATATTCGGTAAGAATTAGGAACTTGCATAGTCACGGAGGAAATGGTATTTTAATACCCTAATGCTGCTGCACTACCTTCGCATATTTAAGTAATTTGAAGAAGCTCGATGTTTGTGTCTGCTCTGAGATGTAGTAGGAAAGCTGTCCAACAACGATGTCTGGCCGTACTCATAAAGCAACTAATTTAAAAACAGAACCAAATAAAGTGTCTATATAGCACTGCTTTGCAAAATATTTTACTAGGTGGAAGGTTTTCCAAGATACATTCAACGTAAAACAGTCAAGAATGTTAAATTAAATTCTACAGTTCGTCTTAATTTACAAGGTGGCGCAAAAAGAACGCGATTTCAAAAGAGTGCAACCTTCTTAATTTTTCATCTAAAGCAAATTTATTACTACTAAAATAATCTGTGATATATCTAGTTTTTATTGGCATACAGGATTATTCAATTATGAAAGATTATGTCAGGAAGATGACGTCCGTTTTGCTGGACACACACATGGAGCCTTCCTCAAAGTTCAGCATTACTCTCATTAACATTTCTTGGGGCACAGTCGCGGTTTCTTCACGAATGGCAAGTTTAAATTCGTCTAGCGGTCGAGGTTTTCGAACATAGACTTTCAATTTGAGGTAATCCCACAAAAATAAGTCGTACGCCGACAAATCCGGTGACCGGGGGGGCCAAGGAACGTAACCGAAACGCGAGATTACGTGGTTAGAAAACATTGTCGGATAACTTTCATCGTGGCTCTTGCTGTATGGGCTGTGACCTTATCTTGTTGGAACCATATTTTTTCTATCGGAGCATTGTGTTTCAATCAGGGATTGCCCCACCAACCGGCACATAGAACTGTTGACGGAAAAGACGTTGAACGGAAATTACAGATTCGTTATTTCTAAAAAAACTGCACAACGGCAAAAGTATGGTGTTCCACGTTCCACCGCTCCACGGCTACTGAAACTAGACTCTCAGAACCACGTGGCAGACTGAAGTAGAGAAGCCGCCAACCTCTCCTTTCGAAGTACTACACATTCCAAAAACATGCGTTCTTTTTGCGCCACCTTGTATTTCAGTTTTACTTGCTTTATAGAGTATTTACAAACGCTGCTCCTAAATAACTGTCTAAAATTTCACCGAGTTATTCCTTGAGTTCTCTAAGAAAAAGAATGGCTCTAAACGTAGGTCCGTAAATGCATTTGAAAGGTACTACAGCCCTATGAATAGTAATAAAAAAACAGGGATTGTATTTAATTAAAATAATACAGATACAGTAAATTTGGTGTAACTTGGCATATCTGTACGATTTTGTATGGTGAATTAGATGACTCCGAAGCAAATGTGGTATAAAGTTTAGAACAGGTGGAAGATATTTTTTTGTCGTAATCTTTTACAATCGAATACTTCGTCAATATTTAGGTACTATAAAAGCTTAGACGTTTTCTCATAATAAACGTGCTCTAGTTTGGAATCGCAGAGAGGAGCATTTTCGAGAAATGCAAACCTAAATACTGAAATTCGCCACTTTAGGAAAATAATCTACTCGTGGCAAATTGATGTAGCGAACGACTTCCGGGATTGGACCGTGCCATTACTGAGATTGAAGAAGGTAAAGAGGTAAGTAGAAAAGTACGGTAACTTAACATATCAACCACGCCAGAGACGAAACGCTTCTAACGCTCAGGAGAGAGAAAGGCAAAGTTGATAAACTAATGTCGTCGCGGTTGAGTGAAGAGGGCGGTGGGCAGGGTTTAAAAATTAGTGCTCTCCACATGGAGGAAAGGCGGAAAGCTTAGTCGGTATTATTATTATTAGGATTTAAATCTGAATGGGATTTCGTTTCTAGTACTCAAGCTGTGCATGACAGTGGTTATCGCTGCGAGATATCGGACAATGAACCTCGAACAGTGATAAGATACTGCAACACCGATATAAATGTAAATTTAAATTTGCAACTTAACTTTTACGTGATTAAGGTTACCGAATGTATGTGCATGCATGTAAGTAAATTAACATGCTGCAATTTGGCAAGGGTTTCAACCCGGCGCAACATTTTAAGCTCACAGTAAATCTGCAAAATGCATCCTCTTACCAACAACATCCATTTATTCCAAATAACAATACACAGCAAATAACTCCTATGCAATGCCAGCAAATGCCAAACTACTCAATGTCGCCACAAATACAGTGTTTTCAACCCATGCAATATGGACATTACCCAACGTCTCAATGTTTAATGACACCACAATTCCAATCAGCAACCCAACATACTACGTCACAAAGTCAAATTGAAACTATAAGCATTACAGATGAAGAGGATAATATTGCTGATCAAAATTTTTCCGATAAAAAACCCTTGGCAAAGTGTTATTCATGGAAAAAGAAAAAGAAGGAAAGTACCAATCACACCAAATTCACAACAGTCAATCATTTAATCTAATACAAACAAACAAATACTCTAGTCTAACAGAAGTTGCTGACGAAACAAGCAAGAATCAAAATAACGGCGATAAAGAAAGCTCAACTAAAATACCCAAACCTCCTTGCCAATTTTCGTGCACGGAGTTAATAACTATCAAAAAATGATAGAGAGCGTACAACATATTATGGAACAAGAACAATACAACACCAAAGGTATGGCCAATAACGTGGTCAAGATTAATGTACATAATCTGGACATGTACAGAAAACTCTTTAAGTATTTTCAAGAAAACAATGTCATATATCACACATACTGATACAAGCAAGAGCGTGCTTATAGAGTGGTCCTACGACACATACATCCTACAATTCCAGTAGATAATATAAAAGCTGAACTTGCTACTCATAACCACAAAGTTAGAAACATTATCAATATAAGGCACGGGCAAACTAAAGAAGCGCTACCCCTAATTTTTGTTGACCTGGATCCATCTGACAATAATAAAGACATCTATAATTTAAAATACTTACTAAATATAAAAATTTCTGTAGAACCGCATCACAAAAACACAAACTTGGTTCAGTGCACAAGATGCTAAAATTATAATCACTCTAAAGCATACTGCAACCGACTATATGCCTGTGTGAAATGTGGCGAACCTCATAATACTTCAACATGCAAAAAAAACAACAACAGATACTCCAGCTACCTCTGCACTATGCAATGAAGCGCTCCCCGCTAACTATATGAGTTGCTCAATCTACAAGGGTCTACAAAACAAGATTAACAAGAATATTCAACCACAGAGAAAAGCACATGCCTCTTTATAGACAGAAGAACACAACTTCTTTCCCTTGCCGGTGAGGAACTACTGGACGACACCAACTGTCAGCTAGGAACAAGCAAACACAAATAAACAGCAATTACTTCAAGACCTAACTCTTACACAATTTCTAGATGAATTCAAATGTATGTTTAATCAATTACTACAATAAAATAGCATGATTCTGAACACGTTCACTACAGTAATTAATAAAATAGTTCAATAATGGCTATATTCATAAGAATTACTCCCTGGAATGACAACGGCTCCAACCAAAAAAACAGGAAATTGAAGTCTTTCTTAGTATAAATCACGTCGATATCCTACTTATATCAGAAACCCACTTTACCACAAGAACTTTTATAATAATACCTTATTATCTTGTCTACCATACTGAACATCCCGATGGTACAGTTCGTGGTGGAGCAGCCATTATCATCCGAGAATCAATAATACACCACGAACTCCCAAATTATGAAGAAGACTTCTTACAAGCAACAGTATTAGAAGTAAATAATCTTCCGAGCCCAATAACAATAGCGGCAGCCTACTGCCCCCCTCAGTACAACATAACCAAACTCATGATGCGGCCATTCTTTGACTCACTAAGATAAAGATTTATAATTGGGGGAGACTTCAACGGGAAGCATACCCGATGGGGTAATAGACTGATTACCACAAAAGGCAGAGAATTTAATAAGCTTATAACAGACAATAATTACGCATATTTGTCAACTGGTAGCCCAACATACTGGCCTACAGACGCAAACAAAATCCCTGATTTACTAGAATTTTTCATTGCTAAAGGTATTTCAAATAACTATGTAGATATAACATCCTATTATGATTTATCTTCCGACCACAAGCCTGCCATAGTTACTATCCGTGCTACAATAATCAGGAAGGAAGTCAGACCAACTCTATGTAATAGACGGACAGATTGAGACGCCTTCAAGGAATATATGAACCAGCACACTGAAACCAATATAAACCTAAAAACAACAGAAGAACTAGATAGTAGAGTTAACAAATTCATAACTACTATACAAGAAGCTGCATGGTACTCTACAGCACAAATGTAAATGCAAAAACCCAACTCTCAGAACATTCCGAGAGAAGTGATGAATCTAGTCAAGGAAAAAAAGAAAGCTAGGGCAATTTGGCAACGTTCACGTAATATTTACGACAAAACAAGATACAACCAATATGTAACGTCACTTTCCAGAGATGACTACAGTATTTGGAAAGCTACAAAGGGCTTCAAGAGACCGAAAATACTTGTACCTCCAATACACGATCTAGCTCACTCGTGGGCCAAATCAGAACGAGAAAAAGCCGACCTATTTGCTCAACATCTGGTACAAGTATATAAGCTTAACTCGGAAGCAACAGATGTAGACGTAATTTTACAATAGGTGAATTACATAAGGAGATAAGATTATTATGTAATAAGAAAGCACCAGGCTTCAACCACATAACGGACCTTATCTTTAAACAGCTTCCAGAGGCAGGAAAAAAAATACTGCTAGCATTATTTAACGCAATATTGCGCTTAATGCATTGGCGCCCGCAACTGAAGGTGGCGCAAATCATAGTAATATTGAAACCTGGAAAGCCGCCAAACGAAGTCCAGTCATATCTCCCAATTAGTTTGTTACCAATAATGTCTAAACTCCTAGAAAAACTTATAATAAATCGAATAAATAAAGATACATTGATAGATGAATTAATCCCAAAACATCAGGTCGGATTCAGACAACACCATTCCTCTATTCAGCAGTGTCATCGCATATCAAGCATTGTCCAAAAATCTCTTGAAAGTAAAAAGTACTGCACAGCATTATTTTTGGACGTAAGGCAGGCATTCGACCAGGTGTGGCACAATGGCTTGCTAGCCAAAATCAAAGCAGTATTTCTATATCAGTATTATTTCCTATTTCAATCCTACCTTTCTAACCACTACTTCCAAATAAAATAAGGGGTTCCCCAAAGCAGTGTTTTGGGTCCGGTGCTGTACCTATTGTTTACTGCTGATACACCAAGTACGCCGTATACTGATAAAAAACAGCTGCAAGCCTACTAGAAGACCACATACATCTAGTGGAGGAATAGCTAGACAAGTGGAGAATCAAGGTGAACGAGACAAAGTCCGTACACATAACATTTACAACACGAAGAGGAATATGCCATCCAGTTACCATTAACAACATCCAGATACCACAATCAGAAGAAATCAAATATCTAGGCCTGCACTGGGACAAAAAGTTAACTTGAAAACGACACATACAAAGGAAACGCCAGGCGATGGATCTTAAAATCAAAAATTTTTGACAAATGCTTAAAAATTCAAAATTAAATTTTTGGCTAATTATAAGATCACTATAAAAGGAAGTTGTGTGCGTGTATCACACCAGATTTTTTTCATTAGTAAGAAATTTTTATCAGTTTTGTTCATTTTAACAAAGGATTAAGGTTAATTTCAAATTACGTTTGCTTTATAAGACCGGCCAATTTTATAGTTAGCAATAAACCTACTGTTCCTTAGTTTTGTAATTAGCCTACCTAATTTCAAATGTTTTTGTATTCTAACCTAAGACGAACTATACAAAGATAACTAAAACTCAGCAAGAAATTGGTAGTGAACAGAGTAGAATGATGCTTAAATAAACAGAGAATCAGGTAAAGTGAGATCGGGGGATTGAGAAAAATTCTCTGGCAGTAAATGTATTGAATATTGTCGTTGAAAAGCTATAATGGAAGCAAATATTTATAGAAGAGGGTTGTTATATCACCAAAAGTGCCATCTGTTTTTCTTACTCGAACGACGTCGTCATATTAACTCCAAGTAAGAACAAAATACAAAAAGCATAAGAGACTGAAACAATCGATAAGAAACGTTGAACTAAAAATAAGCGAAAAAAGATCAAAATGAGTGTGTGAGTCTGTGAAGTTTCACAGACAGAAACGCATAAGCCTGTCGAACGGTTGAGGGAACATATGAACAACTGAAAAACTCGTAAAGTTAAAACATTTGAAAACAGTTACAACCAAATACTGTAATGAGAAAAAGAAATCAATGCACGAATAATGGCTGCAAATAGAAATGTCAGTGAACTCAATCTTTGGTAAGGTTGTGTTAAAAACATGAAACTGGGAATATTGACAACAATAATGTGACCAATAGTGTTTGCTTACGAAGACTGGACATTGATAATGGGGGATATAAATCAATTAAAGGTATAGGAAGGGAAAATGTTAAGAAAACTGTTTGGCCTAAAGAGAGGCAGTAACGTTTGGGAAACAAAATGAAACCAAAATTTTTGCTGCGATTGGAAGGAAAATCGTTTCTTAAGCGCGAGAAGCAGATGGGAAAAGGAAGCCGAAGGTTATATAGAAATTTAAATACTATTATCAGCTGGAAAGAGCAAATATCAGAGAGAAAAAATTAAGAGAAGTAATTTACCTAGCCATGGGCGTTCTACGCTGGTGGAGCCATTGTATACAAAGTGTTTTGAGAGGAAAAGAAAAATACTTTGAGGATGTGTTCAGAAGATCAAAATAACAAAGACAGACCAATACGTTTATCCTAGATTGTCAACTATTAAGAAGATAATTAATTCGAACATTTACTGAATTAAGTTTGCTATTGAATACTACCTTAGCAGTAAGAAACCGTACAAGATTTTTTATAAAAAGATAACGATGGAACCAGTAATGAATATGTAACATTAGAATTTGTCATTGGTTTGTAGTTTAGTAAAACTGTTTTCATGCCTTACTAGCTGACCAGGCAAACGTTGTTCTGGCCCAAAAATAATTTGTCTCTGAAACCCCCTTTCACCACTATAGGATTTTAATTTGATATCATGTCCACCGTCTTGGACTTAAAAATAAATGCCATTTTCACAATAAACATCCCAAAAAACCTTAATAATGACACCCATATCGATTTTTAGGTCTATTTACCCCATTTCACCCCCTAAAGAGTTGATTTTAGAAAATCACGAAATACTTGTTTGCTTATTTGTTTTTAGGAGTACTCCTACGACGTTTCAAGTCGAAATGTCTATTTAATATTATTTTTCCATACAAAATTGGGACCCCATTTTACCCCGTCAGGGGTTGAATTTCGATATATTCTTCCTTATTCCTTGTATACATCATAAAGGGAACCTCTGTGCAAAATTTCAGCTTTTTAGGTCCAAGGGTTTGGGCTGGGAGTTAATGAGTCAGTGAGTGAGTCAGGACTTTTCTTTATATACGTATATGCCGTACTAGTACATTATTCTGCTTTAATAACTGGGTTACAAGGCATATTACGTGGCACATAATACCCTGGCGGGTATTATGCGTTTTTATGATACGTGAATGGTCAGAAATGACAAGCGTCAAATTTCCAATGACGTACTTCAATGCGTGGATACGTTTGTAGCAATAGTTGATAATCCAATATAAGTTTTCTAATCCATTTGGATTATTAAGGAGCACAAGTAAAACATAAAATTTGGTATACACCACGGGCATTACTTGATGGTTGTACCCTCGGGTGACTATCAAACGACGGGGCCAGATGCTCTCGAGCTGGTAAACTTATCACTCTCGAGCGGTTATATTTTTTTTTATACTGTCCTTGGCACATGTATAACTATAACGCGCGATTTTCGGTTTCGATGATTAGATTTTGTATTTCATGATTTATTTTTACAATTATCCGTAACAAATTCAGTCATAGGGAGTATTTCGACATGATATTGACGCAGTTGATGGATATAAACATCGTTCGTGATAGAAAGGTGCTTCCTGAAAGACAGCATGGTCTGGATGTGGAACTTCAAGAAGATATTCTCGACATCATACAAGACAACTCACACATAAATACGAGGCGGATTGCACCCTAACTTTGAATTGTACACACAGTAGTTTGAAGGACTGGTAAAGGAAATGGTTTGCATTTTTTTTACATTCAACCAGTTCAGAATTTTCAATTTTGTCAATGGATATGTCAAAATCGAAGATTGCGCAAATACATCTTTATTTAACGATGAAGCTTAGTTTACTCGCGATGGTCAGAAGAAAATCCGCATACTACGTTTGAACAAATCTTCCAACATCGGTTTAGCGTAAACATATGGTTGCGGCATGCTCAACGATCACTTGATTGTCCATTTGTATTGGACGGACGTCTTACTGGAGAACGATATTTACAATTTCTGGAAGACCGTTTGACAGAAATTTCAGATGATATATTACTGAATGTTAGCTGAAGCGCTTCCCAATTTTATTCATGGTGTAATAAATTTTTTAAATACATGTCTCTCTTATGTTTGGATTGGCACAATTGACCATCATTATTAATGCTTTTGGGGGTGGATGAAATCATTGGTTTGTGCATTATTAATGCTGCAGATATTATAAAAAACCATCCCCACTCAATGCAACTTGCTACCCGAGTAGTTAACCAACGAGCTAGCAGATGTTTCAAAATTGGCTGTGATATTTTCAAAAACATTATGTAACTGAACGCAATTTGCTTTTGTTTCTAAAAAGATTTTGCAGTTTTTTACTTTTAAGGTATTCAATAGCAGCGTTAATTTAAAAAGCTTTAGAACTAAATATTTTCGTAATGGCTAACAATCGAACTTAAACATATGAGTTTGTTTTTCTTATTTTAACCTTACGAACATACCCTCAAAATATTTGCATTTCCTCCTGAAACACACTGTATAAACCTTGACAAAGAGGAAATAAAACACACCCTCCGCATTTATTTTTATCAAGAACATTGGTGTTTTCCGTTTCATTATTAGTTTACCCCATTTCAACTGTTTTCGTGTTCTAACCCCAAGCGAACTATAGAAGCAGGCTGGCAAAAGTTTTGTTCCCCAAAGGCAGGAAGATATCGCCACTACATTTAGAAATTTTACGTGTATGATAGACGAAGATATTAGATAGCTTTCAATTGTGTCTACAGCTGATTATGGCATTGCTATCAGTTATCAAGTGTTGATTTAATGTATAGTAGTGGTACATTAGAGTAACATTTAGAAGAAGTAATTTGTACATTTACAGAAAACTTATTTTATAGTACTAATTTTAATCAAATGTAGGCTATGATGCGGAATACAAATTGATGAAATGACGCTTAGCTTACCTACTTACTCTTGACACATTTAGCTGTATTTTCAGCTTCGCTTAAGTGCCTATTTATTTTACTACATCCCTCCAAATTACTTCCTTTCCAGGTTTTAGCTCTTCGTTTGCGATTTCTTTTCTTTTTACTCATAGAGGCCAAAAAGAATAAGGCGCCGACTATTCATAGATTGCTTAGGTTATAATAAATCGATTAAACCTAATGTACCTTGGTAGTCCCTCAGTAAGTTTTTTATTTTTTTGTTGTTTTTCTAAGATATCTAAATATTTTAACTTTGGTGAGCATGTACTACGCTAATGGTAAAACTTTAGTAAACTAGACTTCACTGTAAGAGACACTGTATCTATTTTTACCATCTTGTTCTAGCTAGCTTTGTTATCTCTAAAATATTTTTAAATGTTAGGTTATTATCTGAAACGTAGTTAAATGTACGAAAATATCGCGACATAACGAATTTTCCAACTTTGAAATGTTCGTTATATCTCGACATTTTCGTAAACATGAAAGAAAGAGTTTCTATTTCACCAACGTCAATAATTGATATATCATTGTCGTTTACCAGATCAAAATTACTACCTACCCACTGTTTTGGTCACCATGGCTGCTTGATAATAGCACGTCTTCATGACAACCCAAAACTTTGGGGGAATTTTAAGGTAAACGGTTGCATTTATGGTTATAAACTCAGAGTACCTTATTTTTACGCTTTTTAATTCTGTTTCAGATATTGACCTAAAATTTAAAAAAATGCGGTTTATAAAGTTAGAGCTAAAAAAAGTTTTAAAGTAAGTTAAAGTGCATTTTCCCGTCAAGTCTATTTCACGAAAGCTTTTCCTTTGTTCAGTACATAACAGTTAGCATGCATTTGCACCAAAGTAGAAATCGATATATTTACATTTGTGGAAATTAACATAAAGAAAAAAAATGAAACATTGAACTTTAAGGCCTATAACTTCTTACTGGATGAACTTTGTACTAAGGTATGCTATGTTTAGTCGGTTTATTATAACCTTAGGAATGTAGGACCAATCCGTGTCCTATTCTTTTTGAGACAACCTGTGTATTCGAGGGCTTATGTGTTGATATAATTAGCTGGTCCTCCAAAATGTGCTCTAACCACTTCCATTTCCTTTCGTTATTGCAGTTAATTCTTGATTTACTTTCTTTCACATATCATCATTTCAAACCATGTTTTGATAATAGTATATTAAAGTATGAGTGGATAACAAGGTCTTTAAAACACGCGCGAGTTTTCGAGCACGACGGCGTAGCCCTAAATAGAGCAAGTGTTTTAAAGACCAGTTATCCACGAATACTTTACGCTATTTTTTATTATACCTCCAAAACTGGAAATAAATTACACACTAAAAACTTAGAAATAATTTTTGTCGTGATAAATCGAGAGGGCATAATAATATTGCTACTACAGTTACTAGAATTATTTACGTTTTTGTCGCGTCCATGTTCGTTGTTGCATTCAGTCGTTTCCTTGACAACCTTTAAAGCTCGGCGAGTTTTAATCGCCTGTATTCGCACGCTCAGGCGTGCTTTAAACGGCGATTCTGATGCAGGTATAATAAAAAATATATTTTTGTAAATGTTTGTATCTAATGAGTTGTTAGCGCTTTTCGTACTTCAACTCAGCTTCCTTAATGATACGCTACTAGAGTATATATGAAGGCCCGTCAACTAGCTACAGAGGAGACGACGTGCAGTTCTTAAATGATGGAAGTTCCGATTAATTTTAGCACCAACAAGTTTGTATATTTCAGAAAATACACTTATATAGCTCAAGAACTTTAGCAGTAACGAATAGAAATCTACAACAAAATAAAGAACGAAAAAGTACAAAAGGTACAAAGGTACCCCACAATAAAGTTATCACATCAATAGATACTGTACTACATATACTTAAATAGAGGTGACCCTAATAAGGTGGTACAGTTTCTATCGAATATGGTTATACATGGTGTTTTCAATTTTTAAGTAATGCGAAATATTAAGTAATTAACTTATGAGTTTACTTTACTTATCTGAATACGCTTGTGTTTGCGATGAAGATTAGGTTCAACTAGCTAGAAGAAACGTTCGGCGCCAGCGAACCAGAGGACCTCAAAGCAGCTAACACCGCGGAACCGCTACCCCTGACAGCCAAACGTCAAACGAGTCGACGTGGACGAATTCGTCCCGGATTTGACGCCCGTATAAAACAGGCAACATCTATATGACAATGGCATTCTGTGTTTCATTAAGCCATCTTACGATGTGGAATTAATTTCCGAAAAAGATGCCCCAATCTCCTACCTGCCTGCTAACAATCTTCCTTCAGACTCAGATACTATTTTTAAACGTTAAATCTGTACAACCTGCCGTGCATTATAGCAACTAATATTCAAGTTAATTACGCTTTTGCTATACAACGGATTTTATTTTTTGCAAATGGCTTTCAATGTTCATAACTCACTCCCATACAGAAGTACTTATTTCAGGCTAATTCCAACTGCTTGTGGTAGTTCCATTCAATAATTATGAATGTATGACATACTTACAGTATGATTGATTAAAAACGATCAAAACTGACGCCGGGCAATACAAATTTATTTTCCAGCTGCTGATCATGTAAGTCAGTGATACAGCCTTAGTAACAAAACGTGTAAGTCGGTGATTATATTTGTTTACTGCTTTTTCTTGACAACGGAACTTAATACAATTATTAAGTTCCTAGGATAATAAAATTAGCAAAGCAAGATGCAGATTTAAACGTTTTGTTTCTAAATTGCAAGTGTTTATGTGACATGTGACACTCATAGGTAACACGACTCACGAAAATTAATCCTAGTGACAGGTGACAAACCAAACGATTTTTTCAAAAATCTAGGAAAGTTTCGATAAGCAGCGGGAAAAATATAATAAGATAACTCAGAATGTATCGCCTATTAACATTTTCGGCAGGCAACAAGCCGCGACTTCGTCTTGGCTTGTACTTGCCTACCTCAAATGTTAATAGGTCCTTACATTCCTTGTGACATAAATAGCTATTATCGCATTTCATTTAGAAATGTACTACATTTCTTCATTCAAAATCGATAATAAATGTGGTACTTTTACCATTAGCAACACTTTTATCCCTAGCAACGGCGATTCGTTTTACATTCGGCAATACTGAAGTGTGATGTTGGTGACACTGTAAGTCTATGTCAAATTCGAGATTAGTAGGTTAGGTTTTGCGTCAGTTTTGACATAGATTGACGCAAAACCTAACCTGCTAACCTCGAATTTGACATAGACTTACAGTGTCACCAATAATACAGTTCAGTACTGCCAAACGCATAACTTCAACTGGAGCTGCTTATTGTGCTTTAATACATAGGAATGAGTTATGCTCATCTTGGTTATGTTTTGACAGTTAGTGTCATCTGTATGTAAAAATTTCATATTTTACATTCCTTATGAAATGCGATAAAATAGTATACCTACTCAACACGTTAGAAAAGTGATTTTTCAGAACTCGTATGGCCGTTTAAGTACTCGCTAACGCTCGTACTCAAACACGCCATACTTGTTTAGAAAAACATCACTTTTCTCAACTTGTAGAGTAATATACTATTAAATTTGTAGGTCAGAGTAGACCACCTGCATACTTGAATTGGATAAGCGTCCAGCTCAACAACGAGACGGACACAGGTTCAAATCTGGTCGGTGCCTAGATTTTTCTAGAAGCGGCAATGGAAAGAAATTAATTAATTAAGCCAGCTTTAAATTACAGTAAGGTTTGGTAAACGTGTTGTGCGTTTGTATAGGTAAGAGGGTAAACTATATTGAATCTATTGAATAATGAACTCCGTTACACTTCCTTTATTAAACTTCTCTTATTAATGGTCTTCCACACCGAAAGGTAAAAGACGTTAAAGATATTGTACACTTGCGTTTTTTAAACAAATAGACATTGAAATTTTTTAGTATTTATTTTTCTATTTCTTTTATACAAATAAGTAGTTCAAACGTCTTGACAAAACACTTACAAATTTTACCACTTGTTACGTGTTCACATTGGCACTGCTTTCAATATTGTTAATTATTATACACCATCTACAGAGGGGAATCTAAATTCTACATACGTTATTCTTTTAGATTTGATGTAAACTATATAGCTTAGATCGTTTATTTCTTTATTTGTTATGGCACAATTATTGAAGGGTTACAATCAAACACACAGTATTTGCAAATATATATGAAAATATCTGCATAAAAAACCCTATAGTAATGGTAATGCCACACACGTTGTGTTGTAATTTTGCGTGTTGAAAGAAAATTGGGAAGTGGCTGCCCATAATACATTTAAGAAAAAGTTGACATTTTTATAATAACTAGTAAACTGACGTGATAAAATCTTGGAAGTAAACTTTAAAAGCTGTATTTTGTTTTATGTTGTACATTTCATTAATTTTCTATTACCGGTTGCTACGCAACTGACTAATTACAACGCTCGCCCCTACTTACATTCTAAATATATTGTATTGTTCAGTCATGATTTCCTTAATTAATTAGCGCCCTCTGAACAGCTTCACACCGTAACCTGGTGAATGGATTCAGATATTGCTACACGTGTACATGCATCAGGACAACTAATGAAGTATTTCACATATTTAAATTAGTATTTAACTGCGATGTGGACATTGTGTGCTTTACTCATCTTACAAATTTAATATGTTTGTTAAAAATGCTGATAATACGGTACTAGACAACGTAGAAAGTACAATTTTACTAAAAATGGGATATCTTCCCTTAACTATTAAAAATCAGTACGGTGCGACGTGATTGGTTGAACACCCATTTCCTGTCAACAAAGGAATTGCTTATACGTAGGTATAGTTTTAAAATTTCTAGTTATTTGTGCGCTACCCAACCATCGGCTCACAATTAATAGCAGTATAAAAACTATAAAGTTGAAGTGTAAAGCACCAGCCCCAACACTATAAGGTAAAATGAGGTTACCAATAATATAAGCCGTTCACGACTTTTCTAGGACAGAGTTGGCTATGATTTTTTCTTTTCATGTTGGACTAACTGATTCGATGATGTAGCGGATGCAACTTTTTTTTCTGTCATTGCCAGATTTATTATTTTAATATTCCTAAGAAAATAAATGATGTATCAAATGTGTAAAAATAATTTTAATTTCCGTCAAAGGAAAAGTCAAAATGCCCAAAATAATTTTGTTACAACAAAAAATTTACATTAAACGATGCTACTTCCAATTTAAGAAGGACAGACCAAATTTAAAAGAACGCGAGTCGATGTGGAAACTAGAGAATATCCGGCAACAATGTACCTATTCAGAAAATATAAACTTAAACTGAAAACAACCTAACATAACACTAAAAGTCAGGACCGCGCCAGCATCAATGGCCGCCTGTGTGCAGAGCCAAATTTGCCGCCCCAAAATTTACATTTTTGTTGTAAATATAAATTTTATGTAGTACATACCTAGTTTAACTGTAACAAATCAAATTAATTTAAGTGAAAAACAGAAATTTTAAAAAAGTTTTATTAACAATAAAATTTACAAAAAAAATAGTGGAATAAAATTAATAAAAAAACAACAAAATTTTTGAAAATTATAAAAAAGCAACTTTCCTAGCTTTTTTCCCCGCAAATTCTTTAATTACTAATTCTAAATCGATGGAATCCATCGTGTCGCTTTCTATTGCTATTATAGACAGATTATTTAATCTGTTTTGTGACATTGTGGATCGCATATAATTTTTAATAATTTTTAGTTTGGAGAAAGATCTCTCACCAGACGCAACTGAAACTGGTAACGTGAGTAATATTCTAAGAGCTATTGACATATTTGGAAATGATGCTATGAGGTGATTTTCAAAAATATATTCAAGAATGGACTGGGGCTCTAACTGATGCTTTTTAGCTGAAGTAGGTTTAAGATGTAATTTTAAAGATTTTATCTCTTCAAATAATTCTATTCCATCTGCATCTGATTCCTTTCTAGAATCATCAGTTAGATGAAGATGTAAATATTTACAACATTGTAATAGCTCGTTTTCCGTTAAATCAAACATATTATAGAGAAATCCAAACATAGTATCATATCTTGTTATTCCCTCAAATCAGTCTCTTAAAAACGATAAAGTTTGATCTAATATATTAAAATAAACGTTAACTTTATAATAATTTTTTGGATCAATAATTGGTTCATCACTGTGTTCAAAATCAAATTGTCTGGGTTTTCTTCGTGGTCTAACAGACTGAACAGCAGGGAAATTAGGTTCAATACCGAGTTCATCCGCAAGTGTATTAGCGTCAGTAAGAACATTATTGAATTCTTCATCTGATCGAAGAGCTAAGAAAAAATCTAACACATTTTTAAAATGCTCTAAGCAAGTTTTTATATTTACAGTAGGATTTTGCATCATCGTGCTCAAAACATTAATTTTGATTAAAATATTGTACCAAATAATTGTTGAGCACAAAAATTTATAACTCTGAATTTTTAATGCCAAAGATTTGGCTTGATGTGAAGCACTGTGGTCTTGTACGGATAAACGATCTTTAATTACTTCTACCAATGCATCATATATTTGCCCAATTTGGTAACGCAGGGGCTTCACAGCGTCTATTCTACTAGACTACCGTGTATCACTAAGTGGTTTTAAATTTAAATTTGTTGTGTGTTGTTTCAGAATTGACCATCTTTTTACCGACGCAGAAAAAAAAACAAATAATTCTTGAACTATATCAAAATAACCAGAAGTCTCAAAAGAAACTTTAGCTCGCGGATTTATTTCAAAAAATTTTTTTTTTGCAAATCATTATGTTTGCCGCGCATATTTGCCCCATTATCGTACCCTTGGCCACGCATGTCGTAAATATTTAAATTCAACTTTGAAAGTAAATTCATTAAAAATTCACTTAATCCCACTCCAGTTGAATCATTAATAGGACAAAATTCTATAAAATGCTCGCGTATTTAATTTTTTTTGAGGACTCATTCAACATTGTAAATCTAAAAATTATAGTCATTTGTTCGATATGACTAATATCCGGTGTACAGTCAAGAATGATAGAATAGTATTTACATTTTCTAATTAAATCCAAAATATTATTTCTAATTTTGTTACCGATGACATCTATTATTTCATTCTGAATTTTGTCCCCTAAATAATTTACCATTCGTATTTCATCTTTTTGTGACTTTTGAGTCCGAAGCACATGTTCTGACATAACAGAATCAGATTTTGAGATCATCTCAACAGCTTTTAACAAATTACCGTTATTGCTTTCAAATAATTTATTAGATTGCCCGCGTAAAGCAAGACACTGTCGTGACAAATATTGTATTATTAAAATTATTCTCTCAATCACAGCATGCCAGTGCTTTGCTTCTGCATTCAACAAACGTAGTTGCTTCTGGTTTACAGTTTGTTCTTTTGATAACAATTTTATAAGTTCTAACTGATTTTTAACATTTGCATTGTGAGTATCACTTTTTTCGTGCCTTGAAATCAATAGTGACAAATGCTGCCAGTCAGAAACACCTTCCTTTTGCGAAAAATTGTTTTTAATTTTGCCAAATATTGTACAACAAAAGCAATAAACTGCATTATTTTTTATTGAATAAACTAACCACGGTCTATTAATTTCTTCTCCATTTGGAAGAGAACGGTAGAAATATTTTTTCGAAAACCTTCGACCATTTTCATTAGTTGGGAAATTAAATTGCGTTACCTGAACAGGCCCTTCTACTAAAATTTTTGTTAATGTTGTTGATATTATCTCAGGCCACTCTCCAGGATCATCTGAGGTTGCTGTGTCCTGCTGCGACTGCTGTGAATCTGATGAGCAGCCAAATTTCTTTAGTTCAGCGTTCAGCTTCTTCAGCGTCACCAACTTCTCTTCTCTCTGGTTTTGGAGACTCCGAGTCAGATGAAGTCACCTTCTCTTCCCCAGATTCGGAATCTTCCCTCATAATTTCCATGTCGACTTCTTGGACGCACGGCTCATTAAGTGGCCCGGAAAGAGAACTAGAGCTTGATTCTAATGCTTCCGCTGACACATTTTCTGGCTTCAAATATTTTTCTAAAGTATTGGCCAGTTTTTTCTTTTCTTCTTTTTTTGTAGACTTTGTTTTCGATACTGAAAACCCGACAGCCTTTTCGTTTTTCTGTTCTAGAAGAATTATAACAATTTTGTTACTTAATACAATTTAAGAATATGTAGATAACTATCTCTGTATTGATTGATATATTATTGATATGTATGTAGGTACTTACCATATTTATAACTTTTCTTCAACTTTCTTCAAAACGCAATCACTAACAAAATTAATTTTCTCTACTCGATCTTCTCTGCAGCCAATTCAAAAATTAAATGACCAAATAATTATCATTGCACCCATATTATCACAGCATTAATGTAAGCATCATATAATATTATATTTCTTAAAATCAGCTTTAAAACAATTAGGTACTTACCGACAAAAGAGATCGCCGACACCACGATCAAAAATAATATAAATACCTACTTCATAAATACGATATGTTTCACAGAGAATAAAAGCCGCCAGCCGCCAGTTTTCTGAAAAGTCATGTTTTGTTGCTTCTGATAAATATCCGGCTTTTTTGTAATCATTGCATAAATATGCATGGAAAGCGTTCCTTCAAGTTGGCTTCGTTTGACAATTAGCCGCCAAGGAAGAAAAACTAACTTCGAGAATTTACATAAACAATAATCCATGTAACCATATTATCAGGTGTTCATTTACACAATAAACATTTTTTATACCTATATAGGTACATATTTTTGAACTTCTAAAATTTGTAAAGTAAAAAAAATTTACATTTTTTTTTTGTAATTTGTATATAATTTTAAACCTTTTTGGCCGCCCCTGAATTTGGCCGCCCGTGTGCGGTGCACACATTGCACACTGGCTTGGCGCGGCCCTGCTAAAAGTGTCAATTTCCATGAGGGAGTTTAGTTGCAACAAAGGATCTGCCAACAAAATTACTAGATGGTCATAGCCTCACCTGACCCAAAAAGATTGTGAACGGCTTATAAATACATACATATACATACCTAAGTTTGTAAACTAAACTAAACTAAATATATATTTTAAGAAACTATTCAATTGAGTTAACGATTTCTTTAGCACGATTTTTAACCGGTGTTTTCTGTGTAATGATGTTTTAAATTGAATTTTACAGACCACTTAGTAGTTTTAGTTAACGATGTGAATGAGCTCAATCAAAAGGATTCAGAAATGAATTCCTTCTCATTAAAAAGATATATGTATATACGTTGCGGTCTTTTACATCATTATATAGTGTGTCCCCGGATGGACCTAACTGTACTTGTAAACTTCTTTATTTTGCATTTTAGGAAGAACAGTCATTCTTCATAAAAAGTTTTGCTTTATTTAGCAAGTCCGCAGCCACTACCAAAATTTCGAAATAACACTCACGCCCGTATTCATAGTCGTTCGGCAGCGGATCGCCGGCGACTCGCCAGAGTTTCGTTATGAATAGTATGTTGGCGGCACTGTACGTCTATGTCAAATTCGAGGTTAGCAGGTTAGATTTTGTGTCAGTTTCTGTCAAAACTGACTGAAAACCTAACCTGATCACCTCGAATTTAACATAGACGTACAGTGCCGCCAACATACTATTCATAACGAAACTCCGGCGAGTCGCCGGCGATCCGCTGGCGAACGACTATGAATACGGGTGTCAGGGTCGTTAGAAAACGAGACAATGTGAAATTTGGTTAAGAATAAAGTACGTTTTATTTGAAAGGAAAGCATAGGTATCACTGGAAAAAGATGTTTGAAATTTCAACAGAAGCTCACATATCTAATCTGAACGTTGTACCTCAAAGTTGATTTTTTTATTTTTTATTGAAAGAAGTATGTAATAGCGAAATTTATACTAGTATAAATTTTGATTATAAAAGTAACTTTGAGATACAACGTTCACATTAGATATGTGAGCTTCTATTGAAATTTCCAACTTTTCCCAGTGATACTTATGCTTTCCTTTCAAATAAAAGGTATTTTATTCTTAACCAAATTTCACGTTGCCTCGTTTTCTAACCACCCTGTATGTTATTTCGAAATTTTGGTAGTGGCTGCGGACTTTTTATGAAGAATGGCCGTTCTTTCTAAAATGCAAAATAAGGAAGTTTACAAGTATAGTTAGGTCCATCCGGGAACACATTGTATATCGACTATAGTAGATATATTTGCCAGCGTCTGTTTATTTCGCATCATTTCTTATTTGTCTCTTTTTTGCACACCCTAACTTCTTTGTTAGTATAGAAACCTATAAGGCTTTCGATTGCGTATACAGGGTGCTGCAACGCCAAACTGTGGAAGATTATTTTCAACTTATGAAAGTGGTCCACACTACAAACATATTTTCATCATGCTGTTTTACTTGAAACACAAGTGACAGTTTCAAATAAATGTTTTACAACAAATATTCTGGCGTTTTTGTAAAGCACAAAATTGCTTTGAGTAAACTATGTGAGTCCGCAAATATGTTAACTGTGAACTAAGTACGCACTATACTTCAGAATATTCTCTAGTTTAGTAAAACACATCAATTATTTATTTACATAATATCGCTGACATGCCGAAGCCCAATAACAATCAACAAACATTGTGTTTATAAGTTAGGACAATGACAAAAAATTGGAAAATAAGCAAATATATCATTAACTTAACTTAACTCGCAACCTAACTATGTAAAGGTATCGTTTTTGAATACTCCTATAGCTGACCTTCATCAAGAATACTTATAATCTGAATCTTAAAATGATCTATAGACATAAAACATATAGCATACCACTTTGAAACTGTTGCAGTACAATATAGAAAATCTGAGATGCTTCATAAAATCTTGATAACCAACACACTTTAACTTTTTGTCAAGTTTAATGGTTGCAACACCCACTTGACGTAGTCATTAAAGTTATATCTAAGGTGCTATTATAGATCTACCGCTTATTTAAAACAGCCGACATCCTTAAACTTAACAAAAACTAAATTTATATATTTTTCCTTAAGGCAATTAACACCCATACCCTTTGAATCTATTTGTGTACATTCAGTAAAATGTTTAAAAACGAATAAAGTCAACTGTTGTTGTAATAATTCAATTTGTTCTGTTCCCTATATTAAATACCTAGGAATTTATATCGACTCACAATTGAAATGGACGAAACATATCCAAGAAATTGTTACTAAAGTTAGAAAAACTATATATAAATTTAAATTACTTCGCAATATAATGAAAACTATTACAATTAAAAGTATCTATTTTGCCTTAGTGCAGTCTGTTTTTATGTATGGCATAATTGGTTGGGGTGGTGCTGCAAACTGTCACTTAATTCCTTTAGAGGTCTTACAAAAATTAATATTGAAAGTTATGTTCTCAAAACCAAATCGTTATCCTTCAGATTCACTGTTTCAAGAAGCAAATATCCTTTCTATTAGACAGCTCTACATAACTACGCTGGCTACCTTTTCTTTTAAACTGCAGCTGACCTTTGATAAATTTCCTCATAATTATTTAACGAGAGGTAAGGCTGCTTCAGCTGTAGTTATTCCCAAAAAGACTAAATCTGCCTCTCAAAAAAATTCCAGTTATTTAAGTATTAAATTGTTTAACATTATTCCTACTGAAATAAAACTTAGTAGAAGTCTTACTTCCTTTAAAATCAAAATTAAAAAATGGGTTCTGAGTAAGCCGATGGATTTTTATACTTACCTGTCCGAAGTCTACAGCTAGTAATATTGCTTAATTATTGTTGTTTATTACTATACATGTATATCTTATCTTTTGGCTCCCATAGTATATTTAGTTTTTGCCTGCTGCATTTGCGATGCTCTTGTATGGATATTGACCAAGTCAAATATTGTTTAATATAGTTAATTTTTTTTTGCCATCTCTATGTAGGAGCGTCGTAGATGTGGACGAAGCATAATAATTTAAGTTCTTCTGCCACACTCAAGCTTAGCTTCTGTGGCTTTAAATTAATTTCTAAAAATTATGTATTTTAAAATGTTGGGAATAACTAAATAAATAAAATAAAATAAATAAAATAAATCTTCAGTCGCATCTATCACAATTAATAGTTACAAAGCATAACGAAGTAGGAAGGGCACCTCAAACGCGAACCCTTTTCCTAGTGTTCTATTATACAAACAAATTTTGTAGTAAAATGTTATCACTTAAAATGGGGTTACCAACTAAAAAGACAAATAACCTGACGCCGCTGTACTTATATGCAATGCAAAGCGTATGCAAATGCAATGCCTACCTTTCCTTCCTACATAAATGATGCATACATTCAACACTCTTTGCATTTAATGGAGTGCAAAATTTCAATCGTAAATATGCAGTACTGACCCTGTTGCCCAAGCTAAAAGCATGAAAATTAAACAGCGTACCGTGGAGCAGCCAGGTTGGAAATTACGGCTGACCGGGTAAATCTGCTAAAAGCTAACTGGAAAATACTTGTTTCTCAATTTATCAATGCAGATTTTCGAATTAGGATTTTCTATTGTTGCCTTCTTTTGCTTCAGTAAATATCACATACTAAAACGTATTCCTACGTACGGCAAGAATAACCGAAATTCATCAAATGTTATGAGGTAATTAATTTGCATACGTATTAATTTCTATGACGCGACGCCTAAGATACCAATACCTTTAGAGTACCGAAAAACGTTTAATATCCATATCATGTTCTGCTTAATAATTAGCGCCCATAGACTATTCTCAATAATAAACAACAGTGATTCAACGAATATATTTTGCAAACAGAACCAAATGAACATTTCCCACTCCTAGATGTTGTAGTAACACATGATAGAAAATAGATTTAACACAGTATACTCTAAAATCTATAAAAAGCTATTTCTACCTCACTTTGTATCATCATCCACAGCAGAATAAATGAAATAAATATATTCGGCCCAAGAATTCTTTCAACACCATTTACCATCTGCTTTTATTTTTGGTACCCGCTTCCAATATCTAATTTCTAGCTTCTAGCTTCTTCAGGTCTTCTCTCACGCAGTCGATCCACTTTCTTCTTGGTTTTCCTCTATCCCTGCTGTTAACAATTTTTTCTGATAGAACTTCTTTGGGCATTCTTCCTACGTTATAAACATCTAGAAAAAAGCTATTTTCACCCCACCTTGAATCATCATCTACAGCAGAAGAAAGAAACGACTTGAATAATAAAACTGTAATGTAGCAGGACCGAAACACTTCGGTATCATCAAAACCCGTTTCTTGATAAAAACCGGACCTACGGTATCAGTACACATTCGATAATACCAAATTTTTTGATCTCTAGTAAGTTCTAGTTCTAGTAATATGACTCTTTTTTGCCACCTACTGTCTTAGGCATGTCACCTATTCGCCTCTTGCACATTGTTATGTGTTTCTGTGTTATTTCAAGCCCTCTCGATTTTTTTTCCGTTACTATCGAATGCACTTTTGAGATATTTTCAAGTCATCGCCAAGTGGATTTGCAAGTTATAAGTCACATGCAGCTGATGCTTCCAGTACGTTCAATTACTAGTAACCAGTGCTTTTTTTGTAAAATATGAGGTTCCGGTACTGTAAACTACCGGGGGGTACCCCCTACCAAAAACGGGGGGGGGGGGGATTTAGACCACTTAAAACGATTTTTAACACTTTTTGACCCCTTTACAAGTAAATACAGGGTGGCTCACCAATAAGTGATGGTTATGAGTTATGATTATTTACTTAACTACTGAGACCGAGACGGCTGATGCCACGTGATGTGTATACAAGTGCGTGGCGTAGTTTGGGGGAAGGAGGGGTAGGATGCTTGAATCAGCTGTCCACGCGCCGGTACAGTCTGCTCACAAACTAAGTAGACCTAGTTAAGACTCTACAGCCGAACCGTTCATCGTTCCACATCTCCAAAACTCGCAACTCTTTTTTTTCCTGTTTATTTATTCTTTTTCTTTTTCTTAGAGGTGCCGGTACGGCGTACCGGTGCGTACCGGCAGAAAAAAAGCACTGCTAGTAACAGTTGTGTGGATTCATACCAAGGCATTATTGAGCTATTATTCACACCTTTCACCTGTTTGAGTGAGCACTTGGGGAAAAGCATTCACTGCATTCAAGGGAATCTATCCTGCCGACCTACAGACCCCTTGATTGGATCCTATTATAGTCTTCTGTAGTATGGTACAAGATAGGAGGTATTTATATTGGTCTTGGCCCATACGCGATCTTGTAGTAAGCCAAATCCAAGCATCTCGCTGAAAACAAACGTGTATTTACCCAGATATGAACTTGAGGAAGGTTACTAGACTTTTTGCTTAAAATGCATTGTAGTTTGCCGGCAGGACACGTTATTTCTTTGGCAAAGTTTAACTAATTACAGTTAGATTTCATTATGTTAATTAATTATAGCTGTCTTTGACAGCGTTCAACTCATTAATAGTAAACAGGTTTGGATTTTGAATTTTAGTTTACAATTAATAATGTTTCGGGGATTATTAAAGTGTTTTTGGTCATTTTATGTTATTGTTGCAGTTTACTTATGAACAGAGGTCGTTCGAAGTGATATATATTAATTTAATACATTTTCATATGAGTTTTCCCTCCTCCTTAGTATTTCCTATAGCTATTTTGGCGTCGGTTAAACAGCTTTCCCAAACAAGTGAATAAGTAAATTACACGCAACGTCGTGTGATAAACACTCGAGACAGTGGAGAAAATCCGATAAGAACATATAGTAAAGTACACCTTGAATTATCCCTACACTGTTAGAGTATTGCGTTACTAATTGATTATTTCGTGTGCATATTTCGTGGTATACTGATTGCGGCAGGCAACTAGGACCATTGCAAAAGCAAGGAGGATATGCATATGGCCGTCGTGGTGTTTAACAAACAAACAAACAATGTGCGGTAGGTCGTTCGGATCATTATAAATGCAAGGTATATATTCGAGTTTTTAATTTTTAAATACAATTACGGTCACATGTAAAGTCCCCTTGCTTTTGCTATGGTCCTAGTTGCCTGCCGCAATCTGTATATTTGAGTAGAATCGATATTATTCAAGTAAAGATTGCGGATATAAGCAACTTCTGGTTCTTCTTTCCCTTTTGTTATTTTTGAAACCTGATGTGGTTTAGGGTGTACGACTAGATCTGCTTTAGACTACACCAAACTGATGGCATCTTCTTGCTAAAGAGTTAGCTGGCACATTTGCTAACAGCTTTGGAAACCCCAAACTAATTTGTAGGTATATGTTTCGGATTAGTTTATTATTATTGTTTGTAAGATGCATTCTATATTCCAGGTATAACATTTACCTATATACTATAAGATTTACCTGAATACACCTCTTCCTTGGTTGAAAGAATAAGAAATGAGACCGTCCTACAAAGAATGGGAAAGGTAATGGAAATAATTAACAAAATCAAGAAAAGAGAAATATAATACTTAGGACATATAATGCGTAACGAAAAATACCAATTGTTACAACTAATTCTACAGTAAGGTACAGGGCAAGAAAACCGCGGGAAGAAGAAGAATATCCTAGCTCAAAAACCTTCGTGTATGGTTTGCTAAAACCACAAAATCCTTGTTCCGGGCAGCAGTATCTAAAGTTGAGAAGCACCATAAGAAGAAGATACCGTTTCTTTCTTAAACTCCTCCCGTACACTATTTCTTACAAGTATGCAAATCTGATATTCAGTTTGAAATTGGCAAATGTTACAAAACATTTCGGATTGATATTTTCAGAATTTTTAGTAACTTAAAATAACTATTCAATTCAGCTGTAAGTGTTAAAAAGTGATCAATAAAAATTCTAATTTGCCCTTCCTCAACCAATTAAAAAAGATATCAACGGATATATCTTCCTAGTATTGCTGGTATTCAAGTGACCATTTTAATCAAATATAGTTTTTATTAGAAAAAGTCGATCTTTAGTTTTCTGCTACTATAAAAATTGTGTGGTTTGTTGTTAGATTTACTAAAAACTAATTACAAAAATAGTTTGGTTCATTGAATATCCTTCTTAGTAAAAGTTAAGTAAATTATTTTTAGGTGGTATCACCACTCATTCGTGAAACAACCCCAAAAATAGTCGACATAACTTTTACTACTCATGGTATTATAAGTGATAATTTTTCCCGTTCGGTTCAATTAAATATTCAGAAAACTAATCGCAAATTGCAAAGTAATTAAAGTGGCGGGCTGAAGAAGGACAATTTTCAGCGTAAAACCGGAACTGACAAGAGCTGCTCAATGCAGAGATTCTCATCTGTACGTAAATGTCTGTTTTGTGGTTTATCATGAGTTTATCTAATATTCTGATTTACAGGTGTATTTAGAAACGTCACCATTATGCTTCAACCGTCACAATGATTAACTGATGTTAATCAAGGGGAGGTGAGATGATGAAGGACCTGCGGTAACTTTTAACACATTTATCTCTGTCAGCTGTTTTTATATGACACGTTAAGTAGACCAATGGACTTGCTAATAACAGCTGAATGTAGCTTATAAAGAATATGTATTTAATCCCTACAAATATAGAGTGATGCTCAGGATAATATGAATATGCGATACGCTCTAGATAGCGAAACAGGCAGGATAGAGTTTGCGTTATAAATTTATTAGAAGTAGCTCTTCAAACTGCCAATCAGTAAGTTGTTTATATATTTTATTAATGATCTATTTAGTTCCCTAAATTTATTGGTAAATATACATCAATTTCACTATACAGGGTGTCAACAATTTTATTAGACAAGTCATAACTTCTAGAGCAGCGTTTCTCAAACTGGGGTCCGCGGACCCCCGGGGGTCCGCAAACGCAATCGAAGGGGTCCGCGAGTTGAGCCCTAGAGCTATTGTAGATCAATAGGAATTGTTTAATTTTGAATTAAACAGATAAAAATTTCAGTCAAAATTTACGAAATATCGTTCATCATTTCAAACCCAGTTTTTCTTTCATAATCAGTCGGTTTAAAGACCGCTATCACAACAGTAAGCATATTATATTACGAAATGACCTAGAACTTCAAGTTCATCGCACGAACTCGCAGACAACGCGGAACTATAATTGCTTACTACTTAATTTGCAATTTTAGAGTCGTTCTAGTGAACTATACCTTTGCACTTTGAAATGTTTTTATTTAGTATCTAAGCAGTTATATTGTATAAAAGCCCATTTATTTTTATAATAAAATCAATCGACATTTACTGTTTGATTCAATTACATCGATACTACCTTTCCAAGCCTAAAATTGAAGTGTGAGGCTGCACTTCGGGTAGTTATCTAATTATCATCCCTTTAAGTACCATTGACTACATTGGCTTAATACATGAATGCAGTCTCATTCACGTGCTTAAAAATTAGGGATAAAGAACCAGTGCAACCAACAGAAACCTGATCCAGCCTCCAGGCATTTATGTTCATGGAATAGATAATGTGGATTTATAAAGGGTGTTTTTTAGAGGCGAAGAACTTTAAATTGAAATAAAACAGAAAAATGTTTTTAATATTCATGAATTTGGCTTTACTTGAAAGATAATTTTTTGGCATTACTGTTTGAATATAATTTCGGGTATGTGACCGCCGCAGCTGGCCCGTACATAACGTAATCTGGAGGTCCAATTTTCACACACTCTTCGCAGTAAATCAGGCTGTATTTCGGCAACTGTTAACTGGAATATTTCGTGGATCTGTTAACTGACCACCTCGTTCGTGCGATTTGACACCATTAGATTATTTTCTTTGGGGATATGTAAAGTCGCATGTCTACCACGATAAACCATTATTATTATTGCACGTCTGTATTGATACTACATATTCTATTAATTTTGTAAGTGTTCTTGTGTTTTTATTAGCCTTTAATAATAAAAAAAATGAGCTCTCAAATATTATTTAATTTTATTACCGGTACCTAATGCAGCAGCAAACTGTTTTCAAGGTCACCGGGGTACATAAGTCATACACTGTCTATGGTCGATAAAATTGTATGGGGGTCCTAGATTTTTTTTTAAGCAACTAAGGGGTCCGCCGATGTCTACAGTTTGAGAAACGCTGTTCTAGAGTATTAGGTATATCAAAATGAGATTTGGTATGGACAAATGGTATAGGGGGAGGAGAGTTTTCGCATATTTTTCACTTTCTGGTCACTTCCGGTTTTACCGAAAATGGCTCCGGTTTCGAATTTTCAAATGGAACACCCTGTATATTTTTATATTTTTGGATTTCTGAGACAATTCTCGATCAGAATGTGACATTTTAGACATTTTTTAAGCCTACTTGATTTTTTTAGAGACACTTTTAGTATTGCATCTAGGTGGCCATGATTGGACGCAAACTAATCTAAGGACCTCAGGTGATGTCAGAAAATTACAATCGCAAAGTTTTAGTGATTAGTATGATAGATAGGAATAAGACAAGTTGACAAAATAACATTTTCGTGTCTAACTATTTTTTTTTAAATGGCGACCCTTTTTTGACAAGCACTTTCCGAAATGAGGATATTTTGGCCAATCTAACGATACTAATTTATTTGCGATTGGATTAAAAATAAGCTCATAAATTAAATATTTCTCAGCAAAATACTGGATAATAATTTATTTTCTTTTGTCAAGTGTGCCATGGATAGCCAAGATGCATAATACCTATCCTCTCCCTATACCATTTAGCTACGAGTATACCAAATCTCATTTTGATACACCTAATACTCTAGAAGTTATGACTTGTCTAATAAATTCGTTAACACCCGGTATAATGCTAATCCATTGATCTGAGATATAGCAGTGAATTTTAATGTTTAGACATTTACATTGAAAATATATTATTGTACAATATGTGCATTAAAATTTCATTCTAATGCCATTAAATAACTCCCAACGTTTTTGTCTTGTTACATTAATGCCAGATATTAGTATGTAAAATTGCTGGTAAATAATGTAAAACACTTATTCGAGTACATCCGTCTACATTCACATGAAAAGGCACGTTTTGTGCATGACATGACAACGAAGCATAGAATTAAACAAATGGCGAGGCATTATCATTTTAATCCCTTAAAATCTATCGATCCAGGAATAATTAGAGTTCATTAAAATTTCACGAGCAATAGCCTGATAACACGGCAGTATTGGTTTTCGCGTTAACAGATTCCGATACGAAACGGGGATTTGGTGTAACGACGGGTAATATCTTCGGATTGAAGGGAGGGTTTGCGATCGCGACGTTGATCTTATTACCCTTCTACATGAATCATTTAATCCTAGATTAAGAGAACCTAGCGTGTTGACGAAATAATAACTTTAAGAGGGGCGAGCAGTCGTAAAATAAATTGAGTCGTGTCACGGTTCTTGTCCCCAGCAACATTTATGAACTGAAAGCGTCGTTTGCGTTTTTAAAGGGAAAGCTGTAATTACTTATACAAGTTAATTATCCGTGATGAACAGTGCGGATTGCCCCATACACTTCCGAATACAGGGAGAAGGTAAATGCACAGGTAATGGAGAGAATTGCCTAGGGCGGTCTCGAGCGACGCACAAGGGCTCTGTGTCATATACCTACAAGCTAGGGAATAAACACACTAGGACCCCCATATAACCCTTGCTCCTTGCCCAATCGATAACCTGCGTGTGTTTTGGGATCAACACGAGTGTTGGATGGCACAAGTTGTAATTACACCCGACACTCGGAAATTACAAATTCAACAAGTTTTAATAGAAGAAATTAATACGCTTTGTGTAGTGGTGCTTTCACCCTTGCTATTGCATTGGCTGCAGATGCACAATGGTGTTTCCGAACACTCCATTGTTTTATACTTAAATGTTTCTAGGAAGCGACTTTTAATTTAAGTGTATTGTACATCTCTAACTCAGCCGTCAGTTAGTGGAAGCCAATTAATAATAATTATTAGTTTATACAGCTTAATTTTATTTCCTTGCTAATCCGCTAAATATATAGATATATTTTGCAACTTCTTTGTAGCACATAAAAAAGGGGCAAAGAGAAAAATATCACTTTTATTAACAGTATTAATTGGGAAACAACCAGCAAAAGAATTGTTATAGTAAATCTTAGTTGTCATGGTTCAAAACTTAAAATTATTGCAATACATTATGCTTCGAATAAAGATGTCGAAGATGACGAAAACGTCAATACGGGAAGATACTAAATGACGCAACAAATAAAATTGAAATCAAAAGAATGTAATAATTATGAAAAGAACAACATCTCGATTGTTGGAGACTTTGGAAGATAAATTGTAAATAGAAACGGTGGACGATAGGCATCTATATCCAACACAGACGAAACATTACGAACGGATTATTCCACTATAAACAAAACAGTTATATGTGAACTTAAACAACAATAAAATTTACGATCAACAGTAATCTATAATGTAGTGGCAATATATTGCTATCCTAAATACTCAGTAAAAAAGGTGAATTACCTGGAATTTCTTAAACAACTGGTGAGAAGATTCCTAGTAGAAGACAATGCAAAAACACCCAATGGGAAGCAAGGTTAACCAGAACTATAAACTAAGATCTACTAAGTGCAATAAAAACCATAGATTGTAAAACTCTGTCAACTAAAAAGTCAACCTACTAGCCTAATAGTCCTGGTAAAATACCAGACTTAAATTATTTTCACATAACCAGGAATATTTCTGCTAAATACCTGCAAATAAATGATAGTCAAAGTTTGAATTCTGACTATTCTCCAATACTTCTAACAGTAAGTGAGAATCTCATACGGAAAGAAAGTAACCTTGTCCTAATTAATAGATGTGCTGACTAAGAGGGTTTTAGACAATGTCTAGAAAAGAACCTAGAGTTGAAAATACCATTAAGGAACGAACAACTTAACAAATTCACAAATGATATCCAGCAATCAGCGTGGATTAACACCCCGGAACTTAAAAGAAGAAGTAAAGAAAATAACTAGCATAAAGAAATTAGAGAATTAATAGCTGAAAAAACGAAAAGTAACAAGGAGGTGGCAACAAATAACATTTAAAGAAAAACTATACTAAATAATCTCACTCAACAATTAAACAGAGAAATCAAAGAACTGAAAATGAATCACAAAACCTACTTTAAAAACTTAACTAGTCACAATTTAGTACATATTACTCCCTATGGAAAAAATATAAAAATTCCTACTATGCACGCTTCTAATTTAAGAAGAAATTATCCAAGAAAATAAGGAAACCAAACTTGCTACCCCTGTAGAGCTTCCAGGTTTGATCTAATAACCAGAGAAGTTTTAAAGCTATTAGACGAAATGTATAAAAAAACTTACCAACCTTCTTAATGCTGTCTTTAGACTAAATTATGTACCCAGCTTGTGGAAAGTAGAGGAGGTCAAAATTAAAACAAAGTCAGAAAAACCATCACATGAAGCTATATCATATAGGCCAGTTACACTGCTGCTAGCTATATCTAAACATTTTCAGAAAGTTTTAGTCAAGCGAATAAAACCGATCATAGAGAGAGAAAGCTGATGCCACACCAACACTTTGGACGTAAAAATAAAGACTCGAAAATGGAGCAGGTTTATAGAAGAACTCGTGTTATTGAAAAAATCGTTAGAGGGTAATGCGGTTTGCACTTTAGGGACTGGTATGATGTTCTTACGGGATTTACCACTGTGAAATTAAATTAGTTCATTAAGATATGATCGAATGCGGAAAATAATAACAATCCTTTTATTTTCTTTAAAACACAAATTACATATACAAATACGTCAATATAATTTAACATGTAAATATGACTAGCGAATTAAGTATAAACGAATACCTAAATCTAATTTGGAAGTTAGAGTCTTGGTCAGAGTGACACAATGCGGCTGAAGATGTAATATAGGAATCTCAGAGTGTCTATGCTTAAATACAGATTGCTTATTCAAAGAAAGGGATTCCATATTCTTTGAATACAGTAGGTATTGTCCAGCCCGAGCACGAGCTATAACTTTCGCTTCGCAAAGCAAAGCCAGTTTCTCGGATCGAGTTTATGAACCATTCTTCGCCGGGCACGGGCTGTCTCAGAAAGGGTTTGCTCTCACTTTCGTCTGGGCCATGGTTAGTCTAGTCGGGTGTTCGTCCACCTATTGCCCGTGCAAATGGCCCTTTTGCATGACACAAAGGGTATTCTTCTAATCCTATCTGGAGTGTTTTTGTTGATCACGATCCTCAGGCTGTGACGATATTGAATGCATGCTGTTTGGGGAACAGCTTTTCGACGTTTTAGGAAAGTTCATTTTTAGAAAGCTCGCTTAGCGGGCTGTACATTAATCAACTTTAACGTTACCAAGATTTTTTAACGTCACTCACACAATTGATTTCGCAGTGCCTCGAATTTCACTTTTGTTGATGCCACCCGTAAAGGAATACACCCAATTGACTTTGACACTTGCTGGAATATGGGCGCCGCTACACGACCCCCTTACCAGTGATTTAAACTAAGATAACATGTAAAGATTGATATATTCATGCTTGGGCCTGGAGGAGAACGTGACGGAGGTCCGCATCGGTGCTGCTACGTGCCGGGAGATATTCGACAGTTACCATGGGAAAAAACTCTGATCTACAGTATTCTTGGACATGGCACAAGCATTTTTTGATAAGCTTTGGCATGACGGATCAAACTACAACTTTGAAACTCTTCCTCAAACAATACACAGAAATCCTGAAATTATACCTAACACAGAGTCTTCAGAATTAACCAAGAATATTTTTACTATTTTTAATAAATCAAAGAGGGAGTCCCGCAGGGAAGTACAGTGGCAGCGGAGCTATACCTGCTATAAGTTACTGACCTCCTGGAGCTAGAAAATAATACAGTAGCAACTTTTCTGATGATACCGCGATACTAGCCTAGCAGTATGCAACAGCAATGACGGATCTACAGAAAAACTGCAAACAGTTATCACTCAAATACACAACTAGACTAAAAAATGGCGAATCAGACTTAATCAATCTAAATTGTCTCACATTAATTTTACCAACAGGCGTCTAGAACTCATTTCGATGACTCCCAACAACCCAATAATAACATGATAATCTCGAAAATACACAAATCGAAAAACTATACCGACATATTAAAACAGCACGCATAAACCAAGAACGGAAGCAATTGACGAAGAAAGTCAAAACTACAAAAAAGGACTAGACGAATGAAATTCATCTAGAAAAGCACAAACTAAGAGTATAATAATATAAAAAGATAGTAAACACTGGAAGATAAAATCCAGGCAACTTGAAATATACACATTTGGGACAAAATCATCAGAACTATTGCAATTTATACATAACCTATGTAATGAAAACACCTATAAAACGAATATTCCAGTCATAACGTATATAAAACATGTGCAAATTGTTATAAATAACTGCTGGTAGAACAAAGAACTTAACTTATAAATAAGTCCGCTAAAGTATACAGGGCCAAAAAATATGACAACATAATGTAGAAACGATGCCAAATGTTATTAGTTCAATAATAAAATGAAATTTACGCCATCCTAGTGAAACCGCAGATCCCATATATCATATATGGATCAACAAAACTAAAAGATATGATAACAATACTTTTTAATAAGCATGTAAAGGAAGAGTAATTGTAAGACAAATAGAAAAGGACCGCGGATAAGATCAATTCATAACAACTACGACGACATCTACGATGAGTACCTACTATATATTGTGGTATAAAAAGAATAACAACCATTTTAAAGTAGGAAAGTAGCTTTAAGGGTGACCAATTTTGTGCTGATAATATATGCAGAAGTAACAGGCAGGAGAATTGCCATTACGAAAGATACTCGCCTCTCTAACATCTATGATAGTGTCCCTACATGCAGACTTTAACAAGTAGTTACGCCACTATCATACAAACCATACGGCAAATATGTCAAAATACAATTGCACAGTTTAAAAGCAGCAATAAAAAAATAATTTAAAGAAATATAAAGCTTGCTTTAAAGCTGTTGCTTGTCCCCAACACTATTTAGGATCTATTTTGACGATGTTCTCAAATAATGGAATTCGAAATGCACATGACGCAACAGTATACACTTCTTGGATGTAGATAAACAAGTGGATTTTTGTGTCATATGGCCTGTTGTAGGAAGCCTCGCGTCAAAGCTTTCAGGTTGTGCGAGCGCCTCTGACGTAATCTAACGACGACCACCGAAATGACAACCGATACCGACGGCTTAACGTGCTTTCCGAGGCAGGGCTGGCTGCGATTTTACTACCGCTGTAGGTCCATCCGAGTGCCGACCGCCACGAATGTTGCTTAACTGTCGAGACTGTTTGATCAGTCGTTGGTGCATACGACTATGCAACCAGCACAAGAAGTGGTGATATTTTAGAATAAAAAAGGTAGACTATATGTGCAGTAAATTAAAGGAAAAATGCTGAAACGGAGACAATACATGAATATGGAAAAAACAAGATATACTTGTGGGTTGGAGGACAGAGAGACTATACAATAGAAGTAATTCTATTATGTAAAATATTCTTTTTACTCACCATATATATAGTTGAATTTTGCGCAATAATTTTAGGAAACAAAAGTGCGAATTCCCAACCAGCAAGAGATAATAAAATGTCACTATACTGTTTTCCAACAGTTTAATACTTCTAATTTCACTTATTTATAGGTACTTGAAGTTTTGCTACCTACAGCAATATGTTATTGACTCCCTACGATAATGGCACAAAAATTTAAAAAATCTCCCAAAGGGGAAAGTCTAGAGAGAGAGAAATTGTATTTCACGTTTCTTATTATTTTGCGAAAATGCAAAACTCTTCCAAGTTAACGTACTTATTTACGAAACACCATGTATAAGTAAGTAAAATTTGGCAAATTAACAAAAGGTAAAAGAACAATTTGTTAGCTGCAGAAATAGATTACTGGCAAAGATCTGTAGAAATATTCAAAAGAAAGAAAACAAGAAACAATAAATGCCAACAACGATAAACAATTAACATGGTATAATGCGTGTAAGAATAAAGTGCTTTAAAGTAAATGTTAAGCCGGATACATCAAGAGAGCCGAATGCGAGGACGATCAACGAACACGTAGATGGCAGATATGGATGTAAAGTGAATGAACCGGGAAGAGTAGCGACTGGTTAAGATATCAACTGTTCACTGTTAACCTCATCAAAGCAGTTGGCAGTGTTAAAACATGCCAATGAGTCAGTGTAATACTAACAGAAAAAATTTCAACAGCAAGTATCAGACAGGGTAGCGGTCAAAAACCCAGTCCTATTTAATCTTTTTCTTGACAAAATCGTTGAAACTACAAGGAAAGAACCTGGCTATAGACGATGTGACGATGTGATGAAATGCCGTACAATAGCATCAAAAAGGAAAATAACAAGTGGTTCGATAACAGCCTAAACGATTTTAAATAATTTAAAATTAGGTGTACAACAGTAGTACCACTCTAAAAATTCAGGAACCTTGGAGCAAATATAACAAGTAATAGAATTATTTAGTGTGATGACTTACGCGGAGAGGAGCAAAGCGAAAATAATTGCATTAACGATAAGACTAGAATGGTTACAAGGTCGGAAAGCAGGCATGATAAATGGATACAAACATATTGCCAAGAATATGTTTCAAGATCGGATTTAGGAGAGCTAATAAAGATAGCAATTAAGCAAAGCCGAAAGAAAACGGCATTCGTAGCAGCAAAAGTATTTATAACCATTTTCTCAACCGGGGGCCACTCTAGAAATATATTAAGGAACAAGCGACTTCCGGGATTGGACCGTGTCATGATTGAGATCGAAGAACTCAACGTTTCGGCCACTTTCGTAAGGGGCGATTGAGATCGATGAACTCAACGTTTCGCCCACTTTCGTAAGGGGCTTCATGAAGCCCTTTACGAAAGTGGGTCAAACGTTGAGTTCTTCGATCTCAATCATGACACGGTCCAATCCCGGAAGTCGTTTGTTACTTAATGACAATGGCCGTGAAAGCCTCAAAAATCATCTAGAAATATATTGTTTTCACAATCACTGGTGGAACACCACCGCATAAAGAAAACGAGAAAGACAATAAAAACAGATTATTTACAGTGCCACTCCAAAAACTTGTTTTAAATAAAATGCGAAGGTAATGGTATAAGCGAATTTCTCATGCACCTTCTCAAAAAATGGGTATCCTGTGTCGCAGAATCACATACATTTAATATTATATTTAACTTATGAAACCCTAAATTTAGTTTTTCATTCGACACATATGAGCTATATCAGAGAGCTGGCACTGATTTATCATCTTCATCTCGCTTAGCAGAACATCAACCTAACTTTATTGCTACGACTTGGAGTCACCAAACTAAGGATTATACTGATGATTTCAAATAGAGGACAATGGCAATTATAATTAAATTTACACTAGTTTCATCAGATAAATTTAAGTGTAAATATCAAATACAAACACTATTGTAACTGTCCTGTAAAAATTATGTTGATTAAATAGGTGGAAAAACTCCGAAAGGGTTTTAGAACTTTATAGTTAAAGTATAGCTTTCGATAGCTTGTCGGTTTTCATTAACTCTAAAGATTTTGCCGCTCGCTTGATTAGAAAACTTGATTATAAAATACATATAGGTATACGTGAACTAAGTAGGTCTACGCTTGTAAATAAGAACTATAATTTGATGTCAATTAATAATAGAACTAGTATGACTATCTTCTTATCAATTTCGACGTAATAAAAATAAACACAATATAAGTATTGCGTACAGTGAGTTTTTCCGATCACTCGATCACTATTTGTGATGGAAAAAATTGCATAACAGTGTCATCGGGGGCCCTTGGAAAGGTTCATTAAAAGCGAGAATTAAAAAATTATAAAAAAATAAATATTGCTTTATAAAAGTAAAAAACAATTGTCGCTTCAAGCGAAAAGTTCTGAAAATCTACAAAGAAAAACAAATTTGGTTACTGCTAACAATAAACAAGACCGCGCAAGTAAACCAATTTATAACGTAAGAACAAAAAGAAATCATTTAGCATATGAATGTAAACAGCAGAGGTCTATAATAAATTTATTTTTACTGTTTTATTTTTATTTCCGAAAGTAGCAATAACAAAAAATATTTTTCAACGGTCATAGTGCAATAAAACAAGATTTGGTTCGTAAATTAGAGAAGAAGTTTGATAATTGCATAAAAGTCATAGTGTAAACATATGGCTAAGGGACGTTATGTGATAATTCGTTCTTCTGTCTATGCTTTAGTAATATCTAAAACTATAACTCAGAATCTAAATCCGTCTAATTCCAAATCAATTCGAAACTTCGCAGTTTTGTTATTGGTCTTGGAAAATGTGTTGAGTACCAAAGCTGAGAAAAAACCTAGGTTTTGGCGTGCTCAAAGATATAGAGTTTTAGGAATCACATCCAGATTTTATTTCTTGGCAATTTATTCGTTCAAATTTATATACGAGGGTGTAAAACATGGAATATCGATAGTTATAATATAAAAATGCGTTTAGACTTTCAATTATGCTTATTATTCAAAAGCTACACAACCCTTAATAATAGAGATGGTTCTGGTAAGAGCCTCTGGTTCTGTGTCAGAAAATCTGAGTTCAAACTCCAATAACTCCAACAGACATAAGAATCCTACCTCGACTTCATTGCAATTGTCGAATGACGCTTTTACTGAAATGCTGCACAAAATTGTGAACTCACTGGTACACCCGAAATATACTTGTTTGCTGCAGTTTGTAACTGTGTTCGGCATTTTTATTAACTGCAAGGATTTTTTCAGTCTCTTCTAATTCATGTATATCGTCGTGGGAAATTTCGCATACTACACTTTCGAATCGTCAGCACGTCAGCCCTAAGCAGAGGTTGCATGCGACTGCGGTCTTCTTTGTTATATTTGCATGAGTTTAAAAACTCTTTCAGCGTATGTTTCTTGTTGCACTTGCAAAAACCAAACTTCACCATACACTAACCGCGAAAGGACCGGCTTTGTAAATTTTGCTAGCATACATACTAATACAATACGTTTGAGTTTAACACAAGAAAATACATATAAAAATACATGTTGGCCCGGGCTTTGCTGTAAAAACGAACACCACCGGCGAGGAATGTAGATGCCCCGTTACACTTTAGTCTATTCGGTCAAATGAGGAATAGCATCATCATGCATAGAATGAAGTTGTGTCGTTATTTGAAGTCGACTCTTCGTTCAAAAGTACGGGCAAATAATTTTCAAGAAAATTGGGATGACAGCTTTGAATTGAACTGACATATATATATCAAGTTGACAGTCCGTCGTGTTGCCGCATAACTAGAAGCCAAACCAGGACTATAAGGACTTGAAAATGACGAATGTGATTTCGTCGAAACGTCGTCCAACCCCAAACGCCATTCAAGATGTTCTTCAACCAGTTGAAGAAATCTTCAAATTTATTAAGCGGTATGACACCCTGAAATGTTTACCTTTAATACATATCAGCCGCGAAAACCTTCGTAATATATATATATATATATATATATATATATATATATATATATATATATATATCGACTAAGCAGTTATAAAAAACAGCCCATCCTTGGATAAACTATCATTTGTAAGCCTTATAGTACAATGTTTTCTAATGTCATCTGATTTAACGTATGAATAATTCGAAGTAACTCGTTTGGTTTCACAAGAAAATCCGAGATCCAAAATGCAAAAATGTTTTCTCACATTTTTAGAAGTTTTAAATGTTTTTATGACAAATTTTGCAAAACAAAATTTAAATTTCCCACATAAGATCTTGGCACGCTGGAAAATGTTTGAACATTTAAATTTGATACCACACGGGTTGCGATCTTCTAAACGGCCGCTTTAAAAGCGTTTTTCTTGGAATCTGTTTTCAACTTTTAAAAAATTTCCAAGTGGTTTCATGTTGCGAAAGTATCTTGCAGATACTTCTTATTTTATTAACCAGGTATACAGTTTGACAAAGACTTGTTGGTGTGCTCTGGTTAATTCATTCCTATATTATTCTAAGTTCCTTCTTCTTCTTCTTCTTGTCTACTTCTTATGACAGTTGCTGCGTAAAAATCGAAAAGTGGCCATTCTATGTAATTAACCGCTGTTTAAATATAATGAATGAAGAAACGTCGTACAGCAAATTAATTTAACTCTCAATCACTACCTACAGTTTAACTCTATCTCTCAAACGGCAGTTATTTGTAACAGAGAGATTTCTATCTGCCATTTCAAATAGTTGCTAAATTATACCCCGTTCTACAAAACAGTCAAAACATTACCTTTGTGTATTTCAAGAAGCAAGCAGTTTTTTAAATTAAAATTGCAAATCAAAATATCTCTTTGCGGGTACTTGAATTTACATTTATCAAACCGCTAGACATCGTTAGCAAAACCACTGAGAGAGAATCAACACCGAGACACTAAATTCTTTGATGTTTCGTTTAGGTTAACTCGCACATCCAGATGTTATAAAACAGATGCTACATAAATATGAGGGAATATCTAGATCCGAATCCCTTTTAAAATGAACTGAAACCTAATAAAATTTATGGATTTTGCGTTACTAACATAAACATTTGAGCAATGAGTTTTCCGAACAACGCAACTGTAGTTGACCTTTTGAACCTGCTACCGTCTGTTTTTATGGCTGAATATTTACCAGCGTGTTTAACAACATAGGCTGCATTATATTTTAGTATTGTCAGTGGTTTTAATATAAATGCAGCAATATCCAAATTGATTGCATTATATGTATTATCTCGTATAATAAAATGTTGCATATAATTTTCAATAATACAGTATTTTACAGCTACTTTCACATATTTGCGTGAATCCTGAAATTAATTCAACAAATGCTGTTGCTGTTTGTGCTGTCATTTGATCTTTACTACAAACAATTTTATGCATTTAACTTGGCGCAAAGACAAACTAAACGTGTATATCGGGCATAGGTTGTTAAAACAGCAGTATGTATCAACTCTTTCAGGTAATTGTTTTAGGTTGACATACTACAAAGATAGTTTTTAAAATAAATCACATACAAGAAAAGTAAACCATTAAAACTAATTGAACTATAGCAATTCCTGGAGAATTTAAACTAGGAATTACTGATTTGGGAAAATTTCTGCCGCTCGCTTCATTTATAAATATCCTTTATTGATTTCTTCGGATTTAATATAATTTCTCTAATGTATTTGTATCGCTAGTAAAGCTGCTCCTTGAGCGAGTGTTTGCAGGATATCAGGGAAGGTTTAAACAAATCGAATCAAATTTATAGCCGCCATTTGGCGCAGTTCCCACTCCGATTTAACCCTCAACTTTTCGCAAGGCAAGGTAACCTTCCTTCCGGGACGAAACCTTTCTTAACCTTTTCATTAGAACTAATACAACTGCTGGGCTCCCTGAAAGGTTTCTCGGGATTCTACAAGCACACTACATTCGCGTTTGTCAAAACAAAGCTGCCACTTGCGTCCAAGGAAACAATACTGCTGGAATTCAATGTAGACATAAGAGCTTCTTACAGTACTAAGCTGATGTTTGCTTATTGCACTAATTTGTTTTTTATTTGGAAAGATTAGGCGATTCAGACAAAGCGTCGTTTGTATACATACTGAATACCATTACGGAAAATTCTTATATGTGGTTCACAAATACAGAAAAGCTGTATTGCTTCTTCTTCTACGATATCGCTTCTGTAGTTAAGTAGATTTGTCGCAGTATTTGAACTATGTCGATGATGAGTTTCATTTAATCAAACATAAAATGAAAACGTTTTATTTTTTCAGAAAGAACCATTATCGTGTAGAGTACGTCCTTGTTTGATATAGATAAATATTCTCTTATCCTTACAATAATAGTAAATGATTATATTTTAATTCTGCTTTTAAAGTTGACCTTTTCATTAGGTTTTAGAAAACGATTCGATTAGAAATGACCGATGATTATAGGTAACTCAAAGGTTAGTAATAAATGAGGTACGAGTAAGCGCATGAATGACGTTTAGGAGTAAAAGTATAAATCTCAAAGGCATAAAATGAACATTTTACGACAGACAGTTCTAAGTTAAAATCGATCAGTGATTTGATTCTCTGGCAGGTTAAGACAATATGAGCTATCAACCAATTATAAATTAGTGGCGCAATTTAGTCTCCCAGCTTTAAAATCGGTGTATGCCGCAGCTTTGACATCTAAAAGCACGATTATGTGACCAGCACTCCCACACAAACTCAAATATCACTAAATCAGCCGCACCCTTGCAATCTCAGTATCATTAAGGACCCCAGATTATTTTACCTCGCTTTTTAATTGTTCATTTAAGTTAATTGCTTGTAATCTCAGGAGTGGAAACGTATCAAAATACAAAATGCTGGCTTTAGTTATTGAAATATTTTTCCTCCAAATTTACTAGTTT
The DNA here is from genome assembly GCA_940337035.1 of Agriotes lineatus. Lineage (NCBI taxonomy): Eukaryota > Metazoa > Arthropoda > Insecta > Coleoptera > Elateridae > Agriotes > Agriotes lineatus. The sequence continues at coordinate 215,540,994 of OW679194.1, forward strand.
ACTATTTGAGAAAATTTTAATGGCAGCGAATTTCCTCTAGCCCAAAAATATATTATTGAAAAACTGCTATATCAAGGATTAAGTGTAATACTGTAAACAGGTTTAAATTCTAGACTAATAAATTTGTTCGATGACATCTCTATTTTGGACGAGTTTAATGAAATGCAACATATAACAGAAGTGCAGTTATTAAACCTGGCGCACTAAACTTTTTGTTTTGAAATGTAGGAACTACTAGGGATCCTTGTTACACAAACATAATGCGATTAAATTACGTAACTTGCACTATACTGTTGCAGTTATGTAAGTAGTAAGAAATAAATTTATGTTTTAATTGCAAATTTAAAAATGTTACTTAAAATGGTGTTTTCTAAAGAGCCAGTAAATTTCAAGAGCATTCTTAACGTCTTCTTTAGAGGCAAGGCATATTTTTTTAGAACGCGTCTTGATAACTTTCTATCGGAAAGGCTTTTCGGAACTCGCTTTGCAAACTGTCGTAAATTTGCTGTTCAGCTCGACAAATCAAAAGTTTCAGACTGAAACAATTATTCAGTTTTAACCCAGCAGCAGCGATTTTGTAAGCTTACATCGACTAAGCAGTCATATTTTACGATATCCTCACGATTTGTCAGACTGCTTTAATATACGAGTAGTGAGATATATACTGCATGGTTCCTCATTGCAGGAAATACTGGATCGCGTAAACGACATCCAGGACATTTTTGTTGTTTAAGCTAGTTACTATTGTTATAAAATAAAGATTGGTATACAATATACAACTTATTATCATTTTAAGCAAGTCTCAGAATGGAGATAGAAAGTTTATTTTTTTAACTTTGTGGCAGCAGTGGTAGTAGAGAATATGAAGATTAGTAGAAATTAATATATCTATTAATAATAATTTAACTCCACTGCATTTTTAAAAACGAGTTCATCGACAATACAAAGACACTCGACGGTACTCATGAGATGAAACATCAACTATAGAGTGCATTATTACCAATACAACTTTGCATTTTACCCAAATACTGAACATGGAAAGCTTAATGTCTATTAATATAGAATAGGACCACCACATAGTGCTAGGAAAATTACAATTTACCATTAAACGCAGTAAGGATTTCTAGTGCACCAAAAGTTAAATGTGCTATAGAAAATCATAGTACACATCTATTATGCCACAAGTGACTGACAAGATGTGTTCTCTTAACTGCGTATATCAATTAGTAAAAACTTCACGTGTAGATAATGTTCTGTTAGGATACCTTCTTCTCTATGCTTCTTGTATAGCTAACGCATTGCCATCACACAAACAATACACATAGATAATAATATGTGCATATTGTGCTTTCGAAAATACTCTCGGCATTGTAATTAAGGATGTTAAGAAAGTTTTTAGTGCAACAATTGTAGTAAAAATAATATTATTGTTTGTCAACAATAACGTATAATTGTTATGGAAAAATAAATATCATTCATGGTCTAGTTGATGTTGGGCCGAAAAATTATAAAATCAAGAATAACTCGTTAACGGTTGAGTTTAGGACATGTCTTTATCTACATTTTTTTGACTCCAATTGATTCCTAAAACATTTCTGGTAGTTTTTGGGACACCCTGTATAGGAAACAGAAAGAGGCGCAGAATGTGGAATGAGCACATCGGTCGCATCGCAGACGATAGAATAGTCGAAATCGCACGGCCTGAAAGACCAGAACTACCAAAGCTGGCGGAGTAGGTATACAATCAACATCTTTGAACAACAGATAAACCCAGAAACAAAGGTCATAGACTTATCAACTAGCCTAAGAAGAATAAGAAGACTTCTTTGCCTTTATTACTGTTCTTTTATGGATTTGTGGATAACTTTGCGTATTAATTTTATAGTATGAATCACTAATCACGGTTTGATTATTTAATTTATAATTACACTAACTAAATATATGTATATGTATGTATCTATATAATCACTTGTAATACCATGAGTAGTCAAAGTTATGTCGACTATTTTTGCGGTGGTGTCACGAATGTCCATTGCGCTTTGGTACGCTAGCGCACTCGTCCTAATCTCAAGCGCAATGGACATGAGTAGTGATACCACCGCAAAAATAATCTACTTAACTTTGACTAAGAATGGTATTCGAGGGACTATTTAATGAACCAAACTACTTTTTCAAATTAGTTTTCAGTAAATTTAGCAACAAACTACGCAATTTCTATAGTAACGGAACACTAATATTGACTTTTTCTAATAAAAATCACATTTGTTTAAAATAGTCACTTGAATACCTTCTAGGAAGATATATCCACTGATATTTTTTTGATTGGTCAAGAAACGTCAGAATTCTGGATTTTCATTGGTCACTTTTTGACAGATGACAGGTGAATTGAATAGTCAAGGGTAATACCACAAGCAGTGGATATATTTTTGACAAATATTTTGTCGTTTCCATGTAAAATATTGCGTTTAAATTTCACGATACAAAATCACATCAAAAACATTTAAATGTGATTTTGTTGAGTGAAATTTTCAATAATTTCTATGGAAATGGCAAAATATTAAAAAAAAAATATCCACTTCGAGTGGTATTTGGGACGACTATTTAACAATATTAATACATAACGATTAACTTTATTGAAAAATAATCCAACAATTAATATAATTATTCATTCTCAATTAAATTCAGCAGAATACTTCCAAAACACAGCATTTTAAAATTTTTAAAACAAGCCACACAGTTTGTTGGGGTTTAGTGTTACGTAACCTAGCGATATCACTAAGGACAGAACATCGTTGCTAAGCGATACTTCGCAACAAGGCTATTTACTTTTTGAGTACGTACATTGTTTTGTGAATATTTTGCATGGTGCCCAATATTCAGTGATATACTGCTGTTATTGGTTGAAAAAAGCAAATGTCTGCAATGTGATTGGCTTATATGTTATAGTGTTGAATAGTCAATAAAATTATTCTACCGTTAGGTGTAAAATAAAGTAAATTTACGAGACTTGCTGACCAAAAATCTATCTCTGACAAAATTAACCTTGGACACAAAGCAATAATTCTAGATTTTTTAAATATTAGTAATGTTTGTAGCCAGCACACTGCTAAATTGTAGACGTTTGGATGGAATTACGTATTAAAAAAAATTATATAGAAATGTCGTCGGTAGTCGAAAACCTGTCTGCGCCAGATCAACGATCTTTGATTTTGTATGATCTGAAGGTGTTCGGCCATTGCTATTGGCATGCGAATGTAAGTTGTTTATGGAAACGCATGTTTAAACTGAAGGAAATGGTGCAGCATATTTTAAAAATTGAAGACTGGTGTAAATACTGTGTACTGTATTAAGCGCGAGCCACGCGTGTGGAAGGTCTGATTAAGGAAAATGTTCGTGTGTCCATTAGAGAAATGTCAGAGGCTATTCACGTACAATTTTGTTCATCCTTTGATTTCTACATTTTTTGAATAGTTGAAGAAGTTACAGGTTGGCTGTTTTTGGTCAGACCCAGAAGCACGCAGAGCTGTGCAACAATATAAAAAAGATACACGAAGTAACTAAAACATATCAACGTGATTACAGTTTGTATAAAACCAATAAATATACATATTAAAAGATAGATTTATTAAAGAATATGTATGTGTGCTGATTCCGGGCACAATAAATCATAGATGCGTATATAAAAATAACCGGATTATATTTTGTAGGAGTATCCTAAAAAGATCGATAATTCAGAGCGCGTACTTCGATACCCATAAGTGATACTAGTTCCTGATAGTGGATTATAGCTAATACCTGTAATACTTCTTAATCAATTATGGCTTCAGTTAATTTTGGTACAAAACGCCCGTAGTCGACTGTAACTTTCCGGGTTTCCCTAAAACTCGCAATGTAGAAAATATTAAACATTATTTGCAATATTACCAATTACCAAATTCAAATTTGCAACTGCACAATGGGGATATTTTGTTAATAAATTGATCGTGCTTTGTAGGAGTTTATTTTTCGGAAAGCATCAATACAATTTATTTAAATTTAAAAATTCGGCTTTGAAACAAAACAAACGAATTTCCTCTATCAAACATGTAATGTGTATAACTATATTATAAAGGATATAAAATTGAAAGCCATGTGTATGGCAGTAATCCTAGTTATAAATGCAAACGCATTTTCAGCTGAAATAGTGGGATATCAAAAGATCGTTGCACAAATCACGTTAATCAAATTGAATTAACACCAAATTCAATTATAATATCACACATCTCTGGGCAAACAGTATTAACATGTCAGGTTATACTTTATATATACATTCTGTTGATTTTCCACATTTAAAAAGCGTTTTCATTTGTTTGGTATAATGATGAATAGTAACCTAACTCTGTCGTAGATTCTCTAAACTCTCCACAGTTGTTTAATTAACCTATTTCTCTTTTGTTTCGATAACTGATTATTGTAAAGGTGCAGAGCGAATTATAATAGTAAACCTTATAATATGAAGAATCTGTACATGACTATTATTAGTGGATAACTTCGAATTAAAGGAATTAGGTACAGAAGTCCTAATTTGGAAAATATAAATGGAAACTGGGGTCAAATTAGAAACAGATTTTGACGTAGAACTATATCTAACAGAGCGGGTAGTATGGGGTGTCTTACGGCCGACCGCCTATGACAAAAATAGGTCCTAGTTCAAATCGTTATATCATCAAATTTGTGCCGAACATTAATCGTGTTAGCATTTTCGAATGGAGTCCAATTTGTGTATTGCGCAGTACACCATGCGCGCTATGCGCCCTTCGCAATATTTTTAGGTTTGCCGCCACATTTAAATCAGTCTATCTCAGCAACCGTGAGTACAAACCGACTGTGTGTAGTACCCAGTCAAAACTCTGGAGGAAATCTCTTCAAATATCCAAAAAACATATCGCTGTGGTTTCAACTGAGAATTGAAAACATTATTTGCTTGTGAACCGGTGATATACAATGGTGCGGTATATGCGTGATGTCTTTTTAAAGCGACAATATTTATTCGCATATATGAAGAACACATCATATCGCAGTGGTTTAAACTAAAGTTCTTTAAAATTGTTGTTCTCTGTTATTTCTAAAAACTGTGTAAGCTGCTTATCATATTATAAACCTGTGTTGACTACAACAAATTAATAAACGCTTTTAAACTATACTCGATTAGCTTACTCGTATTTCAGCTTTGCGATATGGAATTCGTAGTCCTCCGGCTGAATCAGAACTGAGCCTATTTTTTTTCTTAAGATTCAGAACCTGTTTTTAATTTGGTCGATATCTGCAATCTATTATATTGAACATTGTAAATATTGTAAAATTTTTTAGCTGCCTCATCCTGAATTGCTACTGAGCATAATATTTTTTTTGTTAACTATACTAGTTATTTGGGACTTTTAAGTTCCACCTGTTTAATCATCAATAAAATTCAGTTTAACAGCCACGGTATCGGAATCAGCGGTCTTCAAACTACACTAACAGCTATTATGGCAATTATAACCTGCTAGATCTGGAAGTTGCTTTATAGTTATTTAGTTGTAACTTGTTTTATTTTGTATCTGTCTATAAAACTACTACTACAAATAACAACTCAAATTCAGAAAAAGACTGATTAACTTTTGATATTGGAAACTAATGCAGCTACATTCATTCCTCTTGGTTTTAAAAGGGATTTCAGCCATAGCAGCTAATAGTTCATGCTTATGTAATCCGATTACCCTAGTTTCACATTACTCGAACAGAACCCTGCTAACAATCGAATAGGAAAGCATTGGCTCAAACAGCAGTAAATCAAGGATCGGGTCATTTGTGCAAAGTGCTTTGAAATAACTAGAACAACATAACATGCTGTGCAACAAAAAGTAATATTTACAGTTCAGCCAGTGATACACGATATTACTAAGCAAAATAAATATGGTGTATATGTTGCCGACCGGATGATTTAGTAGACCAAGGAAACCGTAGTTCACTGTCTGAAAGTATAGAAAACCAAACACGCACTAAAGCTAAAGGCCACTTCTTTTATAAATTAATTATTTATATCACGGATAGATTTAGTGGCCCTGTAAGGTTGAAAATGAAAAGGAAAGTTCAACAACACGTTTTTGAAATTGCACAAGCGTTACAAAATGTATTTATTCTAAGTAAAAAAAATACATGCATTATTATATTTATATCAAAAATTATATTCCCGTAAAGCAGTGATAATATATAATTAGATACTACGAGGGGTTATCCAGATATTTCCGGAATCTCATATTTGTAGTTACCGAAATTCAAATTATCCATTTCTACCATATTCTTTGAAGCTTTTTACACGTAGGTGTTGAGTTTTGTTTGTGTGTATTCATTTGTTTTGTTTACGCTGACGTTTAAAGTTTGTAAGGTGTCAGAAATATGGGTGAAATACGTTTTAAGCAACGTGCCGTCGTAGAATTTCTTACGCTGGAAGGAGTTATTCCACAACAAATCCACCAACGACTTGTTACTGTGTATGGTGGTGAAGCTCTTTCAAAAACGCAAGTTTACTTTTGGATCGGCGAAATCAAACGGGGAAGAAAATCACTTCAAAATGAAGCAAGGTCAGGGCGACATCCAGACGCCGTCTACGATGAAAACGTTCGAGCTGTGGAAAAGCTGGTGATGAATAATCGACGAATGAAGATATGGGAAATAAAAGCGGAAACTGGGCTATCTTATGGTTCTATCTCCAGAATTCTCCACGACCATCTCAATCTTTCCAAAGTCTCTGCAAGATGGGTACCGCGAAACCTTTCTGTGTTCGACAAACAACGTCGGATCGAATGTGCTTCCGAGAACCTGGCTCTCATAAATAGCGATAAAGAAAATTTCTTTTCACGGCTAGTGACATGTGATGAAACGTGGCTGCGATGTTGGGACCCTGAATCAAAACAAGAGTCCATGCAGTGGAAACATGCCGATTCTCCGCCTCCGAAAAAATTTCGAAGCCAAGCTTCAGCAAAAAAGGTTATGGCTACAATTTTTTTCGACTGTAAGGGAATTTTGCTTACTGACTACCTGCCACCAAAAACCACTATGACTGGCTCTTATTACGCCAACTTAATCAAGAAGTTACGTGCAGCTATCAAAGAAAAGCGACGCGGGAAACTTGCTGCCGGTGTGCTTCTGTTGCAGGACAATGCAGCTGTTCACCAAGCTGCAGTTTCCAAGGATGTAATTCGAGAATCCGGATTCCAACTTTTAAAGCATGCACCGTATAGTCCAGATTTAAGTCCGTGTGACTATTTTTTATTTCCAAACCTTAAGCGTGACCTCCGTGGAAACAAGTATGAGGATATTCCCGAAGTGATCTCAGCAGCAGAGGCCCATTTTCAGCGTCAAGGAAAAGAATATTTTTTAAACGGTTTAAAATGTTTAGAGAAACGATACGAAAAGTGTATTAACATTGGAGGTTCTTATGTTGAAAAATAATAAATGATTTACTGTTGCCGCAATATTTTTATTATGAGATTCCGGAAATATCTGGATAACCCCTCGTACCTAATCTAACTATTCTTATTTTTAAAAATAGTTTGCATAGTTTACAACTTTGTTACGTGTAATTTTACATTTAGATACAGTTAAGGATTGTTTGGATAATTTCTTATCTTAAATGCATTCATATAGTTAGATTCACCTGCATACGTTAGGTGTAGCTTTGGTTGCATACTCATTTTTGCAATTTTTGGGACTTTTGAAAAATCCTTGTCTAGGGAATTTTGAGTAACAATTTTGAAAATTGTTTTGATAGTACGATTTCCGGCGACCATTTTTAAGTTTTCCTTTTTGGAGCTGCATGTGATTTTTGGGAATTTTCACTTAAGTGGATTATATAGTTTCCATGTTTCTTTGAGGAATCTGCCATCCAGAAATAGGAAATGGGTGTTATATTGCTAAAATGAATCCGATTGTATTGGGATAAATATATATTTCTGCAATTTACTTACTCGAGGCCGCATTACAACTCTGGTATGTTAAATTATGGTTGCCGTAGAACATTTTTCGTTAACGTCTTGTATTTAGGCCTCCTCGTAATAGTTTGGCCTCCTCGTCCTAGTTTGCTGTATCGTTCTCCGATTTTTCGGGATCCATTATGCCTGTGGCATTGGTGTTGCTTGACTAAGGCACCTGGAGCAACAATTCCGTTCCAATCCGAGCCCCTCAGCACATGTGATAGTTCGCATGCAAGGCTTCTCCCCATGGTGACTGCACTCGACTGCGTTTCTCACCTGCAAAGTTAGATGAAGCCCTGACTCTTTGGAGATTATTCAAGCTGGTGGACATCTTAATAGCTATCCCCCATAGCTGTTGATGTAGCGGCTCTTCTGTGCACAATCCAGGTATCTACAACACCTAGTGTTATCTACCTTTTGGTGTTTATTGAACTGAAAATATCGTTCGTTATGGCACAATGATCTTTACTTTATGTATTGTACTTACCTAGGTATATGCTAGCGAAATTCATGTCGTTTTACATGCGAAATATTGTATAGCTTCGTTGTACATCACGTGCAATTACTTTGGTGTAATAGGATAATGTCATTTTATGCATTTAATATCTTTAAGTTTGGTAGTACTGCTTTGGTCGCATTCGAGCGTCAGATACTTGTCAATGTTCAAAATTTAAACCATTATTGGCGAGGGTCTCCGGGAGCATCAATTTAACATTTAACATAATATGAGCACCGTAAATACACCATGTTATGTGTATTAGCACTCCCCTAGGCGAAATGGTACCAATTCGAAGAGGTTCGCGACTAGATAGAGTATTTACCTAATTAATCAAGCGATATAGAACTTACTAATCTCCCGCATTCCGGTATCGCTGTTTTTAATTATATTTAAGTCACTAGCGTAGTTGATACACGGCTACTCGAACGAATTGCGATTATCGTAGTTACATTTTCGACTTTATTGATATAAAATCTTGTACATTACATACCACTAAAATTACATTTACAAACTATTCCATTTACATACTATTATCACAGAATTGTGTTGCCTTTTTCCAAGTATGACACAGAATTTCGAAGGTGTACAAACTGAAATAAATAACTAGGTTATTCCGAGTCTTGGTGTTTTGCTGACTTTTATTATTTTTTTTTTTTGTGAAACAGCTAGTGGTTTAGGAATTTACACGGCCATCTGTAGGTTTTCTGGTTTGGACCGTCTCAAACCAGTGGCGCTTCCGGACAACCCACCCCATCCTGCTCAGGACCTAGCTTGGCAAACGTTTGCTACACGACTAGACGATTCCTGTACCACCCTGCTGTAAAGTATTTATCATTTTTGTTTTTTACGTGCGAATAAAATTCCCGTGTGTAGCAAATGTAATAAATTTGGCGCCTCTGACGTGGAGCCTTTGGTTAAGTAGTTTGGCATTTAGTGCAGTATAGAGTATTTGATTAGTATCGATTGGTTCCTTGTCGTATCGGTAATTATCGGATTATAGCCATTTTGTTGCATATCTTGAGGAATTTTGTTAGAATTTAGGAATGTGGGTTTAGATTAGGTACATTTTTGGACATATTAGTAGGTATTAGTATTATTAGTACTGAAGGGCTATTTTTGTTTTTCTTTTGTGCTCTTATTAGTAAGGTTTAGTATTTTTAGTATAGGTATAGGATTGTTTAGTTACGACAATTACAATGGATGTTGGAAGATTATTGGCGGACGAGCTAACGTATGAATTGCTAATTCGTGGATGTCCAGTGGGTTCGAACGTAACCGAGAAGAGATCAATTTTGCGAGACGCTATGCATAGACAGCAGTTAGGAACGCTAGACGTGACAACAGGAATTTATTTCGAGCCTGATGAAGAACTGAAGATTTGCGCTACAAAACTTCACGAACTGCAAGAGGCATTAGAACATTTTAATGTCCATAACAAAGATAATGAAGTACAACGCATTAGGGCAAGAATGTATCATCTTTTAGGTCGCTTACGTCGACTTAATGCCGAAAACAACATGCAACAACAGCATCAGCAAACACTGTCTACCCAATTAGGTCAGTTATCTATAGCTATCGATCAAGCTTATTTAGGTTACCACGAACAAACTATACATGAGCAAGCAACAGTTCAGTCTCAACAACAATCTATTCTAGATGAGCCTATTTTACTACTTCCAGTTACCACATCCTTGGCAACTACAGGTGCAGAAGAAAATGCAACTGCCATCGGGCAACTCATTGATCATGAGATGTCGATATTCCCAACACAATTTGAACCATCGAAACGTCGAGTGAGCTTCCATGAGTCAACGCCAGAGCGTAACGCTGAAGTTTCCCATTACGACAGCAACTTACAGCAAAAACTGAAGTCCATGGAACTGAGCGAGATTGTGAGACCTACAACAAGCTTAGATAGACAAGCTGGAAATTTACATATACCTACCACTGAAAGTAAGATATATCCAGAGTGTTCTCGACCTGTGTACAGCAACTTTATTCCAATCAGCAAGTGGAACATTCATTATGATGGTGAATCGTCCAGTTTAACAAGCTTCTTAGTGCGTGTAGAAGAGCTAAGAGAAGCACGTGGAATCTCAAAAGCTCAATTGCTTCAGTCAGCAGTAGAAATTTTCACTGGAGATGCACTGATATGGTACCGAGCAGTGAAGCGTACTATCATCGATTGGGACGACTTGATTCGCAAGTTGAAAGCAAACTTTCTCCCTCACGATTACGAGATCCGCCTTTGGGACGAAATTCGAAGCCGCACACAACACCCATCAGAAAAAGTGGTCGTTTATATAGCAACCATGGACAACTTATTCAGCAGGCTGCCTCAACTTCCATCTGAAACTACAAGATTGGCAATAATTAAAAAGAACTTACAGCCGTATTATGCTATGCAATTAGCATTACACCCGGTTTATACTATCACTGAACTTACTCGAACTTGTATGACTTTAGAAGATGCCAAAATAGCTTCGACTAATTTTAAAGCACCTCCTACGCCTAACTCATACTTACTTGAACCAGAGTTAGCTTACTGCAAGCGTGCTGGAAAGCCACCGATTTGTGCAGTCGAAGAAAAGCCTCTGATTGACTTCAGCGAAATAGAGCTTCCAACAAACACTTCCCAGAACCACCTAGCCAGAGGGAAGACTAGTAATAAAATTACAGAAGCCCCAACTGCTATTGCAACACTTACTTGTTGGAATTGTTCCAAGTCAGGACATCGAGCCATGCAGTGTACTGCTCCTAAACGGATGTACTGTTATGGATGCGGGCAAGTAGGAGTAACCAGCCGCACTTGTAAGAGATGCTCGGGAAACGAGCGAGGAGCACGGTAGGCGACCGGACCCGGTGCTCTAAAACAAGGAAGAAGCCGGTCAATAATTTCAAGCAATTTTTGCCGTCAAAGCCTGTTTCCAGATCGGATTATGTGGTGTTAACCATCGAAGAACCAGCACCCATTCGAGATCATTGGTATCGGAATCTGAGAACAAAAATTATGTCAAAACCATTGCAATTTCCACAGTGGCGAGTCGAAGATAATAAAATCTATAAATATCTCAAGTGTACCTACCCGCGATTGAGAGACAATAACGAAACATGGAAAGAAGTTGTGCCGAAAGAAAAACGCCAGGAACTCATCCATGAACATCATGACGCATTAACGGCATGCCATGCAGGCATCTTCAAAACCTACGAACGCCTGAAGAATCGCTTCTACTGGCCGAAAATGCGATCCGATGTAGTCAACTACATTCGAAGGTGTAAGATCTGCGCTGCCATGAAACCTGAACAGAATCGTCTAGCTGGTCTTATGGGACAGCGTCCGAATGTCACAAAACCTTGGCAGATGATTGCAGTAGATATCTGTGGTCCCTTACCTAGATCATCCAGAGGCTACAGTTACATTTTGGTTATTTCAGACCAACTTACCAAGTTTGTGCTACTGTTTCCACTCCGTCAAGCTACAGCTGCCGCTGTAACCAGATTAGTTGAGGAAAATGTTTTTCTATTCTTTGGATGTCCTCAGTACTTAGTATGCGATAATGGTGTGCAGTTCCGTTCACGAGAATTTATGCAGTTATGTGACAGCTACCATGTGAAAATTATTTACACTCCTGCGTATCATCCTCAAGCTAACTTCGTAGAAAGAGTTAATCGTGTCATCAAAACTATGTTGGCTTCATATGTTGCAGATAACCACAAGAAATGGGAACAACTTTTGCCTAAAGTGGGCTGCGCTATCAGGAGCTCGGTTCATGAAGTCACTAAAGTGACTCCATTCTTTGCCAACTTTGCACGTGAACATGTTCGTAGGGGTGATTATTTTAAATCAGGTGTAAAGGCTGAAACAGATAAATGTGAGACATCTGATAAACTTAAAGAGTTAGACAAGCTACATCAAGATATACATAAGAGACTTTTGAATGCTCATGCCAGATCTAAACAACGATATGACCTACGACGCAGAGAAGTGACATATAATGTGGGTGACAGAGTTTACCGACGCAATTTTGTGTTGTCCGACGCCACCAAACACTTCACCGCAAAGCTCGCTCCAAAATTTATTGGGCCTTTGATTGTACGAAGGAAATTATCACCTGTTACGTACGAGCTTCAAGATGAAGATGGGACATTTCGCGGCACATGGCATGTCAAAGACCTAAAGCAACGCCCGCCAGATGAAGAAAACTAGATTCTGTTGGATTGTCGTAACGAAGACAAACTTAGCATTGGACTTTGCATTCGAGTTTGGCATTAGGATTTTGAATGTTAGGTTAGGCTTTAGGGACCAAGGGTTTTTTGTTGAACCCTTGGGTGGATGGTTGGGCTACTTGAAGGGAGGACTCGCTGTTGGGGAACTCTATCATCTCGTTCTTTCCCCCTTTTGTTGTAAAGTCTTGAATGTGTTGGGTATCCGCAATAGTTCTTTTCGTGTACCTGTAAAATTTCGAAGCTTCATTATGGTGCAGGCATAGGTTCTACGTCGGTAAATTCAGGGAATTTACCTATTTTTAAGTGAGGGGAGAGTCTGTTACGTGTAATTTTACATTTAGATACAGTTAAGGATTGTTTGGATAATTTCTTATCTTAAATGCATTCATATAGTTAGATTCACCTGCATACGTTAGGTGTAGCTTTGGTTGCATACTCATTTTTGCAATTTTTGGGACTTTTGAAAAATCCTTGTCTAGGGAATTTTGAGTAACAATTTTGAAAATTGTTTTGATAGTACGATTTCCGGCGACCATTTTTAAGTTTTCCTTTTTGGAGCTGCATGTGATTTTTGGGAATTTTCACTTAAGTGGATTATATAGTTTCCATGTTTCTTTGAGGAATCTGCCATCCAGAAATAGGAAATGGGTGTTATATTGCTAAAATGAATCCGATTGTATTGGGATAAATATATATTTCTGCAATTTACTTACTCGAGGCCGCATTACAACTCTGGTATGTTAAATTATGGTTGCCGTAGAACATTTTTCGTTAACGTCTTGTATTTAGGCCTCCTCGTAATAGTTTGGCCTCCTCGTCCTAGTTTGCTGTATCGTTCTCCGATTTTTCGGGATCCATTATGCCTGTGGCATTGGTGTTGCTTGACTAAGGCACCTGGAGCAACAATTCCGTTCCAATCCGAGCCCCTCAGCACATGTGATAGTTCGCATGCAAGGCTTCTCCCCATGGTGACTGCACTCGACTGCGTTTCTCACCTGCAAAGTTAGATGAAGCCCTGACTCTTTGGAGATTATTCAAGCTGGTGGACATCTTAATAGCTATCCCCCATAGCTGTTGATGTAGCGGCTCTTCTGTGCACAATCCAGGTATCTACAACACCTAGTGTTATCTACCTTTTGGTGTTTATTGAACTGAAAATATCGTTCGTTATGGCACAATGATCTTTACTTTATGTATTGTACTTACCTAGGTATATGCTAGCGAAATTCATGTCGTTTTACATGCGAAATATTGTATAGCTTCGTTGTACATCACGTGCAATTACTTTGGTGTAATAGGATAATGTCATTTTATGCATTTAATATCTTTAAGTTTGGTAGTACTGCTTTGGTCGCATTCGAGCGTCAGATACTTGTCAATGTTCAAAATTTAAACCATTATTGGCGAGGGTCTCCGGGAGCATCAATTTAACATTTAACATAATATGAGCACCGTAAATACACCATGTTATGTGTATTAGCACTCCCCTAGGCGAAATGGTACCAATTCGAAGAGGTTCGCGACTAGATAGAGTATTTACCTAATTAATCAAGCGATATAGAACTTACTAATCTCCCGCATTCCGGTATCGCTGTTTTTAATTATATTTAAGTCACTATCGTAGTTGATACACGGGTACTCGAACGAATTGCGATTATCGTAGTTACATTTTCGACTTTATTGATATAAAATCTTGTACATTACATACCACTAAAATTACATTTACAAACTATTCCATTTACATACTATTATCACAGAATTGTGTTGCCTTTTTCCAAGTATGACACAGAATTTCGAAGGTGTACAAACTGAAATAAATAACTAGGTTATTCCGAGTCTTGGTGTTTTGCTGACTTTTATTATTTTTTTTTTTGTGAAACAGCTAGTGGTTTAGGAATTTACACGGCCATCTGTAGGTTTTCTGGTTTGGACCGTCTCAAACCAGTGGCGCTTCCGGACAACCCACCCCATCCTGCTCAGGACCTAGCTTGGCAAACGTTTGCTACACGACTAGACGATTCCTGTACCACCCTGCTGTAAAGTATTTATCATTTTTGTTTTTTACGTGCGAATAAAATTCCCGTGTGTAGCAAATGTAATAACTTTAATATGAATACCTACCAACTGATTTCTGAACTTCAAAACGACCTTTAAATATAATTACTAACTGTTACGATTATAATATTACGAAATCAATAATTTCGTAAATTATTTTTTTAAAGTAAATTGAAAATACGATTGGAAAGCAAAAACAGCAACAGTTCAGTAGTGAGTAAATATCTTGAATATGGTCCTTTTAGTTATTTTAGGTAAGAATTTAATTAAAAAATCATAGATATTGCGGAGATTCGAATTAAAAAACAACGGTGCGCGAATTTAACCTCAATGCTAAACACACCAGCAGAATGTGAATATACTTGTTACATATTTACGTTGCTGCCAATGATTGAAATCGCGTAATTAATATTGGCGACATTCTCAGGTAGATATTGAAACTCATCAAGTTATTCGATGTATATTTAAAAGTATTCTTATTTCTAACTTACACCGGCGATTACTTGCATTTGCAAAGCATGAATGATGAGTTTATAAGAAATCATATAAATATAAAAGTGAATGAAGCTGTGTGACTATGTCACAGTCCATAATCGCCAATAGGACTTGCTTCGTTCACAATCGGGCTTTTTTACTTAAGTCATCACACACTATACTTTATTATACAGCGATAAGCATGTGTGTTACATAGCCTTTCTGACCGAGTGGCTAAAGCATCTGACTATGAATCAAATTCCCTCTACGAGCGTAAGTTTGAATCTTTATTTTTTTCTCTTTGCAAATTAATGTAATTCACATTGCTAAGCGTTTCGTTTGACTGTTTCCTTCTTACTAAAAACATTAATTTCTTTAACCTATTTTGTACATAATTACGGAGACTTCGTTTCCGATAGAGATTGCTTCTTTAAGCGCCATATAACAGCAATGACTCAAACTTTACTTCAACAGTGTAATGACTATACAGGAACCGATTCAAATAATTGATAAAGACAAATTGAATCATTTATCTTAGATGGCTGAAGCAGCGGGGAGATTGCAAAAGGACCCTAAAGGTAGACTCATCATCCAGCCTAGAAAAAACGCTTGAAGTGCTAGAAGAAGAACGGTCAAAAGTGGTAAAAGGCAACAAACTTAAGGTCGGGTTAAGGTAGTAATGCAGTAAAATTAATAATACTTTAATACAGTGGCGACTCGCGGAGAATTATGATTGCAGAGCTTTAGAACGGAAAATCAATTTTTCGGACATTTTTCACAAACAAAGGCAGATTCCGATCGCCACTGTTTGAGATACATAGATGCATGCGTGATTGACGTATATATTTTTTTAAGATGTGCGACAATTTAGCAGTAAACTGTGAGTATAATAAAATGGCAACCCCAATTATTGTGCGAAAACCCCAATGTGCAACGTCTTTTCTGGCGGGATTATACAGGCGACACTCTGAATGTTTCATAGAAGCGACCTTTCTTTATCTGAACTTATTGACGTCTGCGTAGGTGCGAAAATTCTAATCAGCAGTTTACATGCGACCGTTATCGCTGGTGTCAGGTCAAACTGAGCCTACGCGAACGCAGTTCCCATTGAATGTTAAAATATCCTCATCTTTAGACCTACTGCTTGCCGTTCTAACACCGCTGCAGTCTATAAACCCTCAAAAAGCTGAGAGCGTTCGATCTGACACTAACGCGTGTTATTCGTACTTTAATTAAGTTTTAAAATTAGAAAAATTAGAAAAAATAATTTAAAAAAATGTTTTAGAATAAAATGGGTTTGAATTTGTTATGGTAGGGCCATGGATCCTTGGCTTCTTATAGCGAGCCGCCATTGAGTTAATATCTTATATATTAATGAGATAAGTTCTTACATATATTGCAGACCAAGCGAATTTGATTATTTTTAATCACGCGAGTCAGTTTGACAAATCAGATCACACTTGAAGTGAAAACGACCCTAGGGTGATTTACCTAATTAAATTTCAGTAGTATACTATTACAAGTTGGTGGCACTGTAAATCTAAGTCAAATTCGAGGTTAGCAGGTTAGGTGTTTCATCAGTCTGTGTCAAAACCGACGCAAAACCTAACCTGATAACCTCGAATTTGACATAGACTTACAGTGCCACCAACATAATATTATTATAATGAAGTGTCAAATTAATGTGTCAGAAAATTGCTAATTTATTTAAGAACTTATCTTCCCGAATTCACCGCGGCCAGTGATAAATCCTTATAATTTTGACAAATAATATCCCTCAAGTGCCTTTAAGAAATAACCCTCGGCTTCGCCTCGAGTTATTTCTAGGCAAGCACTTTCGGGTTATTATTTGTCAAAATTAGTGCGGGTGATTATCACTGCCCTTGGTAAATTATAGATGAAAATTAACTCATATCTCAATTTGTAAGCTGCAGTGAAATTAAGTTATTCACAGGGTTTGTGGTCTACGTTTGAAAAAGTATTTGTTGCAGTTGGTAATACTACTCAAAGGAATATCTTACTTTTGTACCCCCGTAGAGCAGGTTTCCCTACAATTACAATGTTTATAGCCAAGCTCTACACACTTCGAATTATCACTTTAGTTGAAATAATACCCATTGAAACAATTACAGTATCACTTGATTACTGAAGCTGATACAAAATGGCATGGTTGTCTGGATTATTTACTACGCCGGATACAGAGATTTAGAACAATGTAATAATTGTCCACATCAGTCAGAAATTAAATCCATAAGGTAATTCTTAACACGGGATCTTGCTCCAAGACAAACAACAAGCATGAACTAATGAAATTTAAAAAAAAAGCAAAAGAAACTTTATAAAATAATTTTCATCATGTTAATTCTTCATTAGAACTGTTGATATCAAATGAAAATTCATCATCGATATTGCCAAAGTTTATAATAAATGGATCAATATCCATTGTAGTTCAAGGTTTAACAATCTCCCACACATTCCCTATATTTTTTTCGTATGCCGCAAGTAATTTTTTCACTTACTGGAGTGATGCAGCTCAGGTTGTTAATACACTACAGTCGGTATTTCTGGTTTTCAAACTTTTTTTTTCACTCTGACCAAATCATCTTAATTGCATTATACTAGTAGTGAAACGATGGTAGCCAAAGAATTGTGGTCCAAAATCTGCAAAATATTTGTCGAAATGATAGTTTTTTTCGGTACATTTTGACTCATAATGTTCTAAATTGTACAAGTATCTATACGCATTTTCGTTTTAATCAATCTCCGTTTTGCTTAACCATGACATTAGTTTAAATTTTAACCATAATGTTGTATATACTGGTTCTTCCAATGCACAGTGATAAGCTGATAAGTAGCATTATCAATTACTATTAATGAAGGCCTACTGAAATTTGGAAGAAATTGGGTGTTAAAGTAGTTCTCGAAATTCTTACTTTAAAAATTAAGAGTCCATTGGAAACGAAACCATCTTTACATTCTGCATGAACAATTATGTAACAGTATCCAGTCTTTTTTACAAAAGTTCTGCAAGTACCACGTTGCCATATATATCTTCTAGGGCCTTTACTGAAAATCCGAGTTTCATCAATGAAAACGACTTGTAATGGTTTCTTAGATAATATATTTTTCCTATATCCTCTTCAAAAGTGCTCAGCTTTTCAACTTGAAATACAACTTCTTGCATGTACCTTCGACTTATAAAAACAAATAACAAAGTGACAAGTATTAGCTTTTAAAGTTTTACACTGTCGGGCTCCCGTAGGTCAGTGGTTATTTATTTTGGCTACTGATCTAAAATAAAAAATTAAAAATGCGGATGAAGACCTCTACAGAATGCCATAATTCGGAAGTGATATAAAGCCATGGGTCCCATGTTACTATAATGTGTAGCATGTAAAAAATTCCTTGCTATGGTTGGAACTCCTTAGTCTAAGCAAAATTCTAAGTAGCACTTTGACCATATGACCATAGCAGTTCGTGTCTAAGGTACCTGGTACTCCGCATGTCTAGACCTTGTCCATTACAAACAAACAAACAAAATTTGACACTAACATTTCAAGCTGTGCTCATATACGACATGACAATTTTTGTTTCTCTTTTATTTCACAATGTCAGCATATAATGAAAAGAGCAATGTTTCAATGGGTGTTATTTGAACTATAGTTGATTTTGGCTGAGAAATTTCGTCTTACAAAATTTCACAAATAGAAAATACCTTCTCTCGATAAATGATAAAGTACTGATTTTGGAAGACGTACTGCCTGAGGGTTCCATTTAGTTTGCTAATCTATAAAAATCAGAAGTTTCTATAGGAACAACCACAGTTAACATATCTTGCTAAGAACCGCACGACCGCGATCAGCATCTCGGACCGCTTCTTTTAAACAACGTACTTATAGAATTGGCACAGGATTCCTCAATACTATGGTAGTTGTCTCCTTTAATAGTACTTGTATTCTCTTTAGCTTCATGAATGTTCTATTAATGCCGACGCCATCTTCTCTCATTAAAGTGTCATATTTAGAAACGTTAGTGGCTATTTATTCAAGCTGTTCTTCTGTTTACTAGATGTACTAAATTTGCTCACGTAGAAAACGCAATTATGCTATTCCTGTTTTTGGAATAACCCAAAACATGGTCTCATTATGGAGTCTAACGAGTGTCCTCATGGTATCTGATGTTTTTTACAAACGTAACAAATTGTAGTCTGGTCTGGTCCAATTATTCTCTAGGTTCTCTACAATTTTAGACAACCGTTATAAGAAAAATTGAAAGAAAATGTTATGTAATTTTTCCAACCGCCTTAGTTTTTATAAACCTAAACCGATCGAATTTTATAAGATGGCCTTAGTAAATTAATATGAACTTCTATCAGGTCTAGTTGACATCTCGGGTTCAAGTCCATGCAATGGCTAAAAAGCAATATAGTCGGAGCTCTGAATACCAGAAAAATGTGAAGAACATGGTATGACACCTTTCCTGCAGCTCTGGTTTTTATAAACCTTGATCGAACGAATTTTGTGAGATGGCCTTAGTAAACCATTATGAACCTCTTCTATCAGGTCCACCTGAGATATTAAATTCGTTGATGAGCCAATTATATGTTTTATGACAATACTTTCTTTGCGAAAACTTTGCTTCATGGATATTGTTTGCATAACTTCAGAAATGGCATTACTTCATAAGTGATGGCTTCGATTTTTGGATGTTTGGGTGTAAAGTCAACGAAATTCACGAGCACTGAGGCCTCACAATCGGCCCGTTCTGCTTCTTCCAAATCACGTATGTGTAGTCTTCTTACTCTTCCTCGTAGACCAGTCTTCAATGGAGAACCACGTTAATTGTATACCAAAGCCGAATGGCCACCCGATTCTACACCGATCCCATTGAGCAGATTTGAAGCGAAGACTTGCTGATTACAAAGAAGATATTCTAACCACTGCTCCACCGAGGTTGTATTCCATAAGTGATATTCTTATAGTCAGTTTGAAATTCCTTGACTATTTGTGTCCTGCTCCCATATCTTGTTCTTACATGGATTTCGGAGAGTACTTAAATCGAATATCTCTTAATTTGCAACATAAGAAGAATATTTGTCTCTTCTGGTTTCAGAGGCACACTAAACTTATGTTAATTCAATACTTTCAAAAAATCAAAACGTTTCCTATTGTATCACTAAAAATGTTCGAACGTTTTTCCTAACCACAGTAAAACAATTATCATGTTGTTTTCTGTGGATCACTGTGTTAAACTTTTCGAGGCATTGCTAGAGAGTTATTGTAATAGACGTTTTACCAATATAATAAATATAATAAATTTAATACTCAAAAACTAACAATTTGCAATGCATATGATGCACAGCTAATTAGTGTGACCGCAAATAAGCGATATAACGCCGGCAAGAAGCAGCTGGTAGGACCATAACCATTGTCAAATTTGTATTTCCAATTTTCGCCAAAGCTTATCGGTATATATACGTAGATATACTAGCAACTGTTCCAATAGAAGAAAATGCAAATAACCTTTCGGATCGCTGACGTTCACCAACTTCGTTTATTCACAGTAACATATATTTTACATGGAAGTACATCCTGACTGAAGGATAATTTTCGTTTGTGGATAGTGTCAACCGCAGTCGCATTGAATTGCCGTATATTGTAGTCAAGCTAATTCTAATAATAACTTACATTTTCCAGAAGAGTATTTATGTTCTTAGTTTTTAATTATGGTTGTTATTTTTCCTTGTTTGAAAACTCCTATAATAGATTTTATCAACTCAAACGCTATTTGAAGAAATATAATTGTGGATTTGTATTGTGAGTTAACATGGAAACATGGAACTGTTTTCCGGCGTTTTATTATTCTGAGCAATAGAATTTTAATTTTCTTCTTTGCTGAAAAAATATAGCCTTGCCCTGATAAGAGACAAATAAATAATACGCAAACTGGTCAAACTTGCATTACAGAAGCAGATTTAAGTATTCAAATTAGGTAGGTTCATGTTTAGCTTTTGCCAATGGATAATCAGCATTATGAATTGCCCAGAAAGGCTGATAAAGCTTGCGTGTCTCTTATTCGAGAAGGTTCACGGCTATATTTTTTTAAACATTGGACACGTCACGTGATAAGTTTAAAGCAGGTACATGTGTGTTATGGCGCAATTGCTGCGTGGTTCTCAGAACAAGATTTTAGGGTTTTGCCGTTTCAGCTTGTTCCCTTATCCCGAAGCTTTTGCGTGCAAGAACAAATAGAGGATGACTGTTCACTTTTTTCCTTTAAAAAAATGCTAAAAGCATCGAGTAACTGCCGGGATGAGAGTAAAAACTGCCACCGCACTTCGTTCCGAATGGCAGCTCTCAAGTTTTATCTTCCAAAGAGCCGTTTCATCAATGTTATCTCTACCGTGTACCTCATCTATTATTGCGGTTTGCCGTTCTAATCTGGATAAACTTCTAAACCTATAGATCTGCAGGTCTGATTCGTGGAGTTTTTTTGTTACATGAATAGGTCCAAATCCTCCATTTCATACTGCTGCCGAAGCTACTCAGTCCCAGGTTCTCATCTCAAAGGAGCTCTTTCACAATCCTCAAATAAGCAGGATACATCCAAGAGCACTTCGTCGAAGGCGCGGTATTGTTTTAAAGGCGTGTGCACGTAACGTGTACAAATGATCAGAAAGCCTGCACAAGACGGAGCACGATCGATGGTCGTGCACGAATGGTCAACTACCCTGAACGGTATAAAGCAGTCCGATCTGCCTTCGATATTCTCGGCTCCAATAAGAACAGTATAAATTGCTTTCTCGTTTCCGGGTCTCGAGGGCGCTCCTGAAAATAGCTTAACTTTCTTAATTAAGTCATTCTGTAATCGAGAAGTATGTATTCTGCTTTAAAAGGGACGCCAACACTTATCTGATTGGATACGACACCAAGCAGACGTCGAGATAAACGAATTGGAGTCTAAGTGGTAAAATGTGCATTATTTGCCACCCCATTCCTATTTCCGGCTCAAGGAGCGAGCAAAAAACAGGTATTCGCGAAATGCTTTGTTGCACCCTTATTTATTAAAGCGCACGATAAATAGCAACTGTCAGTCAAGATTTATCGCCGGTTACTTTGAAATTCTAAAGATGCTAGAAACAAGTTGCTCTGGGGATAGAGAAGCAATCATAACATTTTTTCCCATTCCGGAGCGAAACTTTAAAATTACGACGTGTAAACGCGGAGTTGGAGGCAGCGAATGATTAATCGTCGATCATCGCTTCAAAATGTAGCTTGTACAAAGAGTGGCATTTAAACAATAATGTTGCTACACTGAACAACGCCACGCCATTCAAAGCTTTAACTTTGTAATTGCTAGACTGACCGATTCAATTAAAACTACTAAATTACATTTACAACTAGTTTACATAAATTTGTAAAAGAAAAACTCAAAGTTTTACATACCAGTCCAATTGTATACATATTGAGAAGAGTATGATCTCTCATATTACTGCAGAGGTTTTGTTCTCAAGAAACTCTCTAACACAGCAAAACGATCTTTAAACATGCATTACCAGTTACCTCATATGTGCATATATATATGACTATGATGTTAAAATGAATTTAATCAGTTCTTCTTCTCGAACAACTGATATTATAGTCTTCTCGAATATTCTTTAGCCTCTTTTGCTTACCACCTTGGTCCTTGGTCCCACGCAGGAAGTATTGTAATAGCGAAGAAAATCACCTTCCGTGATTTCTTCAGTTTTTCAGGATACAGGGTCCTCCTGGATGACGAAAAACAGGTTTTCTCAATTCCGTCTGCCTGTTTGTCCATCTGTGTGACTGTCCGTTCGCGTTATAGCTTAAAACCTATTCGTTGGAGTAAGACGATATTTTGCAATCGGATGATTGGCAGGAACCGAGAAAATTTCGGCGGTGAGCACATGGAAGAATTTTTTTTCTCTTAAATGTAAGAACTATTAGTTCAATAAAAGCAATAACTTCTACATAGCCTTTCACAATTTTTAGTTTTAAAGTTCCGTATAAAGTTATTTCCTGATTTTTTGCCATGTATACCCAGATCATAGTCTTCTATTTTTATGGGTCGTCATTTTCTATTTGAGTTTGGTTATTTTGGTATTATGTTTGGTACTGTTATTTTTCCGTTTCCATTCGTTTCTTTTGTTTTAACGTGTAATCATAGTTATTCGAAGAATTTTTCTCTATCCTTTTGTGTAGGTTATAGTATTTTACTTCTCTATAAGTATTATGACAATACAATTGCTTCGGTTCCACGTAGTACAAGTATATACTTTTGCAGAAGAACTAAATCGCCACTGTGTATATTATGATTTCACCATTAGAAATAAGGTTTATTTTACTGAAAAAAATCCAAGTATTTTAGTTTTTTTAAACAGTTTCAGGCTCACTTTAGGTTTGTACATAAAATATTGCATTGAAATTTAATTAATTAATAAGAAAGTTCACGCAAATTTAGTTGGTTTAGTGTTTTAATCAAGGAAATCATAAATTTGAAATTCTCATTTTCATCTCTAGAGGTGAAAATATTTTCATCTCTAGAGGTGAAAATATTTTCATCTCTAGAATGAAAAACTAACAATTTTCACATATATCAGTAGAAAAAAATATTTCTTGTGGTATTCTGTACAACGGTTTCCTTTTTCAGTAAGGCTACTGTACAGGTCCATCTAGTGCGGTGAGGTATCGTTTTTGAACTACACTTTACACACATTTTAGATGTCCTATGTTTGGGCATTATTTTGATATGCAGGTTCTTGAGCCACAGATATTTTGTATCGACTTTTAGTTGTTCCACTAGAACGACTCGATACTCTCCTTTGGAAAAGTATACATGCTGTGGCCACTAATAGAGTCAAGATTTTTGGTTCCATTGTTGGCCGTTTCGATTTTTGGAAATTTAGAGCTACTATTTTCTAAATTTTCTACTAATTTTATAATAATGCTTTATCATGTTTGTCATCAGATATTGGTTAGACTCTTTCACAATTTGAGAATAGGGGACTTCTTTACGACTCCCATATTTCGTTCTTATTTTTACTGATACCTGCATTGTCGAATCAAAGTAACTTGACAGAAATAGTGTTGGTTTATTATCAATCCATTTTATACAAAAAAAGTTGGGTAGGTATTGCTACAAGCTAAATGCTTTCCAATTCCTTGTACATCTTCCAATTAATAGTTAATAATTTTCTTTCGTTTCGCGGAGTACCACATGCATATATTTTTCTGTTTAACGCTTCTTCAATCAAATCCGCCGAAGAAAAGTGATTATCAAAGAAAAGGCTTTATGCAATTTTCCTTATATTGCTGAAGTCGTGCCAAATACAACTGCTTGGCTTTAATTCTTTTCGGATGATAAACCAATTTTTCAGTATAAATTTGAAACTGACAAATGTCAGCTGCCAGCTCTTAGCCCTACGATAAACGTCTTTGAATTTCATACTGTAGCTCATCAAATATGTTTTTCAGAATTGTTCCCACTTTATATAATTTTTCATAATAATTTTCACTCCTCTTAAGCTGTGCAACAATATAATTTAATTGTATATGACCTAAAAGCAGTCAAATCTATTCCATGGTATTGAGGATGAAACATAATCTTCAAGTTGTGACCTTCTAGACCAGTGATTCCCAAAGTGGGCGATATCGCCCCTTGGGGGGCGCTGGAACGATCCAGGGGGGCGATAGTAGCCTCTGGTGCATTTGGAGGGCGGTGATTAAAATAAGGGGGCGGTGAAAGCTTAAAGAAGGAAGAAAATATAAGATTTAGAAAAACCATTAGTACATGTTTCATCTGTTGTGTAACATTGTGTAAAATGCAAATTACAGATTTATTTATTCCATGAAGACTATTTACCATTATTAAATGTTCTTATTCTTCTTCATACCATTTGTTACTTTATTTATCCAGTCTGTTTATTCTCCGTTTCTTTAATTTTACTTTATCACACCCTTTTATACACCATCCAGAATGTAAATACCATTATAATCAAGGGTTTTTATTATTCAAATATGCCATTACTCAAAATACAAGTTAGAAATTCAGAAAAGATTTGTTTATTTTAAAAATATAATTTTCTCTAGCAATAATAACTCATACAAAATTTCTATACGGTATATTTTATTATAACATTTCATAATTGACTTTTTCAGATAATCATTTGAGTTTGGCTTTTATTTTAGTTATTCCGATTGTGAATTAATACCTACAAATTAAAACCTAAGCTCTGATGTTACCATCCCCAACTAAATCAACTTATATGCTCGAACCTTTTTAATAAACTATTCACAATTTCACAGTAACTGTATCTCATGTATCATTCATTAAACAATTCTCAAATATTTATGTTGTACTTTTAATGTATAAATCCCCCTTGTATTTTTTAATTTCTAATTAATTTATTCTTTCAAAATATTTTCCTACCTAGAAATGCTCTTATAGATAATTATCAGTCTCAAGAAGCTACCACTACAATATCTTTCTGTTTGTTCGCTTGAAGAATGTAGATTTCCAGGGGGCGCTGAGTAATTTTTTTTTTAAAGGGGGCGGTAGGCCAAATAGGTTTGGGAGCCACTGTTCTAGACCAAAAAGCGCGATAGGAGGGTAAGCTTAATTCTTATTAAGATTTTACAAACCAGAAAAACTTTTTGCTTGGTAGTCGACTGCCGCTTCCAAAAATTATGAGGAAAAGTTGGTTTTCTAATAAAAGTAAATAGATCTTATTTGGCCAATCAAATATTTCCCAAGAAGTATGTAGACAACAGCAGGTTATCATTATCCTATTCTTCAGAATCCGGTGCAACTTCGTCAACAACTACTTCGCCTTCATTGATGTCCATACAGCGATCCCGATTTGAAGCGAGCCTAATTCATATTTCATAATTAAAATAAGACAAGTATAAAGGAGTTGCTGGATTATCTGCAAAGAGCGGGCGATACAAGAAGCACTAAAAGGATTTTTTAAAGAAATTTTAAGAATGAAGATTTGAAGGTAGCAGATCTGCGAAACTGGTAGGTGATAACAGGAAGTTGGTGTGCATTCAAATAGAAAATGAAGAAATTGCAAGACTAGGAGAACGTTTAAAGAAATTACTCTGATTACGTCCGATGTTCGAAACCTCAACTGAGAGGCCATAACCCTAAAGAGGCTGCGAAGTGTCAAGGATTTGCTGATTCATTGGTGCTTCACTTTCGTCCCGTTGATGAAATTCAACCTCTTCTATCAGATCATCTCTATTTTATCTCCCATTCTCTTGGAGCCTGTATTCATCCACTTTTGGATGTAGGTTTCTCTATTTAGGGCAATTTCAATCTACTTTCTTCCTGTCACTTTTTGCAGGTCTTTTTGCCATAGCTTTGTGGGTCTTCTCCCTTTTTGTTTTGTTTCTGTTGAGAGCCATCCTATGATTCCGTTAGTCCTTTTAATAGCACCTGTATCCTTTTCTCTTCTAATGTCATTATTTCTTATGTGTTCTCTCAGACCAATCCTTAACATGGCATGTTGTAAGGATTTTTGAGTTTTTCTGAGCCTTTCTGCACTACTTATTCTCTGCGAAAATTACTGTTTCCATTTTGTCATTGCTATTCAATGGTTATTTTATTCGTCCAGCTTTCAACATTTAGTTGCCATCTCAGTTTTCTAATTTTAATCAATGCTCCCTATCGTCTACTACAGCCAACCTAATCAATAGTTCATATTCTTCTTTGGGTATTTCGCCACTCTGCAAATTAAAATGATTAAATAACGTATTAAATAACGAACGTTTCGAGGTACAGTCGTGTGCAAATAAATCTGGGACAGTGTTTTTTTCACATGCAGATTCAGTTAAGAATTGAAGAATATCTCCATGGATTTCCTGCTATCAGAAAGAGTTACATTAAACTTTAACAGGTACTGAAACCCGTAACTCTCTCTGATAAGAGGAAATCCATGGAAATATTCTTCAAATTCTTAACTGAATCTGCATGTGAAAAAACACTGTCCCAGATTTATTTGCACACGACTGTACAATCTGCCCTCGTTATCAACGATTAACAATTAAAAAGAAACAAGAAAACTTAGCTTTTTCACGGAGATTGAAAACCACCAACCTCTAAAGAATTGCTTGACTTTGACGTCATTCTGCGTTTTATTTCCTCGTTCATCACTCTATCTCATCTTGATACCTTTGCACTTTTTCGTCCATTTGTACTGTGTTTAGTCTTCGTTTCATTTCCGCTGTTACAGTCCATACCTCACTGCCATAACATAGCACCGACTCTACCATTAACTTCATCTATTCTTTGTTTGTTTTTGTTAGAGATAGTATTGTCCCATCAAATTGATTTCAAGCATCCCACTATCTTCTTACTTTGTACTATTCGAGTTCTGATCTCTTCTGTTCCCAAACCTTTTTCATCGATTGTATTGCAGCACCGAGGTATTTAAACCTTTCTACTTGTCTTACTGCGACATCTTCATTTATTAAGACTTCATATTGTGCTTCCGAGTTGACTACTAAATACTCCGTTTTCTCTAAACTTATGCTAAGGCCCCATTCATCGTAGCACCGATCTAATCTCTTTATCATATATTTCAAGTCTAACGCATCTTGTGCTTTTACAACAATAGCATAATTCTAAATTGTCACATTTAAATATTGTGCAGAATATCAGTTTTTTAGGGCAGTAGATGATACAATTTCACCTGCTTGCGGCGCTAATGAATTATTTGACACGGACAATTTACAATTGTCAGATTGGAAAGGTTCTATTTTTTTCCACAACCAAATAAACGGGATCTACCAACCTCTTTGAGAACAACTTAGAAGTAATTAAATATTTTGCCTGTTAATGGCGGATATTCGCGTCGACCAATAGCGGCGAAGACATCCCAATGCCCACACTGTCTTATATATAGCCACTGTAATGACGCTAGAGATCCTGTATATAGTTTACCAATCAAAATATATCACGCTGTTTGCCCAACTCTTAGTAACCTATATACAGGGACTCTAAATGACGCCAAACTATATCGCCATCTAGCGACGAATTACTGCCCTTGGCGGAAAGATTCCTGTTTGTAGGAAACTGTATTAATCAGAAGACTGCATTCGCCAACATATGCAGTGTGACCAGTAAAGTCCGCATCATATGGCATTTTTTATTAATAGTTTTATTCGAAATTTGACTTTGGCATCAGTTTCTGCTTCGATCGAGATGAAAATTAACCAAAAAAATAGTAGTCACGTGTTTCGCATTATCTGTCAAATTTTAAAGTGGGGTTATTTCTCAAAATATCGAAAAAAGTTCTTAGAAAAAGTTTTTCTAAAAGCAATTTTTAGCCCATATGCAAAATTTCAGCTGTATATTTCACACTTTTTGTTGGCAGAACCAGTTGCCTATTCGCACGGCGTTACTCTGCCCCGTGGAAGTTGCTGAATATTGAGATGGGCAAATAAATTAGTCTCACTGGGAAAAAAGGACAAATATAAAAAAGTGATGATAAAGAAAACGAAGACTGAGTAGAATTGTTTCGTAGAGAAATGGCTAGTCGATTTCCCATTACAACTTTTGTCATTTTGTAATTTTCTCTCTAGTTTCTGCCTATAGTTTCTCTTTAAGCACTTGCTTCTTTACCAAAAAGCTTTTTCTTAATCGTGTGGTACTGTGAATCTAATAATGAATACATACCTTCGTGAACTTTCGATGCTTCGATATAATGAAACCGTTTTAGTTTTTCATAGTTATTTATTGTGTGTTTTAGATTTTGTTTTATCCACGCAAGAATGTTTAAACGGGAGAACACAGTTCGAGCGTTTAATTTTCTTAAGTGGATAAAACGCAACTAAAACACGATGCAATACAACGTTTTATCCAACAATTCAATAAATATCTAAAACAGCCATGAAAAGTCATAGTGACAATTTGGAAAGTACCGAAAAATCAAACGTTATACGTTTGGCAGTACTGAAGTGTATTGTCAGTGTATGTCAAATTCGAGAGATTAATAGGTTAAGTTTTGTTTGTTATTTGACACAGATTGACGCAAAACTTAACTTACAAATTTCGAATTTGGCATAGCTTGACAGTGCTACCAACAATGCAGTAGTAAGTGACATGGTTTTATCCCACTAGTGTAATAAAGTAATTTCATTATTCCACTAGTGGATAAAGTGGTACTTTAGACGGTTCATAAGTGTGGCTAAAACTTCAATTATAAGGTGATTGTGGATAAAAATATTTTATTTTACTATTAAGCAATTTTATGCCTTTCTCGGGACCTTTCTTAATTGTTACATTTGATGTGTTTAGTTTTTGTACCATTGGGAACAAAGAAAATTGAGCGACTGAAATATTCTATTGTAAACTAAGCTTTTGGTTATGGCTACTACTTTTTTTTCTTAATTGTAAATTTTACAAGGACGTAAGAGTTTGTAAATATTATCTGTTACTGTACTAACCATAACTAAAAGTTTAGTGCACAATAGAAAATTGTAGCCGTTCATGTTATTATGTTCCCGTTGGTACCACTGATTTCTAACGATATTGCATAGTTTGTCGATATACATTTTCATGGATATGTAACTGTCCTAATCAATATTCAGAGATGCAATTTTAAATCGAAAATATCAAACTTTTAGTCTTACTTGAAAGTTACATCGATGAGTTCTTACATATATTCCAGACCAATCCAATTAGATTATTTTTAATCACGTGAGTCAGTTTGACAAATCAGATCACACTTGAAGTGAAAAAGACCCTAGGGTGATTTTCAATCACCATGGAAACTATCTAATTAAATTTCAGTAGTATCCTATGACAAGTTGGTGGCACTGTAAATCTAAGTCAAATTCGAGGTTAGCAGGTGAGGTTTTTCGTCAGTCTGTGCCAAAACTGACGCAAAACCTAACCTACTAACCTCGAATTTAGCATAGGCCTACAGTGCCACCAACATATTATTATTATTATGAAGTGTCAAATTAATTTAAGTATCAGAAAATGGCTAATTTATTTAAGAACTTATCTTCCCGAATTCACCGCGGCCAGTGATAAATCCTTATAATTTTGACAAATAATATCCCTCAAGTGCTTTGCCTTTAAGAAATAACCTTCGGCTTCGCCTCGGGTTATTTCTAGGCAAGCCC
This sequence comes from Agriotes lineatus, assembly GCA_940337035.1. Lineage (NCBI taxonomy): Eukaryota > Metazoa > Arthropoda > Insecta > Coleoptera > Elateridae > Agriotes > Agriotes lineatus. The sequence goes on from OW679194.1 coordinate 215,571,395, forward strand.
TTTGGGGTTGTTATTTGTCAAAATTGTTGCTGGTGATTATCACTGTCCTTGGTAAATTAAAGCTGAATATTGGTAAGAAGTTATCATACTGTGATTTTTACAGTACAGTACTGTTACATTAATTCATGCTCATAATACCCTCTTCCTACTTGTACATACACTCTAGCTATAAGAATATTAATATCACAGGCCTTCTAAATCGCGACCTTTGTGGACTATCTTTTTCGATTCCTATCTTATTTATTCTTTCCTCTTCAGTTTATTACGCAATGCCTCCTAAGTTCTAGTATAACTATATTCAATTCTTTCTACCATGGACTTATACTTTGTCTATAGTAGTAACATCTCTTCGTTGGATTTCATTTACCAATCTTTTTCTATTTTGTTTCTCTAGATATTCTTCTATATTTTATAATTTTCCCTATCTTGATGCTCCTGCAATAATTTAATTTACTCATTCCCTATGCTTTAAATATGTGTATTAATGCAGCACTAGCTCTAGTTACATCAAGTTCAATTCTAAATTACTTTTTAAGTACACTAAACTCTTTCTTAAAGTAACCATATAACGGTCAAAGCGATTAGAAATCTGTTGTATGCAGCCTCATCATTTTCTTCTGTTAAACTATTAACGCATTTCTAATGTTCATTAGTTTTCTAGATTAAGCACGTAGCTTTATTGTTTATGTTTGTTTAAAATTCGTCTCCCCCCTTTAATTTTGCCTTTTATTATTTGTTGAAACACGACTAAGTAGATAAGAAACGACACTTGTCACAGATAATGTGATGTTATTTTATGGGTGAATATCTCTCCTTGCTGGAATATTGAATATTTACATAACTTGGTCAGATTCTGCCGCTATTGTTTCCACCGCAAGCTTTACTGTGCGTATAGAATTGGAAATATAAATTTGTGTACATCACAACCACACAATGAGAAAGTTAAATACCAAGAATTTAAGAGGAGCAATAGGAGACCCGCAAATTACCTTATTTAAAAGAGACAGCTCCAAAAATTTAAATATGTTGCTACACATAACTTTCCTTTTTGTTGTTCATTGATTTTTTTCTTTACATTTAAAAAAGTTAACAGAAGCTATCATCAACTAAATCTACATTAGGGATATTTATTCCACTGTCGATGTAGATCTGCAAATGCTGTTTAAAGTGTGAATGTTCATTTTCTATTTTTTTCGTCATTATACAGTCTTATACAGTTAGTTAATTCTAAACATAAAATGCTTGAGGAATATAATACAGCAATAGGAGCTATTTCATAGAAATAAAAGGTAAAATATACTTACCAGGCATACATGACGAGGATTTGGTACCCCTAATGTTTTTTATTCTCAAAATACGTATCTCTTTCATTAGCTGGTTGTGCGAACTCAGCGTGTAACAAGACACCGAATGGCGGTAGAAACTTGCAAATTTGTTAATTTTATGAAACACAGTAATCCAACGAAAGTGAACTGTCATTTTACGACCTAATAAGACTGTCTTTTACAGCCAAATTTATGTTCAGTAAGTACTGTTTTACTTTCAAGTTCTCTCGCCTTACACATAAACAAATTAATTAAACCAATTTTGTGTTAGCCAAAACGAGTAATGCTGCGAACGCCAATTTGCACATTTCGCCCTCTGCCTAGATAGATTTTGTCTTCCCCTTATGCGTGCACTACAAAATGTTCTTTAGTTTTCTTTGGCACAAAGTAAACTTGTTGAATTTCGTAGTTAAATTACAGAAACCTTTCAGTGCTTTTTCAATAAGGGCAAGTTTAACTACACAGCTAAGAGGTCCGACCTTCTAACATAAAACCACGTCCTGGCTGCTGGTTGGCAAACAGCTGCGCCCTGGGCTACTCCAAAGACTGGAAAATCAAGGCAATTGAGAAGATAGATGTAGCAGAGTCTGTCTGAATTTGTAGAGGCGTCACTTGTTGATAAAGAAATTGCTCCCATTTCATAGTAATTTGATATCTATTCTATTATACACATGCGGGAGCATATACAATATCTGTTGCTGTCACTAACCATTTCACTAATTCAATTAAGGGAATTATAGCTTTAATTAATATTGACGTTACCAAATATACTTCTGTTATTCTTTAGGATGCCCTGAAAAGGCTATTCAATTTCAATTTTATCTTAAATTTGTACAATTTCTGATGAAAATATTGTTAAGCAAAATTTAAAGTTGAATGTAATCAAATTTAAAACAAAAGACAGAATAATTATGGTATATTTTTATAAGTGCTGTTTAAATTTTCATATCGTTTCTGACTTGTCATAAGAAACTTTGGCGACTGCTTGACACAAAATTACAATAAAATGAAAATATTTGACCTACATCTACGATTTCAAATCTTTAAAGCTGTTGTATACATACACCTTCCTTCTATCTAACTGTAAATGCTTAAATAATCTCTAGAACTTTAAAAATATAAAATGACATTTTACGAAATTTCGTCATTTATGTCAATTGCTACCTTTGTCTTCAACTTTAGAACTGCGAGTTTGTTATGGACATATAAGTTACATAACGATTAAATGGAAGAATCTATTGTTGGCTACATGTAGTGGTTCACCTTAATAAAACGTTATTTGATTGTATGAGCTGTGTTCGCAAAGCAAAGATGAGGTGTATCTAGGCCGGGGAGAAATTTACTTGTACGGTTTCGGCCAGCTTGGCTATGGCATTGATCCTTTAACTTTCATCTGTCAGTAGGAAAATAGGTTTTATTCCAGTAATATTTACGTAAGCGACATTGTTTTAAAATAGAGGAATCGATTCAAAATCTCGCGAATTGCCATGTTCGTTTCATGATGCGTTTTATACTAGCACAGTGCAGCAGGAATTCACAAAAAAATTGCTGCTGTTTATGCAGTTTCTTCGCCCGAAAAAGCATCGGTCCTGAAAAATGTTCGAAGATGATAATGAGGTGAAGGACTATGTCTCAAATAAAGTTAGGCATATATAAATAATTCACTGTTGAGGTTTTACAACTAACTTATTCTTTTAAATTCTTAAGATCTTTGCATTGTTACTTTACGGACACGTCGCGTATATTTCTTATAGTTATACATTTGAAAGTGATATAAGAGAAATGTCACTCACTCATACGCCGAACATGCTTAACTATAAGAAAATTTATTATTTAAAAGTAACTGTCTAAATTGCTCAAATAACACTTGTTTAGTTTAGTAGTTTTAAAAAAACAAAAACCTACCCTAATTTCTGCTCATTTGATATAGGTATTTTTCTTTTCGTCATCAGGTGAAGCATTGATAAGAGGAGCGTTCAAATATAATATATAATTTAATATTTATTCAAAAACAAACACAACGAGTCTAATGTATATCATGTCCTTATACTAGTCAGTTTCACTATCTTTTAATAAACTAGTGCCATATTTCCGGAAGTTTCTCTATTCCACGAGAAAAAATTGTTTTGGCTGCTGTCGCACCCATTCCGTAACAGTTTCGATGACGTCTTCATTACAATGAGGTATTTTTCTCCTAGAAACTTTTTTAAGGGTCCAAACAAATAAGAAACTGATACAACAAGGTCCGAAATATATGGTAAATAGGACAGCATGGTCCAATTCAATTTTTGAATCGTAGTCAGCGTGTGAATAGCGAAATGGGGTCGAGCATTATCCTGTAAGACGCAGACAGAGAACTCGCGTTTTTTTCAGGTTACCCCTACTGATATTTACTGCAGAAGGAATATCCTTCACTGTAAATCAACAATCCTTTGAAATAAGTGTATTTTACTCTGTCAGCATTCTCTTTGTTGTCAATATTTTTGGACGGCGAGAATGCGGTCATTCACGGCACCTTTGCAGCCATCTTTGAACGCTTTACTCCTTTTGTAAACGCTTATGTCTGATAGTGGTTGCGCATCAAACTGTCTTTTAACTCTTACACACATTTCTTATGGTTTGATATCTTCGTTCATAAGAAATTTACTACTAATGCGTTGTTCCACGCTTGAATGCACTCCCACTTCACTCATGCTTGCCAATTGAACGAAAATTAATTGTGACGACTTAACGACTGAATGAAGTTGGGCCTTGTTCCAGAGCATTAATTAATGTATACTACTTTTTTGCACGTCTTTGTCTTTTGGCGCTTAATTCAAATTATAATTCATATTTGAACGCTCCTCGTATAATTAGTTAAGTAAATTTATAAGAGCTGGATAAAACACTCGCAAGTTTATTTTAATAGTCAGCATCTGGAAACCTGCAATTGTTACTTCCTTTGTCTGAAAAGCGAAGGAAGTAATGTAATCGTAAAAAATTCGCCTTCCGAAATGTCTTCAGATCTTCACGTTTCATGGTACCTAGATGACTAAAAACATGTTTTCTTAATCTGTCTGTCTGTCGGTCCGTCTGTCTATCGGTTTGTCTGTCTGCTTGTTGACGGTATAGCTCAAAAACTATTTGTTGGAGGAAGATAGGCCCTTTTTGCCAACCCTAACAAAAATAAAAATATTTTGGACCCAACAAATACAGGAGGAACATCCTGCTTCGGTCCTGTCGTCACCACTTTGTTTACACCGCAGTCGTCAGCGACTATAATACCGAAGGTGTTATATCCGATAAGTTAAAGCGTCTTACTAACAATTGGAGCCCTCATCGGAATGAGAATTCGAACACCACAGCCTATAAATCTTTCTTTATTCGAATCTCCAATTAAAGCGCATTACTAAATGTTTTATTTTATTGTTTCAGTATTATTAGCGGCATTAAAATATTTGTAGTTACTGTGTGACCACATCTGTGAGGGAAGTTCCGTGTAAACTTCTTTGCAGTTTCTTTAATTTGTCGAACGCACCTTATATATTTCTATGTAAGTAACTACTGTTAAACGAAAAATCTACTCATTTAATGTAAATTTCGATTGATCTGAGAATAATAAACTTTTATCCTTAAGGTCAGCAGTCAGGATGCTTAATCATTGAACAACCGAGCCCGGAAACACTGTATTTGCATAATTTACAATGTATAGTTTATCTTTTTTGCATGACAGTTGACTTTGCATTTTTGTTATGAAATTGCACATGAACACAACGTAATTTATATTTTTTTGTATAACCTGTATAACCTCGAACAAAGTTACTGTCATTTGATCGAACAGAATATTGTTGCCAGAGGGACTGTTAAAATTTTGATAGTGTATCTACTACGTGGAAAAATATTTAAAACCTAAAGTATTCTAAGGTATTCCATGCACTTAATTAAAAATGTTTGCAACTGCAATTTATTAAACTGGATAGATACATAAAAATCCGTAAAGAGCTTTAAACTAAGCTTCCCTCGTAAGGGCAAGTTTGAAATTGAAATTTTTGAAAATATGAAAAAAAAAGAATTTAACTTCTTAAGGTGTTCGTCGTGTAAATGTCCAAAATATGCCCTTTTTAGTCAAGGGTAAAAGATGACTATCATTTAAGTAATAGTTCTTGAGTTAAAGCAAAAATAGACAGAATTTTATTTTTTAAGTTGCCCACCCTGTACATATTTTATAGAAATTCTCTCTGTGTCGATCCAACTAGACATACAATCCGCAAAATGTCGTCATTTTCCAACAAAAATCGTTTTTGAGGTATACCGCCAACAAACGGAGCGACAGACGGATGGACGGACGGACAGATAGAGAGGCGATCAGATAGACAGACAGATGGAAGTGGGAAAACCTGTTTTTCTTCATCTTGAGACGGTAAAATGTATGGACCTGAAGAGATCTCGGATGGTAATTTTTTCGCGACTATATTACATCCCTCGTCTTTTAAACCAGGAAAGTGAAGATGATTAAAGCGTTTAAACACTACAAATTAATTTGACACAGCATCTCTTTTTCAAATATAGTATAATTGACCAAAATGTGAAGTCAAATGATAAAATAATAAGAACATTTTGGGGGGGGGGGGGGGGCGAGGATGAGAAGTAAAACATACTGTATATGTACTTTGTTCATTGTTGTCAATTTACTTATTTGTTGAACTATAGACTAGAACTAACTGCATCTATTATATTGTTATTAACTATTTTGTCGTCTTACAGATTTCTTAAGTCTTAAGTCGGTAAGGTGTTCTCATATACTCTCTATGCCATTTTTCCAACACCTTGTCCATCTAACTTTAAAAATACATATCGGTATGAGGCCGAGCACTCTTTTCCATTACAATTTTCCACATTGCATCCCAAACTTTTGTAGACTGAAATAGAACGGGCTCCCTCCTCATGTTTAAAATAATTACAAGGATAGATTGGTATTAATTTTGGGTACCACCACGGTATTTTAGATGCTGGTAATGGAGTGTAGATTCCACCGTTAGAAAACCTTCTCAGCAGTGGCAGATAGTGTGTGTGGTGGTGAGCTCCAAAATTTGAACCTTGTCGTGTTTCTGGATATCTGTATATGCTTACTTACTTCAAAATACGCAGAAATGAACTACATCTTACAAATTAAAATCATACAGTACAGTTCAACTTATTGCTGCACAGTATAGCATACTTAAGGTTGATGGCAAATTAAACATGCAATGCTATATAATAAACCATTAATTACTTAGCTGGGATAGCAGTAAAGCAATCTTCGAGACAGATCGCAGATTCTAACTGGAGGGTGATGGCTTGCACCAAACGTTGAGAGAAAGACAGGCTTACATAATTACCCTAAGGTCGAAAACGAAAGCAAAATGAACAGCTCCACGGGCAAAAAATGCCCAATTCAGCATGTTACGTAAGGGATTCTTTTAAGCTTCGTTAGAAATAGAACAACGGTAATCCAAAAATTACTAGCAATCAATGTGAATCTACATGCGATATACAAGGAGTTTTTTCAGGAAAGCACCGATACACGGAAATGGCTGCTATGCAAGGCGTGGATGAACAATAGTGGTTCTTATAAATACTATTACCGATCGGTACTTCAAGCGGTAACGTGATCAGGTGGTTAGGGAACTCGGTTTGGGTGAAGATAAGCCGTCGAATTTTCACGCCAGACAACTGATGCGAGGCCTACCTAGTCACTTTAAAAGTTGGGTACCCATCGAACGACTGGATTACAAAAGAGACAATGGTCCTGATTTGTAGCAATATTCCTATATGGCGTGCACTGCCCATGCTTTACTGACTTTACTTTCAGACGAGATGACATTCAGAATTTCAAATTTAGTTAGCATGCGTTTTGAAGGAGCTTGGTGGTTTAGGCAATTGTCGTAAACTCACCAGAGTAGTGCAAGAAGACTTCGCTAAACAGCTACATTTACGGAAACTTGCGCTCACATCACAAGTACAAGAAACCTTAGCTTAGTTCATGGTTAACAATAAAAATAAAAGGCTTCGTGTCTCACCGACTTGGCATAGCGCGAGCGTTACACTCTCCCTGCGAAACAAGTTCTAAAATTCTAACCCCTCCTTTTTTCTATGCGCGGCAATTGCAATGACGGCGTTCAATTTTGAAACGATCCTAACAAATTGTTGGTAGCTTATTTGACTTTAGCAATTTAATACTGCTTCCATATCTTTATCTTCCAGTTTAAGTTTAATTTGTCTTTGTTATATATGCTTCTAGTTGAAACCAATTTCTACCTTTAATAAGTAACATTTTAAAGTATATTCCACTCATTCAACTTTATATTTCTAATTGGTTTAACTTCTCTTAGCCGTTATGCTAAGTGACAGTAATTTAAGTTTGTACGACCATTGCTTATCAAAATGAATTAATAAATCACAGATATGAATTAACTTCCAAGTATTCAAGTCACAAATTGGTAATTATAGCTCAAATTACTACTTCAGGATAACCACCTGTGCTATAGCAATTGACATAAATGCACAACTCCTAGAGACGTGGTATTTGAGATTACAGGTACATGCTTATTTCAGCCATTTAAAAACAATTAAATTCTCACTCTTTAGCATTAATAAATGATTGAACCAAAAGAGTGATTAAAAACGCTTCAGTTTGAGTTTCTAAGACCTTAGTAAGATAAGATAAGAAGATAAGAATTTTTTGTCCATATTGTAGCTTCTACATACAAAGAAGTATATAAAAACAATTCAGACAAGTCCAAAATTTAATATAAATACACAGAATAAAAATATGCACTAAAGGGTCAGGTTGGTTCACGTTTAACACAGTGCTCAATAAACTCATTAATAGAATAACAAGCAATCTGAAGTAAGAAGTTTCTTAGTTTTTTCTTAAATATAGTTAGAGTTTTTGTTTGTCGTAGTTCAGCCGATAGAAGATTGAAGATTGAAGAACTGATATATTGGCGGCATTTACCTTTGTCGATCAAATAAAACGCTGAGAAGGGCATGTACTTACAATTTAGTTCGTTGCAATTATCCAGCGATCGATATGGGAGATCCTGGTGCGTTGCATCTTATCCAAGAAGACTTTTAAGCCGGGGTTGGCTGCATAATTCTTAGAATCCGAAGGTCACCACTGTTAAAAAGACAGCGAACAGCAATAAGCGGCACGGTATTATGGAATTCCTGGCTAACGTGTAGAAGCAAAATCGGGAGACTGAAAAAGCCTCATGATAGATTCATAGGAGCCGGCCTAAATATTGAAATTAGTAGGCGCAATTGAGCTAGAAGAAGCATTTTCGCCAACGGTGTTCACTGCCGATTGCTGTTTAAACCAAATTTCGTATAGGCGAGCTTGCTGTCCTTACTTTCTTTTTACGCAATGGCACTCCTGCTGGTTTTACCATATTATTTGAAATCCTCCAATTATTCCTAATTTTTCTAAATAATTAAAACGGAATTGTTGAGCAACATACCAACCAAATTAAAACCCTCAAAATAAATCCGCTTCATTTAAAATTAAGTTATAATATATCAGCTGTTGAGATGTACACAAATCACCGGAGATGTTATACTTAGTTAATGTAAAAATATACATTTATAAGACAACTTAAGGTTAATTTGACTGCTGCAAGCAACGAGTTTAGAAAACGTTGCTGAATTTCAAACGTTATTAAATTCAGCTAAAATAATTCCCTCCAGACTTAAACTTATTCAACACTTAAAATTCACGTCATTACAAAACGGTCGTATTATATTGAATTAATCGATTAGAAGTTTATGAAGGAATTAGAATACATTTTCAATTGCCAATTCGTCATAAATATCGTCATCGTAGTCTATTTTCATGGGTTAGGTTTCAGAAAACATATTAAAGCAATAAGGTACGACATACTTACAAAATCTAAAACTTGAGTAGATGGTGGGTAAGCCTCTTATTTTACTGAATGCCTGTAACGAACGCATCTTCATTTAATGAAAACTATATGAACGGCAATTCGTGCTCTAATGGGAACATGTTACGACGGGAGATCGAGATACGGAGGCTTCTCTTCGACCAAGAGCAGAAATTAAGGACAGATTGGAAGGGTATGAAAGGAGCAGGCGACAGGAAAGGCTGCAAAATACAGGTTGAGAATTTACCTCTGCAGTTCTAGTGAAAACATTAAAAACTGAAAATCCATTTTAAGCTTTATCGTTCCATTATATAAAATTCACTATTCATTATCGATGTTGTTTTGTGGTAGTACACATTCATTTTACTTATTTGTTTGTTACTGATACTTATACGATAAAAATACAAGTATATAACAAACACATAGTACTTCAGTTTCTAGTGAACAAAAAAACATTATCGGACAATGATAAACATTTTAATAAAACCATATCTAATTAAGGAAATTGCGTTCTAGGATCTTTACCTGAAGTAATAATAGGAGATCTTGCGCTACAGATAATGAAACCATTAGTTGCAACTCCATTACAATCAAATGATCAAAGCTGAAGTACATTAAATTAGAGCTCATTCTTGCTTTCGAATGACGATAGCGGATATTGCATTCCGCTTTACGAAGACAACTACATGCATGTAAATACATCTACTCTGTGTAATTTAAAAGCTGCTAATTTGCTAGCATTTGAAGTACAGAAAGCTGTACTACGACGATAACATTTTCTAACCCCCTTTGGGCGAAATCTAATGAAAAGAGGTAATTGTTGCTATACTTCGAAATCAGTTATGTGGATAACAGCTAGAAGAATACCGTGTATAAATAGCGTATAACAGTATGTGTTCTAGTATTTCCTCAATGAAATTAAAATGATTATCGCGATGTAAAAAGTATCAATCAAGAACATCGACTATAAGCTCTCCTGCCGAGGACAATGCCAAAAATTTTGAAGGAGATGATAAATCTATATGCTTCTAGTCTACTTTTCAACGTTTAAATTTGGGTTAGAGAGAAAATTAGTTTTACCTACCATTAGAGATGATGATATATAAAATTATTACCATTACTCTTAAAAAAGTGAAAATTGACTTAAGAAATAAACAGTGGAACATGCCCCCGTACGGTATTAATATAAAAAACGCATATTTTGCAAATATTTCTTACAATTCCAAAGTTCTTAGCACACTTTGTAAATCTCTAAATTCTGATTGCATCTTATGATGTGTTTCAGTCTGATCTAGTATAGGTACTTATTCTGTATTCATAGTTCTTTCAATAAAAAGCCTTTCCTAGAGAGATATACTTTATTGCTACTTTAGTAATATTTATATAAGGCCTAACTATACTACTTAAGATTTGACAGACGCTCTTAGAGATGATCATTACAAAAATAATAAGTAATATTCAACGTAATCAACAAAATTGATTTTATAAGTGTTACACTGTGGCCGTAGCTAAGATATATCTAGAACAGAATACGTCATCAACGAATACATAAGGCAAATCACGTGTACAAAAGAAGCCGTAGTTAGAATTCAACAGATTGCTATTATTTGATCAGTTGGAATGCACAAATAAAATCAGTAAATAAACGCGATAAACGTCAAAGAGGCTAAAATAAGTATATGTAAGCTAGAAATTTAGAAGAAAAAAGTTGGCTTCGTAGTAAAAAGTATGTATCATAATAACAACTTTCTATTAAAGCTAATATTTTGTGTCTGCATTACTCGAATAGGTTACACCGTAATTTTACCTGGCAAACATTTCGTACTGTGTAACGCAATCTCATCACTCATAACAGTGTTCTAGAACAAAGCTAAAGTACCTGCTGGCACCTCTAAATGACGTATTAAAAATTTTAAAAAGTTTTCTTAGAATCCTAGTCGATAGAGTGTGACTTTTTGAGGGTGACATTTTAAAAATTACATTGAATTTATTAAATGTTACACATTGCCTTTAAATACATAATAACTGTAGAATATAAATATAAAAATAAGAATTAGCAAACCGAATATATATCAACAAAATATCCTTAGCATAGCGTCTCGTTAACCAATTTCAATGCATTCAACATCACAAGGATAGGACAAATTATTAGGATACAATACCGAAAACGGATTTGTTCAAAGTTCAAACACATTCCTCCTCCGTTGCTTGCAGGTATTGCTGTACAAAAACCCTCTTTGATCTCCCTTGGAGAACAGACATTCCGAGCAACTTAAACTACTTTTTGTTATTACACAATTAGAGATAATATCTTTTCCATTAAAATAAATTCCACTCGCCCTATATTATTTACTAATTAGCAACTCACTGCATGAAGCTTTGTGAGTTAACAAAGGTGTTGATTTACAGATACTAAGCACACGTACATTAGAATAAGTCAAAATTATTTGTACTCTGTTAGATCCTTAACCAGATAGAATGAAATGCATTATTTTCTTCGTCAAGAATAATGTACTGTAAAGATTTTATTGAAGTTGCCAATACATGTTGAGCTGCCATAAAATCTTGAAATCTACATTCCTAGGTACAACTGGAGCACGGAAATGTGTATTGTTAAAACACAGGGTTGCTTACTAGAATGAAGAATATATCTAAGGTGGTATAAATAGGAGGCTAGTAAAACACCGAAAAGTACCTTAGATACACCACTCAGCCTAAAAGAAAGGCTTAAAGTGACAGAAGAAGAAAGGCTAACGGTTTAATGATGCTACACGATAAAAAGCCGAAGGTCCGTCTTACGACGGGTGTGTTAAGCAAGTGTAACGTAAAACATCACAAAATGTTATATAAACTACAAAAATATGCATAAAAATTACGCATAAATTACATTTACACATAAATAATATTAGAATTTCAACGCCACCAACTAACATCACAAGTGATGCCTGACCCCCCAGAGCGCGGAATCTTGAGATAAAAGCTGCGGGTTCGTGGTGCTCAATTTCGCGAGCGAATAAGCAGAGCGCAGCCCAACGTGGGGGGACCCACGAGATGGTCCAGGTAATAGGAAAATCAGAAAGACATAAAACGAAAACTTCCGGCTGGTTGAGATGACTTCAATTCAGCGACCAGTCTAGTCGAGCTCCAACTGGAGAAACCAACAGCCCTCTGCGCGAAGGCGAAGCCACTTGCATACAGAGAAAGCTTTCTTATCAAGCTTGCAGCCGTCGCTTGATCCTGCCAAGCGAGTTTCCGCCAGAGCCGATATCTGAAGCCACGTGGATTGTGTAGAGGACCCATCAGAGACACCAAAGGCTCTGATTTCCTTCGACCACCACAATTCCACAGATACGCCTCCAAGCGCGGCTCCACGAATACGCTGATTCTGCTTGACAAGTGCAATCTAAGCCACACTACCACCCTCCAGTCATTAAAGGCACAATTTACGTATGGCGAGAATACCATCGATGAGGCTCTGCAGAGCTGCCAGATGAAAATCACAGCCCTCACCCATAGTCCGTAGGTTACAGAAATTCTTTTGCCCGCGTTCGGTCAAACTATTCGCCCACGTCCCAGCTTTCCCAAGGTAAAATTGTAGCCTAGTGCGTAGCGCACAGACCCGCCCAAAGTGGATCTGGGACTTACCCTACACTTTCCAGACCTGGGTAGAGATCGCTAAAAACTAGTTTCCTCTAATTAACTACAGGTGGCCTCCCGTAATGTGAATAAACCGACGAGTAAGCTACTTAGATTAATTACAAGAGATGTCGCCACAAGGTGCAGAACCTCTCCATCGAGGCCACCAGCTGCGTTTCTTACTATCCCTGAAGGTTTTTTAGTTGATTTCACTTTATAAACATAACATGTACTATGACGATCAATACACAGAATCTTTCCAACATGTTCTGAATCTTTTCACTCAAATCAAACAACAAACTCTGGCTAAACTACAAATTGTGGCGCCTAAATGCAACAAAGTAAGTAAACTTTAACTATAAAGCCTTACAAACGTAATTTTATTAACGATCATAATATATAAGATACTCAGATTACTAGTGTATATGCGTGAAATATGTTGTTCATGTTAATGTCGGTTTGAATTTCTCAAAATTAATAAAATCCCAAATAATTTTTTCTAAACTCCTATATGCTGTTTTATACACAACTTTATTTTGTATTAACAATTGGTAAAGTCAGATATCTTTTGAATTCCACAGAGGTGCTGGGTAAAGAAATAAATGTACATATTGCATGAATGAACTAACAATTCAACTGTATATGTAAGAGTCTCTAGCAAGCATTGCAATTTCCTACCACACAGTTAATTTTTTAACATGAAGTTATGTAAATGTCTTCTCCGTCGCGGAATACAATCTTGCGGTTTCGAGCTAATCTTTTAGTATACATAGTAGATGGTTAAGGAGAGTAATTTTTGCTTTAAGAAAAACAAGTGCTAAAAGGACTTCTTTGCTACGTTAGGTTATAATCGTACATCAATGTTTTTCTACTTTCTAAGTTTTTATATAACGTTTGCTACTATACTTATTTGTTAATAGCAGCCATTGTGATTTATCTGCGTTCCATTGCATTAATTTATACTCAAAAGCTATGACCTGAAATAAAAGTATCGATGTATGGAACATACGATAAGTAAATACAGTATTTAAATAGCAAACATAATGGAAGACAGCGGAATTTTAAATGTGATGCTACAAAACCATCCTTATGGGATAAAGAATGTATATATGACACTCAAGAACAATGGTCGTAGCAATATTTGCCTTGTGCTTTGAGGAGACGGAGGATACTCCAAATATCTATATGCTGAAGCAAAGAAGAAGAAGAAAGTAAAATAGTTAAACTGCATAATATTAGTTTTCGAGTCATTATTAGGATTCAGTGTGATCCACTGGTATTTCCGATAATATTTTATGGAAACATTTCCTTGTCGGATAGCTATCCCTTCCTGGATATAATATTTCCCCTTAATCTTTCACGCTTTTCTGTTTCTGAACATCACTTTCTTTCTACTTGCACACTACCGTCACGCTAATGAAGTGACACCATATGACAGGTATATGTACTTATTCAGAAACAAAGAAATGTCTTCTTTATAAAATATTGAAAAAGTGAAGAAGAAATATAAAATTTTCGAATAAAATAAAACAAGTGCGCTTTCCGGCTAACATTCATATTTAATGTACACGCTATAAATACACACCACACCGCCTTGGTGTTGTTATGATGGTAATCCTGAGTTTAGACACGCTGCGGTACACCCCATATATTAGTGATGTAAGCCGATATAGCAGGATTCCAGGTTAAAGTGTGAAATGATCTTGCCTTTCCTACAATTTCCATCTTTTAAAATTGCTAAAAGTGTTGAATTTGGAGAAGGGTGCCGGCACAAAGGCGAAATTAATTAAACACCTTAAGTAATATATCCGACATAAAGAAGAAATTAGTCAAGTGAAGTTGTTAGAATCAGAAACACGGAAGAACACACAGTAGATTACTGCTGGGGCGGATTAACTGTTACTTTTATTACCCCGGGAATAGAATCACTCCCCCATTTCTCCCCACAATTTCGCTGCTTCAGTAGCAGCAGCAGCAGAAACTCCTTGCCAGAGGCGTTACCGAACAGGTGAAATTACTTATTATTGCACTTCAATACCGAGAGATACCACCTCGCGCTTTGAAATTACTTTCAAGTTAAAATGTAAACTTGGGTAAGCGTAGATTTATACGGATGTCGGGAAGACGTTATTACAACGCGTACCTTGCTATCAACATCAGCGATACCCTGCTTAGTTGGCTATTTGTCTGTTTCAAGATTAATACCTTTTTTATGCTAAGATATTTGGGTTATAATCATGCAAATCATCTTGATTAAATGCAAATTGGCTCTTGTTTATACCCTAACTGGTAGCAATGCCGGTTTTTGCAATGTTCACCTAAATTGATTGCTCGACAATAGCTCCAATAAGAGTTACAGCTACACAGATGGGATCTAAGACACTAAAAACTTCAGCTCGGGGAAAAACCTTAAATATGCAGTTATTTTAATTGCGGGGATTATGCAAATTGCTCTAACAGTCACAGCTGAAAAATTGCGGAAAGCACAATATTTAACAGTTCCGTGGTTTGCTGTAGCACTCTAATTCTTATTAAACGTTTGCATTGAATTTGCATGAGTGAATAGAATGTACACCGCACTACCACTCTTTCATTAGGCTTATCCTCAATTTGAAAGGAAAAGTTTTATATTTTAAGCTTTAATAATCAAGTTGTTAAAATGTTGAAGGCCAAGAAAAGTAAAGTATGTTTATTCGCTTGTTTGGTTCTGTGTATATTCATAATTTCTGTGCAACATTTCTATTATCAATTGCTTTATTTGGCATTCAAACGTGCTCATTCAATATACAATCGGCCTATAAAAGAAATAGCTAACACGGCCGTACTTAACTATCACGATCATTCGCTAATGCTGTCGTCATGCTACTGACTAGAGCCCTTTATAATACAAGCAGACGCATGTCGCACAAGTTGCATAAAATCCTGCATCACAGTACTTTCGCGTTTACATGTTGGTGGACATGATGTAAACAAAACATAACCCTACAATGTCAAACATTTCAGTCGCCGTGGGTTATTATATTATCTATTCTCGCTGTTCTAGCTTCTAACCTCGTGTTTGAGTTGCCAGCTGTCTTCGTTTTCCTGTGTTTTTTGCCTTTTATGCTTTGCATCAAATGTATACACATGAACCTATTTTCATTTTCTGAAAAGTAACTAGTTTTTTGAATTTGCCGCTTTTGTGATGTGATTCAAAATGGCTGACAAGCATGCTCGTATTATAGAGGTGCTTTACTACTGACCGACTCTGCTCTTTTTCCTTGTCACATTTGAATAATTATATATTATTTATTATCAAGAATAATATAATAAGTAGTACGCCTATTATCGATGACTTTTTGAAGAATATAAGTTATAATCCCAAAACTGAAAATACAACGAGTCGGACATTTGAAATTTAACCAAGTGATATTCATTTAAAAAATATGAATTATTAAGGGTATTATAAATTATATTTTGGAAGAAAATGTTATGATGTAAAGTTTAGAGGTGCTAGAAAGAGAGTAGGTAATACTACTTTATTACTTCACTATCAAAGCTAATGAACTATGTTTGTCCCCAACGCACTTTCTGTTGCTTTAAAGGCTTAAAACTCACCACATAATCTAAAAATATAATTGACAGTTCTAAGTTATTCTGTTTGACACGTAACCAAGTTAGCCTGTACCAAATCGATAATAGCGAGTCGCTACATTCTCAGTATGGTAGAAGGTCCTGTTGGGCAATGTGCAAAATTTAAGAGATAATGATTTTGGCTCAACATTTAAGGAATTACATTTTCGATCAATTAAATTAAATCATTTACAAGTAACAAATAATTACTTGACTTTAGCAATTTCTTAAACTGTCAAATTTGTAATACAAAAATGTAATAAATATTTAAGTAGTAAGTAGTATTTAAGTATATATAGGTAGTAGATTTGGTTGGTTTGTCGTTCGAATTTCTGGTAAACGTTGTTTTTAATAAAGTAACACACAACTTTGATTTTTTATAGTGAATTTTACAATTTTTTGTATTTAAAGCTAAGTGAAACCTATGTATTTGTTTCACTTATTTGATATAGTTCAAGCAAGGGTACGTTATTTTTTAGAAAAGTGAACAACGGAACTACAATTAGAAATGTGTCACACCGTCAATGCATATGAGAACCATTACGTTAAATTAGAATAATGACGATTTACTGAAGGCAGATTACTCGAAAAAAGTTGAATTCTGGAGGACTTACCGTATGGTTTTCTAAACAAAATGTCAAAAATTGATTGCTGGACCTGGAAACGACCTCGTATTTCGAAGTCAACATGAGAGGGGTTGGATCTATAGCTTTTCGGCTCATCTCGTTGTAACCGCCAAAGTTTTATTCAATTTATTCATTTAAAAAAAGCCTGTTGTGATAAAACGTTCAAAAATTGAAGAACTATGTGAAAGAATTAAAAACGTTGATAGAAGTTAGTGTTGAGAAAGTTGATACGAAAACCGAATTACTGAAAAACATCGCTTCAATAATTGTATTTCACTTGTAGTACTTCAAGGATCATAGTCAGTGCTGGTCTAGAGCCACTAAGTTCGCACGAATTCTTTGATAATTTTCTTTTAAAAATGCGTAAAAAACTAGTTGCTAAACGTTGTTAAACAGTTTAAAAATCACAAAAAATATCGTTATCTTAAATACCCCGCGATCGAAGAGAATGAATTAGAACAAGCCATGGTATTGATCCGAGCCGGTAGCGGAGACACGATTCAAACGAGCTGTCAACAGTCAATATACCGACGGGGCCATAATTATACAGGGAGTTTATTATAAAGCGCAATGTGTAAATGCGTTTATTTTAAATTGCAATATGGAAACGTTACTGAGTATGTAAAAACATAATATATTCTATAGAGGAAGAAATTCTGTTGATCAAATTGTATAAAGACTTCAGTTTACAGCAAGTATGTAAGTTACTACATGTTACATTCTCACTTGTTATTTCTGATGCTCGTTTTTCAATAAAATTGCGGTTTATATATTGCCTTTTAAAATAAACGTATTTACATATGACGTGGCGTACCCTTAGAAACCAATAGTAAGAATCAAGTCCTCATGGAAACGGGAATACCACATTGCGCGTTAAAATAAATTCACTGTAAATAACAGCAATGAGATAACATTAACAACAAAATAGAATGCTTGAGTGAGAAAGAGATGACCATACAAAAAATTATTTTAGTAGGCATGTTTAGTTGTCATAATATGTCGTAATTAAAATGTGCATCAGACCTGCTCAAATATTTGCTTCTATGTTTATCTCTTTCTTACTCAAGCAATGGATTCTGTTTTCTTGTCCATATTATCTCATTGCTGTTATATACCGATGGGGCCACAATTATATATAACAGCAATAAGTTAACATGAACAAGAAAATAACACGTATTGCTTGAGCAAGAAAGAGATAAACATAGTAGCAAATATTCGAGTAGGCCTGACCCTTATTTTAATTATGACAGATGTCAACCAAGCGTGCCTACTAAAATAATTTTTTCGTATAGTGATCTCTTTCTTACTCAAGCATTCTATTTTGTTGTTTATGTTATCTCATTGCTGTTATATATAATTATGGCCCCATCAGTATAATTTTGGCCCCCGAGTGCATACCTAACCTTCAAAAAGATCATATCCAGTTTTGTTCCATGTATAATGTCTTTACAATAAAAAGGAGTACATACTAAATGTAGTCGGGGAGGCAGTGAACGTTTTTCGGTACTTATTTTCCCAGTCAGTATTTTGGGTTATTTTGGTTTAGTTAATGGTGCTTTTTGAAGATTTGCAAGTCTGGCTATTGATTTCCGGTGGAATCGATAGGTTAGTAGTGACCTACGGGTACTTATTTTCCCAGTCATGAAACTCGTTGTGCTAACTGTCGTTAGCATGAAAGTTAGTAAAAAATTAGTCTGGCTGATTTGCGCCTATGGAAAGTAAGTCTGGCATGGTATTAAAAAGAAAAACTAAATACCCTAATTGGACTTATTTTCCCAGTCCTGAAAATGTATAAGGTGAAAATATGTATTTCAAATTTATTTAAAAAAATAGTCTGCCTGATCTGCGGCTATGGAAAGTAAGTCTGGCATGGCATTAAAAAAGAAAAAGGAAGTACCCTAATTGGACTTATTTTCCCAGTCCTGAAAATTTATCAGGTGACAATATGCATTACGGCATAATAAATAAAAATAGTCTGGCTATCATTGTCGACCACGAAAGTCCTGCCAGACTCATATAAAGGAGCGTAACTTGGTAATGTATAAATGACCGCACCGGTGCATTTGGCGTCTGGGCCCAGACAGGGAAGACAGTTTCCATTTTGTAGTATCTACTAACAATTTGGCAAAGTATACGATCACAATATTAAATATAAAAAAAAAGTCTGGCAACCATTCGGAATTACCAAAGCTTCACCAGGCCAGTGAAAGTTGTTAATTTTGTAAAATACTTACTTCATTACAATATATACCTTAATTATATCAGCGAAGAGACACAACGACATAAATGTTTCACGACAGTGCAAAAATGTAACAAAAACAGTGTAAATAGTACTTACAGTTTTTAAAGACTTAAGAAAAGTGTTGCATAATTTGAAGAATACAACAGAATTCGTTAAAAAGCCCTAACCACACTGTTCCAACTAATGTTTGATCATAGGATAAGACAATTTGGTGGAATTAAGTGAAATAGTGCGGACCCAGAAATACTATAAAAACTATATCACCGCATGTGCCGATTACAATATTTGTTTACAACAATCAGCTACCGTCGGATTACTGAGTCAAGTTACGTTACGATAAGGAAGTTTTATGCAGACTGCCTCATTTTTAATACTATCACTAGGTCAGTTTTATACAATGTTAACCAGCGAAGTATTATTATGCGAACGTCATGTTTTTGTGCCTATACCAATACTAGGTTTTGAGTTCAAAAAATAGCAAAATGGCACAGGTACAATTGTATATAAAGACTGTATTGATTTAATATTTTGAATATATTTCTAAACTCTGAAGTGTATTCACTTGTTGCCGACGCAGGCTAAGAATGTCTAAGGGGTAGTTAGATCTGGCTACTCCAGTCGCATTTTAAATCAAAATTCTTCTTTTCCTCTCATCAAGTGTAAACCCCCTTCAGTAAACGAGTGCAAAAAGTAATTCCCGGAACTACTCAAACCGAAGGCTCGCATAAATTCAAGAAGCACCGCGGACACACACAAATATTTAACAAACGCTAAATACGTAAAGGTGGCTGTGGCGAACTCCCGAAGTTTTATTAAATCATCAGTGAAAGAATGAATGAATAACATTTTCAAAATCTATTCAGCTAGGTCTCTACAATACTTAATTATTAATAAACCTAGCCTACTTCCGTTTAGGGAACTACACATTTTTGGCTAGCAGCCCCGTAGGGTAGGGTAATAGGTAAAGATTCAAGGTAATTTAATTCCCCAACTGGGGGCGGGCTGCTATAGGAATCTTGCGTCCCTCTTCAGCTAAGAACGGGAGTTATAGGATGGGTGGAGAATGGAGGTGTGAGAATGAAAGAAAGGCCAGGAAAGGTGGAGAAATACTGCCGTAGAGTATGTACTCTGTTGACTTAGGAATCGAACCCATGGCCTCCCAAACGATACGTGTTAACCACTAAACTACAGAGCAACAGCCCCGTACATTCTAACGCTATTTATACTATCCTACAGGGCGGGTGTGTACTGATCTCAACAGAGCTTAAAGATCAGAGTGCGCGATCGGACTTCCGTCTTTGTTTACAAAAACACAATATTCTTGGCAAGAGATATGAAGATGAATCATTCTGTTGATCAATATGTAACCGTATTGAGGTCATCAAATGCAACATATGCATTTGGGCAACTTCTGAACAGTTTAATGTACGATTTATAGTGCTGAACAGAGATGCCTGAGAGGCTGTGTCAGGACTCCGTTACTTTGCGCTGATTCTATCCGTCAAGCACGTAAACAAGACTGTGTTTACGTTTTAAACCAATGTAGTCAATGGTACTTGAACGGACGACAGTAGAAACACCAACCCCTGAGATGCAGCCTCACATTTCGACAGTATTATGGCTTGGTATAAGGGTGGCGACGTAGTGAATGAATCAAACATTAAATGCAGATTGATTTTTGTTATGAAAATAGACTAGTATTTATACAAAACTAAAAATGCTTAACGCAGTAACAATATCAAAGTTCATATATACAGTTTACTAGGCCAGAGTGTTTAAATTACAAAACAGCAGATAAGCAATTGTGCAGTTTTTATTTCCTGCTAGAGCGAAGGTCGCCCGTTGAACTTACTACTGTAGGTCGGTATTGTGCATGGAGTGCAGAATTGCATTTTCCTGGTCTTTAACTCGTCTGATTACGTAATAATACTGGCTTTTAAATTATGAATAATGTTTCGTAAATTTGGACTGAAATATATAGTTTTTAATCTAATTTAAACATATTAAATTTAGTAATTATGAGGCAAATCTGGTGATTGCAACATTCAATTTTTCTTGCTAATAAATGGGAATTGCATTTAAAAACATGCAACTGGATTTCGTAAATTTTAGAAAAATAAAATTTATGTGTGTTTAAATCAAGTTTAAACATATTGCCAATTTTAGGCGGAAGAAAAAGAAAAGGAAAACTATATTGTTTCTTCCACATTAAGGGTTTTTAGAGGATATTCTTCTACGGCTGACTGGCGTTGTTTGGATTGATGCTTCCTTCGGTTGATCCTTTTCCGAATGTAGTAGAAGGCTCCTATTAGAATAGCCCCTCCCAATAGGCTGCCTGTGATCCCGCTGGATAGATAGGAATGATGTCGGATAGTTTCCCATGTTACGTCTTTTAGAAGCTGTTGACGATTCTTCTGGATAGGTAGTAGTGATGTCGGATGGCTCTCCATGCTACTTCCTTCAGATGATGTTGCAGGTCTAACCAAGAGGGTTGTAAATCCTCGAAGTGGTTCGGTTGCTGCAACACTGGCTCCTTTGCTATTTCTGTAAAAGAGCTTTTGTGTTATTGTGTCGTTGACTATGTTACCAATTGCTTTGGAACATCCTGCCAACGTCCATCGGCTGCCTCTTCCTTTGGAGACGAACATTATATGAGTGCATACGATAATTAATATCACTCTTGCCGAGGTTAGCTGTTTTAGAGGATGCCGCATCGGTATTCCACATTGCGAGTCTTCGGTAACTTCCCTCGCAGACTTTAATAAGCCGTCTTCTTGATACCATCTTCTACGAGGGGCTAAGTGCTTAGCATTGTGTGTATTGTTTCCTGAACTTGTTGCTGTTAGTTCTTGAATCCACCTTCTATTAGGCGTAGAATATTTGGTTTCGGATTTTTCATTTTCTGAATTCCTGGCTGCTGCCATTTCTTGGTTCCACCCTCCACCGGGTGCTAAGTATTTAGTGAACTCGGGTGTTTTCTCGCTTGTTGCATTTCTTGATGCCATTTCTTGATGCCACACTCCACTAGGTGCTAGGTTTTTAATGAACTCGGAGGGTTGCTCGTGTACTGCAATTCTTGCAGCTGTGTCTTGTTGCCACCCTCCACTACGTGCTAATTGTTTATTGAACTCGGAGAGTTTCTCGATTGCTGCAGTTCCTGCTGCAACTTCTTGACTCCATCCATCGCTAGGTGCGACGTGCTTGGTGTTTTCTTTTCCTGCATCCCCTGCCGACAAGTCTTGGTGCCGCTCTCCACCGGGTGTCAAGTTTTTAATGGAGTCGGAGGGTTTTCCATCTTCTGCAGTTATTGCTGTAACTTCTGGGCTCCGTCCATTATCGAGTGTCAAGTTTTTAGTGGGCTCGGAGGTGTTGTTGTTAGCAGAAGTTATTGCTGCAGCTTCTTGGCTCCATCCATCGCTAGGAGCTGCTGTCGAAGCATCTGGAGGAGTTCCAACGATTTTTTCGTGGCCTGCAATTTCTGGACTGCATTCACTGCTTGGAGCTGCTGTAGGAGTTTCAACGATTTGTTCGTGGCTTGCAATTTCCTTTCCTTTCTGTCCATCAACTCTGTGAATGGGAACTTCCTGAATGGGAACTTCGTGGATGCGGACTTCATGAACGAGGATTTCGTGAGTGAGGACTTCGGAGGTTCCATGCACTTGGTGATTTTCTTGTGGATGAGAAGATGCTACCTTTTCACATTCGATGATAACAGGATGTTGAACTTCCGTATTCTTTATATTGGCAGCTGCGATTGCTCGTTCTTTCGCTGTAGGATCGGTTGTTGAGATTTTCTTCACCTGCTGGATTGTTTGCTTGTCATTGGTAGGTGAACTTCGGAACTGACCACAGCTTTTGATGTAGTGACCTCCATGACTAAGAGTTTCGGAAGCTTCGATTTTCTGCGGCCTTTCCTGTACTGCTTCTGTGAATTTCTTTTCACGTACCTGATATTTTGGGGAAAGTGTTCTTTGTGTGGGTACTTCTTCTGTGTCCCAGAATTTCTGCAACTGATATTCTTCTCCAATTTTGGCAACCATGGTGTTGACTTTAATGCTGTCGTTATGTTGTCTTCCAATAGTTCCAGATAAGATCCAGCCCAGCTCGGTATTTTGTCCTAAGATGCCATCCTTTGTTTTAGTGATTCCCTCTAGCATTATTTTTGAATATTCTTCGGCTCCTAGAATTATGTCTATGGGGCCAGGTTGGTTGAAGGTGGGATCGGCGATGAAAATATTGCTCCAGGAATTGATATTTACGTTTGGGATAGGGGATGAAGGCATGGCTTTGGTAAGTTTGGGAGGTATTAGTAAATTGACAGGTAGGGAGAAGTTACTTGAAAATCTAGGTGTGATCAAACCTGGGATTTTCCATTTGGCAATTTTTGGCTCGCTGTTCCCAATTCCTGTGATTTCAGCTCGAACCTTGGTCCTGGGTAACCCCAATAATTCGGCTGATGCTTCCGTGATAAACGACCCCTGAGACCCGGGATCTATTAATACTCGTAGTAGATGAGTCATCCCGGATGCTGCTTTTACTTGAACCATTGCTGTGGCAAGTAGAACTTGGCTCTCCTGTGCGCCTAAATTGGCGGTGATGATGTCTGACTTCGGCTTCTTTTCTGGAGCGTTGGAAGTCTTCATAGCTGCTGCATGATCTGACGTTCTCATCTTTGGGCAGGGAGCGGCCTTGATGGTGGCTGCGCCTTATGAAGCAGTGTATGATGCGGGAAGCGACAGATCCTACAATTAAAATAGGCACGACAGGGTATATTTGAATCGTGCCGCAAGCATCGATAGCACAATCGATTGGTTTTTACTGCTTCTAGTTTTTCATGGGTAGGTAGCCTCTGGAATTGGCTACAGTTGTCGATGTAATGATCTCCATGGCACAGCTTGCAATTTAGGGATGCGGAAGCGTAATTCTTCTGTGGTCTTTCCTGCGTGGGCTTTCGAGCTCCATCTATGGATTCTAGAGATTGGAACCGCACTTGCAGGAAAGCCATTAAATTTTGGTGATCCTGGACTTCATTTGGACATTGAAGCGACTGTTCATATAATTTGTTGGTT
Source organism: Agriotes lineatus (assembly GCA_940337035.1). Taxonomy (NCBI): domain Eukaryota; kingdom Metazoa; phylum Arthropoda; class Insecta; order Coleoptera; family Elateridae; genus Agriotes; species Agriotes lineatus. The sequence goes on from OW679194.1 coordinate 215,595,803, forward strand.
TCAGGATCCCATTTTCGAGCGATAGCTCTGTTAATCCACGGACCCCAACTGTCCGTGGAGATGCCTAAATTTTTGATTGCCTTCACACATTCCTTGATGGAGTCGTGCAATCTTTTTAACCCTTGGGCTGACTCTTTGGAGAGGACCGGCAGATCGAATATGGTATCTAGCAATTTAGTTAAAATAAGGCGATTATTTTGATACCTTTGTTGCAGCAGATTCCAGGCGGTGTTGTAGTTTGCTTGGGTAACAGCTAGATGCTGGATCAGTCGGCTTGGCTCTCCCTTAAGATGCGTCTTTAAATATTGCATCTTGATGACATCGTCCATATTCTGGTTGTCATCTACTAATTTGGTGAACAGGTCCTTGAAAGTGGCCCATTCCTCATAATTTCCCTCGTATATGGGAATTTTGACTTGAGGAAGCGAGATGGCTGCTGCTTGCTCGTTCCTTGTCGGCGCTTGCTATAAAATAATTAAATTTCTATACCTGTCTTCCAACGTAGTATATTCAGGACTGAAGTGTATTTGTTCTGAAGCCATGTCGTTTGACATAACTTCTTCGTCCATCTCGACCACACGATCCCATTTTTCTCTTAATTCCCTTGTCGTGATGGCGGGCCTCCCTAATTCTTGTGTGAGTTCGGCGTCGTCCATCGCTTGCTTAAAATTCTGGATCCGAATCTGCAGTTTTCGGATACGAACCTTTTGCTCGGGGTTGGCCACCATTTCCTCTTGTGTTCTGCTTACGGAGGCGTTGGAAATTTCCGTTGTTTTTGAACAGCTCTGCAAGTAACTTTTTGCTTCGCCGTATATGGCTTTAATTTGGTCGTAATACCCTGTTTTAAAATAATTATGAGTTGGAATACTTAGCTGCCCCATTTCTGCATGATTTTTAGTTGCAGTGTTCCAAAGTTCGTCCAGCGTTTTGTTGCGACTGGCGATGTAGGCTTCATTTTTTCGGCTGGCAGGGTCCTTTTTGCTGTTGGAGAATATTTGCTTTATCTTCTGCGCGAGCTCTTCTTGGGCGATAGCTAAGTTGTTGAATTCCTCCATGTTGTTGGCCATTTTCTGGGAACTGGATGGTTGGCAGATGTTGTCTTCTTCTCGGGATGTGTTTTTTCGTTAGTTGGAGACAGATCCGGCTCGAAGGACCATGAACAGAGATGCCTGAGAGGCTGTGTCAGGACTCCGTTACTTTGCGCTGATTCTATCCGTCAAGCACGTAAACAAGACTGTGTTTACGTTTTAAACCAATGTAGTCAATGGTACTTGAACGGACGACAGTAGAAACACCAACCCCTGAGATGCAGCCTCACATCTCGACAGTATTATGGCTTGGTATAGGGGTGGCGACGTAGTGAATGAATCAAACATTAAATGCAGATTGATTTTTATTATGAAAATAGACTAGTATTTATACAAAACTTAAAATGCTTAACGCAGTAACAATATCAAAGTTCATATATACAGTTTACTAGGCCAGAGTGTTTAAATTACAAAACAGCAGATAAGCAATTGTGCAGTTTTTATTTCCTGCTAGAGCGAAGGTCGCCCGTTGAACTTACTACTGTAGGTCGGTATTGTGCATGGAGTGCAGAATTGCATTTTCCTGGTCTTTAACTCGTCTGATTACGTAATAATACTGGCTTTTAAATTATGAATAATGTTTCGTAAATTTGGACTGAAATATATAGTTTTTAATCTAATTTAAACATATTAAATTTAGTAATTATGAGGCAAAGCTGGTGATTGCAACATTAAATTTTTCTTGCTAATAAATGGGAATTGCATTTAAAAACATGCAACTGGATTTCGTAAATTTTAGAAAAATAAAATTTATGTGTGTTTAAATCAAGTTTAAACAAGTGCTAAGTGTGAAATATAAAGCTAGCAGAGACAGTTTATTAAAAACGAAAGATTTGGAGAAAACCAATGAGATCACAATCCTCAGCAATCGGGCAGCGACTGGAAAGAGAGAGATACCTGCAATTCGTCCTAGATCATTCCTGCCTTCTTTAAAGCTTGAACTTTCTGCTTACCTGCATAGACTCTTCGGTTCCAGACGCTTGTGCGGTTGTTAGAAATTTTAACGTGTTGTTTGGATTTATATAAGTCGTACATCATCAGCCGTCAATTTGTCATCCAGAAGAAGGATTTTTCTATCTAGTATGTTGCTGAAACCGCCGACCACAATGTGGCTATGGTTCAAATTCCTTGAAAATAATCTGAATAATAACTTCACGTGATAATATTGATGAAGATACACAAATAGTGAGATATCGAACAATTCCAACTGCGGCATAACTGATGGGAGTTTTGCAACTTAAACTTAAATTTATGAAAATAATGGTGTACCTACAATGAATGGTGAAAGAACTAGTTTAAGAAAAAATACGAGTACTAACTATGCCAATGCTCCGAAATTCAGATAATTTATGGTTGTATGGGAAGTAGGAAAACCTACCAAACTTACGGGGGTTGAGTGGATTTAACGAGCGTTTAAGCAAGATCGAAATATTCCAAGCTAAGTACTTACGAGCCCAGAATCATATCATTTGGCCCAGATACGTAAAACTCGTATACTTGCTGGTGTAATATTTGCAGTTAGTTCCAAATTTGGCTTTTTTCCATGGATCCTGTTGCTTTATAGTTTAGCAATATTTCATACACAGTTATTATTACGTATAATCAGTAAGTCCAATGTACCGTTAGGTGTTGAACTGAAAATGTAATACAATTTATTACAATGTATCTATTTTCTATAACATTTCACGTATCTTCCTTTTCCAAAATTTTCTATTCTGTGCCGATCTTCTTGTCTCACTCCACGGAAATCTTCGTTTTTCCGTTTCTTGACGCACTTGATTTTCCCATCTTAGTCGTGGGCGTCCTATTTTATTCTTTCCCTGTGCTCTTCTTTCGTACACTTGCCTTGTTTGTCGTTTTTCTTCATCCTATGTATGTGGCCTAGCCAACTATGTTGTCTTTCGCCAATAACTATTTCTATCGGTTTTATATTTAAGTTTGGTTTCTTACTCTGTCTCTTCTAGAGATTCCTTTTATTCGTCTGAGAAGTATCATTTCAGTAGCCACGACTTTGCTTCTGATATTTTTTGATAACGTCCAGGATTCACTGCCATATACTACTATAGATGGTCTGACAACTTTCTGGTAGACTTGTTGTTGTGTTTTTATTTCCTTTGGAATCTCTTTCTTTCCCAGGAACGTGGTCCTTATGGCGTTAAACATTCTGCCCGCTTTTCCTATTCTTTGGTTTATCTTCTTATAAATTTTCCCAGAATCTCCGATTGTGCATAGGTAGTTGTAGTTTGTAGCTTGTTCCATTACTTGTCCTTGTATAGTAATTCTATGTTTTCTTTCCTATGTGTATATTATCATGGTTTTGCTTTTTTCGGTATTTATTTCCATGTTGATTTTTCTCAGCTGTTTTTGGTATATTTCTAGATTTTGCTGTAGTTTGGCTTCCGTTTCTGCTACCAAAACCATGTCGTCAGCAAATAATTATTCCCGTAATGACACATTTTCCATTGGTCTATTGTCAGGTTATTGCATTTTCCTTGATTTTTTTATAGCATGGTCTATGACTATAGAGAAAAGTAATGGGCGTAATACGCATCCTTGCTTCAATCCTGTTTTTGTTTCAAATTCTGTAGACTCTTGATTGGGCGTGCTTATTATATTTCTGTTGGTTTTATATAGCGCCTGTGTGATTTTTATCATGTCTGTTTCGATTCCTTTTTGCTTCATAGATATACAAATGTCATTTATTTTTATCCTGTCAAAAGCCTTCTTGAAGTCTATAAAACATAAGTGGATTTCTTTTTCTTTCCTTAGTTGCTTTTCTCCTATTAGCCTCAGTATAGATATCGGGTCCTGGGTACTTTTCTAAATCCGTATTGTGATTCTTCTATTGCTGGCTCTAGTTTTTCTATTATCCTAGTGAAGACTCGATATACTTGATAAAGTAATTTCTCTAGAGTATGAACTGTTTTTTACATCTCTTTTTTTAAACATTCGCATAATTATGTGTGTGTTCCGGTCTTTCGGTATGTCTTTCCTTTTTATTATTTCATTTAGTAATTCGCAGAGTTCTTTGCTGGCCTTCTCTCCCATATATTTAATCATTTTTGATGAGAATATATTTCTAATACTTTTAGGTTATGGAATAAACTATGTAATACAGGAATCAAAATAATTACAAGTTTATGCAAATCAAAATTAGATCAATTAATCTGCAAAATAATGAAAGATTTTTTTTTCATGTGAACTTAGATATTCTGTGAGGACAGAAAACATGTTTGCTTATCGATACATTAATTTCCTTATTACACATGTTAAATTTACTTTTGTCTAAAAAATGCTAATGAATCTAGGGCAGTTGGGAACATGTTTCAAATAAAAGCACAAAATTCCAACATCGCCCGAACAATCAAGCTGTTCTGTTCGTCAAGTACATATTTTATTTGTCTCGTGTTTTTGCTGTCGTTAGTCAAATTTTTTCAGACGCACCAGACATATCCTTAGACATACAAAGGAAAATTTTAAATTATTGTTTGTATGAAGTTTCAGTAAGATGTTCTGTCTATTTTCTTTTACCCAGCATTTGTGTAAGTATTACATTTATGCATTAATGTCTGTAAATCATTTAGAAACACTAATGGTAAACAATTCGAAAAAAGCAAGGAATGTTATTTACAAATAACTTTTTCCCTTATGAATTATGCGTCTGCTTGTACTTACTTTTTTCGGTTTCCTTTGTTCTACAATGAAATGCTTTAGAAACATGTACTATATTATAAAATAATGTTCGCAAATATATTTTTAACCTGTCTGCAGTATTTGCTGGAGTTTGGCGTTTAGCTAATATTTCTTATACCATATAAGAAGCGTTTAACCGATACACCCAGAAAAATGATTATCGTACTGGGTATTCAAATAACACTACATAAAGGTTCCCCATAGAATACAGTTAACTTTATTATGGATAATCAACTCTAAATTCTGGAAAGACTGATAATTCACCACCTACAGAATAATTTCTAGTTCAAGTTTAGTATTGCATTTCAATTACATTACATTTAATTGTGTTGCTAAAGTAGGCAGTCTTAGTACTATCAACTGACGTTACTCTATTCCCACCAATTGTCAATCTCTTCACTCAGAAAGCTCTACTACACAAACAGAATTTAATTAGAAAAATTCAGAAGTTAAAGTAAAAAGTTCTGCTTGTTCTTAAAATGCAAAGTTTTAATTGCTCGACAAAGCTAAACGAAAGTGCGTTTATTAAAATGTCCTGGCAACAAGTGAATGGGAAGGGAGCCCGGATTTTGCCGTATATAATATTATTGATTCCAATAAAGTTCAAGTGGTGCCTGCAGACGGTGTGGTGTAGAAGTCTAATTTGGGTAATATCTAGTTCCCAGAGATTTGTTAATCTAACAGTAAATTATTTCTCGGCGTTCTTCGGCAGGATATTAAAAAAACTTGGGGCGTAGGGCTGTTTACTTCTAAGGGATGATTTGCTTTGCTCTGATTCTTTAGATATACTGATGTCTAAACTTATGATTTCGCATTTTCAGACTATGCATTTGTTGTGTTTCTCAGCAGTAATGGTTTATTTTTATTCAGTAATGAGGTGAAGATCCACGAACCAGTGAAAACTGTCTGAAATCTTTATGACATATAGCCGAAAACAGAAAATACAGAAAATTGTGTATCTGTGGTTTCCTTGAACTGTGAAAGTTCGAAGGTTGGGGCGAAGTTAGAATCAATTTTAAAGTCTGATCGAGTTAATGTTTGGAGAAACGCCAGACCATTCCGACTTGTGTTTTGTATTCAGATGTTATTAAAATTGTGTACCATCGTATTATTTGGCTACTGCTTGTTACTAAGAATAACTATTTTACCAAAAGGTAAAAACAGAATATGAATGTAGTTGAAAGCGATTAATTATTATTCTATTTTTAATTTTTTTCGGGTTCTTCCTAGATATATTTTGACTATTACATTAAATGAATAATGATTCTCAAAACAGGTTACTATTTCTCTTCTAAATTGAAGAACTTAATTTAGAAACGCTTGCTATCGACCATTAACTTAAAAAAAATGCTAAAATATGCACTCTAAAGTTTGATTAAATCTTCTTGAGGATCAACATGTACTCGTGATTTCAAACACAACTCAATGCGCTTCTTTGAGATTTCTTTTTATTATCGGTTTGCGGTTTTTTATGTACCACATATCAATTGATTGGTATCTAACCTCAAGCATGTCACGCACTGCAGGAATAAACTTTATCTCTGCCCTCGTATCTCGTTCTGACTTTATTAAGTACTATTACGATTTCTTTTCGGTTTGGAAATGTTTATATGTCAATAATATCCCTCTATACACACAGATGAATATTATACTTGTAATGGCTTAAAATCGGTAGTGGTAATTCTGTAGTAGATTAACAATAATTTTGGTAATCATCAACATAATGTTAATTTATCTATATAAATTACTAAATATCTAACGGTTAGCTGCTCAAATTCACAGATTTAATATATTCCTCTGGCTGTCTGAATCAAAAAAAAAATTCATAAATAATCTACAACAGTTTTCAGAATCTGGTTGCTGTTGGATCAATTCGATGTCTCTTCTGTTAATAAAATATCCCTTGATATACTTTTTAGTTTTCTAACACTTAAATAGAAATATAATCCACATTTTCACTGACAATAGCACTTTCATGCATAGCTGAAATTACTCCAAGGGCTTTGAGTTTATAACTTTTTCAATTTGCAATATAAATTGCTCATGGTGCTAAATTTAGGAATGTCGATAAAAATAGGATACTAAATAGGAAAAGCAATAAGCCAGCGTACTGCGCAAGCACTTAGAAAGGTGCAATCCTCTCGTTGCGTCATAGAGAATTATACTGCAGTAACTAGTCAAGTTCCTTAATAATTTCGTTGGAGTATCCTAGAAGTGTATACCTGCAGAAGTTAAGTAGTGTTTCACAGTTTAATATAAACGACGAACCATCCTGGAGGTATCTTTTGTAAAGCTAGTGCTCTAGGAAACTTTTGAAATTAGAGTAGCAGCTGAAATGTAGGCACACATTGTGGCTGTTATTCAAATTTGCGCTATAAAAGAACTTTTTAGCGTCCTTAATTTCGGATTTTCAAAACAACCGCTGTGCTGTTTCTGATCTCTACCATCAACAATCAGGAGTTCTAATATAACGACAATTAATAAACAGTGCGTTCCAAGAAATCACCATTAAGGTTTCACGATAAAAATACATTAAAATAATGATGCACAGACTTCACTATGAAGTTCCAATACAAAAATTTACGACGAATTAAGATATTAGCCAAATTGAAATAGATGGCAGTTTAATGAAAACAGCAGTATTCTCGTCTTGACAACACAACATGTAATGGGTCTTTTGGGAGCCTCTTCGTTGCAGGCCAAAATGTAATGAGGCAATTCTGGCCCCTTTTATAAATAAACTATTCCTTCTTTTATTGCCAGCTAACTCAATAGCAATCAGGTTCTTCTTATTCTACTTATTCCTGTTCGTGGTTAGGGAACGCCTCTGTTTAGATGAACCAGAAGTTGACCTGTACTTGTACTAAACTAAAAATATTAGCTTAATTTTTTTTTTTAATTAAAAACTATTTTGTTTATGCAGAAATCGCCAACAAGTAAATATATATTCCTGTAAAATCCATCGCTAATAACAAACCTAAATACTAACCCACAAAGCGAATAACTTTTTCTGCTTCGCCATTTTCTTAAAAAAAATATCAATATACACGCAAATAACTATTTGTAATACGCATTTATATTAAATTTAATTAACGCCCACGGACAAGAACGCGCTACATAAGCGTCTTGGCGCACTATGACTTACTTGATTCCGACCTTAATAAAGCGAATTACAGTATAAAATCACCTATCTGCATCGGTGACTAACGAATGTCAGTGGCCAACTACCTCTTTTGCGACTAAGCTATTTAATAGTTCGGCGTTTCTGTCAGCATATTGTAATTAAATTTTACAGTAGTAAACGGCGTATTGTAGATTATTTGAGATCATACACAAATTCAAACATTCAATGGCGTCATAGCCTTATATTTTTTCTAAATGGTGCATTGCTATTACACCTCATAGAACTTCCTTCTAAATTTAAAAAAAATTCAATATTGCGCTGAGCGAGCAGCCATATTAAATTTGGTTGATCTCAAGTAGTTTAAGAACGCATAAAATCAGTGTAGACTTTGTGTCCTCAGCGAATATCTACAACTTTATTGCATATGGAAATATTATTTTGAGCACATTTAGGCGAGCCAGGTTAAATTCCCCTTTCAAACATTCAATTCGCATTAGGAAAGTGCCGTAATTATTTAAATATGCTATACTACAGTATTTGTTATAGATCTCATTATAGCTGCTTTAATGTGTTACCATAATTTCCCTGGGGAGTTGATTTCTTTGGTTTACATAACAATTATTAGCTCATGATTGCGTAGGTTCTAATTCGGGGAAGGTGTTACGGTATTAAATGCTCAGATCGACATTGATCAAGAGCACTGTCAAAAATCGGGTACAAACTACAGGGTTCGCCGGCTTTACTGAAAAGAACACAGATCTTAATGTGTTGGAGCAGATTTCGTTGCTCCGATTCCTCGCACTTGGCTCAGTCGGGAAGGTGTGGTTCGAAGAATTAAATGAAAAACCGACGGGGTACTTACCCTAAAGCTTGCTTAAAAGAAAAAGAAATGCCTGAGCGCCACTTGGTTCTGATTAGGGGTGGCTAACGTGTCTAGAACCAAGAACAATACACGTAGCCTATGTAGAAGTCCTCCAGGTTCGCCGCTATTCACCTCGGCGCTGTCCACCGGGCTTCCTCCGAGTCTTCAGATTTCAACACACAGGTGGCCACGAAGCAAATGACTTACCTTGATTGGCCACCCGCCTAGTTTAACATAAAAACACAATGACTGACACTAACCCCAGTTCTTAGGGTTCACTTATCAACAAGGACATGCTGTCGTCTTTACAAATTAATTACATGTGGCCTTTGCCATGCTAAATGGGTTGAAGACCCATACCAGGAAGGTTTAGCATTCACTAAAAGAATAATTTGAACTTGAATAAAGTTTATTATTGAAAGGAATTAAATGGCACAAATATTCACATGAAATATCGGGGCCCCAAAAAAAAACAATTACCCTATTATCTAAGAAAAGGAATATATAGTTACACGCTGGGCAACACGAAGTACATAACCGGGGTGAAGCCCCTGATTGATAACACATACATCAAATTATAGGCTTGAGTGAACGGGCGCAATGTTTATGAACACTCGGAAAACACACAATAAAATTATAGACGCCACTCAACTCGGCACGTCAGTTACGCTGTAGAAACAATAAACAGATCCTACCTGAGAGCTGTCAGCATGTTATTTGGGGTTGGCGATAATTACGAACTCCACTTCGGCGAAGGCCGGCGTGACGTTGCAGAGGTGTAGCGGGCTCCCCAAATGGGAACGAAAGGGTTGTACAGGGGCCAATTCGGTACGGAGGGCCAGAGGGTCGGTTTACCCCACGAAGAAGGATGGCAGCCAGCGGCGGGCGACGGGTAACTTCGAATTAACACCGCTTCACAGAATTCGCAACTTGCCGAAACTTTTTCCACTGATATGAAAAGTATTGTAGGCTTATGAGGACACCTTTGTTGAATGTGCAAAAGGGTGCAACTTGCTTTTCCACTCCTTGCTGGAGGGCAAAAGCCGATAGAAGGCGCCTCGCCAATAATTTGAAACAGCTTAACGAAACATCGCCCTTAGCCCGCGTACGTGAAGATCACAAAGTTCACATAACGTGGACACTAAACTACACTGCTTTCACAGAAAGTTCCCCGGACCGCAGCACGCGGCCCGAGGGCGACAAAATTTGCACGTTCGTTGTGGTTCACAGCTCGATGCCAATTAATTCAGAAACGCGCGGTAAAAACGATGGTCACCCCCGCGCAGAATGATCTCATTCCTTCAGAACAAAGAACCTGCCAGCCTTGCAAAAGAAACAAGGAACAATTAACACGAACAACTCTAGAACCTTCGACAACCTAATCAGCGCTTTCAGCGAGCGAGGGACGCAATTCAAGAAGCTAAGAAAACGTATCATTTTACAATCTAATTTCCAGGAATGAAACTTCACGTCGGCCTTGTGCGGCGATCGGTTCCTGCATTAAAGAATGAATTCACGGACCCAATTCGGCAAATGCAACATAAACGGTGATATTTATAATATAGTTTCGAGGAAAGAAATGTTACTATGGCCTTGCGCCCGCGTTAAAGAATTGGTTACTTAAGAAAACAAATATGAAGCGCAAGCATTTCAATACCCGCCGGACTAAATTTAAATGTAACTAGTACAGGGCCGAGTCCAGTGAAAATTCGGGCAGAATATTTTTAACTAATTTCGTTAATGACAACCTAAAGTTGGATTCACCACATGAATAGCTTAATGACATTGAAATCACTTAACACCCCCCTTACTAGAGATCAATTTCCCAAATTGATCCTTAGCGCAACTGAAGAAGTTGCTAGAAGAATCGCTTAACTTCAGGTTTGTTTTTCTCTACAAAGAGCTTGTCATAATAGGGTATAAGTCATCACTGTGCACTCTTCCGTCCAACCTACCAATCGAACACAGGGTTACGAAGCCCCAAGGTTCGCGACCTAACTCTCGAAGACCCGTTGAAGAGGGCACGCGAGGCGTCACGGGATCAGCCTCTTGTGTTTGTCCCACAGCAACAAACGATCAAAGAAAGGGGTAGCCACGAACGACAGGAGTCTCGAAGGCCTTGAAGGCCACCTAGCCTAAACTAACCTATCCTATGCTAATGAAACGAACAATTATATACAACAGTATGTCACGCATGGTTAATCCATGGTGACTTGGGATTGTCAAGGAAAAGAAAACTAAGTCCACCGAAATCCTCAATCGATGACGAGGACGAAAGCCAAGTCGTCTATAAATTCGCAAAATGCGAGACCGAAAATGACTCCAACACCGAACACCAAAAGAAAATCCGGAAAAACAAAGTCTCCAACAAATGTCAACATGAAATTCACTAAAGACACAACATGCGAACAGCCTGCGCATGACTGACGCACGAAGCTCAAAAGCTAACAACGAAATCGCTCCTCCCAAAGTCCAAAGGGCAGGAATACGATGCATGACCTAAAGCCATCAAAAGTCTTCAACGAAATTGTCTTTCCCAAAATCCAAAGGGCAAAGACACCTAAAGTCAATAAATAACGGAACGATGGAGTCTCGATCGAAAAAGAATTATTCCAGGCTTCGGAATGGCACAGCGTAACCAGAATTTGCAAAGATGCAACGCTCTCATACTACACGAGAACACAAGCGGGATTACTTAAGCGGCGTCTTCAAACAGATGTGCAATAAAGCAAAATTTGCCCCACCTCAACCTTCAGAGCGTGGACAGCAACGGTACAAAACGCCAATCCCAAGAAAATTTTACGCTGGCCTAGAAGTCACTAAAACAAAATAACAGGCGACTAAATCGCATCATACTCCAACACGGTAAACCACTAAGTCAATAAACGAAAGAGGTACGAGAGAAAGTGTTCAGGACACTACGACAAGTGTTGATGCACGCGATGAAATCAGCAAACGAAGTTGGGCGATACACGATAGAAATGAAAACGAAATAGAAGTCAATCAAAAAAAATATACTACGCCAAGCCAACTAAGAAGATGGTTTGAGAGATATTAAAAATTCGCATAAAGCGGATCTCACAAACACACCAACACAAACCACATCGTAACAACGGACCAATAAAGAATAAAGAAAACGAAATGTTCCAACTCGTTAACGAACAACAACGCGGCACCACATCAACGGATGACAACAAAAAAGTCAACAACAGTAATCTAAATGCGTCAATTTCGATGAACTCTACTAACTTCAACTTAAATTCAGAATAGCACAATAAAATTTCAAATTAGCTGAAGGCTAAACACAATCAACAATCAACGAATTCAAAAAAAAGTTCGATACCTTCCAAAAATTTCAGAGTTTTCACGAAAAAGACTAAAAACACGGTTTACTTAATGATCCATACTAAAAACAACGATAACACAAAAGGAATGGCTTCAAAATGTGCCTTAACCCAGAAAAGAAAATGTTGAAATATTGAACACGAAAAAACACGAAAAAACACAAAAATCCCGCGAAAAATTCCGGGAAAAACAATGTTTGGTTTATCAAAGGGGTAGCAAGGAACTCATTTAATAAAAGAAAACAAATAGGATACGCGTCCTGATATGAAAAAAACACGTTTCCAAATTTCAAAGTCCTAAAAAGTCAAGTTTTCATAAAAAATACTGGAAAAAACTATATGACGTTAATGCTAAACACTAAAATGAAGCTGTCTGACAAGAAAAGAAACACAAAAACAATGCCCTAAGAGCGTTATCGACAAAAACAAAGCCACACGTTGGGCTAGCCAGTTTATCTGTTACGGTATTAAATGCTCAGATCGACATTGATCAAGAGCACTGTCAAAAATCGGGTACAAACTACAGGGTTCGCCGGCTTTACTGAAAAGAACACAGATCTTAATGTGTTGGAGCAGATTTCGTTGCTCCGATTCCTCGCACTTGGCTCAGTCGGGAAGGCGTGGTTCGAAGAATTAAATGAAAAACCGACGGGGTACTTACCCTAAAGCTTGCTTAAAAGAAAAAGAAATGCCTGAGCGCCACTTGGTTCTGATTAGGGGTGGCTAACGTGTCTAGAACCAAGAACAATACACGTAGCCTATGTAGAAGTCCTCCAGGTTCGCCGCTATTCACCTCGGCGCTGTCCACCGGGCTTCCTCCGAGTCTTCAGATTTCAACACACAGGTGGCCACGAAGCAAATGACTTACCTTGATTGGCCACCCGCCTAGTTTAACATAAAAACACAATGACTGACACTAACCCCAGTTCTTAGGGTTCACTTATCAACAAGGACATGCTGTCGTCTTTACAAATTAATTACATGTGGCCTTTGCCATGCTAAATGGGTTGAAGACCCATACCAGGAAGGTTTAGCATTCACTAAAAGAATAAGTTGAACTTGAATAAAGTTTATTATTGAAAGGAATTAAATGGCACAAATATTCACATGAAATATCGGGGCCCCAAAAAAAAACAATTACCCTATTATCTAAGAAAAGGAATATATAGTTACACGCTGGGCAACACGAAGTACATAACCGGGGTGAAGCCCCTGATTGATAACACATACATCAAATTATAGGCTTGAGTGAACGGGCGCAATGTTTATGAACACTCGGAAAACACACAATAAAATTATAGACGCCACTCAACTCGGCACGTCAGTTACGCTGTAGAAACAATAAACAGGTCCTACCTGAGAGCTGTCAGCATGTTATTTGGGGTTGGCGATAGTTACGAACTCCACTTCGGCGAAGGCCGGCGTGACGTTGCAGAGGTGTAGCGGGCTCCCCAAATGGGAACGAAAGGGTTGTACAGGGGCCAATTCGGTACGGAGGGCCAGAGGGTCGGTTTACCCCACGAAGAAGGATGGCAGCCAGCGGCGGGCGACGGGTAACTTCGAATTAACACCGCTTCACAGAATTCGCAACTTGCCGAAACTTTTTCCACTGATATGAAAAGTATTGTAGGCTTATGAGGACACCTTTGTTGAATGTGCAAAAGGGTGCAACTTGCTTTTCCACTCCTTGCTGGAGGGCAAAAGCCGATAGAAGGCGCCTCGCCAATAATTTGAAACAGCTTAACGAAACATCGCCCTTAGCCCGCGTACGTGAAGATCACAAAGTTCACATAACGTGGACACTAAACTACACTGCTTTCACAGAAAGTTCCCCGGACCGCAGCACGCGGCCCGAGAGCGACAAAATTTGCACGTTCGTTGTGGTTCACAGCTCGATGCCAATTAATTCAGAAACGCGCGGTAAAAACGATGGTCACCCCCGCGCAGAATGATCTCATTCCTTCAGAACAAAGAACCTGCCAGCCTTGCAAAAGAAACAAGGAACAATTAACACGAACAACTCTAGAACCTTCGACAACCTAATCAGCGCTTTCAGCGAGCGAGGGACGCAATTCAAGAAGCTAAGAAAAGGTATCATTTTACAATCTAATTTCCAGGAATGAAACTTCACGTCGGCCTTGTGCGGCGATCGGTTCCTGCATTAAAGAATGAATTCACGGACCCAATTCGGCAAATGCAACATAAACGGTGATATTTATAATATAGTTTCGAGGAAAGAAATGTTACTATGGCCTTGCGCCCGCGTTAAAGAATTGGTTACTTAAGAAAACAAATATGAAGCGCAAGCATTTCAATACCCGCCGGACTAAATTTAAATGTAACTAGTACAGGGCCGAGTCCAGTGAAAATTCGGGCAGAATATTTTTAACTAATTTCGTTAATGACAACCTAAAGTTGGATTCACCACATGAATAGCTTAATGACATTGAAATCACTTAACAATGGAAGCGACTATCTGGTACGGCGAGAAAAACCAATCCAGAAATGTTTTATTATAAAAATGCTCCGGTACGTCGTCATAAAGGAACAACCTTCCCGCACGGAAAATGCTTTTCACTTCTGTAGAAATTAAATACATGTCTGCATAGCCCTGTAATTAAATTCCACACTTACAAAAAAGTAGAACGCTTCTAGTTGATAATTCCCATTATTATAAACTTAAATAATATATTTTCAATCTTAGTTAACTTTATCTGCTAGTTACTTTAAGCTGTTAAACTTATTTAAGAACTTTAACAAATTAGGTAATCACATTTCTGTAAATAAGCGTCTACCTCTGTAACCCCCATTTTATTTTGCGCTACGTTAATAGATAGTTCCTCGAGGTAGCTTGTTTCGAATATGGTTTTCCCGCGCGCCCCGTTTGTTGTTGCCCAAGGAATGCCGACCTTCGAGATTGACACCCGTGAAGAATGTATCGCTGCTGTCTTTCTTTCGATAGCTAGCCATGGTCAAAGAAGGCTAGGTTCGAAACAATGTATTTAGAAGCCACCTCCTGGGATTTGGCATAGCTTTAACGAGCAGGCTTGGAAGCCTCAGCTTCTGTAGCAATTGAAGTTGCTCAGCGGTGTCTCTTCAAGCACGTTCAGGCCCATTTCCGGCTATCGTGAGATTTTCCTTTTTGATTTTTTTTGTGAGTTCTAATTTCGTGGTAGTTAGACCTGTCCCCATGCCCTTACTGCAAGCCACCGGCTCCCAGGCAGCATGCTCATAAGGATTGCGGATTTTTAGCGATCTGCTCCATGCAGAGACTGCCAAGACAGTTCTGCGAAAGCTTTAGATTACCAAATTGTAGGGGAGAAATACTAGCTTGTTTGCAACGCATTTCATGAGTTAGGGTGGCTGAAATTTTGTATGTAGCTAATACTTACTTCAAGGAGTGCCCTTGAGGCGCCTATAACTACGGGATGTTCGCATGACATCCAGATGTGAATGCTACGTTATGCTGGCGCGAGCGTTTTTTAATTTGATATATTCTACAATGTGTTTCGTGTGTTATTATTTGGGTGACTCCCAATTCAATAATTTTTTAATTACTCATTCTGGGCCTAGTTGAGCCTCCAGCTTTATTTAAGCTGGATATTTGTTCCACTCTTTTTTGAAAATTAAACTATATTACTAAGATCTCTCATGAACCTGCTATTGTTCTTTTTAAGATTTAGGTTGAACTAAGAGGCTTACAATGTAGGTGGTGATTTTTTTTGGTAGCTAGATCTGTTTCTTGTTATGTTTAATGACAGGAGCCCAAAATTGTGTTGCTTCATAAAGATTATACTTAACCCTAAGGATCGCTGCCTAGTCCTTACTCACACCATATTTTCTGCCGGGAGTTACAGCTAGCTAGGACTGTGCCTACCCTCGTTTAAAGGTGATGCACCTCTTGGCAGTTTTTTCCTTGTTCAGGGACATATAATAATCTGTAAGAGTTTGATAATAACTTTTGAAATGTCTGCTATAATTTTTTTATATATGAACGATATTTTACTAAAGCAGCATAAACTGAATTGCTGCATTCAATTATTAGGTATCCACAATATTCAACCGAGAAGAAAATTCTCTGAAATCTGACATTCAACTAAATAAAAAACAATTTCTGTTAAACCACATTCAAATGTCTAATTTCTTTATTTTTTGTTACAGGTAAGACAACTGAGATAATTCTAGGAAGTGGAGAGCTAAGGCCTGATTTGGAAATATTCTATGTCGTCTAACAACCTGCTCCTCTGTTGGCCAATGTTTTTTTGCATATGAATATACTGAGGAAACCAGGTTTGTGAAATAAAATATGTTGCTCTGTTCTTAGTATGTTGTCTTCGAACCTGTTGTATTATTAGTAACGTAATACATTGTTATTACTACGTTATCGAATAACATATGTTATTGCAAAGTGTACAATTATAATGTTTTATCGATGCACCACCTTATAAGGTTACATACAATATTAAGATGTTGTTAATTGATTACAACTAGTGCAAATTACAGTGACTATATAATCACAGTGTGGCCATACAATTGTTGGCTGGTACTTTTGAATCCAATGTCAAAATTAGATTTTGCGAAAAACCATGGTGAAGTAATAAAAAAATAGAATTTTTTTAACGGTGTAAGCGACATTTGGTAACAAAAAATTACTCAAGTCAAAATATAATTTGACAATTATTCATTTGCTGAAGTGAAAGATTGTTATTCAAAATGACTGATCTCTCAAATACAATAAAATACCACAAAGGGGTTTAAATGTTGAAAAAATATGAGTCATACGGTGTCTTCAATTTATTACAATTAATGGAAATTGGAAAGTTCAAATCCAAAACACAAATGATATAGAATCATTTGTAGAAATCTTCTCGGCAATTTAATATGCTTTATTAACATCTAAATTATATTACATAGATACATGGGCTAAACCCCAATATAGCCCATTGGTGCTTAGGCGCATGCGCGTGATAATGTGATTCTCAGTTTGTCGGAGGTTCTACAAATGTTCAGACAATGGAGGCAAAACACGGGAGTCTCATGCCAGACCCAGTCTTGACTACCGTTTAGGTGCGAATTTAGGTTAGCTGCAGTTTAACATTTGTGTGTACTTAGTACAAAAATGCCTGTGTATCACCGTAAAACAAGCAGTTAGTCCAATCGTCGACAACAATATTGAATTTGAATTTCCCAATGAGTATTTCTCTTATTTATAGCTTAAAATCCAGTTTCACCATTTGCATAACAGTTCCATTATGTTCATATTCCGTAAATGTCACAATGTACCAGTGGGCTATACTGGAGTTTTCCCGACATTAACTACTTGCTATACATGTTCAACCTGGAATTGCAACTGTACACCGCAATAATCGATTGAGCTGTGACTTACGAATATTTAAGCAATATAAAACTTAACAGGAAAATATTTATTTTTCGTACACTAGCATTGAAAGAGCTACTTTGCCGTACAATTTATTAATCAGAAAGTTGCACTTTGCGGTATTCGTACGGCAAAGTAGCACTTTGCCGTACGTTTCCTTAGTTACAACACATATAATATTACATTACATTAATATTACTCTACTTATTTGCTATATACGAGGATAAATTTAGTATTCCGTTTTGTATGCTAGTGTACGAAAAAATATTGTACGAAACTCGTATGAAAGTGGCTTTTCCATACTCGTCTCGAAATTCCGGACTCGGCCTAACGGCCTCTTCCGGAAACATCTCACTCGTACTGAAAAGCTCCACTTTCTATACTTGTTACGTAAATTACTATTCTCTGTCAAATGTTATGGTTTGTTTGATGTCAATACTGTTCTGAATATCGTAAATAACTAGTTTGCGATAAACGTCAAAATATGGTTCTTTTCCGTAGAATCAAACTATAATTTGGAAAACTCACGGCAGCGGGAAAACTAATAGCGGATTTCATCACGTGATACGTCCACTCAAACTTTTGACAAGTTATAAAATGCCAATGTCTTATTTTGACATTAGTAACTTTTTGTAACTAAACAGTCTGTACACTGTTAAAAATTACAATAACTTGGAATTCTTTTGCCTTCAACTAATAGAAAACATGACCACCGTATGGCCACACTGTGATTATGTACTCACTGTAGTGCAAATAGATAATAGCATGACATTTCTATGGCAACGTTTATTATTGCTGCTTTGTTATAATAATATCTTCTAACAATAAATAAATCTTGGGAAAAGTATTTGTGGAAGTTTGCTTCAAATTCAAATGATAAATAATAGAAGCTATACGATTCTCTAGCACAATTGTGTTAAACGTAAATTATTGCTAAGCCTCAAATTTTAGTGTTTTATAGATTATACACCACATGATTACTTACAATACTAAGGTGTTGATTTATTACAAGTAATACCAGCGAAATAATAGTAAGAGGTGGTAATCACTCATAAGCCCCTCTGTTTACCCAAACTGAATTACGCTGTAACAATGGGAGTTAATTATTGCTACTGGTGCTCTAACCAATAAACGTCAGCGGTAATATTTGTGGAAGTGTACTGTAGGTTCAAATGTACATGATAGATAATATAAAATAAAAAATTCCGAAATCCCACTGTCTTAAACAATTATCCCAGTAATCAAACCGTTCTTACAACAAGTCCAATCTAAATCCTGATGATTGAATGCGAATACACGAAGAACTAAGCATTTCTTATAGAAAGTCGCCCACTGTTTGCTCGCTTCAAAATCAGAAAGTGTCTACACAGGGTACTTGTCGGAGAGCTCTTATAGGAAGTTTTATGGCACACATGCCCACATAAATTCACAACATGTTCCTCTGCTTCTATTAACATTTACTTTGCAGGAAAAATTGCTAGAACGACCTCTGCGTCATCTATGTAGACTTCGATCTCTTTGTTTGACATATTGGAAGGACGTGAGCCCATCACTTCTTTGCTAGGCCCGTCTTCAAGGCAATTTTTGCAGTCTGTAATACAAATGCACTGGAGTGAAAAATCTGCCCCTATTACGCGACATTGATTTTCACTTTATTTGTTCGTACCGCGAGTCAACATTAATAGACTTCATGAATTTTCTGAGTGCCTCGTGTTTTCACTGTTGTTATGATAATAATGGGTATTAGCGTGGTTTGCTGGTGGTAAACAGCAGCTTGAAAACTATTTTAAACCAAATTAACATTAAAGGGGATAGAATACAGTTGCACGAAATATTTCGGAGGAAACATTCATTTTAATCGTACCGAAGAATTTAGTAATATTTGGAAACTAAATCGGAATATCTGGAAATATTTTGGGCTCTGTTACCCCTAGCAAACAGTAACACCCCATTCTGTTGGAGTGCCGCGAATTTACATTAATAGTAATTGGTTCTCTATAGAATGAATTATTATGGGATTATTTATAGCGACAAATGTACACTGGTAGAACAATTATCAGTTGATACATTTCATAGGGCCTTCGAGGTAACAAATCCTCTGCACGTGGGGTCACGTTCGACCCGCTCGTATACTTTATCAAGTTTGACACATGTAATTTCCCACCGGCCGCGGAACTTTCACTTCCGCTGGACTTAAACCATTATCAGGACAATTTAGACAAGCCTTTTATTGCCCTAAAAGTTTTTCCTCGGCGTTTATGAATATTTTTTAGAATTTATTGGCTTTATTGGCGCCATTCAATTTTTATTAGGCCGTATATTCTCAAATGTAGGTGTTTTAGAACTAAATTAGAAAACATTTCCCGTTTTCGTCGGAAACGTGTTGTCGCACCGATTATAAGGCCCGTCAACCTTTCCACACGTATTTCGGGAAATTTGTACTAATATGATTTTCCGGATGCCCACATATATAAAAGTTAGTCGATGTTGCATAAAATTTTATTTCCTCCGGAAATGAATTTTCATGTTCGTGTTGGGCTACGTGTGAAATCGTTTCCTGCAAAAGTTTAATTTTACGTAATATGGAATTAGTTTCACGATTTACATGAGTCAAAAGTATGGGTGTAAGGTTTTCGGCTTAGCTGTACCCACATAATATGTCTATTTTTATTATCGAATTCGGGCGAATATACGGAACGATTCGAGAAAGAATTTATGACAATAGATTTAGGTTGATGCATTTCATGTCTCTTAAACTGCATCTGAGGGTACCTAAACCTCATGACTCTTTCATTCGTAATTACACATCTAAATCCATACACGATCTTTTTGCCACTGAATAGACTTTCTGTTATTATGTTGGTAGATGTTACATATTTTAGCTAGTGTCAGTGACATATGTACATCACTGAAGCACTGTAATTAAAGAAAATATAATTAAACCGAAATGCCGAAATATATAGAGCCACAAGGAAAATACAAATGACCAAGGGAAAGATTCAAGCTATTGTCAGCATCTTCAATATTGAGATTTAGTTTTTGTTTACTTGATGTGTTGTGATCACTATCAATATTAACACTTCTATCGGGTTGTATGTTCGTCTTATCAGTTTCTATATCACTGTACCAGCGCAGTACAATTTTTTCAAAGTGCGGCCCACTAATTCACTGATTTTGAAGTGCTGGCCATTCCGTTTATATGACGTTAACGTTGACATGGAGTCTGTGAGACCCTTTATACGCCATAACTCAAAGTAAACAATTGCACGGAGGAGTGCGCAGTGCAGAACAGCTGCATCGATGTCTAATAGCCTCCGTGTTAGTAGTTAGGGTTAAAGTGGTGGAAGAGCTGATCCAAAATTTCAAAATTGAAGGCTAAAATAGAAGGAAGCCTTAAATTTCGGAAAGCCCTTTTAGAATACAAAAACAAATTATTTGTTGCGAATGAACTTTAAAATAATTATAGTCAAAAGTTCCCTATTGAAATGGCATGAATTTGTTTAAGAACTGGTATAACAAACATATAAATACGCAGCCTTATTCCACAGACAAGGTGTCAAACTCATGACTTAATGCTCTTTCAAAGTGTACCTGTGTGACAGATAGCATCTTTTTTGTGAACCTTCATCAATTTCGTCAGATTGGTTAAAATTCATCGGAGTTATTTCATTCGAAAGTAGCAAATAGAGCATGGCCGAGCAAGCAACATGCTTGAGTATTAGGTCGCCGGACCACAATCTCTCCCCGTGACTACACAGAGATCTTTACGCTCCCCAGCTACCTCGCTAACACATGTGATAGTCGCTAACGCTAACAAGGGAGCTGCTTCTCTGCTTTGGCGAACAAGGCTGGCCACCCACTCAGCTTTCGAGCAAGGGCGGCTCATAGAACCACGACCTTGCGATTAAAAGAATACCACTTGCCTAAAATAAGAGAAAGTAGAAGTAGCAAAAGAAAATATCACATAGTGATGATGATAAAATGATAATAGTGGTTATTCAGATTCAGCTTCTGACAAAATGTTGGTGAAATAGGAATTCATAATGCCATCACACGTTTTGTACAAAACCTCAGTGCTAGCCGATATAATTGCATTATTATTGAAGATATTACCTGGAGGGTACCAATTCAATGGGATTTCAATTTACATCCCTGCTAATATAGCATGCTCATCATTACTCACAACTCGTACGAGAATAGTTAGTACTGACCTCGCAAAAACAGGAAATGGCTAGAGTTACGCAAAAATCGTCCTTCAAAGTCACATAAAGGCTGCGAACAAGTAGCATAATAAAAAATAACTAATACTAATATGACGAGGAATAAAATTAAACCACCTGAACATTAATAGTGTGCAGCTAAACGAAAATTCAAGCAATCTCGAACGTAGGACGCAATACATAACCGCTATTTAACAAGACGCCATAGCAGACATATATGATAAAGATGCTAAATAAAATCTCTGTGTTATTTTTCCTTTATAGAAATTACATATAAATAAATTTAGGAAAATTGTATTCACTGGTAAAAGGGTAGTACCCCAATTTGATTTTTTTTTAGTTCATTAGCTCAAATAATGGAATGAGATCGGAGTACTCTTTCCCAGTCAATAAATGTCTCCTATTATGTAACCACACGAGCTGCAAAAAGATTTTTTACATTATACGTATTAATTCTAGATTTGCACGGCACTGACAACACTGCTTCATATACGAATTACATGGAATATTTAATTAAAAAAATATCGGAATCGGAAATAAAGCGTAAGATTAGTTCCGTACTTGTAATTAAAAATAACTATTTTAAATTCACGTCTCAGTATGGCACTTCATTTTTAATACAAGGTAAACTTTTCCTTTTCTATCGCTTTATATTTAATAAATCTCGTATTTCAAACTAAATGGCTAAGCAAAATACTAAGAACGACTTGTGTTGGTACAACGGGTGCAACCTCGGGTAAAGGCAGAGGTAATACTAGGTGCAGATCGGATCACAACACAAGGGCATAATCAGATGATCACTATCCTGGGCCCTCATGACGTCATACAGAAATAATGGTTCGTATATGTGTACACTTCATTTTGCACATGAAGTCTGACGAAATAAAGACCTCCTACCAATAATTCCCAAAACCATTTAACCTATATTTTCCTAAACAGGCAGATTGGAATGAAAAGAAAGGGTTAACCAAACTGAGGGGAGAAACCTGTTGCACGGATGAATCAACAACCGAAAATTAGACAAGTTTGAATATTTATGGCACGGCACGAGGCAATGCAGTAATCCTAAACTTGTAACAATTTGCAACAATTCACAGTCAAGCAGCTCTTAGAACTCTGCTGTTAAACAATTTCAAAACGTAACTGCTGAATGAATGCTATAAGGAACTGATTCAACTTGGGCAATACAACAAACACAGTCCCTTGTAAGTAACAGGGCACTAAAGAATAAAGAGCAAAACAACAACTGACAGATTAGAAAAATCATCCAGTACAAAACAGTTTATAGGACCGAAGCCCATCTGGAGCGCAGATTTTAGTAAGGTGGCCTCCAAAATGAGGTACTAGTATGAAATACGCGGTTCGATACTTTGGGCTATACTAAGAGTCAGTACTATGAATTTCTATTAATTTAGGGTACGACACCAAACACTTTTGGAGACGGTTGTAGTCCTATAGTACTAACTGTCAAGGAGTAGACTAGGAGCTGGCTACGAGTAAATTCTTGCAAAGCTTGGATGGCATATCCTAAACCAAGGCACATCAGAACCTTCATAGGCGAACCATCCAAGAAAGCTACACAATAACGCTTCTGAAATACGGAAAGAAGAAACACCACATATAGACATATAACAAGAATACTCACGAGACACTCATATATGAATAAACAGGGGTGGCAATAAAAAATAATGAACTGGATAAAACTGGAACGTACTGAATATTCTATTGTGAAGAACTTATAAGTTAGCCGAGGGCTTTGGAGAAACACAACATGATCATTTATATCTCTATAGACACAATTTAAGTTTCTTTTAGAAAATGGGAATACTCTAGGAGGCTTTAAAACACTGGATAACAGAATGGATTTTCTATTCCACAGTACACGGGGTACTAACCCAACGATAAATAGGTAATAATAATAACAGCAACCTGAAAAAAATCTGTAAAAGGCTTTACCCAGAACTTCCCTCGTCGACGTTGTGAAAAATAATTAATTTTAAAAAACAAATTAAGTTAGAAGTTTTTCCGGTTTCATTCCAGATGTATATATAATGTGTCTGCAAAATATCGTTTTCCACCTACAAATATTATTTGAGTTATACCGCCAACAGACAGACAGAGAGACAGACAGTCATACAGAAAGACAGACAGACGGAATTGAGAAAACCTGTTTTTCGTCATCTAGGGACCCTGAAGCCTGAAGATATGAAGAAATCTCGGAATGTGATTTTTTCCTGATTACAATACTTCCTTCATCTTTTAGACGATGGACAATACTACTTCCTTCGTCTTTAAGAAGTTCTCTTCTTTTTTCCAACAAAGAACCGTGATCTTCTAATGTTAAATGGAAATAAATTTTGATAACAAATACACATAAACGGAGTAAAGTTTGATTACATGATTCTTAATATTAACATTTTCTAAAATCTAAAAATTGTCTTTATTGCTTATAGCTGACATTGTCCTTTCTCGTTACACACACATGTTTTAAATTCACTGCTCTGCTTTTAAAATTTGTTTTTATTATTGCACTGGTATTCGAGTTCACCAATTTTTACACTTCACTTGATTTCCTTTCCGTTGCCTAATTCTGGACTGCTCTTTGCAATTTATATTTTATCCTTATGTTGCTTTCATCTACCTTTCAGATTGCTTGCCTTTTCACTGACCTTACTTGTATTAATAACTACGGTCATTTAGTATGCACATAACAAACTTTTTGTGTCAATTAATTTCGTTTGGTCTGATTTTAAATTTGCACAAACCTATCATTTTAATTATATTACTTTACTAAAACTTCAAATTCAAACTCTCTGAAATATGGTTTGCTTATGCTTGCGTTTATCCGTCTAATTACTGCTTCTTGAATCTCACTACCCATGCATTTAATAGTTTTATTTACTGTTTTAAATTGCAATTACATAAAATATCTTAACTCTGTGCTTTATTGACTTGATTAGAGGCTAAATCAAGAATCTACAAGACGGTAGTAAGACCAATAAACTATGACCTATACGGCTAGACTAGAGCTGAGACAGTAAAAAACACAGCAATTCTGAGAATCCACAGAAATGAAAGTGCTTCGAAAAAGTGTATTGGACATAGAATGAAGTGCGGGAATCAGGCAATGGTGGGCAGTCGACAATATCAACGAATGGGTGGCACATAGAAAGGTAGAATGAAATGAACATGCAAATCGAAACGTGGAGATAGAGTAGTAAGAATAGCAAGAGACAAGCCCCTAATAGGTCATCGAAACATTGAAAGGCCATTGAAAAAGTGGAGTGACAATTTAAACCCGGGGTAGAGGCAACACTGAAGACGAAGCACGCTGCTTGTTTAAGAGTAAGATGACAGAAGAAGAATGTCAGTAGCACGTGTTCGGGATGATAGTACAGACAGATCAATAAAAAACCAATTAGGGCAGGCTGTGAAATGTGTTATACGTTTTGCAGTACTGAAGTGTATTGTCAGTCTATGTCAAATTCGAGATTTGCAGGTTAAGTTTTACGTCAGTCTGTGTCAAACAACAAACAAAACCTAACCTACTAATCTCGAATTTGACATAGACTGACAATACACTCCAGTACTGTCAAACGTATAACACATATCACAGCCTGCCCTAATTGCTTTTTTTTTTATTGATCGGTCTGTACTTACAGCGGTTCGGCGAGTAGGTATAGGGCGAAGCCGGACATTTCGACGCCGCCATATCGGCGCGGGGCCAGCTCGGCGCCGGAACAACTCGGCGCCGGAACAACTCGCCGCGGCGCCATCTCGGCGTCGAATTCAAATTCGCAAACTACAGTGTGCACTACGTAAGAAAATTATTATAAACAAATAATAATTAATGTGATCGCCAAAAAGCTGGCATCAAATGAAGAAAAAATTATTTAGAATTTCTTGGATAATCAAATACTGACGACCAGAGGTGGTTGCAAAGTGATTACAAATGTGCCAAACGTAAGTCGTCACGTGATTTCCGTTATCAGTAAAATTTTATATTTTTTTTAATAATTACGAAACATGCATTTACTAGTCAAGATAGAGACACATTTTATGAAAAAAAGTTTTCAAGCCTTGAAATTGTTGAGTCAGCTAAACCTAACACACAATTAAAAATCTCATTGAAATCTTGCTTAATTTCCGAAAAATAGCACTTTTTCGATTGACACAATTTCGAAAAACGCCATCTTCTAACTAAGTAAAGTGGCTTATATGTGACAAATATTTCTTTAATGTTTATTTCCCAAATCAAAGAATGTTATTGTTAACAAAGTTTTTTTATTATGAAATAAAAAACTTTGTTAAAAATATTTGCTTTTCCATAGCAGTCTTTGTTGAAAGTAAAATTCTTTGATATGGGACCTAAACAGAAAATGTGAGAGATCAAAGTTGGCGGAAGATTTTGAAATTTGGTATAGGAGCCTAGATGTTGATTCTAAACAACTTCTCTTAATAACTTTTTGTCGTATTTGCTACATAATAGGCACGCTACTCAACAGTAAAATAAATTTTTTGAACATTTCCAAGGCACACTTGATTTTTGGAAACTGAAATGCTGTTAGAAATTCGCCTTTAACCAAGTAGGGCTGAACCCCAAAAAATGAAAATTTATATCGAAAATTTTTTACCTTTTACAAGAGTCGTTTCACCTATCCGGGGACACACTGTATATACAGGGTAATTTTTATGTCGATTCTTTCCTTTGACCAGGATATAAATCTAAAAAAAGTTTACCACTTTTGCGAAATATTAAAACTAAAGGAGGTACAAGGTATTAAAGTTTCAAATTAAGAACTTTTTTCGTAAATTTTGTCCCTATCTTGGCTAGTAAATTCATGTTTCGTAATTATTTTTTAAAAAATGTAAAATTCTACTGATAACGAAAGTCACGTGGCAACTTTTGTTTGGCCCATTTGTAATCACTTTGCAACCACCTCTGGTAGTCAGTGTTTGATTTTCCAAGAAATTCCAAATAATATTTTTTTATTTGATGCCAGCTTTTTGGCGATCACTTTACTTAATATTTGTTTATAATAATTTTCTTACGTAGTGCACACTGTAGTTTGTGAATTTGAATTCGGCGCCGAGATGGCCTTGCGCCGAGTTGGCTGGCACCGAGATGGCTCTGCGCCGAGTTGTCCCGGCGCCGAGAGGGCGGCGCCGAAGTGGCGGCGCCGAGATGTCCTAGACCCGGTATAGGGATGATCTTCAGGTGCACCGCCAATTATCTACCTGTTATATACTTATGATAACGGATGCTTACTGCATCTACCGCTTATTGGCAGACTGCTAACTAGACGAATGATCTCCAACCCATCTTAGTGTGAATTGCAACTGTATTTCACGCCGCCGCAGAAGAT
Source organism: Agriotes lineatus (assembly GCA_940337035.1). Lineage (NCBI taxonomy): Eukaryota > Metazoa > Arthropoda > Insecta > Coleoptera > Elateridae > Agriotes > Agriotes lineatus. The sequence goes on from OW679194.1 coordinate 215,622,877, forward strand.
AAGCTTTACAAGGTATTTGAGGGAAACTATCATCCCAAACTATCCAGGTGTGCTCCTAGATCACTGTCAATGATTGATTATCAGGTCAGGAGTTAGCGGTCATATCGCCATATCACTCACTATACATATGCACCAACTCAACAATAAAATAATGAAGAACGATTCTAAAAACGAAGCTCTCTGCAATAAATGTAGTGATATGAACAATGAAACAGTGTTTAACTCATCTGCTACTGCAAACGTCCGTGGCAAAACTACTCGTGTAAAAATATCTATTACAGACAGTATTACTTCATCCATTACATTGATTCACGTAATTACCATAAGTAACACTTCAAAAATCACATTGGCTCTCCCAGTGGAATGCTGCCATCTGTGGTATAAAATTTCACATCCAAACGCACACATGCACCGACATTAACTGACCGCTTAGTGCCGAGATTTTAAGAGCTACCCCCTTTCTTCTTAACATAACTTTGGGTTCGGTGCGGCTGAAATATACTGAAGGTAATATATTTAAGCTGTTAATTTATGCAAAGGCCTATAATCATCAAAATACTAATACATGAAAAACTGTAATATTGACAAACACAAAATAAGAGTGCGCCAAAGTAAATAGTACTACAACAAAATAAAAAATTGTTCTATGGAAATTGCGTGTGCAATGATTGTTTATGATAAAACGACAGACCTGATATCTCTTGAAGCTTACTTTCAAAATAAAAAAGAATTTTCCACTAGTTTCTAATACCCGACTTCATGTTACAAACACAATTATTATATTTCTCTATATCATTAGGAAAATTTACACCAGCTCTACAGTAAATTAGAAAGCAGCATTTTATACAGGCCTACTGCTTAGCTGTTAATTAGGGAAAGATACAGTTTGGTTATAATTCTACACGCAGTATACTAACTTCTGCATTTTTTTGCAATAGAAATAAATACCGCTAATTACTAATTAACTCACTTATTCCGCAACAGACATTCAAAACCCGCTTAAATGTAATTAGTTTACAAGAGAAATTTAGCTTCCGCCTAGAAATGCGCAAGGAACCGATCTCAGAATTCCAGTTATCGTAAAAACTCTTTATATATTCGGATAATGGTACTTGATTCTCTCGGATCAAAGCATGGGTTTATTAGATTGATAGGGATGTCCATGTTGTTGGATCAAGGGTTTATCGAATCTTATGTCGATGTATTTCCTCGAGATTGCTGGCTTTTATATTTAAACAGATTACCTCTTTGTATGCCTACTTTCAGTGGCTATGTAATGATAAATTAAGTTTGCAAAATCCCGTAACAATCAATAGAACTGAAAAGGAAAAGGCATTGTTTGGTAACAGTTTATTCAAATCTGTGCAAATGCAAAAAATCCAGTTAACGTTTTCGGTAAACTTTCCAAATGCCAAATGGTTTTGTATATGTAGAACGTATGTACCTAAGCTTAGAAAGTGAAAATTAATTAATTTAGTACCACAGTGATCTATCTATTTAACTCAAGTACACATGCTGTGCTGTATTGTACCCTGTTAAAATAGTAAATTCTGAGTGAAAACTGACGAATAATTAGTTCTGTCAGTCTTCACATCTGGTTGTAAGTTATGCCTATGGTAAAAAATTGTTCTTATTGCAATAAGCCACTTCGTTATGAGAAGGAAATTATGTGCATATCACACAAGCAACTCAAATAATGCAAAGTATTTCAAATGTCGATATACCCTCTGTCTAAGTCGTTAGATCAGGAAAACCAAAACCTGCAACAATACGACTTTTAAAAGTTATTCACAAAAATTCAGCTGAAATTAAGCAACTACTTAGAAAAACCTTAAACGAACGATTACAAAATGGCGAACGAGATGGCGAAGTTAGCTTAACAATTAAGTATGTACACAGAGTCGCCAAGAGCACCACTTCTACACACACTCCTTCACATCAGAAGTATAAAAAATTGCGAATTGGCCACGTAAACATAAGATCGTTAGTCCCTTCTTTCTATAAATTTAATTAATTTGTATTAGAACAGACTTTTCACCTCATCACAGTTACAGAGACCTGGTTAGTACCATCGTTTCCCTCCGAGTTAATTCAGTTACAGGGCTACCAGTTAATACGCCACGATCGAGACGTGACAGGAGAAGTGTGCAAATATATTCAGAATAATATATCTTACAGGTTAATAACACCGATCGTCTATCGAAGATATATAGCGAACAAATATGGCTGTGTTTGAAAATTACCAATGTCAAAATTGCCACGGGAGCTATATACATACGGCATATTAATGTTGCTATGCTTGAATATATTAAAGCTGCTAATAAATCCATTCTCTAAAATTAGTTTAACCAAATATTTTTAAGATATAAGGCCTATCAGCATTCTGTCTGCCATTTCAAAAGTACTAACGAAAATTGCAAACAATCGACTTTTGCTACACATTCATAAAAATTTACTTTTACCTGCTGTTCAATCTGGATTCCGATCTAATCATAGTACGTCGTCTGCATTAATCACCTAAAAATACTGGATTTTACTAAATCCTTCGATCTTATAGATAATAACTGGTTGACAGCCAAATTACTTTATTATGGATTAAACCCACAAACTCTGTCACAGTTATTATAAAAATATATAATTCAAAGTTATTTGAATTCGATTACTAAAATACAAGACGAAAATAGAATCAGTGAAGTGAGTGTTGCGTGCTGCATATCACTTCATACAGACAATATAGTTCCTAAGAGCTACAACGAGTGTGAGTTGGTCGAGAACCACCAAGAGGGGTTTGCTGACTTGAATTTTATGCAGTTAGAAGTCGAGATAGAAAGTCCAGGTACATAGAACAATCATCAGAAGGTTAATGAAAATTTCTTAAATAATATTAAGAAATTAGAAAGTGAGTTTGGTGCGACAACTATTAAAACCATTGTAATTATATTTCGAAGATTATTATAGAATATTAATTAATAATTTTTCTAAATTGCACCTGTGATTTGAGTACTCAACATTTTCGAGTAGTATAATTTGAAATTTGAACTTTTTGCAGTAGGATAACTTTTATAACGTTATGTATTTAATTTAACCAGACTGAACATTACGACAATTGATTAAATTATTTTTGACAACTTGCATTTTATTGTGTAATGTCAAATCAAACTTCTATTTCATACTAACAAACTGATGATGCTAAACAAGTCTATGAAATACCTGTCATTTCGCTTTTGATTGATAAAATCAAATAATAATTATTTTTTAAAAGAAGATTCAATCGTTAAACATATAGAAGAAGTTGTTGGTTGAAGGTTAGCCCATTCAGCTGGAAGTTGGGGGTATCAATGCTTTTAAACTGACTAGTCGTGGCATAATGATATTAAACACTTGGCACAATTTCAAATGTCAGATTGATTTATAAATTACGTCAATTACTACCGATCTTATTAAGCAAGAAGGTAGGTATATGAGTGCATTTACGTAGAGGATAGTATTTCTTTATTGTAAGTATTTTAAAAGTATATTACATATTTCAACTTGACTCGTAACTTGGGTCTATAGAAAATATATTACGTTGTATTAGAAATATCAAAAAGGGTGCTAATTCAATCTGGCACCATAAGTGGGGATAGAGTTAATACAATCACGAAAGTGTAGTCAGTGTTATTTTAAATTAAACACACTGTGGAAACTTAAAAACATATTACCTCTAGAATTGAAGTGAAACCTGGCGAATATGCTAATTTTAAGTTATATCTATTACGTTAGTGTAGTGTGCTATAATGTTTTAACTACCAGTATGAAAACCAAACTGGAAGTTTTCCAGAACCCTTGTTTGAGATTTACTTTTCAAATACATTATCGAAACCAAGTAAAACCTCATTATAATCAATTAAATAAGTATTTTGAAGCTAGAAAATAGATTTACGCGTACATTGCTGTATAATATATTAAGTTCCAGAGAACCGGCATATTTGTTCGATTTACTTGTAAAACAATATCTATTTTATTAAATAATATGCCTAAGTTTTTATCTCTGTTGTTATTTTCTTTATAATTATAGTATCAAGCTAATAAAAACCCTTTCAGCTTTCCTCAGCGGTAGTCAAGAACCTGCAGGCGTATTCTTCAGCTAAGCAGTAGGTTGGCGAAATAATTATTTATTTAGCTATAATTCTAGTATATTCAGAAGTAATACTATAAGTACTTCGATATTATCGGGTTATATGTCGGTAACTTGTTGCACAATAATAAAAGAGTGTCAGTTTGACAGGTTAAATAGTCCGACCGCGTCAGCGGGATCAAATAAATATGTTATTGGCAGCTGGATTTGTTTATATTAACCTAGCTGAAAGTCATCTCCATGAAAACAACATTAATTTGACAAAAGTTATGTATTGCGTTGCTTAGTGAAGTTACTCTAGTATAATCGATTTTGTATAATCGAAGTTATACAAGATAACTAAATCCAGCCTTCTGATTGGTTGAGATTGCCACGAAAAAAATAATCAGGTTAATAATATTGTAACTTAAGACTAAATGAATAATCTACTAAAAATCGTGGCCAGTTCCGCGGCCTGAAGCTACTTCCACTCTTCCTTGGAGAGGTCAACGGCGGCGAACCGTTGGTGTCGCTGAGGTTCCCTGTGAGGAAGCACGTGTCGGTTGCGCCTGCGGCTTGGTCGCGGAGGTTGTGCCCCTCCTCGATGTCGATTAGTCGCACTTCCATATCCAAATCGAGGGTCCTTGGGATGAGCGGATGAGTACTGGGTTGCTAATAAAGAGCTAAGCATTTCGACACCAAACACCAAAGGGTTGCACTGATGCGCTTGCTGATCAATTTGTAATCGTTAGATACCCAGGGTGATATTTCATTGCTGTTTCTTGCCTCGGCGTCGGCACCACTTAAGTTGTTTCCTTCACATTTTTTCACGTGTAAAGATACCTCACACTGGGTGATTCGTTTAGGGAAACGTTAGTTAGTAATTCTTTTAAATCTCGGTATATTGGAGTAAATCTGCTTTATATTTCGCCGATTTGCCGTTGGTTGGTCGATGGCTGTTTTATGGCTGTTCTCTTTTCAAGGTCTTTTATGAGGTTGCTTGTGCTTTGTCTAACTTACGGTTCAGGAATTTTGCTAATTTCGAGTTTTTACTGCTATTGTGGTTTGAGCTATTTTATGCTGGGATGCTATGTGAGCCCGGCGTTTATCTTTAAAATTGTATTTTTCAAATTGTGCGTTCTGATTAAAGGCGCTTGATCTTCCTTGTTAATTCCTACGACCTGCTGGTATTTTTATGTTTACAAGAAGTCCTTACACGGGATACTTGTGTGTATGGATACGTACTTTAAAGGTGTTGAGGTCGGCTTAAAATGTGCTTATTTCATAGCTGCCGGTTTTATGCTTCGACGCGGCTAAGACAAGATTTATTAGCCGGCTTCCCAGATGCTAATTTTATTGCGGGTTTACTCTGGTAGTACTGCCCTGTTTGCAAATTCTTTACCGACAATTGTGACCATCACATTTATGACGGGCCGGACACGGCAAAGCGTTTTGGAGCATATATGCGGCCTGTTTTTGTTGAATCAAAAGCTGACCAGTATCAAAGTGCTGCTACAAATACGACCGAGATATATGTATGAAACTTTCATGATTCAAATTGGATATCTTTTCCCATATTTCTCAACAATAGTATATTGTAAGACCGGTTGAGTGACGTAGAGTTTTTCCGTGTAATTGCGACGAAGGCGAAGAAAAGTACCACTTTTCTAAATGATTTTGTATTTAGGAATGTAGTACATTTTTCAAGTAGATGAAAAAAACTAACATTACAAGTTTTTCGGCGTTGCTTCCATCTTACATGTTCTTAATCACAACACATGGTGTACAACTGTGTAAAACACAGAGGAATTATTTATGAAAAAAAGATAACGGAAAATATTTGTCGTATTACAAAGTTGGAAGCCGTCCATCCAGAACGGCCAAGAGACACATACAATTTAATTGATATCAATTCTTATACATTTTTAGGTTTAGTGGATTCGGTTTTTAATTCTAAAGATTTCAAACCTATATCTCACATTATATTAGGGACAGCATTCTCATTCCACCTCTAATAGCGACGACGTATGTATATTGCAGTAAATATCGGAGAAAATTTAAAAAAACACACCTTGCATAATTTGACAGGTGACAAAACAATAAACTACACAATGCAGCAGGACGTGCAATAAACAATACATAAATGACATTTTTAAATTGGTGTATAATGAGTTGCCTATATTCCAATGATAAAGTGGGCGGACCATTTAACTTGCAATATGGTCATTTTGCATTATAAATGGACCTCACTGTATGTATGTTTATTGTATGTAGCATGTGTTGTGTGCGGTCAGGTTACTCTTTCCCATAGACCAGTCTTCCGGGAAGAGCGCGTTAATTGTATCCCAACAGCGAATGGTTACCGGGCCCGATACCGATGTAATGAATTTCGAAAAAGTTTTCCTGCCCATGGATTCGAACCGAGGACTCGCTTATTGCAAGCCTGACGCCCTTGCCACTCCGCCACACCCTACTTTGAATATGAAAATTACCAACTAGAATACATCTGTGTTGAAAGTTTTCAAAGCTATATCGAATTAGGTATTTGCTTCCTTTTTTGTCATTGTGAATGATGTAGTTTTATTGCAAAATAATATTTAATTCTAGTATTTCTCGCTCAGCATTGAGCAGAGAATTGTTTTCGGAAACTCATCTTGCGCTAGCTCTTGCAACCAGGTATGCAAATTTTCGAAACGAGAATTCCCGACACAACAAAGTTCAATCTTACAACGCAATAAGGATAAACTAAGTACGTGTTACATACCACCTTTTTCCTAAGCCGACTAGTAATAAAAAGTTTAAAGTTTATAGCTGCTTGTGTAGAAAATGGGCAAAAGTTCGGGCGTAAGTGATGAAAATCTGTAGTCGCTTTTTATTAAACTTTTAAACACAGAGAACTTGTGAAATTGTCGCCATTCGAGCAGCATCTGCTTCAGAGGAATTTTTAAATGTTTCCATCCTTCAGCATCCGCGATTTTGTTGACTTTTAGGAAATAAAAATACCGTTAGGATATGTTTGGTTTCGACAGATGGGGAAATATATAAAATGGAATAGCGTTGATGTTGAAATCTATGTCGATTTATCTGCGTCAACGTGTCAGGACAAAGCGGTAAAATATGTGTCCGGTGAGCTGAATAAAGTGACAAGGTGAATAATGTTCGCCCGTTAGCTCACTGGGTGTTGACATGTTTAAGCACAATCGGCAAAAAGAGAGTATGCAACAATATTTCAGCTTTTCTAAAATGCGTGAAGTTCATTTGATGAAAAGTTCATCTAGTACTGCTAAATAAAGCAAACCGCCATTTCAAGAAAACGCAAATTTAAATTATGTTGTACCTTCTGCTGGTATTCTATTTATTTTACACCGTATATTTAAGCTATCGTATTTAATTATCAATTTTTCAAACACTTTGATAAATGCTTTACTGATCTTCCAGCCTTTATAATACAAATTTGTTTAGAAGTCCTAATAATTGCCAGATATTATCGTCACGGTTAGCATTCTTCATGAGAAAATGCACACTTGTGTATCGCTCGATTTTTTTCTGTTCACTGGTTCTCCATTCAGATTTCATCACAGATAGACTAAATTTAAATAAGAAAAATGCAATTATAAACATAAAGACTGAGAGTATCTAAAATACACTCCGAGACTCTGCAGACAAGGTTGTGGCTCAGACATGCTGTAAGTCGATGGCTTTATATTTGATGCCAGAGAACATCCGGATCAATAGGAACGCGATGTAAATTCGCACGCCAAACGGAACTTGCATGTGTAATGCAGTTTTTCAGGCGAACATACATAGAGACATAGCGGCGGTTCTATGTCGCTTGAGCATCTTCTACATCCGCTTGTTATTGATATGGTGGTACGTTCTAAACAAATTGCATGCAGTTCTGTTTTTTTAAACTATTGCTTGTTAAACTTAAAATATATCCCCGGAGCGAAACTTTGCATAATTTATAAAGCATGAGACGCAACAGAAATGTAAGACAAGCTGAGTGGACGAGGGGTGATCTCAAGGGAAGAAGGGGTGGGTGCTTTGAAAAGGAAAATCAACATAAATCCACATTAATGATACAATAGTGACAGACGTTTTATTTGACTTGAGAGTGATAGCTATTATGCATCCATTCTTTTGGTATTCGCTGCAATGTCTTACCTTCAGTTCGAAAACCAATTTTAAATTCTACTTGGCGTTTGAGGTCTCTTGCTGTTTGAGTGTTTTAAGAATATAAAGTACTGCTTTAGCTGCAGTACAGCGGAACGATTGGAATAACGTTGGAGACAAAACGATTAGAAATAGATATTCATATACTTTTAAAGCAATTAATAGTTTTTTAGTTATTGTATGTTTCTGGTAATAAGCAACTAAATCCGATAGTTTTTGAATTGCCTGTTATGCCATATATATATATATATATATATATATATACAGTGTGAACGTTGGATGTGGAACGCTCCAAATAAAAAATTTCCCGATCATTGCGGCCAAAATCCTTGAACACGTCGACCTTATTTCTTGAACGCGCATCTTTTCTGATAGTTGTCAATTTTTTTTACCCCCACCTCTTTCCGTAATGACATCATCGCCATTTTTTTAAATGGCAGTCATCACTTTTTTCTATGGAATATGATTCACCTTGAAATTATGCGGTTGGGCGATGTTCATTTGATTAGTTAGCGACACTATTGGCATTTATGAAAAAAACTGATTTATGAAAAACTGAAAACAAAATCGAGAGAGCTGTGGAATTTTTATAAATTTATTTGAAACAATTGAATAACAATTTAGCAGAACGTCAAATAAATAAAATATCAATTGATAAAAATTCCACAGCTTTGTTTTCAATTTATCATAAATCAGTTTTTTTCATAAATGCCAATAATGTTGCTAAGTAATCAAATGAATATCGCCCAACTGCATATTGCTGTATGCAAAATTTCAAGGAGAATCAGATTCCATAGAAAAAAGTGGTGGGTGCCATTTAAAAAAAATGGCGATGACGTGATTACGGAAAAAAGAATTGACAACTATGAGAAAAGATGCGCGTTCAAAAAATAAGGTCGACATGTTCGAGGATTTTGGCCGCAGATAATCGGGGAATTTTTTATTTGGAGCGTTCCACAGCCAACGTTCGCACATATATGCTTCCTGTGACAATTATAAAATAATTTGGTCTTCACCGACCATCTTTTCATGTTGATTCATAAGTTCAGTGTTACCAATTACAACATATTACGAAACACAATACCCTGTTCTGTCAATGTTAATTTTCTCCCATCAAGAAATGGAACAGAATCGTTCCTTAAAGAGGACTAGTCAACATTTGAATGCTTTTATATGCATTCAGTTTATATTAAAAACCATAACAAGACCATCCTACTTTAACCCTTTAAGGTGCAATTTTTTTTCTTGAAATTTAACTAAACTGAACAGCTACTCAAACTAATGGCGATACTAAACATCATGTAAACGAAGCTACAAGATAGTGAATATTGTCATTGAAGTGGAAGGATCTCATAATTTTCAAAAATATTTTTATAGTAAATATATCTGTAATTGGAGTCGGTAAACACCTTAAAAGGCTTCCAGTTCTTTCCTTGATCGTTCCAATACTGTATAGTTTTGTTCAGCGTGCAGATGGCACTGAGCGTCAATTTTCTTAATAAAATTCTCATTAAACATTTTTAATCGTAGGGTTTTGAGAATTTTCACATATTAGGCTCTATAACCTCATGAAAAGCAAAATTATATAGTTGACAGGACTAGCTGGCACTTTAATATAATTCGATGTTGCATTCAACTCTTTTTCTAGTTCCCCGTCGTCTGAACTGGATGACATTCATAACATTTTTGGATCCCGGTTCTTATTATGTATAAGACGAATCAGGAACAGAATCGTCGGAGCCATAATCAAAAATCCTGCATTTTTAGAACGTATTAAAAATGTTTTAGCCTAGAAACAAGTATATTTATAAGAATTGTGGAAGAAGCCGTAGGACAGACCCGGAATTCCACCTGTTCTCATTTTCTGTTAAATACCAAGAAAGATGTAAACAATGGATTGCGAATTTTTGTCCTAATAACTTCCAAAAAATGAGGTGTAAATAGGGTTCCAAATATTTAGCAATTCGGTTACGGCTGCTATGAGAACTGCAATCTCTAGTCTCTACGGCACAACTTCCGTCAGCAATTACACCAATAGCTAATTTTATTTAATTTATGAGTGACCTGTGTGATGCATTAAATAGCTCTAATTTATCTGTTAAAAACCAGAAAACCACTTTCAGACAAGAATTCCCATACAAAAAAATTGTAAATGATGCACTGAAGAACATGTCCAGCTTAAAAATTGTTAGGCATCATACTCCTTTTTGGTTTAGGGGACTATTTCAGTCGATAGCTGTATAAAGACCTTAAGAAGAATTACAAAATTGAAGTTTTATTATCCAGGAAATTATCATAAGACGTACTAGAAAATACGTTTGCTATGTTCACCTGCGAATAGCATAAACGACGTAGCTAATTTGGTTTTAAAGCTCTTTTCCCAATTTTACAATGAAGAAAGAGTAGAAAAGCTGTACTTTCTACTTTATTTAACATGTCAATGGCCGTTGTAAAAAAACGTATTCTATCATTCCTTGAAACTCAACAACCATGCATGAAACATGGAGAATTCATAATTAGGTATACATTATTAGTGCGGTTACAGAAACAAACATCATGTGAAGCAGCAATTATTAAACCAACCTCCCGTTGCTAAAAATTCAACATAAAATCAGAAAACTAAATCACAGTTAGGAGTACACTTTACATATTCGTTTTATGTGTGAATATGAATACGGGCCGAAATTTTTTTTTCCAAAATCAATCTCATAAGTTTTTTCCAAAATCAATCTCATTTTGATATTATATGTCACACTTCTTATACTGTGTGCAATTTAATGTAATAAAATTTTTATATAGATTTTAATTTTCTTTTAAATTGTTTGATAAAGGCGTACTACTATTACACAACCCCTTTTGTAGGAGTTTTTATGTATAATAAAAACTAGTGATATCTACCCTGTTTGCTTAATTCACAGAAGTAATATCAATAATAATATATATAATTCTCACTTACCTTGTTGCTTTCAACTGAATCATATATTGACATATCTCATACTTTCATAATTGACTTTGAAATTATGTCATGTTTAAATATACCTCGGCTAGCCAGCTTATTTAGCAATTGAGACTCTCTTTACTTCCCAGCTGAATGAGTTAATGTCAAATATAAACTGTATTAATGAATTGTACTTTGAATGACCAAATAAATATCAATTTGATTATTTAAATCACACTCTTAGTACTTGAGTTTGAATCTAATTAACTGTTATAGTGTATTAAACGTTTGAATTGACATTACAAATTAATAGTCAGATTAAAGTTGTCAAAATTATTTAATTATAGAAACTTTTCAACTCTTGTAAATAACCTCTTGGTTGCTAATATTTACTGCCACCCGTTATTCTCTTACACTTGTTATCACATGATACCCTTTTGATATCTTGATATTAATTGAAAATAATTAAGCATTCTCACAGCATGCTACATTACACTACCTACTAATTCTGTTAAATTAGTATTTTAATTTCTTATTAAATACGTTATTTATAGTATTTTCGACGTTATACTTGTTTGACTGTGTTAATTCAATACAACAGTATTTTTACGTAATTTTTAAATTTATTGACAATTTTTACAATCCCGAATTATTGTTCAATGATGTGTTATTTCTAATATTTTATCTGCCTAAATACCTACGTTACTTACACCTGCGATCATTGAAAATGAACAGGGTTATGCATTTCAAATTGACTTAACCGACGTTTTTGCAATTACGTGCAACGTTAGTTTATTATTACGATGGGTAGAGAGTTAGAACAACACGATTCTACTATAGAGACAAGGGCAATTCAGAAAACGTAATCAACTACTGCAATGTTTGTTGCATAGCCCTGCTCATTTTCAATGATTCTTTGTGTACATACAAACTGTTATGAAAATAAAGTTTTTATTTTATTTGTCACACTTTTTTATGGTGTGTGTAGCTTAATGTAAATCTATTTTTATATAATTCATAAGTTATATGCGGTTGTTTGATGAAAAAGTACTTGTGTTGAGTAACGTATTTCAATTGCTACTATTTTAGCTCAAACACTTTATTTATAGTAATTTATTATACAAGACGATAAAGTTAAATTTTATCCACGAGTGAATCGTTTAACGTCGAGACGAAGTCGAGACGTTAATGATTCAAGAGTGGATAGAAATAACTTTATCGTCGTGTATAATACAATATTTTTTTCTATAGCACGAACTTTAACAATTTCAAAAGAAAATAAGGACAGTCAATGACATTTCAAAATGTCAGCAGCTCGATTGGGTTGCTACGATAATAAGAAGCTGTCATATTTAATTTAAACAAAAGTTAGAAAATTAAATTACTTTATCTATCCTTGATGTTAAAGTGCTACTTTATCTACCTTTGCTGTTAAAGTAAAACTTGACCTTTTGTTTTGAGTTGATAAAAGCTCACTTTAACATGAGCTATAGAAAAAAAGTATTTTTCACATCACACTTGTTTTATTGTGCACAATAGATTTGGAATGTATTGTTTTATAAAAGTGTATTTCTGTTGAGTTACGTATTTTTATTTCTATTATTGTCTTAGTAAATATTATGTTACTTATATTTTATACGGTTTTTGGAAATTAAAGTTTTTATTTAACATTTATCTTTTTTCTTTTAGCATACTTGAATTTTTATATACACTGCCGTTCATTTGCAGTGGATCACTTAAATAAACTAATTTTGTCGACCTTTTCCTAACTTTTCATAGTAAAATGTAATTTTTTAAATTTAATTTGAAAAAGTAGGCTTCTTTTAAATTAGTTTTAGTGTGTGAAGTGTCACTTTTTTTCACTCAGTGAAAAACGTGACACTGCTTTTAATTTAGGAATGAGCGACTTTAGAAGCAAATTAGTTATTCGTTTATTCATTTTTAGTTTTATTTTGACGTGAACAAATTACAGATTTCAATAAAAAAAAAGACGTTTCCTTAGTTACCAGAACTGACCAACGCACTTCACTAAAATGAAGGCAAATAAAATTCTCTCCAAAATAGGCTTGGATTTGAATATTTAATAAAATTTTAAAATTTTTTATAGACAACCCATGTTAGCGTGCTTCTAACACTTGTGGCCTAAATAACTATTATATTATTGGTAGTAAGCTGGTTAATAACTGTTTTAGAAATATTAAGTAGCCACATGTCGTTTTTAGGTCATACCATTTTTAATGAGTAAGTCAACAATGCATAACTTGTAGTAAAATATAATCGACTTATTAGTGGCATTGTTTAAACTTAAAGTCGTATTAATTGATAATTAATTAATTTTTATTAAACACCACACGAAACACACCAAAATCTTCAAGGTTCTTTACTGCAGGTTATGCATTGTTCACTTGTTGCTTATTTATTAAAAATGATATGAGTTTAAAATGACATGTAACATTAGTTAAAGTACGTTTTTTTAATAATAACTGTCAAAGTGTTACAATGATGGTAGATATGTGATTAAAACGCTAGGAAATTTTTATACCTCGTGTTTGTAAAACTTTTTCAAAATTATGGTTATGTGTCAATTTTGAATGTCAACGTTTCTTAATTTCAACTCTTGACAAATTTCTTTTTTAACATGGAATCATCATCAATAAAATCATATAAAAATAAGAAAACCAAGAAATATTTCAAAGCAAAAATGAAGCAAGCGATATTAAATTAGGACATATCTACCAAAATGACAATCATTTTTTTAGTGGAAGAAAAGAACTAAAAATCTATGTACCAACATTATTAAAACTAGGGGCCCTGCAGGAATGCAACTTATCCCCTAGAAAGTTGACCTTGAAAATTATTATAGAAAAAAATGTACTTTAACTCGCTTACTAGCAATAATACAAACTACATTTTGCAATGAAATAGTTAGGGAGATATCGTCAAAACTAGCTTCAAATGAAAGTGTAATTTTAAATTTTACTTGCAACTGGTGGACAACCTGACTGTAGTATACTAAACTTGAACTCTGTTTACAAATAACAGGCTGGGAATAATCCCTTTCCTAGATTATTATTTGCTACATTTCTAAAGTAAAGTATAGCCCCTCTATTTACAAATACTAGCGACATCCTGGGGCAAACCTGATGCAAACATGAAAATACAAAAAGTTACTAAACGGTAAATTTCAGTGTAAACAGTGAAAAAATAACTGATCTGAGTAGCTGAAATCCTTTTCTGCCACTATTTTTACACTTATCGACACAACACCTTGGCATTTCCACGTCCTCCACTTAGAATTTGCCCCCGAAGAGAAAAATTAATAAAATCACGACAAATGTCAATGTCACATTTTAATTAATTATACAACTTCCTTGGCAATTTTTAAATATGCTAGGGACTTAATGGATACCAACGTGATTTTGCCCCAGCGGCAACATCAGAGGTTGTCGCTACTATTTGTAAATAGAGGGGCTATAAAGTAAAGCAATGACTTACGCCATCTGTCACGAGAGTACAGAAGTACTTTCAGCGTCACATCACCTCCATTGAGTTTAGAGATCTAGGTATATATACTGTCTTCCATAAAAATCGCAACACCTAGAATTAATTGAACGATTTGATTGAAATTTTTATAAAATCTCTATTTGGATGAAACAAAGTAATGATTAAAATTTGAATAAAAAGTATCCATCGGTTGTTGTTTTTTCTTCGTTTGTTTGTTTACACTTAGTAACAACAAATTTTTAGAACAAAAAACAATCGGTGCGTATAATAACTGTCAATTTTGCGAATTGCTGCTCACTATTGCCTTCTGACTATAACAACAATGCCAAGAGTTCATCAACGTGAAAATTATCGTCAATTAAATGATTGAACGTGGCCGTATTATTGGCATGAGAGAGCCCGGAGTTTCTCTTAGAGATATTGCTGGCCGTGTAAACCGTAATGTTGCAACGGTGTTGAGATGTTGGTCCAGATGGTCCGAAGAAGGGGTTCAACAACGTCGCCCTGGATCTGGACGTTCCCGGAGGACTACTCAATTAATTCTAGGTGTTGCGATTTTTATGGAAGTCAGTATATAATATTTGCTAATGGTTTTTTATGCTTAAAGCGCACGTTTGGTAGGTCCTATTAGCGAATGTCCTAAATTCAAGAGATGGTGATTGGCTCAAAATTCAACAAATTATATTCTCGATAAGTCTCTGTCTTGTGTGATAGGCTTCATAGAGCGAGTGTCTAAAAGAGATATGTCCTGGGTATCTGAATTACCTTCAAAATTACAATTTTCAGCTTATTCTTGGTAAGTTCGTGTACATACTTCTACCTACTTGTGCGTCCGCTAAAAGACCATTCCATTTAAAAAATTCTGTGGAATGATATTGGGACCATAGCTGCAGTAGTAATAGTTTATTCAAATCCATATCGATGTCTTATCTCTTTCTTAAATCCAAGCAACAAAATGTGAATAAATAAGAGCGGCTGTACCTACGTCAAGTGTATTTATTCTAATCTCAATATTTGAGTAGTTAGTTAAGTCATGAAATTATAGCAGCAATATCCAAACTGCGAGAAGGGCGAGCGACGGGTCCAGACAACATACCGGCTGAATTCCTGAAAGCAGACTCACAATACACTGTAAAAGTAATACAACCAATACTTAAATACATTTGGGAGGAGGAAACGATTCCTACAGATTGGAAAGAAGGCACGATAATCAAGCTTCCAAAGAAGGGCGATCTGTCTAAGTGCAACAACTGGAGAGGCATTACACTCCTCAACATGATTAACAAAATTATAGCTCAAATCATAAATACAAGGATGATGGAACATGTGGAAAAGAACCTCAGAAATGAACAGGCAGGCTTTAGGCCAAACAGATCTTGCATTGATCACATTAACAGCTTGAGAATAATAATAGAACAATGCATAGAGTGGAGATCCCCACTATACATTGTGTTCATTGACTTTAAACGCGCTTTTGACTCTCTAGACCACAAAGCGCTTTGGCAGATACTGGAATTAGTCGGAACCCCACCTAAAATAATAGCCCTAATAAAAAATCTCTATAAAGATGCACGATGCAGCGTACTTCACAGAGGAAAGAGTACAAAAACATTTCCAGTCCTTAAAGGTGTTAAACAAGGTTGCCCCCTGTCCCCACTACTCTTTAATATAGCACTAGATTGGATTATGAACAAAACAAACCACCAACAACGAGGAATCACATGGGGACTGCAGCAGCAACTGTTAGATTTAGACTACGCAGATGATATATGTATTGTGGCGCACACTTTTAATGACATACAATCACGCCTTGATCAGTTGGTTGAACACGCCTAAATAGTAGGTCTAGACATAAATATTACAAAAACTAAATTCCTAAGAATCAACAACAACAACCAACGCAGGTTCATCATCCACAATACACCAGTCGAAGATGTTCAACAGTTCACTTACTTAGGCAGCGTAATAACTAGCACAGGGGGCACGGAAGAAGACATAGAAAGTCGTATTGGGAAGGCCAGAGGAGCCTTCGCCATGCTAAAAGAGATATGGAACAGCCCACATCTATCCAGAAACAACAAAATAAGAGTGTTTAACTCTAACGTAAAATCCGTCTTATTGTATGGATGTGAAACATGGAAAGCCTCAGCAACCACAACCTCGAAACTACAGGTATTCGTCAACAGATGCCTTCGCAAAATATTAAAAATTAAATGGTCAGATCGTGTAACAAATGAAGAAGTATGGAGGCGCTCAAAACAAACCCAACTATGCCACGAGATCAGGCTAAGAAAATGGAACTGGATCGGGCACGCTCTACGAAGGAACCCTGACAATATCGCGAGAGCGGCACTAGACTGGAACCCCCAAGGTAGCAGAGGGAGAGGGAGGCCTAAACCAACGTGGCGAAGGACAATCCTACAAGAAATAAAAAACACAGGACGATCGTGGCTGGAAGTAAAACAAATAGCCCAAAATAGAACGCGATGGCGAGCATTTGTCGAGGCCCTATGCTCCAACTCGGGAGCTTGAGGAAATATATATATATATATATATATATATAGTTAAGATGTGTTATAAAAGCTACTGTCGTAAAAATTAAAGTGGACATGTACTACCTTAGTCTAATTTTATTTTGAGAGAACACAAACGTTTTATGGAATTTTAGTATTAGGAAACACCTGTTCACGACCAAAAAAGTGCAAGAATGAACGCACATTATCTCAGAAATGTATAAGAATTTTCAAAGAATTAATAGCAGCCAAATATTTATAATATATTTTCACTATAGGCAGTAATTTAACACTTACTGTGGAGTTTTAGTTTTAGTTTTTGGAAGTAAGTGTTCCACCAAACCGTATTTAAAAAAATCCCTATATGGTATTTTGTACAAAGTATGTACCACTATCACGATCGGGGTCGTAGACTCAATAGAATAATACTTGATTCAAAATTATGTTATTGCTTCATTTGTTCGTTTTTCAGTTGTTTTTTTGTGGAAATAGTATATTGTATGTTAAGAGCTGAAAGTGCATTCTTGCCGCTTGAGCATGAATATTGCTGCTTGAGGAGCAGCCGAAACCAAAAATCATGTAAAAGCGGGAAGAGCACTTTCGAAATATACATACTAGTTCTTCGACGTCTGGGCATATTATTAATGCGAAAACAATTATATTTCATTTTATTAAAAATATTAATTGGCAATACATTTCAAATTACTTGCGTAGTAGCTGACATGTGATGTGATTATTTTAAGAAAGAACGAGCGTTGTCAAGGAAACACCCTGACATGGCTAACTATTACGCTCGACGAGCGGCAAAATGCTGAACACGCTCGCTGAACCGCGAACGTCAACTTTCTGTTGTCAACTGACACTTAGAAAAATGTACTTTCCAAGTCAGTCTTTGAAAAAAAAATAATCAATGGGTTTGGATATAAATGGATTTAGAAATGTCTCCGGTACTCACACAATTAAAATAATTATTATTTTAATCTAAGCGGAATTAATGAAAATAAAGTCAATAGAAACATAGAATGCGAACATATACCAAAACCAATACTAGACGTTTATAAGAAATTGAGAAATTCCGTTCTAACAGAGAACTTTGATTTATAAATATCTATAAAATTAAAAAAAATCATATTTTGGGATTAAGCTCTGTTTGGCTTTAAACTATCGACTTATATACAGGGCAGGGTATTCATGCATATTTAGAGACCTACCTAGAGGGCGTATTATTAGAGATAGAAAAAAAGTCCAAAGCAAAAGTTGTTATAGTTTCATCCCAACCACTAAAATTTCCTACACCGAAAACAAATTAGTATTAGAAAATACCAAAATAGCACCGACATCACGTTTATTGAATTGATATTTTTAAAATCGTCGAAGAGCTCTTTTTCCGGAATCCAAATATATAAGAAGTCATTTGCTTATCCTGTTTTTGGAATATTCACATTTAAGTATAAATTATCAGCTTGAATCTCTAGGTTTCCAGGAAAGACAATGCATTTAATACGTTAAACTATAGTATGATCAAAAATTATTTTCATCTAGTATGGCCTTGGAATAGTTTCTAATTTATGAATGCAACTATACGTTACTTACGTAAAAATCTAATATCAAGTTTGACGTTTAAGTATAAACGTAGTAGCATTCATAAATTACGAACCATTCCATGGCCATACTAGATGAAAATAATTCTTGATCATACTTTAATAACGTCAAAAAGTATTCGCCCCAGCTTGAGGCATCGACTAACGAAAATGGCGTATTTAGAAATAAATGGACATATCCTGTTCACATTTTTTTTGCAAGAAGCGTAGCCACAATGTAACTGCATTAATATTTTTTTGTTATGCTTAAACCAGGTTTACATTTGATGTTGCGGTCCACGAAGCCTTCCATCTATTTAACGGTCTTCCTCTTGGCCTTTTTCCGTTGGGTTTGTTGTTCCTGCATATTTTTGCTATTCTATGGTCGTCCATTCTTTGTACATGTTCATTCCATTTTCTTCTTCTTTTATAACCTCCACGCCACATTCTTCTCTTATCTGTGGGTTATTTACTCTATCCATTATTGTTCTTCCGTTTATACTTCTTAATACTTTCATTTCGTTTGTTCTCAGCATTCTTTTAGTTCTGCTAGCGTCCTACCTTGTTTCTATGTTATAGGATAATATTGGTCTAATAGAGGTTCTATAATTTTTTTCCATGCTACTTCTTGTAGTGCGCCTGATACTGCCGTCGCTTTATTGATTTATTCATGACTTCCGTCTGTATTTCTCCGTGGCTTGTTACTGTTATTCCAAGATAAGAAAATGACATTACCTGCTCCACAGGTTATAGAACAAAATAATACTTACGGTTCGGTTTATGTGCGAATTAATAACAAAAATCCAAGGCCAGCTTTTATGAAAAAACAATTGAACCTATTATGTTTGTATCTTTTTTGCTGAGATAAAGATAAACCACCCAGAAGGAGTGGCGATTTTCAGAAAAAAAATTATTTTGCTTATAAGGGGTTTTTCAACAAGAGGTGTTATTTTAAATTTCGCGCCAATTTTGAACTGTCAACATACAACTGTCATTGCGATGACATTTGGCACGTATAAAATAGGAGGTTTTTAGGTATGGATCGATACACACTCGCCCAACGTACTGAAATAGTGAAAATAGCTGGTGAAACAATGGCTCTATTGCGTTAAAAATTTCCTGGTCGTGTGATTTCTCAAAATGGAGATATCAATTGGCCGCCGAGATCGTGCGATTTAACACCATTAGATTTTTTTCTTTGGGGCTACGTTAAAGATAAAGTCTATGCCAATGCTCCAGCAACAATTCAAGCACTCAAATACATATTGGAGCTGTTATTCGTGAAATGCCGCCACAACTATGCGAAAACGTTATAAAAATTTTCATCAAAATAATGACCATTTGTTATATGTGCAGAGGCGGACATTTGGCAGATATTCTGTTCCAATACTAACCTCAGTGTTGGTACTTTGGATTCAAATAAAAACATCACCACTTTTCACAAAAATATAGCGTTTTTCTCTTAATTTAAAATGACACATCTTGTTGAAAGACCTCTTATAAAAATGTGATTAAAATTACAACTCAAATTAAACAATGGCAAAAAAGTTAATCAATAATGAGTGGCTCCTCCATGCTGTATAATGCTCTTAGTTACTCGACGTGGAATGCTTGCAACGAGTTGATCGATCTGTGGTTGAGGTATGGCATTCCAAGCATCTCTACTCCGTAGTCGAAGTTCGCGGAACTATTACGAATACTACGTGGCCTTGCATTATCTTGCTAGAACAGAGGTTTATTTAACCCCTGAAGATATGGAACTGCAACTGGCTCTAACACATTCGCTATGAGCCCAGTTAACACGCTGGTGACACCACTCTAACCTTATGACACGATGTCGTGGATTGAGAGGTAGGACTAACTACGATCAAATAGATAAAATATTAAAGGCTGTGAAGAAACATGAGGTCATCATAATTATGGGAGACCTAAATGCCAAAATTGGCAAAGAGAAATGTGAAGACCTAATAGGACACTACGGACTCGGTGAACGTAACGAAAGAGGACAACGATTAGTTCAATTTGTCGAAGATAAAGAAATGGTTGTAACTAATACATTATATAAACTGCCCCCTAGAAGGTTATATACCTGGACGTCACCCCAAGACACAAAAGGGAAAATAGTCAGAAATCAAATCGATTATATTATGATTGGAAGAAGGTATAGAAACAGTATAAAATCTACCAAAACATATCCGGGAGCAGATATAGCTTCCGACCATAACCCGGTAGTAGCAACCTTTAAATTCAGTCTAAAACGAGTTAAAAAACATCAGAAGGTCAACAAAATCGACTTTTCAAAACTTAAGGACAACACAAAATAAAAGAAAAACTTAATAATGAAGTAGAAGCAATACAAAACATCAATGTAGCAGAAGAACACGTAAATGATAAATGGAAGAATACCAAGAACAAAGTACTTGAAATAAGCAAAGAAGAACTAAAATACACTGAAGAAAATAAGAAAAAATAATGGATGACCCTAGAAATATTAAAGTTAATACAAGAGAGAAGATCAGCTAAAAACAAAGATATGCAAAGATACAAAACAATATACCATCAAATTCAAAGAGAAGTTAAAGAGGCAAAAGGGAACTGGCTGAATGAGAAATGCTCGAAAATTGAAGGACTCCAAAAACTACACGATTCATTCAACATACACAAAAAAATCAAACAACTTGTCGGTGGATACAAAAACCAAACAAATTTGCTAACAGACGATAATGGGAACATTCTACTGGGCACGGAAGAAAAACTAAAAAGATGGAAGGGTTATTTCAAGATGACAGACAACAGACATCAGTAATTGAAAAAAGTACAGAGGGTGGCCCAGAGATAACAAATGAAGAGGTAACATATGCACTCAAAAATATGAAAAAAAGGCAAAACTCGTGGTCCAGACCAATTACCGGTTGAATTATGGAACCTCCTTAACGATGTCAATATAAATATACTTACAGAACTTTTTAATTCAATTTGTAGGACAGGACACATACCTGAAGAATGGCTGGTGTCGACCTTTATTGCAATCCCGAACAAAACTAAAGCTAAAACTTGTAACGATCACCGAACTATAAGCTTGGTGAGTCACACGCTAAAAGTACTAAAAATTATACATCACCGGATATATAAAAAACTTGATAGTGACATAAGTGATACACGGTTTGGTTTTCGCAACGGGGTGGGCACCAGAGAGGCATTATTTAGCTTAAACATATTAACGCAAGGATGCTTAGATGTTAATAAAAAAGTATACTCATGCTTCCTAAATTATCAAAAGGCATTCGATAGAGTTCGACATGACCAACTTATGCAAATACTGAAACAAAAGCAAATAGACACACGAGACATCAAAATCATTGAAAATATTTACTATCATGAAAAGGCAAACATTAGAATTGATAGTGCACTTTCAGAAAATATAAAAATTAAGAGAGGAGTACGACAGGGGTGTATTCTTTCCCCACCACTCTTTAATCTGTATTCAGAAGCCATTATGAGAGAAGCTCTATACGAGGAAACAGCGGGAATAATTGTCAACGGAATTATAATCAATAACCTAAGGTATGCAGATGACACCGTGCTGCTAACAGAAAATATCGTGGATATGCAAAGACTAGCACAGAAAGTCTACACAGTAAGTAAACAATACGGCTTAGACCTAAATTTAAATAAAACAAAACTCCTAATCTTTACGAAGTCTCCAGAACCCAACATTCAACTGAATGTGGACAATCAAATCATAGAAAGAGTATATGAATACAAATATTTAGGAACCATGGTCAACAGCAATAATGATTCTTCAAAAGAAGTAAGAACAAGAATCGAAATCGAATTCTTCTGTAATAGAAACTTAAACATAGACCTTAAAATACGGATGTTAAAATGTTATATATTCAGTATCCTGAACAAAGCAATGACAAAAAAGTAGAATCTTTTGAAATGTGGCTCTACAGAAGGATACTCAGAATATTATACGTTGACAGAGTTACCAACAACGAGGTCCTAAGAAGACTATCTAAGGAATTAAAACTAACTGATGAAATAAAGAAACGTAAACTCCAGTACTTAGGGCATGTAATGAGAGGAAAGAGATACCAGCTACTTCAAATTATTATACAGGGCAAAATTCTAGGAAAACGCAGCATTGGACGAAGAAGAATGTCGTGGCTTCGCAACTTAAGAGAATGGTTTAATTGCTAAACAAACCAACTTTTCAGAGCAGCAGTTAACAAGAGGCAAATAATCATGATGATTGCCAACCTTCCAAAGAAGACGGCACCTTAAGAAGAAGAAGAAGACTACCAGTGGATGACACAAACTTAAACCAAAAATTTTCATTCGACAATAAATCGATGACATTGGCAGCCCACGTCCTATAGATGTCCTTCAGTCATTACCTATGCTTCTTTCTGGTTGTGACAAATCTGTTTCTTACAGCTCCTAACCTATAAGACGTCCATCCTCTTCATTTGTAGCCTTTCGCGATCATTCAGATCCACGTTGGCACCTTTTGCAGCCAATCTAGACCAACATCTGGCTATAGTTGCTTAACTTCTTTTGCAGACGATGCACGATTTTCCTTATAGAAAGTCCGGCTTTTCTAATTCCTACAATCCTCCCACGTTCAAACTCACTTAACTTACGGAAATGAGTATGTTGAGGAACTCGTGGCATGTTGAAGGTGTTTTAAACAAGCATAGCGAAAATGATTCATTTTCAGATTATTTTCAAGAAAGAAACAATAACAAAAAGAAGATGAATGCCTTAATGACAGCCACATTATAATCGTTTCGTTTTCGTACTTAAATACGTCTTTTGTAAAAACTTCATTGTAATTACTAAACTCCTTCTGGGTGTGTAGTTTTTAATAGAAGTTAGTATGTTTAAAAATCCGCTTTTGGTATTTTGTACTACTCGTTAGCTTTCTATGATGGTTCGGATAAAATCCTATAACTTTTGTATTTGAAGTTTCTTCCTAACTGTAATATAAATCCTATAGGTGGGTGTCAAAATATACTGGAACACCCTGTACAAAATGACTATCTACTGCACACAGTTGCATAAAGTTAAGCCGATATTTTAAAAAATGTTTTGCTTCTATTCGCTAATAGAAAGTTGCCTTTTATTAATATTTCATTTGTGTAAAGATCGTTGTTATGGAAATGCTCCTGTATACCGTGTCCGGCAAATTCCTCGAATGCAATTGCTCGAAATCAATTGCTCGAATGTATTTCTGGAAATACAAGTTCCTCGAACCGCAATTTCTCGAAAATGTTTTGCTCAAATTTATGTGGTCTTCAATAATGCGTCAATACTAAAATCTTCAAAATCTTTTGTAGTAAGTGGTCAAAGACAGTATTATGTTCTTGTAACAGGAAAGTGATTATCATTGGAATGCAATTACGGGTATTCATAATCAGGACAATGAGTTTCTTGTTATTACAACTAATGTTAAATAGGTTTTTCTTGGGACACGAAATAAATTATCATCGGAATGTAATACATACATATACCTATTTTTCATTAATAAAGGTTATAATTTGTAATTTGTGTGTTTTGTTATATTCGATATTAACTAATTCGAGTTAAGGCTATTTCACAACTTTAGTTTTTTCGAGGAACAGATAATCGAGAAATTGCTGTTCGAGAAACTTGCAATTCGAGCAAAGTCACATTCGAGCAATTGACTTTCGAGCAACTGATTTCGAGCAATTCGTTTTCGAGCAATTGCATTCGAGCAATTTACCTAGAACCCTGCCAACACTTTCTGTACGTTACTTTCTGTTCGTGCCTAAAGTGCTTTGTCAAACTGACACTTAATAACTTTTGAAAAAACATGGCTCTTCAAAGCAACCAGATTGCGACTTGTTTTCAATTATTTTTGGAATACTAAGTAACCGAAATCATGCGTCTTTAAAACTCAATACGGAGAGATACCGTATATTACTTTTGAATTATGTGGAAAGTAGATGTTAAAAGCATATTAGTCTATTTTAGTCTAGCTCATTTGATTTTGAATGTTCATATTATCCACATCCAATTTGTATACATATCTAAAAATACAAAATTCTTAATATTAGAAGCATTATTAGCTACATACTCTACTTATATAGAGATCCTTTACAGGATAAGTATACATACATCGACTCTATCTGGCTCGACTAAATTACAAAACAATTTATGAGTACTAACTGTACTTTAAAATGTAATTTGAAACAGGAGAGACAACTGAGTAGATGTTGAAGTAGATACTAATATGGAAGCAAACGCAGTAAGCTAAAACTTCAAAGCAAAATCCGATCTCAAATTCTATATAAAGGAATTTATAAGAAAGTGGAGGTTATAAGCCCCACTATCCTTGAATTAATGTTAACATGAATACAATGTCTTGAATAAAATGAAGGCAGCCAAATATAATGACTATTTTTGGGAGGAGAATATTTAGTTGGTCAACTCAAATGCAAGTTGCAAACCTAGCCTACTGCAACCTTGCGAGTAGGTCTAATTTTTAATATAATAACAAATGATTAGAGAACGGTTTTCAAAATAGAATTGCGAATTCTGTATTTTTTAAGCATGTTGCACTCGCACTTCGAGATTTCATGTTTTATTCTCGTTGTAATGGTTACATGAATGTTAATGTATTTAGATACACTACATTTTTAACGAATGCGATTGCTCAACATTTCTGTTGCATTGGAGGTATATTACATTTTTCGAATCATTCACGATTGAGGATAGAATTTTAAAAACGTAGTAGTATGAAATGAACTACAAAATTAAAATTTCCGGAATTGAGGTATTTTATTGTAATGAAATGGCTCACATTGCAGTGCGAAACCTACAAATTATACAACAGTGAGTCAATAATAAAACTTACTTTCCATTGACTATCTGCAACAAAAGAGAAAAGTTTTAGGTATTAAATAATGAATTTCGAATATACTTGTTCAATAAAGCTAGGCAGAACGGAACGGAAATGAAGGGTACCTGAACATTCCAATTAAGCAAAAATCTTATAGGATCAATTTTTTTTATATTGTCTAGCACTGTGGTTGAAGATTTTATGCGTGCAATGGAGTTATATATAGTCATAGGCCCATTAAAACGAAAATATAATATCAATCAAGATTTTTTCAAATTCAACCTGTTTTCAACAGTAATATACGAGTATTAAGTGCATAGTGACCTGCCGATAATGCTGGTCAGATTGCACGACCAGCTGGATTGCGATGAAAATATGTCCCGACAGCAAAGCTGCAGGGCGTATTTTTTGAGAAATGCAGCGGGGTGCAATCTGGTCAGCATTATCAAAGCAAGTAACTATGCACCCAATATATTTAGCGTGATTATTGCTTGAATCGATTAAAAAAACTAACGAGTCGTCATTTTAATGAGTAAGGTGGAGTATTACCGCTAAGTTGTTATATAACAATAATTATCGAAGCAAGTAGTTTTTGATTGGTTGAAAGTTAAAAAAGCGAGTTCGATCATTGGTCAAATGATATCGTTTGACAGATGTATGCAATAGTCACAATAATACCATTTTAGCTATTTTTTGCACGATCAATTATTTCTGACTGTTAACCATGGGTGTTTCCATGACAGTAAGTGGAATTTACCTGTTTCTATAACTACGACGACAGCAAAATTACTTACCGATCTAAAAACTGAACAGAAAAAATACTACGCATCTTTAAAAAACAAACAATATTAGTCTTTCGATAAATTTCGCTCGTTTTAATTTCTCATATAAAAAAATATATTGTGCTTTTTTAAATTTTGTGATGCGAAGCTGTTTACTCTGGTAAAAAAGATGAAGATTCCGAC
The DNA here is from genome assembly GCA_940337035.1 of Agriotes lineatus. Taxonomy (NCBI): domain Eukaryota; kingdom Metazoa; phylum Arthropoda; class Insecta; order Coleoptera; family Elateridae; genus Agriotes; species Agriotes lineatus. The sequence continues at coordinate 215,649,514 of OW679194.1, forward strand.
AAAACCATGCAACTTCAAATATTGTCTGAGAACGGTCAGACAATAGTTGGAGTGGTCGCTTCGATCTTCTCCAAACAATTGTCTTCGAACGGTAAAAATCCCTTACAGTTTACCATACCTAATATACTAGAGCTTCTGCCATCACAGGAAATAGCAAACAATATAGTATTTTAGAAACTTATGTATTTGTTAAAAATATTTTTTCGATCTCCGATATATATAATAAATGCATATTTCCTAGAACCGTTTTTAAATGTTAAATGTAAAAATCAAAATAAACACGTGAACTTTTTAACTTTCCATTTATAAAAAAAATATATTGTGCTCTTTTAAATTTTGTGATGCGAATCTTTTTGCTCTGGTAAAAGATTCCGACAAAACCAAGCAACTTTTGTATTTAAAGTTTTTTCATCTCTAATAATAAACCTTATAGGTGTTTATTATAATATGTCTGAACATCCTGTAGATAGGGTGGTCCAAAAATTAAAATATTAAAATATTATGTCTCCACAACTGAATTTTTGTTCTTTTATTGTTCATTGAAATGTTAAACAGTGTTTAACATGATCGCGTCCTCGAATGTTAAGATACATTTAACATGCATCCACTCGAAGGGACAGTTTCCTCAGTGGCGGAGGCGGCAATCTTTTTAATTTCATCCGGGATAACAAGGAACTCGTTTTGCGTTTCCATTTTAAGATTTTTATTTTGTTTACGACAGGCACTATAGCAACATCACACATATTCATGATCGTCCGGTTTCGATTTAGCAGTTTTTAGTAAATATTATTCAAAATTATTGCCTCAATGGACAATAAACTAATGAACGCATTTCTAGGGGTAACCGTAATAACATTTCTCACATAAATTACCGCTCTTGCTTCGCTCCGCTCTCTCGAGTGGTAAAAATATGCTCGAATGTTAAGACTGGGTTACCCCTCTAAATACGTTAATTACTATAATATATGTCATTAGCACATTAAAGCGTTTTCCTAGCAACAATATTTGGAGGTCGCCCAACATTAAACTTTTGAATGAAACTAACATTTAAAAACGAAATAATTATAAAGTAAAAGATGTCTTTGATAGTGTAGGAAGCTGTTTTTTATGATTTGCCTCGAATCGAACAATGAACTGCTTTTGGTCTTTCCTCCCTAGTAAGTGATTGGTTATATTTTTCAATTAATCCAATAACTCATTCAGCAACGTCGTTCACAACATGGATTTGACAGCAACGTTTATGAAGTTCTATGTAAACGGGACCATCTCTCCAATATTCGGGTTGCATTTTCAGAAACGATTCAGTCTTGCTTTGACATTCAAAGAGCAGTACATCAAAGAAGCTTGTTCCTTCAGTTACCAAACTTTCTAGACCGGGTTGGTCGCCGGATATTTCTATACGGCTCGGAAAATCGTGCTTTTGTGGACGTTTCAGATTTTTGTCCATTTTTTCTTTGGTTTCAGTGGATATTCGATCCTCAAAAAAAGCTACCAAGTGTTCAGAAAAAAGCCAAAGGTGTTTGGCAAAAGCGTTGTAAGCTTTCTCACCAATTGGTTGATCAAGAGCCGAATGTCATTATATGACGCTCTAGGTCCAAATGGAGCTTCATTCCAAAATTTTACATAAACCAGACTTACAAACAAAGCCAAATTGACTGTAAGTCTGCCTCTCGAGGTGTTAATGGGAACTGATTTTGAAAAAAGCATATTTCTAGAACGTAAATTGCTTTAGCCATCCATAGGGCATGATGTGTAGAGCCAGGCGCTCGAAATCTTTCACTGCCACTTCCGCCACCAAGAAACAAAAGAAATAAATGCAAAAGTTGATAGTCGTCCCTCGGTTGATGTTTTTACAGTGCACCTGGTAAGTTAGAGATGCAATTTCTTAGATTATTTGGTAAACAACCATAAACACCATAAGCACATAATGTGAAAGTTCTCTAGTCTAGGCTTTTCGGGAGAGTGAGAAATGTCAAATTAAATTAAAGAAAAAGACTTTATGGACCAAACTGAAAAGGGCGTGCAAATGTTGCCTAGAGAGTTTAGACGCTGTATATGGTACTTGTCCTTTTTATTACTTCCTTTTACAATAAAGGAAGTATTGGATTCACCCCAAAAATTCGAAATTGAGTATTCAACAGATCTTCACGTTTTAGAGTCTCCTGATCCAAAAAAATTTTTTTTTCATTGGGCTGTGTGTGTGTCTGTGTGTCTGTCTGTGAACAGAATATCTCAAAAACGGAAAGCGGTATGGCTTTGAAACTTCATATGTAAGGTTTGTGTACTATGTTGATGCGACAGCAAGCTTTTGAAGAAAATCGCATAACCGGTAGTAGGTGTTTACTCTTGTGATTTTTAAGTTTATTTCGATATCTCAAAAACGGCTCTAACGATTTTTTTCAAACTTTACATTTTTGTTACATATTTAATGTGTATTGATGTGAGATAGGTGATTTTCTAGTTGAATACTTCTAAAATAGGTTTTTTTGTTTGTTTTCCTATTTTTTTTAGTAACTCCTATTTTAAATAGAACACCCGGTATATAATTACATTTTTTAATTCAGCTTATAATTTTAGAGAACATTTGTCTTTTCAAATAACGCTCTCTTTTGTACCGTTTTTGTAGAATTTGTAATATTTTAAAACTTTCTACAAATGCTTAAAAATTAAAAATCCAATTTTTGGCTAATTATAAGATCACTGTAAAAGGAACTTGTGTGAATGTATCACACCAAATTTTTTAAGATAAATTCATACATCTTGTTTTCTCTGCGTTACTATCAGCAAGACTGGGACGCTTAATTTAACGTGACGATTATTTTAGAAAATAACTCATAGGCCAGTCAAATTGTCGAAAATTCCTCATTTTTTTGACAAAAATATTACCTAAAAAGTGAGCATGTAGTTTTATAGAGCAAATCACGTAGAATTGAATGAACTAAAAAGTAACAGCTGAATCAGTGCAAAAGTGATTCAAAATTGCGGTCAAAGTAATGAAAAAACGGTTTTTGCATAAAAAAGAGCAAAAAAATTATGAATTTAAAAATAATAAGCTTATGTAGTTCAAAAAAGCAAATAAATTAAGCTATCGATGGTCAAAATCGATTCATTAGAAAAAAAGTTATACCTAAAAAACCGCTAGAAATTACCGATCTTTCAATTGTTCTTAACTTTTAAAAAAACCTATATAACGTTGAAATTTTCAGAAAGCATAGCACTCGATGAGCAGAAAACGCGGGATTTTAAAACTTGCAAAAAAGTTGATTACTTTTTGCATAAATAATTTTTTTCGAAAAAAGTACGTTTTCGCAAGAATTGATTTACTCAACTTTCAGAAGTCATACAGCAATCAGCATAGGCTTATTTTGTTCCTTAAGAGTTATACTACCACACACAATATGATCACAATTTTTTTTGCACTTTTAAATACGTGCAAATTTAATTTGAAGAGTGATCTTTTTTTAGGCGCACAAATTGTTGAATATTTTTGTCAATTTTAATTGTACCGAAATTACATAAGCACCAATCGATAGCTGTCAATTTTCTCCGAAATTAAAAAGGATTACAGTACGACCCACAGAAGCCGAAGAATTTTTCTTTTTTAAATTGCTGCACATTCAGTTATTAATATTAGCGGCTGAAATTTGCACACACTTTAGCTAAAGACTTCTAGTGTAACATAAAAATTATTTCGCAATTATTGACAGGGTATTATTTATTGCGAAGCGGTTTACATTTTAGGCGTCGCAAAACGCATGTTCCATTCAGAGCGAGTAAACGCCTAGTGGAGCGGCCTACTCCGAGTTTCTCACTACAACGCTTAACGCTACGCGCCGCAGCACCTTTATATTACACAAGAAGTCTTCAGCTAAAGTGTGTGCAAATTTCAGCCGCTAATATTAATAACTGAATGTGCAGCAATTTAAAAAAGAAAAATTTTTCGGCTTCTATGGGTCGTACTGTAATCTTCTTTAATTTCGGAGAAAATTGGCAGCTATCCAATGGTGTTTATGTAATTTCGATACAATTAAAATTGACAAAAATATTCAACTTTTGTGCGTGTAAAAAAGATCACTCTTCAAATTAAATTTGCACATATTTGAAAGTGCAAAAAAATTTGCGCTCATATTGTGTATGGTAGTATAACTCTTAAGGAACAAAATAAGCCTATGCTGATTACTGTACGACTTCTGCAAGCTGAGTAAATCAATTTCTGCGAAAACCTATTTAAAAAAAATGATTTATGCAAAACGTAATCAACATTTTTGCAAATTTTAAAATCCCGCGTTTTTTGCTCATCGAGTACCATGCGTTCTAAAAATTTCAACGTTTTACATATTTTTGTTTAAAAGTTAAGAACAATAGAAAAATCGGTCATTTTTATCGGTTTTTTAGCGATAACTTGTTTTCTAATGAATCGTTGTTACCGTCGACAGCTTAATTTATTTGTTTTTTTAAACTACATAAACCTATTTTTTTTTTAATTCATCGCTCTTTTGCTCTTTTATATGCAAAAAACCGTTTTTTCATTACTTTGACCGCAATTTTGTATCACTTCTCCACTGATTCAGCTGTTACTTTTTAGTTCATTCAATTCTACGTGATTTGTTCTATAAAACTACATGCTCATTTTTCAGGTAGTATTTTTGTCAAGTAAATATTTAATTTGACTGGCCTATCATTGGAAACCATAAAACTATGACATCGCCACAGCTTTTATTTTTATTCAGTTGTTTTTCAGACTTCGTGAGGTTTCTCTGTTAAGAACTAGGGTTTACGTAAACTTTTTTAGTGTAGTAATAAATAGTAGTAATTTGGCCACAGAAATTAGATGTTTCAGCAATAAATAATCCAAAATTCAAACACTATTAAAGGTATAACTAATCCTCTGTGAAGTCGTACTAAATGACTGGTTACTGTTGAACATTATTGGGTGTCCAGTTTGAAATCAATGATAAACATCGACTTACTAAATTTATTTCTCATAGTCTAAGTTCCATTTTTTACAAAATGAATTAGTTCTGAATAGTGTGTAATGTGGATACCAAAATGCCGACTGATTCGTTTGTAGCAAGGCACAAGTAGCGAACAGGTAATGGAGTAGTGTAGTTTATTGGACTTTTCGAATTGAAGACACATTGAATTTTAATTGTTATCTGACAATAACTAGGCATAAGGTATTGCCAGAAGTAAACTCTATTACTGGACTCAAATTAATTATGCCAAACGAAACAGCCCCGTATTAGGCAATAGCAGTACACCATTGAAGGTTTTATTGCTAAATCTGTAGAATTATGGCACAGCGGCTAAGAATATACAAACTGCTGCAGTGTGAACATGCAAAGCACATATTAATTCATGTATTGTATGTATGTATTGTCAGTAACCTCATTTTACTTTACGGTGTAGAGGCTGGTGCTTTATACTCTTGCGTTTGGTGGTACAATTCTCAACTTACCCCGGATTGGGGTTACAAAGTTGGAGCGCGCCTTTGTACTTGCGCAGCAACCATTGTGTGAGATGTGTGTCTTGATGTCTCTATCACTTAGGTCTGTAATTCTGAGTAGAGCACAGTTAATTTGGTGCCCAACTGTGAATGGTCTCACCGAGCCCTATTCGAATCGCCAAGGCTGCGGAAAAATTCCAGCCCCCGAGGGATTCGAACCGAGGACTTGCTTAATGCAAGCCTAGTGCTTTCACAACTGCGCTACCCGGCTTCTACATTATTCATAATAAATAAAATTATTAGGATAAGTGGCAGAATTTCCATTAATTCTAGATTTTTCTGACACTCTGTAGTCAGATAATAGTCTTGCAATTTGCTCCAAAAATTCTTGGTGTGCGAGTATAAATTAAAAATAATTAAATTTCCTTAAATTTGTAACTCTTACTGAAGTAAACATACATTTCAATACAATCACTTTGCAACTTTCGTATTACAATAGTGATCGTCCCTTAAACATTTTAAACGATAACGAGAAAAGGTAGCACTCAAGGAAATGCTCTAATCGCATAATAGTTAAAATAACTATTGTGATTTCAAAGAAAAATTCTTCCTTCTTGCAGAATTTCTGCTTCCGGCCTACCTACAAAGCTAACACTTGAACGAGTGCATTGTAGAATTTAATGCGAAGCATAAATTTTATACTTCCACTATCAGGTACAAAGTTGTTGGTGTTAACTGCATCTGCAATTTGCACATAGTTACATGAGCAACGTTTACGTATCTCCGTTGCATTACCCATCGTCTAACAATAATACTTCTTGTTAGTTACTGTCTAAAATTCGCAAGTTACTTTGTGTGAAGCGAGTATCCGAGCGAGTTGCCGTTCTGCAGGGCAACAAAACAAAAGTGCATTTATTATGTACTGAACCTCTAACTTTCTTAATAACTATCTAGAGCAGGGGTGGCGAACCTTTATTCATCTACGTGCCATTTTTTCTAAAGATATGTTTAATGAGGCCATGACGTGCCATCAAACAATCTTGACTTAGTGATTAATGGGGAAAAAATAAAACTAAACACTATCAACTTAAAACTCTTTATTTGCAACAAAAAATATACATTTTGTACAGCAATAGTGGTGTTATGTTTATTTAAATGAAAGAAAAAATTCGTACGACTTCTGCTGTTGCAAATTAGATGCTAAATAACTTATATTAGCTCCATACTTTGTTACTTTTAGCAGAATAATAATAATAATAATAAGTTTTATTCCCAAAATAATATTGTACATTAATTACTAACATTATACACACACACATTTGGAAAAGCGAAGGTATTCAGGTGGCTTTTTCTAAAAGCAGAAAAAGCCACTGCTCTACCATACCTCCGCTAACAAAAATGGATATATACACATGTAGTTGTTGTGGGTTTACAAATACAACAAAAGCAGAAAATTATAGCTACTGACACTCGCAAATTTGATATATTTTTAAAAAAATTACTTTTAGTCTACTTAGAACTAAGCCGTTCTTTCATTCGTGATCTAAAAACAGATACCAAGACAGTTTTAAAACATTTTGGTACAGAATTATACACTTTGTAAATGTTGTGAGTAAATGACCTTTCAAAAAACTTTGTTTTATGAGCTGGTAGTACAATCAGACCCCTAAATCTTAAGTTCAAATTATGAATATCTGTACGAAAACGTATTTTTTGAGTAAGATATGGAGGAGAGTTCTTTAGAATCACCCTATGATAAAAAACAGAAGCGTGCAGTAAGCGTCTTTTTTCCATGTTGAGCCAATTGGTTTCTTTTAATTTTGGTGAGATGTGTTGCCTACGCTTAACACCATATATGAGTCTTAAACAAGAATTCTGAACAACTTGGATTTTCCGAGCTGTGTTGCTGTCAATGCAAGGGCCATAGAGAACATCACAGTAATTAAAATGGGAGAGAACTAATGCCTCACAAAGAATAGTTTTAATTTCCTTGTTTAAAACTCGTCTATGGTTATATAACAACTTTCAGGTTACCATAGGCTTTTCTAATGCAAGAATTGACATGTTCTCGAAATCGAAGATTTTGATCAAAAATCACCCCCAAACTCCTGGCAGTTTCAGAGACAGGCAACGGTACATTATTTATCCGAACAACGAAGTCCTGCAGCAATATGTCTCTTGAAGGTCCAGATCCAAAGTACATAACTACAGATTTAGCTGGATTAACTCGAAGGCAATGTGAAGCTGCAAACTCCATTAGCTTACTCAGCTCTTCATTAATTAATATTGATGCATTTAAACGATCTTTTATATCAAAAGATAGGTATATCTGCGTGTCGTCAGCATACTGATGATAAGAGCAGTGGGATAGCCTGTTACACAAAGTTGATGAATAAATTACATAAAGTAATGGACCTAATATTGATCCCTGAGGCACGCCTCGCGCAACAGTTTTTAAATCAGACGTTTTATTTTCTAAAACAACGCATTGTTGACGACCTCGCAGATAACTCTCTATTAGTGAGATGGCCGAATGATTAAACCCGAAGCTATGCAAAATCGCAAGCATCAGAGAGTGGTTGATGGTATCGAAAGCCTTGGAAAAGTCGAGCAGTACTAATGCCGTCACTTTTCCTTCATCCGTTGCCCGTATAATATCATCAGACACATTAAGCAGCGCTGACATGCAACTGTAGTTTGATCTAAATCCCGATTGTAGTGATGGAAAAAGCTGATTATCATCTAAGAAAGTTCTAATTTGATAATCCATAATTTTTTCCAAGACTTTCGACAACACTGGCAAAATACTAATCGGTCTCAAATCTTTAACCTCTTTGGGAGAAGTTACTTTAGCTAAAGGCAGTATTCTTGCAATCTTCCACTGCTCGGGAAATATACATTCCGAAAGGCAACTATTAATAATATGAGTAATATATGGAGCTATACAGGGACAACAAAGATTGATCATTAGCAAATTGATATTATCAGACCCAATAGCATTAGATTTAATTGTTCTCAAATATTTAATTACATCAGTTTCGGACACTAAAGTAAATTTAAATTTGGAGGAGACATCAGATCTTACTTGAGCATAAAGCTGCAAGACTTCAGGATCACCAAACTGCTGCGTAGAATCAATAAAAAAATTATTAATAATATTAACATCTTTAAGGTGTAGTGGAATTTTGTTTGACTTTTTGTTAGCAAGATGCGTACATTGCTTCAAATCCCTCCAGAAATCTTTAACATTACGTTGGGCAAATGTATGGTTAAGATAAGCTTTCTTTTCATTCCTGATAGATAATGTCACTAAGTTACGCAAAGATTTGTAGTATTCCCAATGAACAGGATTTTTGGTTTTTTTAAAGCGTTTTAGAGCTTTATCTCTTATAGTCATCATGAACTTAATATTATCCGTTAACCAGGATGCTTTAGGTTTCCGAAAGATTGAAGTCTTTAAAGGAGCTACGATATTAAAAATTGAAAGGATGCTATTATTTAAAAACTGTACTTTATCATTAACGTCATCAAAATAAAGTATATTATTCCATGGTACTTGTGTTAATAATTGCTGAAAAAGTATGTGGTTAAAGTTATTAAAATTTCTAAAAGTATGAATTAATGGTAAATTATTAATAGTCTCAGTTTGTAAGCAGCAGAAGACGAGTTCATGGTCCGAATACGGATATAAATTTTTTGTACCAGAAGTACTAACTATGCCGGAATTAGTGGTGAGTATATGATCAAGCAAAGCTGCAGTAGAGAGTGTAATTCTGGTGGGATTACAAATTAATTGCTTAATACCAAATGACTCAAGCATTGATAAATATTGAGAGGACTCAGTTGAATTAGGCTGTAGGAGATCAATATTAAAATCTCCAACACAAATGATATCATCATGAGTAGCTATTAAGTTACTTACGGTTTGTTCAAATCCTTCAATAAAGGCACGATATCTGTTCCTGTGAGGTAGATATACGACACCTACTGCAAGCCTCATCCTGTCTAATTTTATACCAATCCAAAGTTGTTCGAATAAATCATACGTCTGGATCTGTATGTTTCTGAAATTTAACGAAGATTTTATATATAAAGCAACACCTCCTCCAAATGTTAATCTGTCTTTTCGCAACAAATTATAATTATCAATACTAACAAATTGGCTAAGTATATTATTATTTAAAAATGTTTCTGTTATCGCAATAATATCGTAATTATTTGTTTCTACATGAAGTTTTAGGATATGAAAATTCTTAGTGAGTGACTGAGCATTTACATGAGCAATACTAAACGTATACATGCAAAACCACAACAACAACGTAAAAAGTAAATAAAAAAACCTAAAATTAAAATAAGTTTAGCAATGAAGCGCAAAGAAATGCAACTTAATTTAGGGAGAATGTGTCAGCTAAGCCACACTCGCAAATGTGCCTAAGTATAACATTTATTTCGCAAAACTAAGAAATTAAGAATACATTTCTGATTATCCTTAAAAATTAAACATTGAATATTGTACCTACAAGTTTCAAGTTTCAAACAGAAAACTTAATATGATATTAAGGTATACATAAACTGTTAGAACCAAATATCCTTTAATTTGGCCTTCCATAAATAAAAAATAAAAATAACAATATGAAATAAAGTACAGCTTAATGAAAGCGTTGTGATAAACAACAAAACCTTTTACCTGCGAACTTTTTAGGGCGCGAATAGATATAATGCAAGCGAAATACATTAAACATTAAACAGATGGTACATACAATCAGTATCATACAGCAATATTTTCCAATTCATTCTGAGTAGATAAAATATGGATACGGTTATTATGCTTAACAAATATTCTACCATCTGAAGTCCAAACATTTTTAACCGAAAACTTTTTAACTGCTTCTTTTAGGATGCCAGCTCGAATTTTAGTTAGATCTTCGCGAATCACCGTGCTACTAGATTTCAATAACTTTTTGTTATTATAAACCATCTGGCGCTTTTTGTAAGACACAAACTTCACTATGATCGCTCTTTTCACATCACTATCACTTCTAGCAGGACCCACGCGGTGCGAACGATCGATGTCATCTTTCGTAATGTTCAGCTGCATTTTCTTCTGAAAAATTTCAATTAGCTGGACGTCCGTATCTTCACCCGGTTTTTCCTCCACACCAAAAACCCGCAGACAGTTTCTGCGAGAGTACTGCTCTTGATTGTCACAAATCCGGTTTAATTTAATATTATTTGCTTTTAAATCGGTGTTTTCCTTTTCCAATCTTGCAGTGGCAGTCCTCAACTCTCCAATTTCGGCATTAAACCGCTCTAACAGTGTACTCGCTAAAGTTT
>OW679194.1:215660316-215730487 GCA_940337035.1 Agriotes lineatus
GATTAGATTAGATTAGATTAGATTTCACGACTGCCTTTTGCTGGCATGCGCACGTCAGCCCTTAGGGCTTTTTGTACTGTCGGGAGTTTTCAAGTTAGCAAGCCGACATCCGTATCTTTTACTAGACTTGCAATGTCAATAGAGTTAAGGCTCCAATCAAGTTGGTGTCTTTTACTCTCTAATGCTGGGCATTCAAAGAGGATATGATAGGCTGTTTCATCATCCTCTTGGCATAGTCTGCAAACAGGTTCATCTCTATAGATATTGATCCTGTGCATAAATTCTCTGAATCCAGTGCCTGTTAGTAGACTGACTACTTGCTTGATTCGAGTTCTGTTCAGTCTCAACAGGGTTTTGGTGGTATGTGGATTCGGAGTTTTTAGCAATCTTTTGCAGTGTGTTGCTTGATTGTAGTTTCTCCACCTTAGTTGGTGTGCGGTATTGACCCATTCATTAATGGCTGAGCGGGCTTGGTTTTTCTGAATGCTTAGACCAGGTTCTGGACGGGCTGCTTCTTTTGCGAGCTTGTCCGCCTTTTCGTTTCCTTCAATACCTTGGTGACCTGGGATCCAGCATAATTTTACTGTATTTCCCTGGCTTAAAGTTTGAAGTTTGGATTTGCATTCCTTGACCAGTCTCGATGAAGTACTGAAAGCGTTTAACGCTTTCAATGCTGCCTGACTGTCTGAGAGAATGTGTATGTCTCGATTGAGCAGCTTCTTTTCTATGCTGATGTTTGCGCATACGTTAATAGCTTGTACTTCAACCTGAAAGATGTTACAAAACTTTCCTAGACTGACTTTTTCGTTGGTTCTAGGATTGGTACTGTACACACCGGAACCTGTACCACCTTCAAACTTAGATCCATCAGTGTAAAAAATGATGTTCTTATTTGTTGGAGTTGGTAGTTGGTCCGGATTCCAACTTGTGTGTACAGTAAAGTTCTTTTCAAAGTCATAGGCTTTGATTATAAGATCAGAACCCATTTCTAATATTGGGTTGTTGATGTGTGACATGATCTTGCCATGTCCTAGATTATTAGCTGTGGTCATCCAGTGACCTGTACTTTGTAATCTGTAGGCTGCCATTCTGGCTTCACCTTCCAAGAAGATATGCAGAGGTGGCAGATTTAAAATAGCATTCAGTGCTTGTCCTGAGGTGCATTTAAAGGCTCCAGTGATGCACCGATTAGCTAGATATTGTATTCTACTGATTTTGTGGATCGCAGTTGCTTGTTTTATTTTGGGCCACCAGGCGATTATTCCATATGAAATTATTGGTCGAACCATGGTTTTGTACAGCCAGAGGGTCAGTTCCGGTTTGAGCCCCCACGTACTACCTATGGCTCTTTTTCCAATAACTAATGTTTGTATGCACCTGGTGATTGTTTTGTCTAAGTGGGAGTTCCAAGTTAGTTTGGAATCGATGGTTAGACGTAAGTACTTAACCTCTGTCAGGGAAGATAGACGGTCGGCCTTACCTTTTGGCGAAAGTTATATTTGGTGTTTTGCCGGCTGGTAACTATCGGCCTAATTGGGCTAGCTCGCCGCGAGGGTCGCAGGGTTCCAGCTATGCTAAGAGAGAATACAAAAAAAAGGAGTGGGCGCCAGGTCCTCGACTCAGTTCTAATCCTTATGCCGGACCGTGCACAAGGTCAAGACAATTTCCAGCAGCACAAAGAAAACAATCAAATCAACCACCAAAGAAAATATCACAGCTTTATTTCAAAGAGTTTGGTGCGTACTATAGTGCAATGCTAACATAAACTAAATACAAATATCACAGCAGGCAATATTTTTAGCAACATCAAAGAACACACAGTATGCGACATGCAATAGTAAATATAAATACAAATTTAAATATAAGTATTGGGCAAATAGTAGCCCACGAGCAGCAATGACTATGACCTGAGAATGGGCTAACACATTAAAACATTGTGCGGTTACAACGGAGCGTAGCGATTATTAAATTTAAAAAAAAAAATAAATTTATCAAGCGCGCGTCGCGGAGCGAGTTTAAAATTTCGCGTATACCGGCTCGGAGCAATACAAGACCACCTTGGCTAACGTTTCAACCCCGAAGGTTAGCTAAATGACGCTATATCTATATTCAAAATTTTCTAAAGGGCGGAATCAGCGTGCGTTTGCGTGGCCACACATGAACGACGGTGTCCATATTAAAAATGCATTAAGTGTACGTATGTATATTTATATGCTAAAGAACGCAAAGGCTTGGATTTGCCCCTTACTCGGTTAACGGAGATCTACAATAATCACAACGCTCCCGAAGGGTGCTCACGAGGCACTGCCACTGAAGTGTGCCTAACTTCACGCCGAAGGTTTGACATGAAAATATTAACTATTGTTTTGGTGATGAAAACAGCGAAGCTTTAAGGCGTCCGAACTGCGTTATGTAAGCGGGTGAGTAAAAGCGACGTCCAGATAGGACACAAGTGAAGCTCAAAGTTCTACTCTATAAATCTTTCAGATAACGCAGAGGTCAATAAGGTTAGGGGACCCGAAGGCACAAACGGAGCAATACACAGGTAAACCTTACGACCTTAATTTAGCAAGTAGCAGAGGGTAACCGCATGTCATTGCGCGGCGGCCCGAACAAAAGTAACACAATTTCAAATATTACTAAACTAACGATGCACGAAGCCTACTATCGTACAATCCGATGCTGAATAAAATCACACATGTCCGGAGTGCTAACGGCATGAAACAGTATGATTCAATTATAAGTTACAACAGGCGCAATGCATATTATCTACAATAACGTCTTGCCTGCAGGAAAGTTCACCAGAACCTAATCTCTCCGTTCGCTCCCCTGTGGTTGGACGTAGCTAGAGAGAAGCAACGATGACGGCTGCAGCTGCGGGGTGCGGTGCCAGCTATGGAGGTCGCAAGATGACTTGCAGGTGAGTGTAAAGCAGTTGCTCAATCTTCAGCGTGGCCCACGAGAGTTGAAAAATTCACAGGCGATGCGACTATCTTAGGGGCCCAGTACATCGAACTGGATTCGAGCAGGGTGCAGTCGAACGGGGTAGGTCTACTCCAGACAGGAAGGATTTCAAGCAGATGGGGAGTGTTTTAACTCCCGCCAGGAATTTTTGGCTAAAAACGCACAGAACCCAAATGTACTCCCGATTAAGAAGAAACTGACCTAATCTTACCTCAAGCTGGGGGTCGAGCCGAAAGAAGCGTGCTAAAGTCGTTTCCAGGAGATCCGCCAAAGCGAAGGGATGCAAGTAAGTAGCTAACTAATCATTACGAACATCCACGATAACGCAGAAATGCTTCCAGATCCCTCAAACAATCTATTCGAAGAGGCGAGCCCTACCAAAGGGCTATGAAGCACTTAGCTGCAGAGGAACACCTACTAGCACGACAGTTTAGCTTGAAAAGAAAGCCGAAAAATTCAAAAACCCAGCCCACAGGTCATCTGATAACAAAAATTTGGGCCAGAAGAAGCCAAAAAACCAGTCAGGCAAGTTTGACTGCAGGAAAAGATAACATTGCTCTAGCAACAAATGGAATAGTTAAAAACAATTTGTATCACCGGTTGCCTAGCGGCCGTACCCAAATATTTGTAAAAATATAGCAAGAATAAACCTAATTTGCAAAATATGAGTAATTAAACGAGGGATTGCTTACGAAACTGCATGATAATTATAGGAGAGTAATTAAAAATAAGATACAGCTAATTATACCCAGGTTAAAGCATGCAAACATTGACAAAAGCCAACCATAAATATTCAAGTTCAGAAATTCAGCTAGCGAAAGTTCAATGCTACGGGGGGCACTCCAAAAGTATCGTAACAAATACTCCCCCAACAAAAGGGAGGGTAAATCACTCCAGATTTACCCGACCATACAAATGCCATCAAAACCGAATTGCCCAAAAAAAAAACGATGCCTGCCGGAAAGAAATACAAAGGGAAGAAACAGAGGACTTAAAAGAGTAGACAGGAAGAGAGGATGTAAGAGTTCAAGCACATCATCGAAGACAACTAGACACCAACCTCTTCCGTCGCTGCAAGATGATGTGAGCTGCGCCGGTGGAAGGGAAGGCTACGTCAGGTTGCAACAAAGATGCACCCGAAACGCAAACACCTCGGAAAAAATGCGGAGTGGGAGACAGGAAAGCGAACGACACAGAAGAAGGAAGGGAAAGGAAAACCAACCTCAACCAAGGGTTAAGTACTTAGGCCCAGGATCGACCTACAGCACTGAAGCTATCTCCATATGACGGAAGATAGAACTGATATCCAAAATAACACGAAGTATAAAGAGAACGAGCACAGCAAAAAGAGGGAACATCCCTTTCAAACAAAAAAAAATGAGACAGAGAAAGATGCGAGAAATGAAGGGACCAGATGTTTAGGTCGGGACTCCAATTCGAGAAAAAGGAAAGGTGAGGTGGGTCCCAAAGGTTCCGTCCGACGTCCCCAAACCAACCTCCCAAAAAGACGTAGACTAAACCAAATCATCATTATCGTCGACAGCGTTGTTGAGCTTCAAGTCTTTGGCATGCCAATTCCCACGCAAACGACCGTCCGGATCCTTAAGTTGATAAATGAAGCGAGACAATTTCTTATGAACTATAAAGGGTTCAATGAACTTGGGTGCCAATTTAGCAGTATAGTGGTTAGCAGCATCCGATTGCGTGAAGTTTCTTCTCCAAACGGAGTTGCCTATCTGATATTCATCAGGTCGTCTTCGCAGGTTGTATTAGACCTTCGAGCGATCGTAGGCCCTAGCAAGACGAACTTTTACTTCTTTGTACAACCGTTGCAGCGCTTGGGCTCTTATATTGGGGTTTTCATCCCTGATGACACGAAGTTCGGGACCTTCATCTTCAGGTCTTTCTTCAGGATTTCCGTCGAGTGTAATTTCTCGGCCAAAATTCAAAAAGTAGGGGCTATGACCAGTGACATCATGCTTGGAGGTTCTTATGGCACAAGCGACTTGTTGTAAGTATTTATCCCACTCACGTTGTTTGTCGGACACGTACGCTGTAAGCATTGTTTTCAGAACACGATTGATGCGTTGCGTTGGATTTGCCTGAGGGTGATACAACACTGTAAACGCTATTCTGCAGCAATAGTTCCTAGCCAAGGCAGTAAATTCGCGACTCTTGAACTGGACACCATTGTCGCAGATAATTCTCTTCGGAGCGCCAAACAATAAAAACACGTTTTCTTCAACGTGACGTACGACTGCAGCGGCCGTAGACTTGCGAAGGGGAAATACAAGAGGAAGTTTAGTGAAGCAATCAGCCACTACAAGTATATACTGGTATCCCCGAGAAGAACGAGGTAGAGGTCCTATGAGGTCCATACAGATGACCTCCCAGGGCTTCGAGATGTTTGTGTGACCTCCCATATGTCCAGCGGGTGGTCGTTGGTCAGGCTTAGTGCGGGAACACACCTTGCAGTTGCGAATGTAGCGCAGAACGTCCGTTCGCATCTTGGGCCAGTAGTACCTCTGAGCTATGCGACCTAAGGTTTTCGAAACGCCAAGATGTCCTGAGGTAGGATCATCATGATTACGTCGTAGTATTTCTGAACGTTTGTCCTTAGGTAGAACCATTTTCCAGTCTTCATTGGCCTGCACGAGTTCCGGGTATGGGCTCCTCACGTGTTTATAAAGTTGCAAATTCGACTCGCGCCAAGCAGGATAGTGCTGTGGATCGTTTCGGATTTTTAGGCGCATCCGAGCATACCAACGGTCTCGAACATCATCGTCCTCAGTGACCTCATCGACAATAGGTACGGACCTGGATAGAGCGTCAGGTACGACATTGTCTTTGCCTTTGCGATGGATAACATTGAAATTATATTGTTGTAGGCGTATGGCCCAACGCGCAATGCGTCCTATGGGGTCTTTAATATTATGCAACCACTTGAGGGCGTAGTGGTCGGTCACGACGTCGAACTTAGTTCCCTCGATGTACGGGCGAAGTTTTTCGATGGCGAAGAGTACCGCGAGACATTCACGTTCCGTTGTGCTGAACTTCCGCTCATTCTTCGTGAGTGAACGGCTTATATAGCAGACGACCTTCTCTCCCTCAGGATACGTCTGGGACAAGACGGCTCCGAGTCCATAACCAGAGGCGTCCGTCTGAATGATGAAGGGCCGACTGAAATCTGGGCAAGAGAGCACAGGGGCCGAGACGAGGCAGTCTTTGATGGTGTCAAATGCGGTTTGACATTCCTCAGACCAAACAAACTTCTGGTTCTTGCGAAGCAGGCGAGTCATAGGTGACACAACTGAAGAAAAGTTAGGCACAAAGCGCCGATACCACGATGCCATTCCCAATATCCTTCTAACCTCTGGTACCGTCTTGGGGTTAGGGATGTTCAAGATGGCTGCGACCTTTTCCGGGTCGACAAGCAGACCATTGGAGTTGACGACGTACCCCAGGTACTTCAATTCGGGTTTACAAAAGTGACACTTCTCCCGGTTCAAAGTTAGGCCGGCCTTGGCGATCCTAGATATGACTTCCTTCAAGACCTCCAGGTGTTTTTCGAAGGTAGGAGTGCAGATAATAACGTCATCCAAGTATGTGAAAGCGTAAGGTTCTAGGTCGGCACCAATAACTCTGTCGATAAGACGTTGCCAAGTCGCCGGGGCGGTATGAAGACCGAACGGGAGGCGACAAAATTGATACAACCCACGATTAGGGACAGTGAAAGCAGTTAGCGGGCGGCTAGCGACAGAAACCGGCACCTGAAAGTAAGCTGACTTGACATCTAACGTGGTCAGGTATTGTGCATCCCGTAACCTGTCCAAAATGTTGCTGAT
The DNA here is from genome assembly GCA_940337035.1 of Agriotes lineatus. NCBI lineage: Eukaryota > Metazoa > Arthropoda > Insecta > Coleoptera > Elateridae > Agriotes > Agriotes lineatus. Next base: position 215,667,126 of record OW679194.1, read on the forward strand.
GTACGGGAGTGGATAGGCATCAGGTTGGCTAACCTTGTTGAGCTTCCGATAGTCCACACAGAAGCGGTAAGAGCCATCCTTCTTCTTTATCATAACGATGGGCGATGACCATGCGGATGTTGAGGGTTCCACAATGCCCTTTTCTAACATATCGTCAAGCTCTTGATTCACGTGCTGTTGTAAAGCAGGCGAGATTGGATAATAGCGCTGCTTAATTGGTTCAGCATCCGTCTTGATTACGTGTTCCACTAAATGGGTACATCCTACACCATCTCCTATCAAAGAAAAAGCTTCGCTGATAGTCTGATCAAGCACAGCTTGTTCGTCGTTCGTGAGGTGTTCAGTTGAACGGATCGCAGCGATTTGCTCATCAGCCGAGGCTTTGGAGAAGGTCTATTCCCCATGGCGAAGATCTGGCACAAGGGCCATCCTCTTCCAGAAGTCGGTGCCCAAAATGAGTGTATGTGGTAACGAGGGGACAACCAGGACTTCAAAGGTTCTCACCCGGTCCCTCAAGACGATGGGGACGGTAAGTGTACCAATGCTCTGACATTTCTCGCCGTTGGCAACACTGCAGGTAGTGGGTTTAACGGAGCTTAATTTGCAGGAGTTCCTCAATACGTTCCAACCTTGGCGACCTAAAATGGTACGGCTCGCGCCGGAGTCTAACAAACCAAGAAGTTCCTTTCCAAAAATAGACACTCGAAGATAGGGCCTCTCATCTGTGTTGGCGTGATCTAAGATGAAATCGAGCAGAGTGCGATGTTCGGTAGGTATGTGATCCGTTTCCCAAGATTGGGAGACGACATTGGCCTCAGAAATGGTGACAGGAGAAGACGCTAATCGGCCTCTTAACGCCTTCCGTTCCCGTTTCCCGAGCAGGAAGGGCAGGTACGAATTGTGACGTCGGCTTTACCGCAGCGATAGCATTTCAATTTGCGCGGCGATAGACACTGAGCTACGCGATGGTCGGGCTTCCCACAGTTCCAGCACACACCATAGGGTCGAGCGGCTGTAACATCGCAGACTTGTCCTTCGGCAGAGGGGCTAGGAGTGGAACTAGTTTCCTCAATGGCAGCAGCTCTAGCACCAAAACGGGGCTTGTGATAAGCCAAGTCAGGTTCGAGGGCTTGATAAGGCGGAGGTGGATTCTTGAACCTCGAAGATCGCACCTTAGCATCCTCAATCAGTTTGCCAAGTTGTCTAAGCTGAGCGATACTCGTTGGAGAGTAGAGAGCCAGCTGTGCCTGTAAGTATGGTTGCAAGTTCCTACGCATAATCTCTATGCGCTCCATTTCCACAGGTACACGAGAAAGGCGACTAAAAAGGTTCTCCATGACAGCGACGTAGACTGTTACGGACTCATCGGGTCCTTGGGTTCTACTACGGATTTCATCCCATAAGCTAGTTTCGTAGTCGCAAGGCAGAAAAGCGGCTTTCAAGGCGATGATCAATTCATCCCACGAACGTATAGTGTTGCGAACGGAACGAAACCAAATTCGAGCGTTGCCAGTGAACAATTCGATGGCAGCGGCAAAAAGTTGATCCTTGGATACGTTTCGAGCTATGCGAGTTTCTTCAATTTCCTCTAAAAAGCTAGTTAAGCCATTTCCTCCATCGAAGGTGATCCTCCATTTGTTGATGGCTAAGTAGTTGGCAGTCGAAGTGTGTCTATGCGACGCAGACTGGTTGACATCTTCGGCAGCAGAAGAACGACGATTGACGGCATCAGCAAAGGGCGGATAATCCAAGTACATGCCAGGCTGCATGGCTGAGCTACTAGGAATAGGCTGAGGGGCAAAGAACTGTGAAGTGGACAGAGGGTGACTCCACGTAACCGAGCTAGCAATAGGACGAATAGGCAAGGCAGCGTCTTCCTGAGACGTAGTGACAACAGAGCTATGGGGGCGAATATGAGTTTCCTGAGGCGAAGCTACTGAACCGTCGTCCGAGCTTGAATCACTCGGTGCAGCTGTTGTGTCGTTGCGAGCTTGGGTATCAACGTGAAGCTGAAGTTTCGCTTCCAAGGCGGCAATTAATTGTTCGCATCTATCCTTCAAGGACTCCAACCTAGAAGCGGAATCTGGTTCTGCTAGAATATGACCTAGACGACCTTGAGCATGAAGAAGGCGAGTACCTAATCGTTGGGCATCATTGTCCAGGTTCCTAGAGGTGCAACTATCAATTTCGGCAGCTAAAATGGAAAGTTTGTCTTCACAGATCGCAAGTTCTTCAGTAGCGTCGAAGGACACGGGAGTGAAAGTGACATTCATAAGGAGATCTATCTTCATACGAGCACGGAGTAATTTGCGTTTGTCTTGGACGTTGCCCTGAATGGCAATGTCTCTAACTCGAAGCTCATAATCGAGCTCATCGACGAGCAGTCGATTAACATCTAATTTAAATACCATCTTGCTGTTCCAACAGGACAAGATGATCACAAAAACTTATTTAAACTAGGCTTATAGCTAACCCAAGCAAAACCTGTAAATAGCATGCAATAAACAAACCTATAACTAGCAATAATCAATTGTAAATACCCAACAAGTATCGACAATAAATAATACCAAATGTAAATCACCTAGCCAATAATAAATTCTAACACCCTAACAATTCGATTTGCACTATAGCACCACCAAGTACCCTAATAACGACGTAGTCAAAAATCCTTTCAAGGCCCCAAAGCGTTGGGCGTCAAAATCTTCTTGTCAGGGAAGATAGACGGTCGGCCTTACCTTTTGGCGAAAGTTATATTTGGTGTTTTGCCGGCTGGTAACTATCGGCCTAATTGGGCTAGCTCGCCGCGAGGGTCGCAGGGTTCCAGCTATGCTAAGAGAGAATACAAAAAAAAGGAGTGGGCGCCAGGTCCTCGACTCAGTTCTAATCCTTATGCCGGACCGTGCACAAGGTCAAGACAATTTCCAGCAGCACAAAGAAAACAATCAAATCAACCACCAAAGAAAATATCACAGCTTTATTTCAAAGAGTTTGGTGCGTACTATAGTGCAATGCTAACATAAACTAAATACAAATATCACAGCAGGCAATATTTTTAGCAACATCAAAGAACACACAGTATGCGACATGCAATAGTAAATATAAATACAAATTTAAATATAAGTATTGGGCAAATAGTAGCCCACGAGCAGCAATGACTATGACCTGAGAATGGGCTAACACATTAAAACATTGTGCGGTTACAACGGAGCGTAGCGATTATTAAATTTAAAAAAAAAATAAATTTATCAAGCGCGCGTCGCGGAGCGAGTTTAAAATTTCGCGTATACCGGCTCGGAGCAATACAAGACCACCTTGGCTAACGTTTCAACCCCGAAGGTTAGCTAAATGACGCTATATCTATATTCAAAATTTTCTAAAGGGCGGAATCAGCGTGCGTTTGCGTGGCCACACATGAACGACGGTGTCCATATTAAAAATGCATTAAGTGTACGTATGTATATTTATATGCTAAAGAACGCAAAGGCTTGGATTTGCCCCTTACTCGGTTAACGGAGATCTACAATAATCACAACGCTCCCGAAGGGTGCTCACGAGACACTGCCACTGAAGTGTGCCTAACTTCACGCCGAAGGTTTGACATGAAAATATTAACTATTGTTTTGGTGATGAAAACAGCGAAGCTTTAAGGCGTCCGAACTGCGTTATGTAAGCGGGTGAGTAAAAGCGACGTCCAGATAGGACACAAGTGAAGCTCAAAGTTCTACTCTATAAATCTTTCAGATAACGCAGAGGTCAATAAGGTTAGGGGACCCGAAGGCACAAACGGAGCAATACACAGGTAAACCTTACGACCTTAATTTAGCAAGTAGCAGAGGGTAACCGCATGTCATTGCGCGGCGGCCCGAACAAAAGTAACACAATTTCAAATATTACTAAACTAACGATGCACGAAGCCTACTATCGTACAATCCGATGCTGAATAAAATCACACATGTCCGGAGTGCTAACGGCATGAAACAGTATGATTCAATTATAAGTTACAACAGGCGCAATGCATATTATCTACAATAACGTCTTGCCTGCAGGAAAGTTCACCAGAACCTAATCTCTCCGTTCGCTCCCCTGTGGTTGGACGTAGCTAGAGAGAAGCAACGATGACGGCTGCAGCTGCGGGGTGCGGTGCCAGCTATGGAGGTCGCAAGATGACTTGCAGGTGAGTGTAAAGCAGTTGCTCAATCTTCAGCGTGGCCCACGAGAGTTGAAAAATTCACAGGCGATGCGACTATCTTAGGGGCCCAGTACATCGAACTGGATTCGAGCAGGGTGCAGTCGAACGGGGTAGGTCTACTCCAGACAGGAAGGATTTCAAGCAGATGGGGAGTGTTTTAACTCCCGCCAGGAATTTTTGGCTAAAAACGCACAGAACCCAAATGTACTCCCGATTAAGAAGAAACTGACCTAATCTTACCTCAAGCTGGGGGTCGAGCCGAAAGAAGCGTGCTAAAGTCGTTTCCAGGAGATCCGCCAAAGCGAAGGGATGCAAGTAAGTAGCTAACTAATCATTACGAACATCCACGATAACGCAGAAATGCTTCCAGATCCCTCAAACAATCTATTCGAAGAGGCGAGCCCTACCAAAGGGCTATGAAGCACTTAGCTGCAGAGGAACACCTACTAGCACGACAGTTTAGCTTGAAAAGAAAGCCGAAAAATTCAAAAACCCAGCCCACAGGTCATCTGATAACAAAAATTTGGGCCAGAAGAAGCCAAAAAACCAGTCAGGCAAGTTTGACTGCAGGAAAAGATAACATTGCTCTAGCAACAAATGGAATAGTTAAAAACAATTTGTATCACCGGTTGCCTAGCGGCCGTACCCAAATATTTGTAAAAATATAGCAAGAATAAACCTAATTTGCAAAATATGAGTAATTAAACGAGGGATTGCTTACGAAACTGCATGATAATTATAGGAGAGTAATTAAAAATAAGATACAGCTAATTATACCCAGGTTAAAGCATGCAAACATTGACAAAAGCCAACCATAAATATTCAAGTTCAGAAATTCAGCTAGCGAAAGTTCAATGCTACGGGGGGCACTCCAAAAGTATCGTAACACCTCGTTCTCCCAGTTGACATTTGTCTCAAACAGTTTTATGTTCATTCTGTTTGTGATGTTCTTTCTACGAGTGAAAGCGACGAGAATGGCTTTGCTGGGATTCATTCTAAGATTATTCTCTAGACACCACTCTTCGGTTATCTTTAGTGCTGATTTTATTACATTGTCTACGGTTCTTTGGTATTTACCTTGAATCAGTATGACAATGTCATCAGCGTATCCTTGAGTGTAGTAGAGTAGATGCCTTTTGCCGGTTCTGCGACCTCCCCCCACCACTTTTTCAAGGTCGAGGTCATAGTAGAGGCAAGTGGATGGTTCTGGAACCTCCCCCCACCACTTTTTCAAGGTTCAGGTTACGGCCTCCCCTGACGCACTCCTTCCCCTGACGAAGCGGCCCTCAAGGTCATTTACTCGGTTTGCAAAGCACGTAAACTTCAAGGCCAACGTTACTCCTCAGGACCTCAAGGTCAGTCACTGGCATTGCAAGGTACGTGGACTTCAAGGCCAACGTTACTCCTGCGGCCCTCAAGGCCATTCACTCGGATTGCAAAACACGTGAATTTCAAGGCCAACGTTACCCTAATATTACTCAACTTAGTCTAAAACCTCCTCCACAACCTACCCTTTAGTGCAAGGTCAAGGCCATAAGCACTCGGACAACCTCAATAAGTTTAATGAAAGAGACACATTTTTAAAAGGTTTTATTTTCAGCAATACATAAATCCGTACTACATTATGGTACACAAACAAGAAATATTCTTATTCTGCGAGTCGAAGATGTCCTCCAGCTCCGGGCAATTACAACCGCATACCTCTTACGTAATGTCTCCCATAAACACAGCTGCTTGTCGTCCGTATGCAGCACTAGAATAAATAATTAGGTATTATAGTAACAACATATTAAGAAATACGCCACACAAACAAACATAAAGAATGTTAATTATTAGTTGGCAAATGATACACTTGGACGCAAAGTAAACAAATTTTAGTAAATGATCTGCACTTGTAAACTGCCCAAAAAATAGCATTAGTGGAAGCAAGTAAAAATGGAACTAAATCAGTAACTGGGATTCTACGTATGACAGTGATAAATGTACACTCCTGTGCAATAAAATTAAGTACAAGTCTTGAGTATTTAATTTGTATAATTCGGGTCTATTTTAATGGCCTTACAGCAGTTTCAATAAATGATAAAACACCATAACTTGAAAATAACACCTTTATTAAAAGACCAAAACTAAGTCCTTTCAAAATACAAAATAAATACAACAAAGCCGTCTGTGCTTTTTTATTGCACAGAAGTGTACATGTAGTTTAGAATAGTATATTGTATGTTAAGAGCTGAAAGTGCATTCTTGCCGCTTGCGCATGAATATTGCTGGTTGAGACGAAGTCGAAACCAGCAATCATGCAAAAGCGGCAAGCGCACTTTTAGCTCGAAATATACATACTATTTTTTCGACGACTGAGAATATTATTAAAGGAAAATATGAAATTTTATTTTATCGCAAAAATTAATTGACAATCAAGTTAACATTACTTGCGCAGTCTATGACATGTGACGCGATTATTTCCACAAATGACGGGCGTTGTCAAGGAAACATTCGGACGCGGCTACCTATTTTGTTCACGCGGAAACCCAAAACGCTCGGCGAGCGGCAAAAAGATGAAAACGCACGCTCAGCGGCAAACGTCAACTTTCTGTTGTCAAATGACAGTGAGAAAAATCTACTTTCGATGTCAGTCGTCGAAAAATAATATTTATAACTACTTACCTAAAATTATTCTTCGACGTTTCCGCTTCAAGATGATATCCGATTTATGCAGCACTGCGGTGTCAACAATGCGAGACATCAGCTAGCAAGGTCATCGGTAATACGTGACTTCATGTTGCAGCGCGAACTAAAACTGCATTCCTTTTGAAACCGGTCAGATTGGAAAGCCGTGGTAAATTAGCGTTGTCTTTTACAAGCGGCCACATTAGTTGTGTTTAATTTCCAATAGCTATAATTGTATTCTTGAGTTTAATTCATTAAAAGTTGTAATAACAAGCTTTTGTTTTAACCGAAATAACATGTGAGCAAATGAAAACGAAATCAAGCTTGGCTGTGAAAGAACTAAGTCAATAAATTGTAGGTAATTGACTTGTTTCGCGTTTTACACCTATAATTTTAATCCCTGCATTGTCGAGCGCTTACCTTATCTTTAAATTGGGTTGTTACTGTAGGCCAGTTCTCCTTAGAAAAATACTTATGAAAGAGAACCTCTATGTACAGAAATTACAAAAACAATTAAAAGAAGCTCCAGGAAAAATGCACAGATAGCGCTACTAGAATCTCTTTTAATCACTATTAATGTTTCTGTGAGTGAATTATTGTTTGTTATTCAAGTTACGTACATAATTCTGTGTATTTTAAGTCAATTTCATATTCTTAAGTAGCAGATAAATGCTTGTGACAAGGGACTTGCAATTTAAAAATTATATATCATTTTATTATTTATTCTATAACGGTATAACGGAAGCACTAGCTATACTGTATGTTTAGATAATTTAGTTATGTAACTATTAGTGTTTCTGTGAATGAATTATTGATAATCAATGTATTATACATAAATAATTCTGTTGTTTATTTGAAGTCAATTTCATATACTTAAGTAACAGATAAATGCTAGTGATTACTGCTGTTCAGATGTGTTTTTATTCTACTTGAAGTTTTATATACACTTACGTGGTGTCTTGTTTCTTCGAGCTCTAATGTGTGGGAAATCTATTTTTTTTACTCTTTCTATACCTACCACAAGACCTGCAGTTCGTGACACCCCTATTTGTAAAGCTTATTCCAGCTGTGGTCGCACCAATGTAAAATGAAGGCATTAAGAGTGTTTCTGTATTTTGAATAATTTGAATTGCCTCAGAACGAAGCCCAGCATACGATGAGAACTGCCAAAGTTATGCCAATTTACGCAGACGCCTACGTCTGCAGCATATAGGGTTATACCGTGCCACCAAGAAAATAAGACAAGTTACATACAGATAATTTTTATTTCATACAAATATTTACACATACATAATTTCTCATTTCTACTTAACTTAACAACTATACCTCCAGGTTGTCAAAGTCTCTGAGCCGATTCTCATGTTCGCTCCAAGCCACCGTCTCCGCGTCGAAGAGCTCCTCCACCCGCTCTATGATTTCTTCCAGCTCCGGGATGATCCGGAAGCCGATGCGAACACCATTTTGGGACAGCTCACCTCTGTCGTACTGGAAGACGACCTCTTCCAAGTTTCTGTTACCAAAGAAATCGCGTAGCAGAATGTAGGTCTCGTCATGCCTTCGGGGTTTCCAGCAGAAAGGTGGTTCGTCTCACACCTCGATCATTGTACCCGGAGCAGCAGCAGAATCCCTGCTCGGAACGAAGACGATGATGTGCTCAGTGTAGAGAAAAGACTGCATAGTTACACTTCGACGATGTGTACGAGGATGATGGTTAAATAGGTAGCCGACAACCTCGAAAACTTGTTGGGTAGGATATCCCGCGTACTCGGGCACAGTATACGAAACAGTTGGCTTTCAAGGTCAAATTTTAAAATGTTCATAACTCCGTTGTTTATTGTGACATTTTAGCATTGTACTCCTTTCTGATTATTGATAGTTTATAAGTAGAAGCCCACGCTTTCGGTATTCATATCCAGTTCGACGCTAGAGCAATGCCTATCGATAAATTTGGGAAACATATGCATGCGAATTCCACGTCGCACCCGCAGGTGTTTGTGGTTGAAGAGCTAAGCGAACCTATATATTATGAACGAGATTTACGACTAGTATCTAGTGCCATCAGTTCAGATAGATGGTACATCCTAGCTCATGGTGACACCGAATATACTATTCCCTTCCGTGTAGCTGAAATAACAAATGTCTTACTTTATCCCGAAAATACCGAAATTTATATCAACAAGAAAGGATCATATAATTTTCGCGAAATGATCGGGATGGCATTAAAAAAAAGTGATGTGCTAAAATTTTGGGCAGTCAAGCCAAATATGCTATATGTGGAATTTCAACTCAAGGTTCCCATAATTGTTGAGTCCAAAAAGGCAGTACTGTGAGTTGGAGGCCTCCTGCCACCACTCGGTCGTCAAACTTGCTCCTGCTTCCGCTCAAACTTTAAGTTAAGAGATGTAACGTTGGGAAGTGAAATGAAATCAGAAAGAAGAGTCGTGAGAGTAGTGGCACTTTAATCGGTTTTCAAAGTTAAGGTGAGATGCGAAGCAACACAAAAAAATTAGACATGCAGTAAGTTCGCTCCAGCTTACTGCATGCCTAAATTATGACTCGACTAGGATTCGAACCTAGGTCTCCCTGTATATCCGCAATCTGCAGCCGAGGGTATCTTAACCGCTAGACCATCGAGTCTTATATAAAAAACCCAATTAAAGAGACAAATATTGTGCAAAAGCTTTATTTTCACTGTTCAAGATACAAAAAAATGCTAGACTAAATTGTTATAATACCAACACATGAAGAAGTACGTTACAGACATACACAATATAGCAAATAATAGGGTGCCTAAAACAATTGTAGATATACAACAGGAATTATCGGCGGGTGCAAGTAGCTTCTTCAAGACATCCGGTTTATTTTTTAACAAAATAGTTTGCCAAGGAGTGTCTACCGCATATGAAGGGAAATGGAATTTTACTTTGAACGTTAGCGAATCCTGAAGAGTAAAGTTGTGCACGTGTATTTTAAAAACGGATATAGTTGTCAAGGAACTGGTATCCATTTTACGCCACGTCACGTTGTGCACTCCGTCATTGTAAGCAAGATACGCGGAACTGCACCGTGGTGGTTGAAGGACGTAGAGAATCCCATCATGAACTGCAGCGAGAGCAACCAAAAATTGTATTGGTAGCATGTTCAACACGTCGATGGCAACTAGTGAATGGTTCGGTGAAGGAACAGCTTAAGTAGCTTCACCTCGAATAGGGTGAACCGCACTTTGTATCACTTATGACAACTGCAAGATTTTGTCGCGTTGGCTGCACCCGGTTTATTGTTACCTGCTACATCCACTCCGGAGGGCGTATTCATCGCGACGATTAATTTAAAAGTTGTAGCTAGAATTTCGTCCATGGTTTGGAAATGCTTCTTCACTTCGGCAACTTTGCAGGTGGGTGACCATCGGAGGTGTTCAGATAAGGGTGTGTCATGATCTTCCCAACCAGAAATTTGAATTCCACAGTAAAAACACTGTACACAATCTAAAGTGTCGTTGATGCGAAAGAAACCAGCGTCTGCAAGCGATTTAGGAGATTGACATCGGCTCCAGTCGCTAAAGGTTCGTAGCCGTGTGGAGTAACTCGCAAACTTCGGAAATCTAGGTTCTGAGCACATTATGGTGGCAATGGTAACAACAGACTAACAGCATACGTGTGTATGAAAACTTTATATAGTACAATTGAAGGTCACAGAGAATTAAAAAACACAATAATAGTTTTATAAATATTTATTTTCAAATATTTATCTCCAACTATACGTTATGAATGCAACCTCGCCGTCGTGCAGCCGCGACAGGAAGCTCTCCAACGGACAATAGACGTGGGTCAACCACCAGTGAGCTGTCGATCCGTCAAGAGTGGTAGGGTGCGTCCTGAAGGTGGTAGTCTCCGTGAGATTTTCCCCGAAGAGGTCGTAGGTGTACTCCACCGTGATTACCGCTTGGAGGGTTCGCTGAGGCGACGTTGGAGGGCACGCAGCCAAAAATCTCCGGAAGTGGCGGTAGAAGTGGTCAGCACCCGGAAACGTCGTAGCTGCTGGTGGATGGCTGTTGGTGGATGATGAAAGCTGTCGATGCATGATTCTGGTGATGCTGCTGGTTGTAGTAGCACGCATTAAGCTTAATAAAGGAAAGCAGTCAAGGACGACCTTCCACCACCAACAGCAACGCTGAAGGATGTGTATAAATAAAGATGAAGGTTACTTCTCCCACCACTCGGACTTCAAGGTTATTCCTCCGGCCACTCGGTCCTCAAAGCCATTCACTCGGATTCTAAGGCCAAGATTTCTTCTCCCAACCACTAGGACGGCAAGGTTTCTCCTCCCACCACTCGGACTTTAAGAGATGTAACGTTAAGAAGTGGAATAAAAGCGGAAAGAAGAGACGTGAGAGTAGTAGTAGCACTTCAACAACCTGTAGAAATGGAAGCATTATATAAAGCTATCGGAATAGTTCAGAGTCAGAAAGGAGCGGAGGTCTGTAGTGATGTGTGTATAAAGCCTAAACCACTGTTGTGTCCAGCACTCCTATGTAGTAGGACGTACAAATTAAATAAGTCAAGTTCGAAGTGTGTGAGTGTAGGATTTGAGTGGAGTCCACAATTTACCCCAGTTATTGTAATACGGGGTATCAAAAACGACTGGGTGCAGTTGGATGAGCAGGAGTGGACTGCCCTATTTGCAAATCAAGGCGTGATTGCCAATTACTTCTATTCGGTCGACGGTCAGTGGCCAGCTGTAGAAATAGGAAGGAAGAGGATTGTATTCCAAGAGATTCAGACCAGGAAAATATTAAAATTAGAGGAAGTGGGCTTGTCAGAGGTGTGCTTAGCGAAGGAAACTGTAGAAGAGCTGTGGCGCTTGCAGAAACTCGTGGAACTGCGATTCGCACAATTCAAAGCGTTGAACTTTGAGAGTTTCTACAAAGAAATAGTTAGGGGTGTGGCAAACTTTTCTGGGGACTGTTTAGTCAATGTAAAGGCTGTAGTAGATCAGCTGGAGGAGAACTCTGAAAATACTGCGTGTATGGTGGAAGTGCTAACGTTCGCGAGTTCTATGGTAAAGTGCGACATCGAAGTGGAAGCACTGAGTCGTCAGTTGGCAGTGTAGTCATGTGGATGAATTATAGAGAGGCTGCTCGACCGGCTGCAAGAGACGTACCTAGTGCGGTTGAACGATTAGTGAGTTCGTTCAAGGATTTAGCTTTCGAAGCGTCGCACGAAGTCGTATATGGGTTAGGACGTTCCGGATTCAGTGACGAAGAGTTGTATAAACAGGAAAAAAAGTACAAAAATGGTGCAGCTGTTGGTCGACTATTTTTAGATGGAGCCATAAATGAAAGCCTCCTTCTGGATTTAATGTTTAGTCTTGGTCTAGAGTGGCATATGTGTGAAGTAAAAGCCTTTATAGAGAGGAAGGAAAATGAAGAAGAGTGTGCAGTTTGAGAACTCAAAGAATCAGGTGTACAATCTGCATACGTGGGCGTATGCGTATCGAAAAGCTCGGAAAGGATTGTGGGAGCGAGAAGCTATTGACAGGTCGCGACTCCAGCGGAGGATACTTACTGTGGCTGAAGTACTGCGAGAAGTCTTGTGCGCAGAACATAGGCAGACAATTTATTTAGAACGCTTTTCCACCAGTACGTAGGTGTGTAACACCTGTATATATGTTGTATGCAAATAAAAACACAATAAAAATTTAAAAAGTTGTTTTATTCCATTATGTAGTGATTATAAATATGATACACGTTAGATAAAGCGCAATAACAAATCGGTTTGGAATGATATAAACAAGCAGGTTGTGATGGGGTGAGGGCCGGTTGTTCTTCCACTTCGATGATTGGGATGGTAGTAAAGCGGCGTAGAAAAGTTGCTTTTTCTCGGCCTTTCACATATATTTCGGTGGCACCTCGCAAAATACGCCGCAGGATTGCAGGAAACAAATACGCTTGAGTAAATCCATCGTCCCAGTCGATGCAGTGATGATGAGTCATTAACCAACGTGCTTGTTGTTGCAAATGAGATGGCAAGGACGTGAATGGAAATGGTGACTTGAAGATATAGTGAGATACTGACGCACCGTCATATGCTGCCAATTCTTTCGGGCTAAAGTGCTTATCGGACGTTTTGAAGCCTTGAATGTCGAGAATGAGCTTCATCGTATTAGACAGAGAGAGCACGGTGCAGTTACGTTAACAGCCAAAATGCAACTGAAGTGGTTTTGAGAAATTACAGTTGTTTAACTGCTTTTGTCAAAGCGTTGTAAGTAAAAACCCGATCGTGAAGAACGAGGCAATACGCGGTTGTGTTGGCTGCCACGTTAGCGGAAGTTTCAAATTCAACTCGAAAAACGACGGCGTTTGCATGAAGGTAGTCTTTTTGTTGAGAACAATCGATCACAACAATAGGCGCTTTGTCGGCAAAGTCATGGCGGGAGAAGAAGGGCTCATCGACTTTGTTATAATAAGATGATTGAAACTTGGAATACATGTCGTATAATGTTGCGTAATGATTGAGTGCATAATTGTTATGTAAATTGTCGTATGGAAATCGTTCGGTGTTCAGAAAAACTCGGAAATTGGTAAGACCAACTTTATCGAAATTAGCATTGTCCTTACTGATTAGCCCCGAACGACCTGATTGAAACCCTACGATGACGTATCTGGGGGTTTGTAATTTTGTGCTTGTAGCGATAGCGTGAGAATGTTGAGTCACAGCATGAACACCAGGTATGATATGAAGCTGCCAGCTGCGAAATGCTACTTGTGTGTCAATATTTTTATCGATGTATTTGGTTAGGGCTAATTCTTGAGCAAGACCTGGAGTGATATGAGGAACCTTCCAATATAGTTTGTCAATCGTAACTTTAGCCGTCTCCCCTACGGTAGCACTGAATACGGCGTCGGCATCGGTATTGCTGCGAATTAATACGAGTTCTTGTCGGATGTTAAGTATTACTTTGCCATAATCTTCGGCGAATCCTAACAGCATTCTCAACGGTATGCAGGCACTAAAGTTACCTTCCTGATCGGTAATGGGAGGATCGCCGCCGGCAAACCAACCTGCATTTTGAAGCTTTTTAACGTCAGCGGAACTGTAGGACACATATCCCTTAAGAGTAGACGTAATACCAGGTTTGGTGACAGAGTCGACAACGACGCCATTGATTTCGTATCGGATTTCGCTAAATAAGTGAGCCAAACCATTGTTAAGGAATTTAGCCGTTGTAACTTCACCGTTTTCCTTCCGCAACTTTCCCTCTAGGTACAGATAGCTCAGGCCGGGAAGAGTTGACATATCTTCGGGAATTGGAATTCGAATTTCATCGTTATAGTCAAAACGGTTTGTATACGGTTGATGTGTGTGCAATTGATTGCTAATGATAGAAGTGTCGACGAGGACTCGCTCTCCAATATTTAAAATACTCATTACACTATTGTAAAGCCTAAGGACCGCAAGAAGTCTCTGTTTGCTTTAGTTAGCTGCGTGGTGGACGAAGCCGTACTGATCTTACGAGGGTGTGGGCGACGATTCTTATAGGAAGTAAAGCAGGGGTGGTACGGAGTGGTGAATCGAAAACCCATTACAGTTTCTTTAAATGTAATGTTACCGTAACGGTCTCCTTACTAAAACTGACAGGATTATCCGATTGGTCTAGTATTTTAATAGTTAAGTTAGTGATCTGTTTCGTGCTGATCGGTAGATAGATGACAGGGTTAGGGGTTTCCACTATTTTGTACCCGGGCGGTACTATGGGGAAGAATTGGTGAATGATATGGCCGGGCTTACCATTTTTATATGAACCAACGGAGATGTTGCAATGAATAAGAATCGAGTTGATGTTCAAAATTTTCGTAACATGTTCAGCTGTGTGCCACCTATCTGAAGCATAAACTTTTTTCTCAAAGCCTAACATGTCCCGGATAGTATTGTCGCTTTGAAAGTCAATTGGAACGGTGGACTTTATTTCAGTTTTTAAGGTGCTGTTGTTTCCACGTAGCAGTACCTGTTTAACACCCGTATCAGAATCGAGTTGGTTATGTAAAAATTCAGCAATGTCGGTAATTTCATATGCTCCCTCCGGTATAATAATAGGAGGTTCTCCAACAAGATGAAATTTATTGTTGGGAGGTCTAACGTTTGGAATAGTATAGTAGGTTTCAAAACTTAACAATCCCAAGACGTATTCGCTACCATCGTCTAAGAAAATGGGAGGGTCAAAATTTGCAGTAAGAACAGATGAATCTCCCGTAAGAGTGAATATACTGGACATGATGAAGCGCGGCACTTAAACTGACGACAACAGCGGTTTCGCCAAGTTATATAAGAATTTGAGACACAAATGTCCGCATGTATATGATGCGAGTTTTTGATATCTATTAGAGTTGTACATAATTGTGTTGTTGCTACCATCGCTGCGAAAGTAGTTTACTAATTCGGGAGGAGGTTGTAAGCGACCTATGCTATCGAAATACAGAACAAATCGATCAGCTTTAACGTAGGCTGTCCAATGTGTGCCAGGTCCAACATCATCGTCTAAGTTAGTAACACCACATTCTCGTTAACGAATTTTGTCGGGTAGAGCATCTCGCATAAATATCCCCCTAAAATGGGGAATTTCTAAGCGTTTAACGTACTGTGCAATATCGATGTTCGTCAACGCTCGGCGTGGTAGCTTCAACGGTAGTTTTTTGACTGATACGGTCGTAGATATAGTCCTTTTCATCGAGCAATGGATTCCATAGCTTTGTTATGCCGTTCCTTTTCCTGGAGATCCTTTTTAGAAGCCTTTGAGTCGCCAACCGCTTTAGCGACTGCTGCAGCACCGCCTCCGAGGGACCCCAATGCTCCTAATGCAGCAAGTATGGGTACAAGCGGCAATATACCTCCTCTCTTGGGAACAGGTACTACTCTAGAACGAATTCGGCGTTTCCTTCGCGATTTAAAAACGACCGCGCCTCCAATACGTTTACGCCTACTACACCTTGTACGCTTCCGTTTTCTAGATACCCCCGTACCAAATTTTTGCGCAATACCGACAATAGGTAGTGCACGCTTTCGTTTCCGGGAGACTCTCACACCAACAGTGGGTTGTGTACACTTCCGTTTTCTAGATACTCCCGTACCAAATTTTTGTGCGGCAAAAGGTAATGTACGCCTTCGTTTTCGGGGGACCGTCACACCAGCAGTGGGTAGTGTACGCTTCCGTTTTCTAGATATCCCCGTACCAAATTTTTGCGCTGCAATAGGTAGTGTACGTATTCGTTTCCGGGGTGTTTCCATAACAGCAATGGGTTCTGTACGCTTTCGTTTCCGGGAGACTCCCATACCGAGTTTGGTTTTCCCTTTCATAATCCCTGTAACAGCAAGAGCTGCCGCTCTTTCCCCAAGAGTAGAGTCTTTTGCTTTAACGCGTTCCCAAGCTTTCTGTGCAAGAACTTTATCCGCCGCGTGACGCGTCGAAAGATTGCTAGATTGTGAGTATGCGATGTCGTGTTGTTTGCAGGCCTCGTCCAGAGGATTCCTTCCTCGATCGCCTCGAGAAAGCCGCTTGTTTAGGCGGGTACCCGGTCCGCAAAATTTGTAACCTGGTATATGTAATTCGAAGGGTAACTTGTCAATAAGGGTATTCAACAAACCGCGACCTTTCCGTGTGACGGTTCGACGACGACTACGAGTTTTACGTCTAGTATAACTCATCTTAAACAAACGCTCGTCGAAGAGCGACTGACGGTGTGAAGTGCAAAGGAGTAGATATATATACTCTCTGCAGCACGGTGGGAAGTCAGTTTCTCCCCGTCCGAAAACGATGGAAAACGTCAAACTTGTGAAACAAAAATGTTCGTTGCCTGTAGGAAATCATACAGTAAATTCCATGTCACAGAGGTTCAGACGACACGGCACTTTACTGGGTAGTGGATGTAAAAGGGGTTTGATCATTGGTCCTTCCGGCTCTGGGAAAACCAATGCGATGATCAGTCTTTTGGTGCACCGCAATGGGGTGCGGTTTCAAAACTTGTATTTGTATTCCAAAACCCTTGACCAACCTAAATACAAATTTCTGAAGATACTCCTGAAGTCACTAAAAGAAATCGGATTCTACGAATTCAGCGAGGGGTGTGAGGTTATCAAACCACACGAGGCGAAAGAAAATTCTGTTATTGTGTTTGATGATGTGGCATGCGACACTCAAAGCATAATTAGAGATTATTTTAGTTTCGGACGTCATCGAAATATAGATTGTTTTTACCTCTGTCAGACTTACTCATCAATCCCGAAACAACTGGTGCGAGATAATGCGAATATCATAATCGTATTCCGGCAAGACCACACCAATCTTAAACACATTTACGATGATCATGTAAACACAGACATGTCATTCGAAAAGTTTAAAAACTTATGTTCCCACTGTTGGATCAAAGATCACGGATTTTTAGTTATCGACAAAGAAAGCGAAATCAACGCCGGTCGTTATAGAAAAGGGTTCGACAGTTATTTCACTATATAGGCATGGACCACTGCTGTACAAATTATTAGTCTACGAACAACGACAGTAATAGCAACATGGACAAACGGTTAGTAAGCGATCTTATTAAAGCTAGAAAGGCGGTCAGGCGGAAATATGAAACTTTAAAAGCAGATATCGCCGAATCTCAGACGGCTCTTGCGGAGCAATTTAAACCAATTTCCCAACCACTCACGGAATTGCTAACATCCATCAAGCAAGAAGGTGGTCAAACAATACAGCAAGAAGTAGGACCCATGCTGAGAACCATCAAACGGCGAGTGTCCACACCATCTATCCTACCCCGTCCGAGAAATGGCAATACCCCCGTACGAGCGTCAACCCCCGACATTGCCATTCCCGGACCGTCGACTTCAGCGTTGGTAACATCCACACCTAGATTTCTTGACAGAGAAGTATTGTATGAGAGTTTACCGGATGAGGAGCAACAGGTAGAAGTTCAAGAAGAAGAAGCGGCAATTGAAAGTTCAGTAGCAGAGGCTAGGGAAACCGTGCGACAAATGATGGAACCGGAAGTTCTAGGGGAATACCTGGAACAGTTCTCAGGGTTAGCTAGAAAATATATCGAGGGAATGATACGAGATACAGAGAGCAAGTACGATCTCCACTATGGAGTTCGATGGGACATAGACACTGATAAGTTTGCAATTGGGAATAAACAGCTTACTTTTGAGGGTCAGGACATGGTTATTACAGATCACGGCAATAGAATAGTATACAAAGGCACCCCCGGCTTTTACGAATTAATGTTCTTAAAGAAACCGATAACTTATACAACCAAAGACCGTGAAAATTACTATGACATAGTGAACCGATCCGCCGCAAATCGTAAGAACTACGATCCAACCCAAGGGATAAGCGGCAACGCCGGCGCAAAATATATGAAAGTAGTACGCCCCCTGGCTACATCCTCCGGCATTAGACAACCTACCAGAGCCGCATCGAGGGTGCAGCGTACCGGTAGGGGATTATTAACAGTAACCAATAAAAAAGTAGAATTTGTCCCTTGGAACAATCCAAATTCATTGGTGGATCGTCTGCGCATATTACTAGCTTCTCAGGTAGCGGGGCACACCGGCCATTCCAACGAAATCGTAAGCATCACCCAAGCTCTACGAGATGCAAAAATAATTTACTAAGGCGAGTACAAAAGTGGAGTACCTATTGAATTACGATCAGAAGGTGCTAGACGATAGAGTAATGCCCATCGACAAATTTGGACGCCACTACCATAGCACACGCTCTGCTCCTCATCGCAAACATATCTTTATGAAAGTTCAAAATATAAAGGCACTACATATAGAAACACCGCTTCTACTCGTGGGGCGTGGGCATAATGAAGAGGGATTTTCAAAAATATTCGGAATTGATGAGTACACCTTTCCGTTACCGACCGGGCAGATTATTGATATTCAAGTCAGCGGACCTTCTGTGGAATCATACATCAACGGAGTTCAGCGGGATGAGATGGTCGGTGTGACTTTGAATCGAGAAGATACGCTTAGATTCAAAGCCGTTACCCCCAAGTTATACGTACAGCTGTTGCTTAAATGTCCCATAGCAGTCGATACAGCGACATTCGACAATGAGTCCTAAGGAAGATCTAGTTGCAGAACTTCACAAACCAGCTCGAAAAAATTTCAAGAGACGACGGGTGATTCTCAAAGGATTGCATGATTTACTACAAGCAGATTTGGTGGAGATGCAACCATATGCACGAAGCAATAAAGGTTATCGATACATTTTAGTTGTTATTAACGCTTTTTCTAAATACTTGTGGGCTCTTCCGGTCAAACGGAAAACGGGAAAAGACGTAACAACTGCTATGCGAAAAGTTCTTGCCAGTATGAAGGTGTCTCCTAAAAACGTACAAACCGATTTGGGAAAAGAATTTTATAACACCGATTTTCAAGCATTGATGCGACGGTACAAGATAAATCACTACAGCACGTATTCAACTATGAAAAGCAGCATCGTGGAAAGATGTAACCGCACCCTGAAGAACATGATGTGGAAACAGTTCAGTTTGCAAGGGTCCTTCAAATGGTTAGACATTCTACCCAAACTCTTAACGAAATATAACACAACAAGGCATAGCACAACAGGTATGAAGCCGTCTGAAGTTAATCTTACAAATGCCAAACGTCTGTTACACACCGTGTACAGCCACACAAAAACTGTAGATCCGAAACCTCAAAAGTTTCATAAAGGAGACTATGTACGCATTAGCAAATATTGTTCAATATTTAGCAAGGGGTATACACCCAGCTGGAGTAACGAAATATTCAAAATAACCACAGTGCGACTTACAAACCCTACCACCTACAGACTCATGGATTAGGAAGGGCAGGAAATCAAAGGTGGATTTTACGAACACGAACTACAGAAAACCAAACACTCGGACATCTACCTGGTAGAAAAGGTGTTGAAGAAGAAAGGTAACCAGCTTTACGTAAAATGGTTGGGATTCGATAACCGTCATAATTCCTGGATAACCACAACCAATCTTGTGTAATTGACTGCTATTGTACTTATACGTTGTAAATAAAAAACTGTTTTTCATACTCGCATTTATTATTTGTACTGCTTACTACAATAACATACGTATAGAGAGGAAATAAAAAAAACTGTTTTTCATACTCGCATTTATTATTTGTACTGCTTACTACAATAACATACGGAGAGTTCGATTAAGGTATGGTAAACGCAAAGCAACACATACACATCTGTATATATATTTTAGTATTTGCATTCGTTATTGTTAATGCATAATAAAGATGTATTGAGTGTGTACATACATATCTTTCGTGGACAAAAAAACATTTGTCGGCTATCCTAACATATAATCGATGCTTCTAAACTAACAACCATCACCACTCCTATAAAGAATATTACTTTTATACTAAACTTATCCTACAAAGAACAAGAAAGCGTACGTAATGTGGGACCTATGCTTGCCAGTAATGACCAATACTGTTCCCTAAACATATTGCTACGGCAAGGTGTCGGCAATCCGTAGCAATTCGTCGAGCATGTAATCAGGTATATCTCGGTGACCCCACGCCAAGGTCTTCGTTGTGTTGGGAATAAGGAAGCGTTTATCATCTTTGGAAGAAAGCGCAACCTTATTCACTAATTCGGTGTACATAGTGTGTAAACGCGAGCGAAAAACATACATTTGACAAAAGACAGCATCTCTTTTGCTCTCAGCAACAGACTGATAAATTTCGCTGGTGAGGTACTTTCGAACGGCAGACTTTTTGACGCCCTTAGCCTTCTTGTCAATTTTATCGATAGCGTTTACACAGTATGTTTTCGCACCGACCCCGTAGAAGCTACGCACGACTACCCCAGCGTACTCGTCCTTAAATTTGCCAACAACAGACTTGGTTTGCGGAACGTTGTGCAAGTTATTCTTATAATTCGAGGTATCGAAGCGATGAAGGTGGCGTTTCATGTCCGCGTAAAAATTTTCAGTAAAAATTTCCAAAATTAGGGAATCCGTATCTGTGTATAATAGAGAAACATTAGAACCATATTCCTTCTTCAAAAAATCATAATAGAAATCGTACATTACAGTTTTCGAAATATCCAAAACTGAGAAACCAACATAACTGGGTTGTTATAGACAACCAACGTCCTGTTCATTTCTACAGCAATTAAATTTTCACCAAACCGAATTCTATCTTGGAAGTTAGGTTTCGCGATCCAAGCTTCTGCCCCCATTCTGTGACCAAGTTTCTCCCAATGACTCACTAATTTTACATCAACCCTTTTGTCCACGTTTTCCATAGTTTTTCCAAATACGCTGTTGTTAGCTAGCTTAAAAGAATTACGATGGAATTCGTTGTCAGACTGGTTTCTTAAATTCGTGTTTAAGTCGATGTACGATCTAAGCCAGGGGGATTGTCTAAATTTCAGTATCCTATGTGTTCTAGCCAAAATCAAACCAGCCTTTAAGCATTGCTTTAAATTTCTATAGTGAATAACGTATCTATGTTTGTCATGTAAATTTGGAATCAATTTTGCATTTTTATATTTTCCTTGTGGAGGAACCAACAGCTCGGGACAAAAGGGCAAGTCATTGTGAGCGTCGTGTAAATTTTCCGGGTACTGCAAGTCAACTTCCAGCACGTACCCAGTGTCAGATTTGTTGGAAACTTGAAAAACGTCAAAACTGTCAATTTCCTCGTCAGTCAACCAAACAAAACCACCTTGCGGTAGAAACTGCCTCATTCCAAATCCATATAAATTTGTGGAGTCCAGGAACATGATAAAAGAAGTGGGTTTGGAAGGATCATAATTACCCGCAAATTTGTTGTTGGCAATAGCCTTTCTCCCGACACAAGTACTGACTCCCCCGCGAATACCTTTTTTGAAAAAGTTAAACATATCAATGTCAGTCAACAGCTCCAACTCAACCCCCGTAAATTTTAACATGGCATCCCAACTTAATCCGGGGGCTGTGTAATACTGCGCTGGATCTAAATTATATTGTTGCAAATAAAAATTTCGAAAGTTTTCGAAAACGTCTGCCAAAATAAAAACGTCACATTTGAGGTACACATCGGAATAGTCGCCCAACGTTTTACATTCAAAAGTTTGCCAGACCTTAACGGCGCGCGCGTAATCGGCCTCAGTGATATGGGCATCGTTTAACCGGTCATAAAACTGGGCGATTGTGGGTAATGTAGGCTCGCTTAATTTCGCAAAAGAGTCTACGTACGAATAGGGAAATACACCTTTCTGCCTCATCAACTCAAATTTTACGCCATCTCCGAATTGCTTTTGAATTTCAACACACTGTTCATCCTTCAACGTACCGGCCAGCGATGCCAAAGAAGCACTTAAAAATCGGTAACTATCTAAAAAGCGAATTTGCATATAAACTTGTTTACGTTCCCCGTTCTCAAAAATTTTATCAACCCAAATACGTTTGCCAAATGAAATATATTTTTCTTTAGTTACCGGAATTACATCAATTTTCTCCTAATTTTGAGCCAACTTTTTAACGAAAAGGTGTGAATCGTAGTTTAAATTATGAAAAAATACGGGGATAAATTTTGGAAGTTTATAATTTAGATTGCAATTGGAATGAGCAGCTCCCCGATAGTGTCCCGTCAAATGGTCGTGATCACGAACTTTTACGTCCGAGTCTTTGAAAGGGCGATTGCAAATGTGACATGAAACAGCTCAGTTAAAATTTTGAATTTCCGCGAGAACCATATCCCTAAGGGGTACAACAGGCTTCAGGTAGTTGGAATACAACCTGAAGACGTCTTGATCTAGACGATCCACAAACACTTCGACAGCATCTGCACCCCGATAAATTTCGAATTTGGATAGAGTATCGTCAAACGAACATTTCAAATAATATGCAAAGGAATACGGTTTGTGTTCGCACGTTGTAACCGTATAAGGTCTTTCGCAATCGGGGTGTAGGTTCCCTCCATCGACCGGTGTTAAAATCGTTTCGAAATCTGCATAAATGACAAACGGTACCTTCATCTGCTTCGCGCAGTTGTCAAACTTAAGAATATTGCGGGGCCTCACCTCCCCAAACGCAGGCGTGACCAATTCTGTCGTAGGCATTTTAGTATACACACGATTACAGTCAAAACGTTGATGCATCTCCAACTTTGTATCGCTATCAAAATAATTTAGACAACCATCGCAAAAATGTTTAGCATGATCATTACGCGTTATTTGGTGTGAAACTAACCTAGACAAATCCGCGATACAACAGTAGTGACTATTACCTTTGCCGTTGGTAATTAGCAACAAATTTACATGCCACCTCTTTTTCAAAGAGGTGTGGTACAGAGGTCCCACAACTTCATATTCCGTAACGTTGCCTCGAAAAAATTTTTCCAGTCCGTATACATTTACAGAAATCTGCGGATTATATTTTTCAAATTTTTGAATATCGCGCAATCTAACAGGGAATTCAATGTCCCTAAATTTCAAGAATCGACGACAATCCGGATACGAAGTCGTTCGATTAGGCTGTCCAAATGGTTTGCAAATGGCCGAGGTTACAGCCCACCCGAAACAACAGTCGTCTTTGTTTTGGATGTTCACGATCGCTTTCTTGTTCTTAATCTGCTTCGGCAGCGGGATATATGACGATGCTCGAAGCGGATTATACTTATTTACATTAATCTCTATATACAGCAACTGCTTCAGGATCCACCCTGTTAAAGAACACAACGCGATTAGTTTTGCTGCAAGAACTTTTCAAAGATAGCACGTACCTGACTCTCGTTCCTGAAATTCGGACACCTTCTCGTCCAATATCCCCGTAAAATTATCATATAATTCGTTCAAGTTTGTACCGCGAGTAGCCACCTCGTTAGCTGTATTAAAACTTTTTACGTCTTGCACATCTTGAACCTCCAAAATAAAATACCCGAAAAGTTCGAAATTGATTTTTACACTAGTTAATTTATGTAACTGTCCTTCTATAAGACCTATAATTTTGTCTTTGAGTTCGGTCATATATTCTACAACACTTATATGATAATTTTCCGTTGACACCCTATAGCTTATTACACGGGACTTGAAGGCGCTCTGTAGGGCCACCACTCCCTTCCCCAGGTAGGCGACACCACACCGTCTTGTGTGACGACTGCTCCGGAGATGTCCGCTGAAACCATTCCGGGGCACGTTCTCGTCACACACGTTGCAGTATCGGGTCCTGGGTGGCTGTTCTGTTATTACAAAAAAACGTTAGCAACCATGAAACGCTACAATAGAGACACACTCACCAGCACTGGAAACTTGGATTCTTCTGCGTTTACTGCTAGAGGGTCCTTCACCAGTCACCACCGAAGATTCCATAGCGTCGCCTGCAGCAAACACAATACCATTCAGCTTGTCTGCGTTGCAACACCTATTACACTTACCACTCGTCGACGGGTGGCCCAGTTCTGGACGACAGCTTTCTCTTCGATGGCGGAACAAATTGTCGGCTCTGGTGAAGGATCGTTCGCACTCGGTGCACCTGAACATACTGGGTAATTAGCTTCACGCAAACTGTAATTATAATAACTACGCGATTAGCTACCCAGCTCGAGGGGGTGATATTCACAAAAGCGATAACACTGTCAATTACAGTATACAAAATAAAGTTACTCTTGAAACCTCGAGCGAAATACCCAGGTGCCACCACGCGGAGGATTCGCTTTTGACACCCTGGAGAGGATACGGGAAGGTTATTTGTTTTGTGTTACGGACGTATCACATGTTAAACTACAATCTACTATCTACAATTGTAAATTTTGCCAGAGCTGATGACGTGTGGCAAGAATCTCGTCCATTACCCTTGAGAGGTCGTTGGATACCTTTCGCCGCTCCATCTCCAGCGACCGCATTTCGTTCAGAGTGCTTCCGCTGTGACCTTTGGCGAGGTTGGGTCTTCTGGTTCTCATACGACCTTGAATGGCGTCCAGAGAATCTAGACACTGGTCCATTTCAGTGTCCAGGACGTCGATTCTTTTTTCGCCTGTGTTGACGTCATCATATCTGGCAAAAAAAGCGGTGCGTTTGGCCTCATACTGACGAATGGCTCATTGCGTCAGCGATATGCCTTCCTCTTCCTCTTCCTCATCGGCGGACGCAGTCGACACCTGAATATCGACCACCTCACTCCTAGAGGCCGCCGACGCGACAAGGGAAGCAGGTGTTGCAAGCCTGTCAGCTCCATCGTCCGCTACCAGGGAGGCCTGGCTGATAACGGATGTTGAAGCTGCCACTTCGGGAGAAGGTTGCGTTGCAGGTGGATTAACGCGTCCGGAACTACAGCTAGACGGTCGCCTTGAGCCCGAGACGACCTCGATACCTAGCTCCTTTACGATGGCTTCGAACTCTTGTGCTGCACGACCACCGCAAACCTCCGCGCTACTATCGTCAAATTTTGTACAAAACTCAGCATTCACAATATCTTGTTCCTCTTGTGATAAGTGTGGAGACTGTGATCTCATTCTTTTCGCAACCGATTTTTCAGTTTCCTCCACGCCTTGAAGAAGCTGTGGAGTACATACATTTATTACACTATCTGAATCACTTCGAACTTGCCCCTTTCCGGTCACAGCCTCGACATTCATCAACACTGGCTCTACGCGTTTTGCCAAATTTAATTTCGACGCACGTTTTCGCTTTGGCCCCTCGGTAAGGAGTTGCCTTAAAATTTTGCAAGAGCTGTCCTGACTAGCAGGTGTACAGCTGGCCTCGACGTCCGAAATCGGAGAAAACAAAGAACGGCCCGGTACCACTACTACATTGTCCAAAATTTTTAACGAGGCTTGCGGCGTCCGGCTTGCGGGGTTGGGGGTTTCCTCGCTTCGCTGCGTGCAAACGCAGAGTTCGGCATTAGCCCGTTCCGGCGTCGATAGGCTAAGTCTATTAGCATTACGCTTCCACTCTGGCAATACAATACCTCCACACGAAACACACTTCACAGCACTGGAACCAACCATCGCGACAGCAGAGAAGAGAATGACCGCTCCTCATTTGAGAATTGCTTAAGTACACATTGGTTGACCATGGGTTGCAGGGCGGAGACGTCACCTTGCACATACGGACGGTAAGCATTCACAGTACGCGGATTTCCTACCCAACAAGTTTTCGAGGTTGTAGGCTACCTATTTAACCATCATCCTCGTACACATCGTCGAAGTGTAACCATGCAGTCTTTTCTCTTCACCGACCACATCATCGTCTTCGTCCCGAGCAGGGATGCTGCTGCTGCTCCGGGTACAATGATCGAGGTATGGGACGAACCACCTTTCTCCTGGAAACCCCGAAGGGACGACGAGGCCTACATTCTGCTACGCGATTTCTTTAGTAGCAGAAACTTGGAAGAGGTCGTCTTCCAGTACGACAGAGGTGAGCTGTCCCTAAATGGTGTTCGCATCGGCTTCCGGATTATCCCGGAGCTGGAAGAAATCATAGAGCGGGTGGAGGAGCTCTTCGACGCGGAGACGGTGGCTTGGGGCGAAGATGAGAATCGGCTCAGGGACTTTGACAACCTGGAGGAATAGTTAAGTTAAGTAGAAAATAGAAGTTATGTATGTGTAAATATTTGTGTGAAATAAAAATTATCTGTATGTAACTTGGCTTATTTTCTTGGTGGCACGGTATAACCCTATATGATGCAGACGTAGGCGTCTGCGTAAATTTGCGTAACTTTGGCAGTTCTCATCGTATGTTGGGCTTCGTTCTGAGGCAATTCAAATTATTCAAAAAACAGAAACAGTCTTAAATGCCTTCATTTTACATTGGTGCGATCACAGCTGGAATAAGCTTTACAAATAGGGGTGTCCCGAACTGCAGGTCTTGTGGTACGTATAGAAAGAGTAAAAAAAAATAGGTTTCTGCTATTTTTATACTTTAAAATGATAACAAGTACCCACACATTAGAGCTCGAAGAAACAAGACATTACCACGTAAGTGTATATAAAACTTCAAGTAGAATAAAAACACATCTGAACAGCAGTAATCACAAGCATTTATCTGTTACTTAAGTATATGAAATTGACTTCAAATAAACAACAGAATTATTTATGTATAATACATTGATTATCAATAATTCATTCACAGAAACACTAATAGTTACATAACTAAATTATCTAAACATACAGTATAGCTAGTGCTTCCGTTATACCGTTATAAAATAAATAATAAAATGATATATAATTTTTAAATTGCAAGTCCCTTGTCACAAGCATTTATCTGCTACTTAAGAATATGAAATTGACTTAAAATACACAGAATTATGTACGTAACTTGAATAACAAACAATAATTCACTCACAGAAACATTAATAGTGATTAAAAGAGATTCTGTGCATTTTTCCTGGAGCTTCTTTTAATTGTTTTTGTAATTTCTGTACATAAAGGTTCTTTTTCATAGGTATTTTTCTAAGGAGAACTGGCCTACAGTAACAACCCAATTTAAAGATAAGGTAAGCGCTCGACAATGCAGGGATTAAAATTATAGGTGTAAAACGCGAAACAAGTCATTGGTTACTGAATCTAAAAATAGGCACTAAATTTCAGTAATCACAAGCTTCTTTTAAATGGTTTTGTAATTTCAGTACATAAAGGTTCTCTTTCATAAGTATTTTTCTAAGACGAACTGGCCTACAGTAACAACCCACATTTACAGATAAGGTAAGCGCTCGACAATGCAGAGATTAAAACGATAAACCCTTAAAAACATAATAACATCCCATTACTTGTTAAATTAGTGATGTAAATTCCAATAATAAATAACTGTGCAGATATTTCCACATTTAAATTTGGGGTTAAACTTTTTGTGTAAAATATTTCTAAAATCTTTTAAACAAACGAAAATTAATGTAAAAACCAAATTATAGGTGTAAAACGCGAAACAAGTCATTGGTTAGTGAATCTAAAAATAGGCACTAAATTTGCAAATACAAACAACTTTAGTAGTTACTCACCGCTTTATTGTTGAAAACGATCTCTCGGTAGGAATAAACAACTACATTTTTACAATCATTTCAGTAAGGTTTTATACTAAAATTCAAGATCATGTCTGGCACAGTAATTGATATTTATCGACCATAAAGGTTAAATTCTTTGCCATGCAAAGATATCCGTTTCAACAACCACTCATTTGTAATGCAAAAACAAGCTTCACAGCCTTATAAGGGACTTCGTTAATCGCTTCGAATACAACATGAATTACAATTTTAAACGCTGTCAACCTTGCTTGGAATTTTTATACTACCATTGTTTCGAAAATGCAGCCTTATTCGGCACTGTATTTTTCCAACAAAGCTAATTTGGAATGCAGAATATAACAAAACAGACGTTGCATTCCGACTACCGCATTCCACTTTTGAAACTTGTTCGGTCAATTATAATTGCATCCGCAAACCGTTCTGGTTTTTAATAATATACAAGTATAGTTTATCTCTGAATAAAATGCATTATTTGTAATGCTTACATAAATTACTAAATAAGCCAACACAAATTTAAATTACAGTATGTTTTACGACAAAATGATTTGTATTATCAAAACTCCTGTTTTTCTAAATATGCTTTTTGAGGAAATTCAACTCAAGGCACCCATTATTTGTTTATTCGTTACCTCTACCTGAACAGATACACAACTTTTATGTAAAGTGACTCGAGTTACAAAAAATTTATTTTTCTACATTGTTACAATTTTAAAGCAAACAGACTTAACTATTACGTACCGCGCTTTGTTTGCATTCTATATCACACTGTATAATGTCCAACGCAAATTTTAGCATTTCGTACATACACATCGCATTTTCCGATGTAGGCAACGCGTTCGCAATGTTTGTTTTGAAATCACCCGGTTCATTCCACACATTTTCAATTACTGTGCTATAATATTTTCCAAACTGTTGGCACTTTAAACATTCTATTTTATACTGTATGAGCGGCACCAACTTCCAAAATTCTTCGAAGGACTTCATGTCTAGTTCAACTCGATTACGCCCTATTTCCTCTAGTTCAATCATTTTCTTGTTTAGAAATTTCTTACAAGATATTCTTCTATTAGGTTCAATATCTACCAGTTGTGGCTGAGCATCATCACTGATAAAGTAGTTATTTATCATACATTGATTGTCCAAAAACACGTTAAATATAGGTTCCTCCATGCGCATCCAATTATAATCCGTACCACAGAACAACACTGTCGGCACAAACGATCCATAGCAGCTTAAACCCACACTCACGAATTTGTTCCTCAATTTATTTAGAGGATAGGTTGTTGAATTTAATAACACTGGATATGGTTGCAAAAAGTTGGCCTTCAGCAGTGTAAGCTTTATATTTTCCATAGCTTCTTTTATGTTCTCGTCTCCCATTGCTAATGTATTTGCTAGTACAACGCCCGCTACACTATTGCACATCTTTATTTATACACATGCGTTGCTGTTGGTTCCGGCCTTGAGAGCTTAGCGGTGGGAGGAGTTTACTCGTGCTGTGCAATCCCAGCGAATGACCTTGAGGGCCTTAGGAGTAATGTTGGCCTTGAAGTTTAAGCGCTTTGCAAACCCAGTCAATGACCTTGAAGTCCGACTCGTCAGGGGAAGGAGTGCGCCGCGTCAGGGGAGGCCGTAACCTTGACCTTGAAAAAGTGGTGGGGAGAGGTCTCAGAACCGGCAAATGCTACCTACTCTACTTTCAGTAGACGTCGTAGAAGAAAGTACTTTTTAAACCTAGGAATTAAAAATGTTGCCTAGCAATACACCTTCTTATGCTCGTATCAGTAAGGAAAACTGTTACGGTATCAAATGGTTTTAATGACACTTAAGGGTGCGGGAGTGTCACTTGTTTCATCATGTCCGAGAAACGCCAACACTTACCCTGGAATTCTCGAAAACAGGCCAATGGCCACGGCTTGATATGGTTAGGGAGATAGGCATGGTCCTAAAAACGGTACACCAAAGGGCAAGCGTGACGATATGCATAGAGTGTTGCAAAATAATAGGGCGCCACGGGATTCAGACTTGGATCCAACGTTTGACAGAACCCCGAAAGCCAAACGGGCTAGAATACATGTACAGCCTCACGACTCCCCGTACTGCGACGACCAGCGCCCTGACCTACCTGTGAAGCTTACAATTTCTTCCAGGCTTCACTTCACATCGATCTTACACAGTGAACAACACCCTGAAAATAAGCATGTACAGTCTAAATTAGTGCGAGAATATGGTTCTAAATGCGAGTCCAGAATGGGTCACTTTCGCTTACTTTAATGCGAAAAAATGGTTGTAAATACGAGCCCAGAAGGGGTTCGTTATCGCTTAATTTAGTGCGAGAATATTATAGCGGACAGTTTTAACGCAAGCACAAAGCAAAAAAAGTACAAATATTACATGCAGTTATCTAACGGTTAACTTCTATACACGCTACCTTGTTTACTGCAGCTCTGCCTGTCCTCACGGTCGGTGTCGCAAGCTCGTCTCACAGCGTAGGGAAACCGCAAGCCGTAGCCGTACTCGTAGATAACGCATACTCCGGGATACCTTTTCACAGGGCTCGATGCGGGACCTGCATGTGTAAAAGAAGACAGTGACACCTTTATGTACACGTCCTCGAAGATTTGATCCCAACTGATTAGCAGAAAATTGCCTCCATGGCATTCGAGACTACAGGAAGTCGGTCGACGAAAGGAGTAGCACCAAAGCACACAACTGGCCACTACCACGGCTAGACACGTTCTCCGAAAGCAAGCCACGCTGTCTGTCGCCAGACACGCTACGGAACGCGGTGTACGGGGAAAGAGTTTTCCGCTCGTTCTGCCCACCTGCAACCAATCACGAAGCGAACACGGTCTCGTCGGTAACCCAGCTCGCCGAAACTTCTAGAAAACGCTGCTTGCTAAATCAACAGGATTTTAAATAATCCAAGAGAATAATTATGAGCGAGGTTACCAAAACGAGTGCCTTACAGATTTGACAGCGGCCGTTACAGCTGCTTAAAGTTATGAACCGTTAACTGCCTGCACACAATTCGATGCAATATTGAGCTTAAAAATATGACAAAAAAACTACATACAAGCGGGGTCGTAATCTTTGAACAGAAATACTCCCAAAAGTCGCACATTCGTAGAACTTGAAAATGTCCTGACAAAACGTCAATTCCAATGACAGTTTTTGGTATTAAAAGTAATGTATTTGAAGATGGTTGCAAGAAATGTTCTTGAGAGAAATTAGTATTTATTGTTGTAAGCTATTGCAGTAAATTTTCAT
Source organism: Agriotes lineatus (assembly GCA_940337035.1). Lineage (NCBI taxonomy): Eukaryota > Metazoa > Arthropoda > Insecta > Coleoptera > Elateridae > Agriotes > Agriotes lineatus. Next base: position 215,698,265 of record OW679194.1, read on the forward strand.
TTATTTCTTTTTGTGTTTACTATTCTGATTGCAACATACCACGTAAATTATTTTATGTTTAAAACATATTTTATTTTAGAGCTTTTAGTTCTGTTTAGGTTCCTTTATTGGATTTAAATTTAAACATTCTGTTCTAACTGAATTTGAATTTTCAAATAAAAGCTGCGATTGGAGGGTCACTCCTTGAACGTGAGCGAATACTCACTCATGCGTCCATATCTCGAGTGCAAAGGTGCAAAGGCAGTTATTTCTAAGGATATCGAAATGCTATAAAACTCTTGTAAGTTTACAAATGTTTTATACTTTTTAATTCAAAGTTTATCATTAAATATTTTCAGACTCATGATCCAGTTGAAATACGACTGATATTGTACCGCTGCACCGCTAATGGGGTGATCGAATACAGGGGACACTGTGCTTAGTTTTGTTGTAGTTAGAATGAAAAAGAAGAACATAAAATTGATCCAAAACCAACAAAGGTAATGTTATATGCTGCAAAACAGTGTAGTGCAATTCTTAAATGGATCGGGATTCGAACTCGTGAGCTCAGTATAACGAAGGATGGCGAAGGGCGGCCCTTACCTGTTGGCGAAAGTTGTACTGGGTGTTTTGCCAGCTGGTAAATATCGGCCTAGGATGGCTAACTCGTCGTGAGGGTCGGGGTTCCAACAAAGCTGAAAGATATACTAAGGGAAGCTAACACCAATAATACTAGAACAATCTAGTAACAAGATTTATTTACTACTTCAATTTCTGGTTTTATAGTGCGTACCCAAATCACAACATAAGATAACAAATAAATACACATATAAACTCGTACCAAAAATATATAAACAGACCAACAAATTAACGAATATATCACAGCAAGTTCATCACATATTTTTCGAGTATCACAACAAATTCGACCTATTAAAAAGTGTAGTGCTGAGTAAACCGAAATTAGCCAAAGGGGCGTTAGATGCTTAGTAACCACCTAGTTGTACTTCTTATTCATACACCAATTAAATAAACTCAAAAGCATAACTAACTTTCAATTCAAACGCACTCTCCGTGAAGCGGAGATCCACACCTCTCGTGGCATGTCTAAATATATCTGTAAACCAATATACCGTCTGTTCTATAAAAAAGGCCCCGCCTTCTAGCTACTTTATTATTTATTTTAGACCCAATAAACCTTATAGCAAATCAAATGGCACATAAAAACCTACATTTTAACACTATCAAAAATGTTTTATCTTCAATTGTTTCAGAGTGGTGACGTCACGTGCAATTTTTTTAAATGACACTGTATATATTTTTTGACATTTTCTGGTAGAGGTTTTTTTTCTCTTTTCAACAATATAAATATTTTATGCCCTTACATAAGAAAATTTTCGAGAAAAATTAAAAAACTTTTTTATCGGTGGGAGGCCACCATACAAAACTATAAACAAAAGTGTAACTCAGAAAAACGAAATTTTTTTTATGCAAGTGCATGAAATATTCATATTGTTGAAAAAAGAAAAAAAACCTCTACCAGAAAATGTCAAAAAATATATACCGTGTCATTTAAAAAAATTGCACGTGACGTCACCACTCTGAAACAATTGAAGATACAAAAATTTTGATAGTGTTAAAATGTAGGTTTTTAGTGCCATTTGATTTGATATAAGGTTTATTGGGTCTAAAATAAATAATAAAGTAGCTAGAAGGCGGGGCCCTTTTTATAGAACAGACTGTATATTAAGCTCTAAATAATTAAATAGGCTCTGTGAAGCACAGTGCGGTCCAAGACAGGACTTGGGTGCGAACAGCGCAAGTGTAAGAAGGTACCAACGATCAACTCCGAGGATTGGCCTACTTAGTTGATTTTACGGCAACTAAAAATTTAGACGGGGCGGTACACATCATTTTGAAAAGCCTTGCAAAGATTGTTATGTACTACAAGAAACTTATATTAGGTTTTGTGATATATTAAGGAATTCACTTGCGTCCATTCCTAATCCGAATGAAAAAGTTAATTTGGAAGCGGGCAACCCAAATTATTCTCAACAATATTCTCTCCGGCGGTAACGCAGCCACGGCATCTGGCAGATAAATAATGCAAAACGAATCGAGGTTAAAATACCACTAAGATGTTATGTACAGAAAAAGTGATTACTTAAGAGGGCGAGCAATAAATTATTGCAATCAAAAATGGCTGCCGAAACAACCGGTAAGTACTCCAATTAATAAAAGACATAATTACGCAGATAAAGCACGAATCATAAAACAAAAGCTGGCATATCAAATTTATAGGTCATACACCACGATACATAATTATAACACTACAAAACATTTCAGGTATAGACAGCAAGAGGTGCAGAGCTGGTGAATGTGGCAACCAGGAAGCTGGAGGGCGGGTACGTGCCATGAAGATGTCCTCGCAATAGGCTGCAGGAGCCCATCGTCTCAGGAACAGCAATGCCAAGGAGGATATCAACAGCTACTGGCTGCAGGTATCGTTATTTCATAAGCTTGCACGTGCACAGCATGGCTCCATGCAGAATAGATCATTCCAAATCAAAAATTATCCCAGGTAGAAATAAGCTAAAAATATAAATTTCTAGGTACACAACAGAGCTAAAGGAGAAAGCCAAAGAAAACTATCGTTGACAGGCGAAGAGCAGCCTGCAGTGCAGTACAAACGACGAGCGGAGGCCCCAAATCAAATACGCCAAAGGCGCAGCAAACGTTCAATAGGGTTACGATGCCTCACAAATCTTCCCACAACGAAACGAGCTATAACCAAAGCTCTAACAAAGCAAAGACCCAAGGGGGACGACCACCTTACTCTAACGAAGACTGGAATGGAATAGCTCAAATTTTTCCAAAAGCAGCCTACAATCTCAGGTAATTAAGAGTTCCAAAATTTGAAAAATAAAGGAAAACCATAGGAATGCAAGCGTGTGGGCTAAGCTGATAAGCATAATACTGTAAATTGCTGAATTTGTTAAAGTTGTAACTAGGGTTGCTTAACCATTCAGGGGAAAAATGTACTCAATAAATCTTTAAAAATCAAACCTAATTTGCTATTTTGAATATTGCCTGCAAAACTACAAACTGAGCATAACATTAGACTCGACGGTCCACCAGTGTTGTCACTACATCAATCTGACAGCGTAGTTAGATGACCGCTTAACGTCTATTACTAGTAACGCGAAAACAAAGTGACATACATACAAATTTTTAAAAAAAATCTGGCTTAATAAGCTTCTCAGTTGTTTGCATTAATATTTCACACAAAATAACGCAAAAATCATCCTGATAAGGAATTTCCTTTCGCTACTTTTTTCAAGACATTAAATTTATTTCTTTGGTTGTAAGTTTAAGGTCTTAAAAATAAATTTATTACATCGAAATTTTGTTGTCTACGAGAAGCATTCTACTAACAAGAACCTTGTAAACAATAAGAAATAGATCCTAGGCTACATTATAAATGTGGATCATCCTAAGTGCCACTAAGATATACATTCAAAGAATAGAATATTGTTTCATTTTCTGTTTTTGTATGTAATATAACAGTCAAGAATAACACCACCTCAGTGGCGCAGTGAGTAGAATGCCATTCCTCGGTTAGAATCTGTGGATGGACGAAGCTTTTTCTACAGTCCACTGGATCGATACTGAGGCGAGTACACTTGCTTGACTTGGAGGTAGCACAACGGGGCTACCTTGAGGCCTAAGTACGCGTAAACTTAGTTTACCCTCTACGCAAAAATCCGAAATCAGGCAAAATTCGTCTAAAATACGAACAAACCTTGATCAAAAACTGTAAACTCTTTAAGTATACATACTTTCAGGTGGCCCACATTTACTGGCTAGCTTGCTTCTCGGTAGCAAAACTAATAAAAATAAAGGTTTGGGATTTTTCACTTTTATATGAGGGTTAAAGTTCATCACAAAAAAGCACAACTGATATTGACAACCTAGAAGCAAAGTTTAAGTTAAGATAAATATGAATTATTCGATTGATTTCACTCCAATGACTGATTTAAATAAAACAAAGTTATCAGAAGCGAATTCACAATAAGGTAAATAATTAAACGAAATTCCATAAAATTAGTGTGTTAATCTTCAGAAACTTAGCCAGTAAACTGATGGTTACAATCTATGAGACAATGGTAATGCTCCCAGGCTACTTCGGTTGTGAATACTTACGCGTAGATAAGATAGACCTTGGATTTCCAATAGTGTTAACAGAGTTGACTTTCTATCACTTTGATGATGAAGAAATTTACTATCTATCAAAGAAAAATTAAAATAATAAACCAATTTTGTAGCTAATTGCTATGGAATAGTACAAAATGTCTTCGGATTTCAATATATTTTGAATTTAGGACAGATTTCTAGAAATTAAAGTGCAACAGATATCAGAGATGCCATATTTTCTACATCGGTAATACACAAACAATAAATTTTGCAAAAACCTGGATAAAAAATGCAGCGGGTGCATCAACCTGATGAATATAGAATAAAGTTAACAGGAAAAGAAGATTTACTGCTAAATAATGAGAAGCCAGACAATCAGCGTGGAAACTTTATACGTTGTTACGACAACCCGAGTAGATATTACATTTGAAATAGGATTGCTATGTAGACGTATGAGTGACCAAAGTGGAAAAAGACTGAGAAGCTGAATTACTTACAGAAGAGAAGATAAGTAAAACTGTTAATAGGTGCTAAGAATACTTAACACTCGAAGCATATGTAGATCCTGATATTAGCTGTATTGTCAAGTTATTAACTTTCAATACTTACCATCGGCAACAGACCCACTGCTGCACCTTTTACAGAAATTAGACATTGAAACACATACTTAGATATTTTTTTCCTCGCCACCAATTTCTCACACATTAATTTACAAGATAAATCCTAAAAACATACGCTTATTCTTTACTGAGCTACGACGACAAAGCTATATTTACGATAACACCGGACCGCACCACAGGCTTAAGTTGCATTGGGAAGCAAACAATAGTAACGCCACCGACCGACCTCGGCTAGTCCTGAAGTCCGATCCTGTTTTAAGGTAAATGACAAAACAAATGGTGTTTGGGCGACATCGTAATTCTCAACCGTTGATCGAACCTAGTACAAAACATTTACTTTTGAATTCAATTGCTTTCCTAAAGCCAATTTTTCTTTACACTTTATGTTTCCAATGACTTTCACATAAGGAAAAAGCTAAATGACACCTTACACACTAAACGCACTTGAAGAGTAAGTTATTTACTGTTTAGAAAACTAATCAGTAAGCAAAGAAACACAAAGGTAATTTAACAATCGTAATTTATTTTACTTTGAAAACATTAGGGTTGTAAACAGGAACAAACAATAATACCTACGGTATGAATACGCAAACAAACTTGCTACATCAAACTATACACAAAAATAATAACACAGAATAAACAAAGAACGATAGCATAATCTCAAAATAAAAACAAGTATGGGGGCCCCTGTCACTTTAAAACAAATAAATTACACGAGGAGGAAAGCTGAGCTTCGATTACACAAGTCTAAAATCGTTTCATTTGAATCTGTACTCCGAGCCCCCTCTTCTTGTGTACACGCAATAAGTTTTACAAAGTCTTAACGCCAATAAGGCGTAGTTCCTACAATAACTGATAATGCAACAATTCACATTAATATTTCTATTTGTACTGGAAACACCAACAAACATTTCTAAAGTCTAAATAAATTTTTACACATTCGCCGTAAAACTTAAGTGGCAAGTTACGTCTCCCCTCGCAGCAGCATCTCTAGCGTTTCTAGCTATCTTAATTTCAAAATAATGTCTAACTTATTGTTCACACAGAGTGAAAAATTTTAAAGTGGCCGTAATTAACGGCAAAGATTGCACATGGTGCATAATCGGGTTTTTTCGGCAGGTACTATTTGTTACAGGCCAAATTAACTTTAACGACACTGCGCCAGCTCATACAAAACGTCACGAAAAAGGTAGACAGCCAGCGCGGACGATATTACACAAAATCGGTACCATGACTCGTCTAGGACCGCTGACCTGCCCGTAACAAGATATGACGACTAAACTCAGTGAAGCAAGAGGTGGTCCTACACGAGATTACCTACGGGCAACGGCCTAAGGGGGGTAAACAGTAATAAAATAAATTGAGCGCCACCCAGTTCCCTCAATCAGAGCAAGAATGCACAGGTAAGCCCACAGGGAAACCATGAAGAAAATGAGCCTACCTTTCAACTTTACACCTTGGCGATATGCAAAAGCTAAACGGAAAATAGCAGAATCGGTATGTACAGCCTCACGACTTCCAACACGGCGGCGAGCGCCCTAACCTACCTGCGATGCTTAAGAACTTTTTCCAGGCTCCACCTCACACAAATCTTTACACAGAGGTTATGGGAACCAATCTTACTAACTAGCTTTTGATAGGAGAGTTTTCAGAGCATTGGTCGTTCTTAGGATCTCTAGAACCGACTATTAAAAATATATAGCCAATTTACTTAAAATTTAGATTTGCATGTGTGAAACTATCGGTCGTAACATGTTACAAAATATGTAAGAAAGGCACTTATATCACACATGCCTTGATATTCGCTTGTACAGGGTTATTCATTATAAATTACCCACCCCTTATCATCGTTATTATTGCCTATAGAAAAAAAAGTTTTAAATAAAAGTTATGTGGTTATAACTGAATTTTGTTAAAATGCTATCAAAAGTACAGTGGCGTGCATAATTAAGGGGATACAAAAAAGTAATATATTTTTTTAAATGGAACACCCTGTATATTATTAAATTTTTGGAACGACCTTTTTTCTGATTTCAAAAATATACCATATGTTACCCTTACCTTATACCGTTTTTGAGTTATTAAACGTTGAATATCTTAGTTAAACTAGTTACTGTAAATAGGAATTATTAAAGTAAGCTATGAAAATGCAACTATTTTGTTTGATAAGTGACATTTCTTTAATGAAATAATAAAAATTAGTTATCATTTATTTATATTTAAATTTCCTGAATAAAACTTTGTTATATTTAATAATGTTAACTAGTTTAACTAAGATATTTGACGTTTAATAACTCAAAAACGGTATAAGGTAAGGGTAACATATGGTATATTACTTTTTTGTATCCCCTTAATTATGCACGCCACTGTACTTTTGATAGCATTTTAACAAAATTCAGTTATAACCACATAACTTTTATTTAAAACTTTTTTTTCTATAGGCAATAATAACGATGATAAGGGGTGGGTAATTAAAATGAATAACCCTGTACGTATTTTTACAATTAAATGTAATGAGTAACTAACAAAGTTCACTTGCCAAAGGATAACAACAACACAATTAGATTTCCCTGCCGCAGAGTTTATCGTTCACTTGTAAATAGTCACATTTAGAGCATACGTTTGTTTAAAAGTAAGATTTAGGAGATTCTTCTTAATAATAAGCAATTGACTCATAGTAACTCTAGATAAGCACAAGCAAAGTGCATCTCACATAACATCGATTGCGGTTTAAAGGTATTTTTATGGTTTCCAGAAGAATATGGGATTATGCTTGGCAATACCAAGCTAAAATACAATTAGGAATTCCATTTGTCGCCATACAAAGAACCAGAAAAACGATTAAGGCCACATGTTAGTTCTAAAAAGTACTGAATAAGACATTTGGACAAAGTTTTCTGCGATACAGTGTGAGTTTTAAAGAGTCTTTTAAAAACTGGAGGCCGATATCAGAGCTAGCAATCGTCCATTGAAAGCTGAGGTCATAGAGTAATCGAAATTTGGTGCCGCAACTGTAAAATTCCAGGCCAATAGCAACGCAGCATGTGTGTGTTCCAGATCGGAGAGCCTGCAAGCACAAAAAGTTAAATGTTATACACTTGAGAGCTACGAGTTTATGTACCAGTGAAATTAGAGCTATTACAATCCAGACTGGGCAGCGAATGTACTCTATGAAAGAGTCCATGCAAACTACAAACCAGGCACACACTTGAAGGGGGTGTTTATGGACACTTTTAAAACCTTCATTCACTAGCAGAGTGGTTGGACTCCGTGGTTTAAGACGAGACTGCAGGTTGCAGTGTCACATTTCACGATTTGTGCAGAACTTAGTGGAAAAAATTGCCCCCTTGCAGATGACACTCACACAGGTGCATCAAGATTGTGGGACCACTTTTACTGCAGTACATCTGAGTTTCATGTGAGGCATAGAAATTCGAGACATATTGAGATGGTTTTTTCACAATTTAGCTCTGTATGCAGCGAGAAATATTGAAAAAAGTCAATTAAAGCACAGAGTTGAAATATTTTATTTAATTGCAATCTAAACAGTATTTGAAGTTATTAAATGCATTGGTAATGAGATGCAAGAAGCATAATTAGAGGGATAAAGGCAAGCACACGCAAAGCAAATTTCAGAAGGATTGAGTTTGAAGTTTGAGTAAAAGAAAGATTTAAGATGGCTAATATAATATAAGTAATAGAGTATATTTGAAGACGGACTAAGTAAAAGTAAATAATACAAAAGGTTGGTTATGTGCATAAATGAATATGAGCGTAGAGTTATTAATAAACGTACAGGCCAGTGAAAAGCAAGCAAGCTGAAAGGTAGATGGAAATCGAAGCAAGATAAGATAAAAAATGCAAAAAGCAATACAGAACGAGGGAAACTGAAAGGAAGAAAAATCAATGACGTGTTTAACAATGAACTCAAGTGCCACTGCATTCTAAAACTAAGTCTATAGCAGAGCACTGATTATAAAAACGTTTTATGTGACGAGAAAGAACAATTTTTCGGTATAAGAAGTAAAGACAATTTTAGATTTAAGAAACATGTTATCAAATTTTATTCCTTGATGTAAAATTGTAATAAAACTAGTTTCCTATAAACAAATTCAGATCGCTGTTACTAAGTACGCGATGGTCTTTTGCCGAAATAATAAGAAATTAATTCCTGTAAATGACAAGTTGGGCAAATTGTGCTCCTGAATTTTTACTGTTTTTATGTAATAAAAGTATTTTGCCAACTATAAAAAATATATCAATATGTTCAACGAGTTGCCAGATATCTGTGGAAGCGTTTGCAATAGTGTCTGCTACGTAAAAATTATAAATTGATCAAACCAAGATTGGCTTGAGCTGCGGCTCCGACATCTGGGAATTTCCGAACCTCGACACCGGGCCATTCGAGCTGCAAAAGTCAGCGGTCTCCAGTTCAACAGGCTAGAGGGGTGTGTATGAGCATCCCAGAACAACATTTGCTGCCAGCGAAGCGGCTTCAAGTGGATAAAGCCATCGGCTTCACCTGCAACCAGCTCCGAGGCAAATATCGGCCAAAGTTATAAGGTAGGATTTGGCGTCTTTCTGAGTTATTGGAGTCCGGAAAGTCAGTGGACTTCAAGAAAACACCTTGCGGAATAGAGTAATCTGAGCATCCAGATACGTCTCAGTCCTAGTAAACTGCATGGCGTCGATAGATATTGTGGTTTTGCCAAGATTTGCAGAGCATCACAGGAAGTGAAACAAATGAATATGCTAGCGTCGTTTACGTCACATCTAAAAATAAATTGGTGTCAGTTGTTGCTAAGCGGGAGTTTAACTTCAATTTACCTGATGATTCCTTGCACCATTTTCACTTTTGAATCGTAAAATAAACGCTTTATGCTCTAACGACCTTCTGTGTAAATGTCAAGTTTGTGAGGTTATGAGTGATTAAAGCATTTTAGCGCGGGTGTATTAAAATTTCGTATCACAGCTACTCTAAGTCAAATATTCTAAACAATAATTTCAAATGAAACTTGAATTTGAACCCAACCTGAGAGATTAGTCTTGTGTTTTGCCAGAGCAAGCCCAGAATATTATTAGAATTCAATAAAATATAGAAAGGGGCAATTAACCATTTTATTAAAGTGTCGCGAATACATTTCATTTTAATTAGCCTAAAATACTGACAGCCAACGTTGTGTCAAAGGAGAATTTATAATTTATTTATTTTATCCCATAATAAACAAGCAACCCATTACAATATATGCTTCGAAGTGCGCTAACGACAATAGTGCAATTAGTTTTACGTTTAGACTTGAGGTTGTGTGTAATTAATAATTAATACATTTTGCGGGTCACTTGGCATTTGTTATAACTCTTACGTAAATTCCGGCCAATACCAAGTTGCGCTATTCTTTTGTTTTGCGAGCTTATAAATAGAGTCTACTCGGAATTGTGCGGAAAATTCGCTACTTTAATTCAACAAATATTTGTGTTACTTGAAAATGAACAGTTGTTAATTGACTGAGGTGTTTTCATCCAAGTCTGGTGCTGGTGTGTTGTGATGTGCAGCAATTTTACACTGTTTCTTCAAAATAATTGGTCTTGGAACGAGATTCGAGCTGCGGATATCTTGGAGTTACCCGCAGAGGCGCGCGCGGCGCAGATCGCAGCAGGTTACCAGACAGTGGCGTACGAATGAAAAAGGTTAGAGAATTTATTCTGTGCTACAGCTTACAGAATCTAGATTAACTCTCAAGCTGGGCCATGAAAGGCGCTGTGATCATATTTGATTTCGCTGAATCAGTAGCGGCGGGTAGAGGGATTTTGTTTGTGCAGTGACTAACGTCATATGACAGATTCTTTGTGTTTTAAAGTGTGGAAATTGCTGTTGCTGTCGATTTTGTCAATTCTATTATTTTGTTATTGCTATTGTTATTGTTGCTAGTTTTGTGTGTTGTTAATTCTGTTTTGAAATGCGCCATACCACAACGTTGAGTACGCTTCTGATTTATGGTGGCATTTAGCTTAAATAAGGGTAACAATTTAATGTCAATATGATAGATGTTAAAAGTGTTACCAATACAAAACTTGGAAATTACTAGATTCTAACATTAGTTCCGATTTTCACCGCCCTTTAATCTAGAATCTGTTGTAAGCTGTAAGTATTCAATTAGTTTCGCGAAATTTTGTTGTAATTGTTGAGTTCTACAATAATAATCAATCTGGCAAAAATGGAAGTTAGAAAAGGTCAATAAATAAAACAAAGTTTTCTTGTGTTTCCATACTCATTTAATTTTATTAAGGTTCCTCCATGAACCCACAAAGGAATATTGATGCTATGTGCTTTATTTTATGAACCCTGAGTTGCTTATGCGTAAAATAAGGGTCTCATACAGTTTCTTGCTTATGCTAAAGGCAGGTAGTAAAATAAATTCTGAGATGTGAAGAATATCTGTTCAAAGCAAAGCAAACAAGTACTTTCAATTTTTAATTAAGTGCACTGTAGCATGGAGGATATCACAGCAATATATTGCTGTGATTTAAACAGGATACCATTTAATACATAACCTATCAGTTTAAATTTATAAATGTCATATCGACAAGGATGACCTTGTATGTATTACACATTAACGTGCAATACATGAAATACATTTCTTTTAAATTCATGAGCATATACCGTGTATCCCAAAAGTCTGGAGTAAATTTAGTATTTCCTAAAATGTATGTTTCCGGCTGAAATCCTCAAACACGTCGATTTTTATTTATATTTGAGCATTTTTTGAAATAAAATGCATACATACAGGGTGTCCCGCATGAGGTATGGCGTTATCGATGTTTTTTTTTAAATGGAAACCCCCTTTTTTCTATTACGAAATCTGAAAGAACACATCTTTTTACTTACGTTAAGCTAATGTTTGAGTATAGGTCACATTACCACAAATTAAGAAAAAAAAATTAAATTTGCAAAATACTAAATTTGATTTTAAGAAGTGTGATTTTACGCTTTTATCAATGACAGCAATCAACATATCGGTCGTCTTAGTTACTGTCAGGCATACAACGGTGCACAATTTGTACATTTAATTTAGTTGTTTTAGAAATTACTAAACTTAGTATTTTGCAATTTTTTTATTTTTTCTTAATTTTTGATATTCTGATCTATACTTAAAAATCAGCTTAACGTAAGTAAAAAGGTGCTTTCTTTCAGATTCCGTAATAAAAAAGGGGGTTTCCATTTAAAAAAAACATTGATAACGCCATACCTCATACGCTCGACACCCTGTATGTATGTATTTTATTTCAAAAAATGGTCAAATAAAAATAAAAATCGACGTGTTCGAGGATTTTAGCAGGAATTGTACATTTTAGGAAATACTGAATGTATTCCAGACTTTTGGAACACACGGTATAAGCAGAAATACTAGCAAGGAAGTTGGTATTAAAGATTTTATTAGTACAAAGGTTTTTGCTATTATAATAAAGCACAATCATTCTGAGGTGTGCACAACAATAAGACTTGAATTAAAGTCTTAAGGGCTTAAACATGTGCCTTTTATTTGAAGTCCTTACAAAATATGTTTAAAACAGACAGCTACGTAAGCCAAACATGTTAATAGGTAAATTTGCATTGCGTCGGTTGGCAAAAGGTTACAGCAAAGTAAAGTTTAGACAGCGATATCTAAGTACGTGAGTTTCTATAAGTGCAAAGATACGTTTTCGGGTTGTGGCGGTGCGGTGTTCCGAAGAGACGAACAGCCAGCCAAGCACGGTTGAAGCCCCCGAAACAGCCTCGAAGGAAATATATAGTTGAATAAGCAGCTGGTGACAGCCTTTGCCGAATCGATTTGGGGTTCTACAAACATTACATATAGTCCGGGAGCCCGTGACACTTTTCAGTGTCACATTAGTTTAAGGTTTAGTCACTTTTTGTTCTCTTATTCTGATAGTACAAATCTCCAAAATGAGTTGCTGCCGGCGCACCCGTGGGGCCACCGCTACCTGCAGGGTTGCAAATGTGTTGAAAAAGGAAGGGTGAATGTCCAACAAGTTTAAGGCTGAAACTTTGTATAGTGTTTAAGGGTACTGAAAAATAGTGGAAAATGCTTTGCTGCCAGCGAAATCGCGGGGCCATATATTGCTGCCACCGTATCACGACATTGGAATTGGGTTCCACTTGGCAGCAGTGAAATATAATTTTCGTGTCTGACTCTTCATGCAATGGACAAGATAAATGTTCTTCTTCGCTCTTTACAACTTTCATATCTTCTTGGTAGAATTTGTAACAAGTCTTGTGTTCACCTATACAACTTTATTTCTGAAGAACGGTGCCATTTCATCGTTCGTCCAATCTTGCAAGAGAAACGCTACCAACGCCTCTTTGAAATTAACGTTTTTTAGTTCAGAAGTAAAATCTGAAGGTCGAATTTGATCGGGCCCTTTTATGTGATAGTTCCGACTTCTATTAGTTCCTCGTAGTTAGTTATCTTTGATTGAAGGCGAAAAGTATTGATCGAATGACACAATAATAACGCGTGCCTGAGTATTTAAGGCACTTTGCAAAATTTTATTCGATACATCCCTGAAAGTTAACGGCATTTCCTTCAAGAGATATAGTGTTTTTATTATATCTAAAACCCAATATTTCCTGACTCCGCTCATTGATACAAAATTTTTACATTTATATTATCCCTGACCGAGTGACACAAATTAAAAGACATTGTGTCTTTACAATATCTACTCTTTATTCGCGAACGGTTTAATTTTCGAAAATGTAAATAAATTAATAATAGTATATTACAGCCCGAGATGGAAAATGTTTCATTACTGTCGAGAGATTAGTTAGCTGATTGAGACGCGAAGCGTCGAAATCAGCTATTATCTCAAGACTAAGGAAACTTTCTGTCGAGGTTTGTATACTATTTTATTCGCAATCACTTTATTCTAAACAATAATTGGAAAAACTATTATATTATGATAAGACAGGTTGTAACGCGCATGAATGGATCAACGAGATTCCCAGTGTCCCTACCTACTCAGCGGTCGGGAATGTATTTCCCGCACTCACTTCCCGCACTTGAGCGGGAAGTGAGTGCGGGAAGTAGCGGGCTGAAATGTACGACTTCCCCCACTCAAATGAGGTCAGGAATGTTAACATTACATATATGGTTGCGAATAAAGAATATTTTATTACTCGCGCGGCATGTACGCATGGCACGTGCCGCGTCACCTTTGATTGCAACTGCCTGGCCTCTGTCCCACCAGATCATCGGCAGCAAATGTTTTTTCTATTAGTATATACATCAAAGTACTTGGAAAAAAAATTCAGCCTTAAACTAATTTTCCGGCCGACCGACTTTTTTTACTTGTTTGCGGGGGTGGCAGCAATATATGGCCCCGCGATTTCGCTGGCAGCAAAGCATTTTCCACTATTTTTCAGTACCCTTAAACATTATACAAAGTTTCAGCTTTAAACTTGTTTGACATTCACCCTTCCTTTTTCAACACATTTGCAACCCTGCTAGTAGCAGTGGCCCCGCGGGTGCGCCGGCAGCAACCCATTTTGGGGATAAGTAGTATCACAATAAGAGAACAAAGAGTGATTTAACCTTAAACTAATTGTCGCGAATTTGATGTCGCGGGCTCCCGGACTAATAGATTTATATACGAGAACGCGAGCAGGACATGCAAATACCCTTTGAAGAAGAGTTTGGAAGCAATTTCTGCGTAACTGGGTTTGCTTGACAAGCTGAGAATTTCCCAATTGATGAAAACTAGGCCAAGGGCACCTGAAGTTGGCACTTTAGAAAAGCCATCCGATTTAAGAGCATGAAAATTGAAGCAAGTTAGCATAGCATACGCCATCTGAAAACATTAAAATTTAAGGTTTCAAGTGTGCAATTAGCCCTAAATTAGTTAATTTGGTTATTTTCCCAAAATTGTGTACGGATTTGTTTCTTTCCCGCCGTTTTTTTTTAAATTAATTTTTTACGATTTCAGTATATACCAAACTTCTTGCGTGTCGTGTTTTCAACGATGTTTTATAGCTATCTTTTTTTTACGAATTTCTTGCAGCTGTCTTTTTTTAACGGACTGTTGCAGGTGTATTGTTTCTAACGGACTTTTTAGCGAGACCGTTTGTTTTTATAACGAGCTTTCTGAAGCTTTACAAACCTTCGATCAATCAACGGTTTAAAAAAGTACATATGTTTCATTTTATTTCTGTTCTCGAAATGAATAACCTTCAAGAATTCAGTATTTTGTGCAGAGGCACAGGTTGTGAATTCTTAGCGTGCTGTGGTTTCTACGTAGATTGTTGGTGTTGTTATATTGTATACTGTACCAAGTAGCAACTTTATAGGCCCTCCAGCTATAAAGGCCATATTATACCTCCTATCAAGGGCAAATAAACATGCTTATGGTTCCAAAAGGAAATGAAATACTTTATAAGTTAATTATGCTGTAATTTAATTTTTGTTTTTTCAAATAAAGGCTAAGTTATTAGCTTTTAGACGAACAATTCACGTTAACAATTAAAAATGTACATACAATGCTAATATATGATTTAAAATAAACACTGACAAGCAGTATGTGTTTATTTATAAATTCTTAAAGGAATATAATTATAACATAAATTACCCACATCCCATCATCCTAATGAAAAGATTTAATAACAATCTTCGGCAATGATTTTCCTTGTTTGCAATTTGACTTCTTCTCTCCCCACCACCAAGTATGTAAGTCATGATATATTGACTCTTTTAGAGGTTCGTGGAGTTTCTCACAAATTTTACAAGCACTTTGGTCCGCTAATGGTTTAACCGTGTAATATTTCTTCCATTCTAACTACTTTAAATATTCTTCTTCATGTGTTTCTAGATATTTTAAATAGCTCACAAGATCTTTCGCACTATCAAAGTCTTCCACATTTATTACCGAATTGGGAGGCGAACTCAGTTTGTAATCACCAAAACCATACACTACCGGAACTATATTCTTTTGGAGAATGTTATACAGTTTTTCTGTTGCATATTCCTTACAATAAGAATTTTCAAGTGAGAAATAAAATTTATATTTTTCCTCGATCATGTTGTAGCATTCCGGCGAGGGATTGTTTTTATTTCCTTCCTTCCTGGCACATTTTAGAGTTCCGCACGAACCGTAAACATCAATTTTAGCAAGTTTCTGAATTTCCTTAACTAATTCTTATCTCTTAGCAGGAGTGCGACAATGAGACACCATCCAGGCAGCCAAGTTAGTTTTGTTTTTTAATATTGCAGCAGAGGGCAAGCTGTAATTGGTTTTTTGCTTCAAAATATAACCATGCCGCCGTATGATATCAGAATCAAATCGATAACTCATGGTCCAGTAGAAGTACGATCGATATTGCTTCAAGTCAGGGCAGATATTAACCGGCGCCTCGAAAATAGAGAAAATTTACCTTTGATGGGGCGATCGAATCCAAGGGAAACCGTGTTTCTTCTTATTATAGGTAGCATGAAAAATTAGGGAGTCGAATTGTTCCAGAGGCAGCAAGGATCTATTAGATGTAATGAAACAGTTACTATAATTGCAGTTTTTAAACGGTTCATACCCATAACCGTTCATATAGCCCCAATTGTCCTTATATGGTGACCAGAAAAGCACGAATTTAGTGCCGTCAGGCATAAAATCGAACACGTCAAACTTTAAAAAATCACTTCGTAATGAGAAACGGGAACTTGTAAAACGCAAATACAGCGACATTGAGAAAATGATAAAGAAGATTATAAATATTTTTTTGCTTGACATTGCTCGCACTGTTTTAACGTATTCTCAGGGATTTGTTGTTACGTTCGTACTGATAGACATTTAATAGTTCGACAAGGAAAGATAAACTGATATGCTTATCAATGTGTTGTAAAACTTTATTTGGGTATCATTTTTTTTGCTTTTCCCTTCCGAGAACATATTTTCGTTCCAAACATGGCTTGGATTCATCATAATTGTAAGACATGTCACATTCCAGTTATTTAAATCTGTTGTTGTATACATTTACCTCCAATAGCTATTTTTGATCTCACTGGGGCCTTTCCTTTAAAAGCCATGATTTTAGTTTTGCTGGTTGACATTAAACAATTATATTCTTGTGAGATAAGATATAACTTGAGTATTGCTCTCTGTAGGCCATCTTCTGTTGTTGCTAATATTGCTTGATCGTTGGTAAGAAGAATAGTATGCAACATTTGATTATTTTGTAAGGGAATTCCATATATTGTAATAGTACCGTGGCTTAAAATGGGGTTTTAAATGAAATACAAAATTTATAATTAGGGCAAAGGATACTACACTTTATGAAATGAACGTTTCAATTGAGAATCGCCTGTCAAACTCAGGGCAAATTAAAAGAATGTAATAATAATTACCAAAAATAAAAAGTTTATTGCTCGTTCCCTCTTTTATTTATTTGCGATAAATTAGGGCTTAGCTCTGGTGAACATCAAACAATTCTTAACTCAGGGGGTCGGTTCATAAAATTAAGTAGAAAACTTTGTATGACAAATAATTGGTTGTATGACAATTACTTTCTAATATTAAGGCAAATGTACTGTTCCCAACTGACAGTTGATGATCCGTCACTGCAAAATTAGCGTAAAATTTAATTTTAAACACCAAAATGGCAAGAATGCATCAGGTAAATACGATTAATTCTGTGACGTAGCAACGGCTAACCTCGTTTAGTTTCTAGTGTGACGTGAACATACGTTTAATTCTCTTTTGTTTAATTCCCGGCAAAACTGCAACTGCAGCCTTAATTCGCACTTTTTAGGGATGCCAGATAAATTACTCAAAGCTCAATAAACCTGGGACTCTGAAAACACGTTGAACTTCTCGGCAAAGGTCTATTCTTGAAGAACCCCAGTTTTACAATTGTTTAAAAGGAATTAGGTTTGATTACATGTTTGAACTTATAGACTACAGTTTTGATGTCATGTCTTTACATTTTTACTAAATTGGTCTTTTCTTGGGATAAATGTCACCACACTTTGCTCTGCCTTTAATTTTACTTTGGTTTATAATGCACTGATGCACTTGAGTCCTTTTAGCATCTCACAAATTGTCTTTCGATCGTGATCGTTTGCCTTACATTTTTACATTGCTCTATTGCAATTATTGGTTTGCTAGCACTGTTTTTCGTTTACAATTAACCCGCCGTTTGCTGGCTTATAAACTTTTAATACATATCGCTCGTACAATTTCTGTACTTAGCAAATCATTCTGTATCATTTTATTCACATTATGTTTGACGTTACTAAGATCAAATCTGTCAGTTACAAATTAAATTGCATTGGCCCTTCCGAACATTTATCATACCTGAAACTCTAAACGTAACCCTTCTGAAACCTGCCTTATCTCATGCTAACTTTTATCCCTCAAGTTATTAGTTACTGCTGCTCACATCAAATCCACTTATTAATGTAAAGTACTAAATATCTTGCAATAAATAGAATATTTAATTCTGTGCTCATGTTGACCATATTCATTCTGTTACTTAGGCAATCAAAATTGCTGTGGGCAGTAAACCATTACAATATACATGTTTCATCCACATTGCTATTATGTAGTCAATATATAAATTAAATAAAACTTGCGATAATGGACACCCATGTCTAACTCCTTGGTTAATTACAACTGCGTCGTTGTTTATTTCATTATAATTAGTTGATACTATAATTTGAGTATTGTAGTACACACTTTTTATAACGTATGTCTTACTACTGTATCAAAAACTTTCGTAGTCAGTGAAAGTTATATGAGTTGCAGCATTGTGTTGGCTTCGTTTCTGTATAAGAAGTTTTAGAGTGAGTACTGCATCTGTGCAAGAACGTCCCTTCGAAAAACCACATTGCTCCTCACTAAGTATCGTTTCTGCAATGGGGTGTATACGAGCGGTACTAATATTAGATTTTGTATTCCGAGCATAACAGGCTTATACATCTATCTAATATAATTATCGCAGTTACTTCTGTCACCTTGTTACGGTTTTTACGACACCGCACCGGCCCATACAACTAAACGGCCGGCGCGGTCGATATTTGACAAAATCGGTACAAAGATTTACCTAGGCCGCTGCCCACGCCGCAACAACATAATGCCGGCTAAGCATTTAGTGGAGCAAGGGGAAGTTCTTTACGAGATTACCTAAGGACAACGGCCAGAGGGGCGCTAAATAACTATAACATTAAATTGGACGGCACCCGGTGTGTTGGTCAAACGAAAATATAAGGGTAGGCCCAGAGAAAACCGGGAAATCAAATGAGTCTACCTTCTAGCTTAACACCTTGGCGAAGATTCAAACTCAACGAGAAAAGTATATTCGAGCAAGCCGACGACTCCCAAACTGTAGCGACGAGTGTACCGACTTACCTTTGATGTCTCTAATATGCTTTCCAGGCTCCACCTTACATTTATCTGCGCAAAGTATATAACATAACCCTGAAAATTAGCATGCAATCGACGCAAAGAAAACACCAAGCAATATAAACAAACCGATATATTGGTCTGCATACACATAAACATCTGAATAATCAAAACATGAAAAGGGTTTTCACAACAAACATTATTAAAATCGTAAAAAGGCTGTCACAACAAACATTAGTATTTGAAACATAAACAAAAGTTTTCACAACTAACAGTCACGCATAAAACTGTGAACCAAGCGTCACTGAGCAGTAATACTACGTTAACCACAATTCTTAACTGAAATACTTAATTAGCATCCGGATTAGTAATTGAATTAGTGCGTCTTAACTTAACCAAAGCAACTTCATGAACGAGAATTTTAATCGGTAGGTTACTGTTATATTACTAGGAAATTGGTGTCACAAAGCACTTAATTAAATCTACGTAAGTACTCTAACATCGCCTGTTATATTGCGCTACAATGTAATTGCTAAAGAAGTTGTCAACTTTTAAATTATGCCGATAAAGCGGTTAATACATAAAATACACACTGTATAATGTGACCTATTTCAGCTTCGCCTGGCTGCAAATTTCGGTACTGCAATGAAATCGTCTCACAGAGTAGGGAAGGTCGCAAAGCTAACGGCTGCTGGTGCCGGAGACACCACCAAGGAATCCCTCGCGGGACACAATATGCGGCCCCAACAGGGCAATCGCGTGAAGACCATGACCATGGCACACTCTCGCTGTATTTAATCCCACAATAACGGTGGCAAAACGCCGACAAAGCACACGATACTCGAGAGCTACGGTCACACACACGGTGGCACCAACTAACACACATAACGGTCATCCTCGACGACCCGTAAGGAAGTCTTGGAAAACAAAAAGCGGAACCAAACGGTATTAATCCTCCCAAACAAACCAATGTCACAAAATTAGCTGTATCAGCAAAACACCGGACAAAAACAACATAACTTCTCGCACCAAAACAAAACGCGCCCGCGAACCGAAGGGGCGCGGGACGCTGGCAACTTAACGCTATACAGCTATACTCTCTTGCGGGCCGGAACTGACTCTCCGTGACTGCTCCTTGCAGGAAAACAAAATAATGCCTGCCAAGAACGAACGCGTCATCAAGCGCTTCGGCGGCCAATGGGAAGGCCGCATCGTTCACCGAATAAAACAAACTAATGTCGGTCTAACAAGGAAGACGATGCCCCTCACTTGCTCAAACAGGAATTCTTAACACGCCTGAAACCAGCGTTGCGGAACTAAAGCCACGTGCAAGTGTCAGTATATAAAGAGTGGCCCAAATCGAGGTAACTGAGCTAAACTACAGGGTGTTCGAATTTAAAATTGCTAGGATATGTGATGAAAAGTTAAAATGCTGGAAATGGGTTTGAAATATAAGTAGGCTGCCCTAAAGGCATGAATTGCGAATTAAATTACTAAAGACTGCAAAATGGCTTAACAACCTTTCGTGAATAGTGGTTTAACTTTAGCGACTTTCCAATCTTGCGGTGTAGCATGTCGTTTCAAGCATATATTAAGTAGGTATAAGAGCCGAATTTGTAGTAGCGTTTCGCCATACTTCCATAGTTCTATATTGATATTATCTATTCCGATAGCTTTCCTAATTTTCGCTTTTCTAACAACTGTTTGTAACTCTTGTATTGTGTATCGTCTACACTATTGTCCTGTAGAATTTTTTCCGACTGGCACGTTTCTGAAGCATGGTAGTATAACTATTTATAATAGTATTCATTCCATTGGTTTTCAGAGATTATCTTGTCTTTTTAAGTGACTCATTACTACCCCTGTGAAGTTAGCACCACAACTTCAAAAATGTTATTTTTTTCAAGAGTTCCCGTTGCACCCCAAAGAGTTTTAGAGGTCCCTGCTATTTTTAAAAATAGTTCTATGTATTTAAGAGAAAAAATCTGGTGTGATACACTCACACAACTTCCTTTTACAGTGATCTTATCATTAGTCAAAAATTTCATTTTTAATTTTTAACCATTTGTTAAAAATTTTCAAAAATTACAAATTCTACAAAAACGGTACAAAAAAGTGTTACTTCAAGACACAAATTTTCTCTAGAATTTTAAGGTGAATTCAAAAATGTAATAATATACCGGATGTTTTATTTAAAATAGGAGTTAATAAAAAAAATCGAAAAAAAAACAAAAGAAACCCACTTTAGAAGTATTCAACTGGAAAATCACCTATCTCACATCAATACACATTAAAAATGTAAGAAAAATGTAAAATTTAAAAAAAATCGTTAGAGCCGTTTTTGAAAAAATCGAAAAAAACTGAAAAATCACAAGAGTAAACACCTACTTCCGGTTATGCGATTTTCTTGAAAAGCTTGCTGTCTCATCTACATAGTACACAAAACTTATATATGAAGTTTCAATGCCATACCTCTTTTCGTTTTTGAGATATTCTGTTCACAGACACACACACAGACAGACACACAGACAGACCAATGTAAAAATATATGTTTTTTGGGATCAGGGGACTCTAAAACGTGAAGATCTGTTGAAAACTCAATTTCGAATTTTTGGGGTAAATCCAATACTTCCTTTATAGTAGTAAAAGGAAGTAAAAAATGTGAATCGAAAATTTGGGGTGCTAACTTCACATTTTCTTCGGACAAATACCACTATAACTCTTTTTGAGTCCTACTTATTGAAAAATTTTATTACACTTTTCGATAGAACTCGCCGGGGTGCTACTAGAACTCCAACAAAAAAAAATTTTTTTATAGACCGGAAAAAAATATCTTTTTAATTTTTTAAAGTTCCGGTAGTTCTAATGGGAGTTCTAGTAGCACCCCGGGGACTTCTATCGATAACGCTAATAACATTATTTGATAGCACCCGAAGTAAAGAAGTTACGCCCATTTTTGAGTTAGTATTTTTACAAATCGACGAAGACCTGAAAGCAATTTTTTAAAAGTTCCGGTAGTTCTAATGGGAGTTCTAGTAGCACCCCGGCGAGTTCTATCGATAACTCTAATAACATTTTTTGATAGGACCCGAAGTAAAAAAATTACGCCGATTTTTAAATTAGTATTTTTACAAAACGACG
This sequence comes from Agriotes lineatus, assembly GCA_940337035.1. NCBI lineage: Eukaryota > Metazoa > Arthropoda > Insecta > Coleoptera > Elateridae > Agriotes > Agriotes lineatus. Next base: position 215,720,578 of record OW679194.1, read on the forward strand.
ATTCCCTAAAAGCAATTTTTTAAAAGTTCCGGTAGTTCTAATTGAGTTTTAGTAGCACCCGGCGAGTTCTATCGATAACTCTAATAACATTTTTTGATAGGACCCGAAGTAAAAAAATTACGCCCATTTTTAAATTAGTATTTTTACAAGACGACGAAGTCCTGAAAGCATTTTTTTTAAGTTCAGGTAGTTTTAATAGGAGTTCTAGTAGCACACCGGCGAGTTCTATCGATAACTCTAATAAAAATTTTTGATAAGACTCGAAGTAAAAATGTTAAGTTAATTTTTATGTTAGCACTTCTACAAAACGACCGAGTACTGAAAGTAATTTTGTACAGTTCCGGTAGTTCTAATAGGAGTTCTAGTAGCACCTGGACGAGTTCTATCGATAACTCTAATAAAATTTTTTGATAAGACTCGAAGAAAAAAGTTACGCGTATTTTTGTGTTAGCTCTTTTACAAAACGACCCAAAACCTGGAAGTATTTTTTTACAGTTTCGGTAGTCCTAATAGGAGTTCTAGTAGCACCCCAGCGAGTTCTATCGATAACTCCAATAACATTTTTTGATAAGACTTGATGTAAAAAAAGTTACGAGCTTTTTTGTGCTAAACCAATGTCCTGAAAGCAATTTCTTTAAGTTTTGATAGTTTAGTAAAAAATGTGTATCCTTCTTAGTTTTACATCGAACATTTGCTTATTATTACTTTAATGCTGATACAAGGAAGCCGCCCCACCTCGTCAAGGTGGAGATACATCGTGATGTTTTTTCATTTTTTATTTTTTTTTAATTTTAATTTGCAAATATTGAAAAACAAAACATCTTGAACATATTGAACTATAAAAATCTCAAAATATCGATATTTTACTACATATATAATGACATGTGGAACAAACACAGCGTTGGTATCCGTTCTGACACATTTCTTTCGTAGATTGTCATAATTGTTAAATGTAACATGTGAGCAAATGAAATCAAGCTTGGCTTGAAATATTTGTTTCATGAATAATATGTTGGTGCGACTGTAAGTCTATGTCAAATTCGAGTAGTAGGTTAGGTTTTGCGTCAGGCTGTGTCAAAACTGACTCAAAACCTAACCTGCTAACCTCGAATTTAACCAACATATTATTCATAAAACAAAAATTTCAAAGCCGAACTTGATTTCATTTTAGTTTGCTCACATTTTATTATTATACACGTGAGTAGTATTCCGACACCTTGATTGACCTAGCTGTCAAGCAAATTTTGATTGACACAATTAACTGCTCCAATTAAACCGAGAATTAAATGCTCTAATTAAATGTCCTAATTAAATCCGCGGTTTTACAGAATTTGATTTTACACATATGATACCTTTTTACTTCGAATCTTATCAAAAAATGTTATGAGAGTTATCGATAGAACTCGCAGGGGTGCTACTAGAACTCCTATTAGAACTACCGGAACTGTAAAAAAATACTTCCAGATCTTGGGTCGTTTTGTAAAAGAGCTAACATAAAAATTAACTTAACTTTTTTACTTCGAGTCTTATCAAAAAATGTTATTAGAGTTATCGATAGAACTCGCCGGTGTGCTACTAGAACTCCCATTAGAACTACCGGACCTTAAAAAAATGCTTTCAGGACTTCGTCGTTTTGTAAAAATACTAATTTAAAAATGGGCGTAATTTCTTTACTTCGGGTCCTATCAAAAAATGTTATTTGAGTTATCGATAGAACTCGTTCGGGTGCTACTATAACTTCTATTAGAACTACCGGAACTGTAAAAAATTACTTCCAGGTCTTCGTCGTTTTTTAAAAGTGCTAACATAGAAATAAGCGTAACTTTTTTACTTCGAGTCTTATCAGAAAATGTTATTAGAGCTATCGATAGAACTCGTTGGGGTGCTACTAGAACTCTCATTAGAACTACCGGAACTTAAAAAAATTAAAAAGATACCTTTTTCCGGTTCTAGTAGCACCCCGGCGAGTTCTATCGAAAAGTGTAATGACATTTTTCAATAAGTATGACTGAAAGAGAGTTATAGTGGTATTTGTCCGAGGAAAATGTGAAGTTAGCACCCCAAATTTTCGATCCACATTTGTTTCTCTTAAATACATAGAACTATTTTTAAAAATAGCCGGGAACTCTAGAACTCTTTGGGGTGCAACCGGAACTCTTGAAAAAATTTACATTTTTTGAAGTTGTGGTGCTAACTTCACAGGGGTCTCATTACTTTATATGCGTAAGTGCGCGAGAGTTTTTTTTTTCTAAAAATTTGGTCGGGTTTAATTGCCATCTATCAATTGTTTCTGCTAAAAAAAATGGAAATCTTGCTAGACAAGAGTTTTGTAGGAATGATCTTCGATTGGAGAATTAAACGAATAAATTTGAGAAAAAACTCAAGTTATACGTTAAATTTACATTTGTCAAAATGACAAACAATGACGTAGCTGCAAAGAAAATCCCCGGCTTTTTTCACATATAATCTCATAAGAGCATTAATACTATCCGGAAATTAATGCTCGAATGCAGGTTCAGTAAGAAAATCGTAACGACACAAACCCTCACAGTTAGGTTGGTCTACCTGCAAACATTTCCAAGATTTTTTTTGTTGTCTTGAATGGTTACGGCTCGTGAACTAATTTTTCTATTGGTCATTAATGAGTGTCGTACGATTTTCAGTGTTATAACTTATAATTGGTGCATGCGATCTTATTCTTATAATATGATTGGTCTACAATGTTGGATGTTAATTTTATTATCTGTAGCAATTTCATAAGAAGTTTAGTTGACTGTGCGTTTCCATGTCCAGTGATCTTTATGAACTGTTGAATTCCTGCTTATACAAGATGCGATACAGCGGTAGCTCGAGAAGAATGATTCGTAATTTTTACTTCCTTTTACAATAAAGGAAGTATTGGATTCACCCCAAAAATTCGAAATTGGGTTTTTAACAGATCTTCACGTTTTAGAGTCCCCAGAACCTAAAAAAATGTTTTTGTTCATTGGTCTGTCTGTCAGTCTGTGTGTCTGTCTGTGTGTGAACAGAATACCTCAAAAACGAAAAGAGGTATGTCGTTGAAACTTCATATATACATTTTTATTTCACTTTTAATGTGTACCTATTGATGCGAGATTTTCCAGTTGAATACCTGTAAAATTGGTTTTTTGTTTGTTTTTCTTTTTTTTATTAACTCCTATTTTAAATAGAACACCCGGTATATTATTACATTTTTGAATTCAGCTTAAAATTTTAGAGAAAATTTGTCTTTTCAACTATCGCTCTATTTTGTAAGGTTTCTGTAAAATTTGTAATTTTTTAAAATTTTTGACAAATGCTTAAATTTTTTTGGCTAATTATAAAATCACTGTAAAAGTAAGTTGTGTGCGTGTATCGCACCAGATTTTTGTATTTCTTACGTCTATTCCAGCAAGTTCAACAGCTGCTTTAGTCCATTTTGAAATTTCAATTATTTCAACGAGCATAGTTTGGTACCAATTACAACCTTCGTATTTATTCCGCCGGCAAGTGTCTTCAAGTAGTCACAAGATTGTTTATTTTCTTGAGAGAATAGCTAACGAATAGCGTTGTTATGATAGCAAACTATTTTTCCCTATGAAATCTACTCTGACGTATTTTTGTTTTGATCTACAACTGATGTGTATTGAAAACTGCTGCAAGTAGTCCATGAATTTTATTTAATTCTGAGGTTACAGATAATACATACATTAATTTCCTTAACGTCTGTGTTGCATATTTAATGTTGTTGATGCAGGTGCTTCTGCTCTAGTTCTCCTGCTTCGTACGTTATTATTTTGCAGTTGAACGACTTATTTCCTGTTGTGTTTATAAAAAACTTGTTGGTATATATTTTTTTCTGAGGAAAAACTTCTTTTGCAATCCTTCTCATCTCAAAAATACACAATTGCTTCCAATTCATAATGTTAGTGCTAAAGAACTAACTTTTCTTTAAATGAGCAAGCTTACAAAGTTCTTCGTTTGGCATTTTTTGAAATATTTTTCTTGGGGGAATTTTGCAGTTCCATTGCACATTGTTTTTATAACATGTTCTTTGTAATCATCTCCAATGTAATTATTTATACTATATGCCCAATTTTAAGAGCATTAGCTATTTCTTAAGTAGAAGTTGACTTGTTCTTTACAAAAACTTTAGAACTGATTCCATATGGAAGCTTTGGATTTCACGGCGTTAACAGGTTAGCTTCTTTTAACTGGTCGCTGAATCTCTTCCAAAACTATTCATTTTTGCACAAAAAGTTAGGAACGATAAAAAATTGTCAAAAACTCGCTATCGTTTTAGTATTGTCTACGTCAACAAATTAAGATAGCGATTATTTTTCAGATGACAAGATGTATGTACAGTGTGTCCCAAATTGGACACTTTTGATAAGAAACATTCATTTCTAGAGGAGATAGTAAAAAACCAACTTACATGTTACGGGCTTGTTTTTTGTGTAAAAATGAATGGCAAAAACCGCACATCGATATCTTGATCTCTTTAAAAGATACAGGGTGATTTTCAATTTGGTGCATTTTCGACTCACTCCCGTAACTTGCTTATTTGTAAATATTTTGTGTTTCTGCAAACATTCTTAAGGCACTTTTTTAAAAAGAATCGAATGGTATGCTTAGTGTTTTTGTAAAACAAATGGCGGGGAAGCTGTGACATAAACTTTTATTTTTATTTACCATAAGTAAAACCCCGGGGGAGGCACAAATTTACGTAGAAAAACGTATAATATCAGTCCTTCTCAGGACTAACCAGGAACACCTGAAGACGGGAGTAGATCAAAACTCCCAAAACGTTGTGTGATTTACACCCTAGACAGTGGAAAAAGTCCGAATAACATATCATAATAGACCACTGCCAAAAAATGACATTCAGAGAACACGTTGACAAACATCATCAACTGTATTTTGAGTACGAACTCTTGGCCTACCAGTTCTACCTCTATGAGTAATGCTAGCTGTATATCAGCATCAATCAACACATCTTTTAAGCGCGCTGTAAGAGTCTCCTTCAAGGTAAGCAATGTACGGATATTGTTGCCAGAATTCTGCTAAACATAGCACCGCACTGTCATTCCATTTACCGTTCACTCGAACCCCATTCCGAAAATATGATTTAATCATAAATTTTTTGTTCTACTGTAAAAAGCATTACGACCGGAGGATCGTTTAGCAGCAGTTCCTGATACACTTGCAACAGGTAAGGAAAATAATTCAAATTGCATCTTAATATGTTCGGAACGGTTGAGATACCACGCCATCATCTAGTTCTGACGCACGCTGTACAAGCGTACATTTCAAAACATGTGCTAGTCTCGAAGATTTTCAGCTCGAAACATGTGTTTTGTCTGCAATTCTCGAGACTCCGTAAAATTCATGAATAGAAAGAATAAGCTGTGCGAGTGGGAAAAGTCGAGAACGATCAAATTTACTAGGGTAATTTGTTTTTACTGTATTGTATTGTATTGTATTGTAGTGGTGTAGTAATGAGATTTGGTTTGATGCCATACAGCACTGCAGCCTCTTGGCTTATTGTGCTGCACATCATTACACTTATTCAGTGAAAAGGTCTGCCGTTTTTATTAGGTTTAGTAGCTTTTTCATCAGGTGTTCTCCAGTGTTGGGTAGTATCTAGATCCAATGGATCTAGATCCACGATATAGATCCACCATATGGATCTAGTATCTGGATCTAGGTGTTTTCCTATACTAGGATCTAGTATCTGTATCTAGGTCATATTTTAAGAGATCTTTCTCGTTCAGATTCAAAGATCCACTATGCAATTTTAAAACTCATAATAATTTTTTTAGAAGGCTGCATTTTTGCCTTTATTAATGTTTCGCAGAATTTCTGAAATTATTTACCTTTTGGTTAAAATAAGTAAGAATTATAGTAAGCAGGAAGTCATAAATCATAAACTTATAAAGTAGTAGAGATTAGACTAAGCTACTTAACAATAGATGATGGCATCAGGTGATTGACAGTTGACAAGTATTAAGGTAAAACTTGCATCTCACTTTTAAAACTTTTAAAAGTAGGTACTTGTTGTTGGTATTAGATATTTCTGGAACTTAATTTCTGGTTTATTTTTGAAAAAGTAGGGGTTAAATGTTAAAGGCACGGCAACTCATTCAGTTCCTCAGCATTTGTGAACACGAGTAGTACACTTATTGCTTGTTAGAGCTATGATGAGTGACGAAAGTGAATTAATGGAGTTACCATATATTTTAAACAGTAAATTTTACAAAATATTATCAAAATGCGACAACAAGATAGTGACTCAGTGTCTAAACTGTCCTTCTACAATACAAGGCCAAGTGACTTCTACGGGAAATTTTATTCGTCATCTCAAGTTACATGTTAATCTGTTAATTTTATAATTGAAAAATAAATGCAAATAATTGAAATCATTTCTAATAATTTCATTTATAATTAATAATGCTATTTTAAATTTAATAATTCAATTTTTAAACATAAATTTCTAGGGTTTTTGTTAAAGTAATATATATTTTTTCATTTCTGTAGCGTAAACACCCAGCAACATTTAGCAAATTCGACACAGAGAAGACAGCAAAGAAAACTAAAATCGAAAATTCTTCGACAAATAATTTGAACCAGACCACTAAGACCAGCATTTTTCAACAAACTGTTACAAAAAAATCGGTGAGTAATAGTTATTTACGGTACAAATATCTGAAATATCGTACATTCTATCTAGTTTCATGAAATTTGCAACAAAATGATCAAAAATTTTGAATTTTGACGTTCTATTAATAAATTTGACAATCTTTGTTAATTGTTTGAAGAAAAATTAGGCTGTTTCACCTTCCATTAACTTTCTAGCTTGCCTAGATCTGATTTTTGTTTGTTTGTTTTATGTCAAATAACGATTGTTGAAAGACCGCATCATAATATGATAACAAAAATATTGTACCTACCACATTTAATGTTTCAAATTAACCACAAAGGTCAAATATAACTTAAATAGTTTTGTAATCAACCTTTGATTACGTTGTAAATATAAAATTATAGCCTCTAAAATTTTAAATTAATAAAACAGGGGATTTGTGCTTCAAACGTTAACCATAATTTATTTAGATAATGTAAAATATAAGCTTAATGTTCCTTACATCTTACACGTTTGATATTTTCATATAAAATTTTTCTAGGTGGACAAACTCGTCCTCGATTACATAATTGAAGAAATGAGACCTATTTGTACAGTCGAAAAGCCGGCGTTTGTTCGGCTAGTAGAGGGACTCTCTGGAAAAAAAACCTTGCGACCGAAAAACGGTGAAAGGTAGATTAGAAGAGGAGAAATCTGTAACAGTTGGTGCTGTAATAGAAGAATTAAATAAATCCAAATATGTTTGTACAACTTCAGATATTTGGAGTACCAATACTAAAAGTTATCTTGGTATGACAGCGCATTTAATCGATAGTACTAGTTTTGAACGTAAATCGTTTGCTTTAAGCTGTAGGCGATTTAAATTTGCACATACATTTGAGAAAATTGCGGAATTAATAAGTCAAATTCATAGGGAATACAATTTAGATCTAAACAAAATTTCAGGAACAGTAACAGATAACGCAAGCAACTTTAGTGAAGCTTTCAACATATTTGCATTTTCTGTATCTAAGGGTAGTATTAGTAGTGAGTTAACAGAGTTACACAATCAGAATGATATAGATGTTGAATCTTTACCTGATTTTGATAGCGATAGCACTTATGTACTTTTGCCTCAACATTTTAAATGTTGCTCTCATACCCTTAGCCTTGTAATTACTGTGGATGCAGTTAAAACTTTTGAAAACGTAAGATATAAAAAGCTTATTCGTTATGGAATTTATTAAGCAGGTCTACTAAGGCATCAGATGAATTAAAAAATATATGCGGTATTAAGTTGAAAGTTCCTTGCCCTACTCGTTGGAATTCAATGTATGATGCTTGTATTGCACTAATTAATATTGAATCAAAATTAGGTGAAGTTTTTTAAGGCATTAAAATTAGACGTGTTTCAACAAGCAGATTTTATGTTTTTAAAAGAATATGTTCTTGTTACAAAACTAGTAGCAGTCGCAATAGATATTTTGCAAAATGAAAAAACTTCTCAGTTAGGTACTGTTTTGCCAATACTTTTCAAAATTACAACTACATTAGAAACTATGACAAACCTCAGATTTTGCTCAAAATTAAAGAAATGCTTATTAAGCGGTCTTAAAAGGCGCTTTTTAAATATAATGGATATCAAAAAACCTGAGAGTCTACCATACCTGTTGGCTACAATTTCTAACCCAAAATTTAAATTGCGGTGGTTGGAAATTACTCCGTTTAAGGATGAAACTGCATTCTGCCAAAACAAATGATTACAGGAACTTGATCAAACAGGAAATCAAGGAAACCACATTGAATCAGAAATTCCGTTCCCAACAGTTGAAGGAAATGTCACTGATGAATTTTTTGATTTTCTAAAAGTAAATAATCAGCCACAAACATCAACTGCTTCACAGTGTACCAATTATTTTAAAGATACTGATACTAACTGTAGTCAATTAATTATGTACCCTGCAATAAAAGAAGTTTTTTTAAAATATAATTGCATACTTCCTTCGTCTCCCCTGTTGAAAGAATATTTAGTATGGGTGGACAAATTCTAACTCCACGTAGAAACAGGTTAAGCGACGAAATGTTTGAAACATTATTAATTTTAAAGCAAAATAAAATACAATTAGCAATTACATAAGTACAAGCAATAATGTAACAATAAGCAATAATACAAGAATGTCAGGAGCATTAGATTAATATTATAATATAGCAATATTAGATTAATACCACAATTATTGTAATATTATAATGGAATGGTTAGTGTAAGTCTTTAATAAAATATTTTATTTAGTAATTGCATGTTTATTTATTTAAACTAAGATATGTAATATCTTAAAAAACCAGACAGAATTTTAAGACTGTCGGATCTTTATAAAAGATCTAGATCTCATTTTTAGGATCTTGGATCTTTATCTAGATCTCTTTTCACATATGGATCTTGGATCTGCATCTAGATCACTTTTTTCAAATGTATCTGGATCTGTATCTAGATCCCAAATAAATGAATCTTACCCAACACTGGTGTTCTCTTGTTAGAGTTTCTCGAGGGTTATCTCCCTCCAGGAGTGTATGTCTCCATAGGGCAAGAGCTTCACAGTCGAAAATGACATGAGAGGCTGTTTCATCCTCCTCATTACAAAGTCTACAAGGATTCTTCTCTGAGAATTTCCATTGTGTGCATATGTTTACGAAGATTACAGGGACCGGTTAGCAGCCCCGTCACTAGCTTAATTAGAAGTCTGCTTAGTCGCAGTAGGTCATTTGTCAGTTTTTCAGGTGGTTTCCTTAGCATCGCCTGGCTATGTCTTAGTCCTTCCACACAGTTTCAGTGGTTTTGATGTATGTTTATCTATCTGGTTAGCCAGCTGCGGACTGTCGTTTTGGTGACTCAAAATACTGGTTCAGGGCCAGTGAATGGTGTTTCTGATCCCTTTTTTGCAAGAGAATCTGCTTTTTTATTACCTTGTATATCCTTATGCCCCGGCACCCACATTTTTTCAATTCTCTTCACCAGTTGGTGAACTGCAGTCTCGCATGATTTTCCCGATTGATATGCATGTTGATAAGGATCAAAAATAGCCCCCCCCCTCCGAAGGTAAGGTTTCCCTAATGTGTCTATCAATCAGTTTTTCTACCAGCTTAAAAGACGATAAGTTGATAGGTCTATATGCCTTTGCCTGGGAGACATCTCTTCCAGGTTTCGGAATAAAGACAATTCTACATTGCTTCAAAACAGGGGGGATATATCCTGTTGCAAGGCTTACTCTTAGTAGTCTAAAAAGCTTTGGAATA
>OW679194.1:215730587-215764582 GCA_940337035.1 Agriotes lineatus
GAACTGAAACAAAATCTAAAGCGAGGGTCCTGACCCATCTATTGTCATTGTTAATTGTATTGAAGATATATTTGTTTTGAAGTGCTTCGTTGCTTCAAATGGCAAAAAATGCATGTATTAAGTGTTTAGAAAGATTCATATTATCTGCGGTAGAGAAATGACAATTGCCACACAGTTTTTAAGCGCCATATTTAAAAACATAATCATTCAACAAGATAATGTCTTAGTTCGTTGCTTTTATAGCGGTTCTGTTAGTAAATATAGTCGGCCAATTTTTAACAACAGAAATGCTCTGCTGCGAAATTAATCAATCAGTCGCGCTAGTCCTTCCCTTTACTGATTCTCCAATTAGTAGTCGAGCATGTTTAGCTATCATGTTGCTTAGATAAAGCAAGTGTAAATCCGGACAGCATCCGTATAGTATAGCAACCATTCCAGGGTTTACACATGGCATTGTACATGTTACTGATTAGCCACGTTTATACTTAGCTCCCTGCTTATCCAGAATTGAGGACTAATTTAGTGTTTTCTGTTTTACCCAATTACTATGGAATATATAGTTTTGATAATCATAAGTTTGCAGTCAATTGCCACAACCAAGTAACAATTTGTTTGTGTTACCAACTGACACCCTTTATTAAAAATAGCGCTAACTTAAATACACCTTAGTTAAACCAACACGTGCACTAATTTTATATTTCAATCCATTTTCCGAAAATTGATTTCCTCTAGAGTCAATATTGACGCTAATGAATTTGCGCTTGCTTTTTTACATTTACGCACGGCAATCAAACGCCGACATTTTGGCGATTTTCTCTCATATTTTTCCAGGCTTGGCTGGCTCAGGATTCAGCGGCAGTTTATTTTCTTGGTTTTTCCTGCGTGTATTTTGGCAAATGTTTGCTTAACCCAGATTAGACGTTTTCCTTGGACTTACATTGTGTTTCGGTATTTGATGTTCCACCTATTTGTGCTTTTTTGTTTTACAATCGATGCCTGAGGGATCCGATTGCAATAAAAAGCTTTTGTGGCGTTGAAATTTCAAATTCGCTTTATACGTGCTACTTTATCGACTTATCGAATATGAGAATAAACCTTTAAGATTTCAGTTTTAAACTGAACAAGAAAAATTACTTGCATTAGTCATATGATATTTACCAATTTGTGGCTATGTTAAATTCTCTTCAGAAATTATTAGTTATAAGTAACAAACATTTGTATCAGAAGTAACAATTTTAGTAGATCTACTTTTGCTAATCACATTCCACAGTTTAACCACAACTTTAGCTATCTTTACAAACTGTTAATAAAGGAATTTTCTTAAATTTTCCTGAGATATTTGAAATTATGACATCACGGACTTTGATATAAATTATATTTTCTGAATATTAAATGATATGGTGATTGCATTCAGTATTTGGGTTTTCTGCCTTTTATTTTTGATCTTTTAATTTTTTAACTCGCTTGGCATCTTTATTGTCACTCTAATTTAGGGATGTTTTAATTTTGTTTAGTTAAATCATTGATTTTACTGTTCCTTCTGAGCCTTGGTTGCTTCAGTGCCAATTATCTTGATCTTGCTCTTACTCTATTTTAGCGTTATCCAGTTTAACTATTTTTATTACGTAATTTTACTGTTAATAACTTCACTTGTAAAGTTTGATACTGTTTATAAACTTTTTTCACTTGAAGATGTTCCACTTTTAGGTTTTAACCTCACTTTGCCATGTGCGTTTAATCCTGTAATATATCATGTAAGTGTAACCTTATATTACGGATACCAATTTAAATTTTGTACCTCTGTATATTAACGTTTGCGGCTGATCATAAAAGCAGTATTGGTTTCGAAACATGCCGCTTGCTAAATTGCTAATAAACTTGTGGAGGCAAGTGGGTTTTTTACTACTTCATATTTCAAATTTCCAACTTTTAAAATAACTATAGAACCGCTGCTGTTACGGTTAAAATATTATTTGCAAGAGAAAGCAGTCTTTCGATTTATTTATTTATTTCATTACACAGAAAAGTTAACATTAGACTTTAAATTACCCTAGTTTACGAAACAATATATAAACGATATCTTAATTCGGGTTACAGTAAAATTATTAATTACATCGAAAACGTTAACTCATTAAAATCTGCAATATAATACATGTAGTCTAGCATAAGCTTCACTAATTTGTATATTTACTTAATCAGATTCTCGCTATGCTAGTCTCCATATTTGCTGTTCCAGAAATATTAAAAGTCGTGCGTAGTTTACAAGCCATTCTAAATATGAACATCATAACTTGTATGTGGTTTTACCATCGTTGTATAAATCTTCTGGCAGTCTCCTATTCAGCCCCTATCATATATACCCAGTGATTTTTACTTATTTAGAAAATAGAAATTGTCAAAATCCAAAAAATGCTATTTTTCGGAAATTAAGTAAGCTTTCAATGAGATTTTTTCGAGTGTATTACTTTTAGCCAACTCGACAATCTTAGGCCAGCAAACATCTATTTTTTAACTTTAGCTAAAAATACATTTTTCAGGTTTTTAAATATTTTTCTAAATTTATCACCAAATAAAAATTTGTTATATTTAAACACTTCTGAATGATTTTGACATCATTATCAAAGGTGCTTCGAGGCAATGACCAGCATTGAAACGATGCTTTCAACATATTACGGAGACTGAATGCGTGCATGGGAATACAGCTCTATGCCAAACCTTGTGTACCGAAGTATTGATAATGAGTTTGTACCTTCTCATCTTGTTATGGTTGAGTTCGAACTGCTATTCCGTACAAAATTGCTTACAAGAGTATTTAAATTTTGTAACAAAACTCACGCTAAGATTGGCACGACGAAACGGATGAGAAGATGATTTAGCATTATTCTTCTTGTATACAGTGTGGTCAATTAAGTGTGCAACAAATGGGACATTTTTTTATTAATTGTACAATCGAAATTTAAATACGGCCACAAATTACTGCATGTTCGATAACCATATCAGATGCCCTTAGAATGGCTTCAAGTCAAACAATATACAGGGCAGGACAAAAATATGAAATTCGTTCAAGAATAATGTTACCTTACTTCAAAAAATATTGCAAAATTTTATTGAGAAAAATTGTTTAGAATCAACAACATGCTCAAATACAAAGTCACGGCCTCTATTCGAATTTGATTCTTTTTTGTAAAATTTTGTATTATCCCCATATGATACATATTTTTATTTTCTGATTTTATTAAGAGTTTTTGCATATGTAAATTATTATTAGTAAAGCATTTGCCTTGTTAAAAGAATATTATTTGCGAAATTCTAAAGTTCTGTTAAATATCGTTGCAACAAACGTGAAGTGGACGCTTACCTAAAAAAATATAAATCCAAGTAAATTCTACAAATACGCTTCAAGTTGCTAAAAATTATTTAAAAGTGATGTGGTGTGGCTACTTTATATACATATAAAATCAGAATAATATAAATATGTATCATACGGGGGTAATACAAAATTTCCAAAAAGGATCAAAATTCGAATTCGACTTTGTATTTGAGCATAACTTTTGATTCTAAACAACTTTTTTCAATAAAATTTTGCTATGTTTTTTATAAATAAGGTAACTTTATTTTTGAACGAATTTTATATATTTTGTCCTACCCTGTATATTGTTTGACTTGAAGCCATTCTAAGGGCATCTGCTATGGTTATCGAACATGCACTAACTTTTGGCGGTATTTAAGTTTCGATTGTACAACTAATAAAAAAATGTCCATTTGTTGCACACTTAATGGACCACACTGTATATAAATACCGACTTAAATTAGGTCACTTACGGTAAAACCGGAAGAACAATGTCTTAACACATGTATGAAAAAGTTTATTAGAATGCTTGATTAAGAAGTCACGTACTATGCAAGACAAAAAACGAGGACAACTCTTGATAGACTTTAGCATTACTCGAATAGCTTAAATGAGGCTTTAAACAATTACATTTACTATAATAATTTTGTTTCATAGCACGTCTAAACAAGTTGACAATTAAGTTAGAAATACCTAGCAACTATACATATTAAGACAGTGACATTCACAACAGACAATATTAACTGTCCCAGTTTTTTTTTGTCATGTATTGTACATACAGTATTATACTAGAGCGTCTCAGGGTGACAAAACAGCGTGGAGAGGATAGGGAATGCTTTCCTTATGGGAATTTCGCTCCGACTTTGCCAGTTCTATGCAACGGGTGATGGTATAAGTTGACCGAAATAGACGAAAACCAGAAGTTCCCATAAGTTCTCACGCAAAATTTTAATTCAGAAAGCATCATTCGTAGTTCAGATTAATCAGTTTGAGAAAGTATAATTTGTAATTCAGAAACCATTATTATACAGGGTGATTTATAATAGGTGTAAAACACTTTACTATCTTGTTCCGGAAGTAATTTTAAGATAAAAATGTCATATGGACATAGGTCATATTCCAATTAGTTACAGAACTACAACAGATTTAAATTTTAGTGAATTAGTAATTATTATTAAAGAACAATTTCAAAACATAAGTAAAAACAAACTCGAACGCAAAAGTAGCATTTCGCATTCTAGATACAAAAATAGCCATTTAATGTTATCAAAGATCGACACCCAAGATATTATAAATACATAATTAAATTAAACATCCTTTGCTTAATTAGTTTATTGTCCATAATTTTCTTATTTAAAATTATAACATCCACGATTTATCACCATATTTTTAAATTATTTATTATTAATCTTTAAAAAGTAAATTTAATGCACAATTAAGCGGATTTTTTTAAGGTACGTAGCCGGACATAACACGAATTTTAAGGAGAATGAAGTCCGAAATTTAATCAGTGAAGCATATTTGCGAGTTACGCCAGAAAAATGGAATAACTATGTAAATCACGTAATAGCAACAGAAAGGACAATGTGGGAAGTCGATAATTTGTTAGAAGATATAGAACCAATTATTATAAATATAAATGATGCAGATAGTGATAATGACATTAATAGTGAAGCGAACAATAGTGACAGCGAGTAGTGATACACGCGAATTGTACAATTTTTAAACTTTACAATTAAAAATTATAATCAGTTACTGTTTTTTCCAATTTCTATTTTATAGCTATTAACATATCTAGGAATGATGAGTATCATAACTGCCGCAGATGTTTTGAAATCCGAGCTCGTAGAGCGAGGATTTTAAAACATCTGAGGCTGTTATGATCATAACATCCGTGATATGTTCAATAGTTTATCGGTTGCTATATGGTTATGGTTGCCATGTAGGGTAATATTCCATTACCCTACAGATAAGTTATGATCTAGTTACCAGCCCACTTTTGTATATGTAAACAAAGGCTTAATATCCTGAAACCGGTAAAATATATAAACTCGATTGCCGTGAAACACATATTCGTTTTATTTATTTTTACCGGCTATCAACTCCACTAAATTTGGCGAATTTTATGCTTGTTAAAACCTAATTTTACTCATTAAAAAACTATGACAAGTTCCGATTAAAAGAATTATGTGTTTGTGATAACGGAGATCCTACTGAATGTACTTGTTTCGTTCTTAAACTTGTTTGAATGCCACTGACAAAACGTACCAGGTAATGAGGGATTATAGTTAAGCTGTCTCTATTACAATAGCCGGATTTGTTTGTCTGTGATGGGATCATATTTTCTACAGAACACTTTTGTGGAGACATATGGCATCGCTGTTTCCCATAAGGCCCTGTACTGTCTAGTCACCCTGAGACGCAGTATAGGTACTGAGCCATCACTGCTATTTTTTTTTGTTTATTACCTAATAATTTGCATACATATGTTACCAAATAAGATGTAAATGTAAACACAAGTATCACTCCTACTTTCTGCTACTATATTCGCTATTTTGAAATACAGTGAATTTATTTTAATGCGTAAGGTCGTCTTGCCGTCTCTACGAGGATTAGTGGAGTAGATCTGGCGAAAAAAAAACCGAAAAACGAACTCTCTCTGTTCGAAAATTTTTGTTTGTGATTTTATAGAGTCGGGGTCCGTCTTTCAGATGATCACTATGGGAAGACTACCGGAGGTGTGAAGGGGGCGAAAATTGCCGTTCAAAGATATGGGGGAAGCGGGTTTTTCGCGAATAACTCGCTGAGTTTTATCTCGATCGGAACAGTTTGTATGAGATTAAATAAAGGGCTCGCAAATACAAACAAAATGAACTTTGGTTGGTCGAAATCGGTCCAGCGGTTCGCGAGATATTGCGTTTTGAAGGTCGAAAAACTGCGCCCGGAATTTCGCCACGACGGGAACCCTCCGCGGGCCGTGTTCGAGTTTTTCGCCTGGAAGATATTGACCTAGCAACTTTATATTTTTTTCCCTGTTAGGTAATCACCATCAAAATAGTTTGTCCAAATTTCAAGTCACTAGGCCAATTAGGAAGGGAGGGGGACGAAAAACAATAAAAACACTTTGATTGGGGCGAACTTTTTTATTTATTGGCCGATCCGGGTTATCCAAACTGGAAAATATTTGTTAATTTTTTCGTTACAAGATGAGTCGGGGGTGACCAAGATTTTCGCGAAAATGGGGAAATGGCGGGCAATTTTCCGATTTAAAAAACCTTATTTCTTTATTTTCGCGATGAAGGAGTGGAGCAGGAGACAATTTTTTTCCGACACCAGATTGAAATATTTTTTTCCTAGAAATTAAGCTCTGTAAGAATCCGGTAAGACTATTATTAAGGGAGGAAGAGAGGTGAACGCGTTTTACCCTGTAGAAGGGCAAGGGATAGGACTAGCGACTTTGGGCAGGGCTCATTCTCAAGGTTAATAAATTCCCTTTCATGGTTTTTTTTATCGCGAAGCGCTATCTTGATCAGAGGCTGCACGCACGCGTGATATGTTTATCACGGCGAGCGCGAGATGCTGGCGGCAGAGCCTAGCGCTCCCTCTCCTCTTTCTACTCTCTTACAAATCCATATTCACGCTCATCTCGTCTGTGTGTACCGGTGAGCGGGAACTCCTGATAAACATATCACGCGTGCGTGCAGCCCCTGAATAAGATAGCGCTTCGCGATAAAAAACCATGAAAGGGAATTGATTACGCGTGAGAATGAGCCCTGCCCAAAGTCGCTAGCCCTATCCCTTGCCCTTCTACAGGCAAAACGCGTCCACCTCTCTCCCTCCCTTAATAATTCTCCTACCGGATTCTTAGGGAGCTCATTTTCAAGGGAAAAAAAAATTTCAATCCAGTCACAGAAAAAAAATGTCTCCTACTCCACTCCTTCATCACGAAAATGAAGAAATAAAGTTTTCTAAATCGGAAAATTGCCAGCCATTTCCCCATTTTCACGAAAATCTTGGTCGCCCCGACTCATCTTGTAGCAAAAAAATTAACGAAGATTGTTCAGTTTGGATTACCCGGATCGGCCAATAAATAAAAAAGTTCGCCTCGATCAAAGTTTTTGTATTGTTTTCTCTCCCCTCCCCTCCTAATTGGACCTAGCGACTTGAAATTTGGACAAACTGTTTGATTGTGATTACCTAAGAGGAAAAAAATATAGAGTCACTAGGTCAATATCTTCCCCACGAAAAACGCGAACACGGCCCTCGGAAGGTTCCCGCCGCGGCGAAATTCCGGGCGCAGTTTTTAGACCTTCAAAACGCAATATCTCGCTAACCGCTGGACCGATTTCGACCAGCCAACGTTAATTTTGTTTGTATTTGCGAGTCCTTTATTTCATCTCCCATAAACTGTTCCGATCGGGATGAAACTCAGCGAGTTATTCTTAAAAAAACCGTTTCCCTATATCTTTAAACAGTAATTGTTCCCCCCCCTTCGCACCTCCGGTAGTCTTCCCATAGTGATCATCTGAAAGAAGGACCCCGACTCTATGAAATCACAAACAAAAATTTTCAAAACGAGAGAGTTCGTTTCCAAACCCAGATCTACTCCACTAGATTGCGTTTATTTTAAAATGCAATATATAAACGGTACTGATTATTTAAAAAAATCATGTACCATTCTATGAATGAAGAAATAATAGTATACAAACAGCAAGTATGTGAGTTATTACGTGTTGCATTCCTTGTGGTTGTGACAAAGAAACGAAGGTTGGAACTTTTCTGTTGATGAAAGT
The DNA here is from genome assembly GCA_940337035.1 of Agriotes lineatus. Taxonomy (NCBI): domain Eukaryota; kingdom Metazoa; phylum Arthropoda; class Insecta; order Coleoptera; family Elateridae; genus Agriotes; species Agriotes lineatus. Next base: position 215,738,730 of record OW679194.1, read on the forward strand.
TGTATTAGTGTCCCAGTCACAAGCAGGCTAAAATATAAATATCTAGGTGTAGAACGCTGCAAGAGGGTGTAGCTAACGGCTACTAACCTTTAAGATGGAGTGCAACCTTCAAGTAGGTTAAATGCTTCTTACGAGGGTGTGCCAGGAAATCCGCCCAAACATGAGGCAAACGGAGGTAATATAAACCAAAAACAGCTCGTACAAGAGATTTCGATGCTCCCAAATCATCTATTCAGAGTTAGCTATAACAAGCTTTAGTGACCCATCGAAACCACAAGGCACAACCTTTCTCGTTCGAAACCAGGGCAGAACAGACCGAAAGAATGCCAAAAAACAGTTCACTATTTCCTGTTATCAATGTTTATATAAAAGAAATGTCCCAAGAAAACCTATTGGAATACAGCGTGGGAATATAGTTAAACGACAGTAACTCTAAAATTTTAAAGTGTTCAAAATGTAACTGAAATTGCCTATTTCCTAGAGGAAGAATTATACAATGAACTACTTAAAAGAGAATCTATTCAGTCAATTCTAATATTGCATGCTAGAACCACAAGTTAGCCGTAACATGTGCAACTCACAATTTGGAACAAAAAAAATATCAAAGTCAAAGCAAAATTTCAGTTCATCATTCTTAATTTATCAAGTAAATTAAAATTTTTGAAAATAACATAACTGATCCTTCTAGTTCAAGAAACTGCCACGAATGGGTTGACTACTTCAAACATGTAAGGCTATGTTCGAAGGAACTGAAGTAGTTTACAGAAATTACAAAATGTCAATGTCAATTGACATTTGTCACTTTTTGTATCTAGATATTTGATACATGGCTGAACATATTCACATTCAAGGCCTGCTCAGAATCACAAATGGAGGGAACGTTATTATCTCATTTTTTCCAGTTTTCCCTGCCAGTCATTTTGACATTAACTTGGCGATGTAATTACAAATAGATGCTTTCCCCTTTCTCTTTCGATATTTTCTGATCAGACAGACATGTTCCCTTATTATTGATTTGGATGAAACATCATTCGTGAAATTTAAGAATGTATTGATAGTCAATTTACTCTATTGTTATTTTAGAGACATTACACGCCATGGTAATTTTCTACTTTTAATGGCGTAGTTCTTTAAAAGCCCATGGAGGATTATTTTCTAAATTCTTTCTGATTGATTAGGGAAAAATTTCTAATGGATAAACACACTCTTAAAATTCGTCAGCCGCTGTTGAATTTGAAAAACAATTTTATACTTTTTTTGTGCTGTGACAAGCGTACCTTTATTTATGCATTTCCAAATACTCACAATAATTGGGTTGGAGTTGAAGGCTTGGCTCATCAAAAGGCAGAAGTATGTCACTTACAGTTTACACACATTGGTAAGCCAGCACCGATTCTACAAGTCGTTTATCTAAATAAATAATTCACCACACAGTACATTGGAGCTTACCACCGAAGTACATGTGCATAATTTATAACCTAAAATTACTACCGTTGTCAGCGTTTGTAGGTCGCTGTCTAATGACATTTTTAAGTGGAGCCATTTACTTTTCCACTAACCTGTAGAATGTAACACTCGTACCAGTTACATTTTCCTAGGAATTGAAATATGTTATATTACAATTTCTATTCTAGCTACTTACTATTGCAAATTCCAATAGACATTGAAATATTCTCATAGCTCGTTCTGGTTTCGTGCTGTTTATATTTGTTTACACTGGTGTGAGATATGTATATATTTTGTAATTAAAAACTCCACTTATTTATGGACACCTGGGTGGTTGACTGAGTAGGCAGTCTCTTGGGCAACCAGGTCGACATGAGTTCAAATCTGGCCGTGGCCAAGAATTTTCTCGGAACGACAACGGACTTGAACACATTATTTAAGGTACCTGTAAGTTAGGTTTAGTGTTGCTGAGTAGTGCAGGGAAGTTTCGATACTTTTACGGACTCGTTCATTCCAATTCCATTCCACAAGTGGAACGATATCGAATTTGAATGTGCATTCAGACACCCAAGGATCCCTGTCATTCGGAATTCGGAACGAATAACGTGCTGCTCTTCTTGCATTATCCGCTTCTCGGTATAGGTTGGATATCTCCTCTTTAAATTCCTGCTGTTCCACCACCTTTGTAGGACCACTACAGAATGTGCATTTTTCAATATTTCCATCTACTACATTAAACAGGTTTCAAATTTTACTACGCTTTTTGTTCATTTTTACGATCCCAGTTGATTGCCGTCCAAAATCCCGAATCCAAAATCCCGACAAGACATTCGCCCGACAGACCAAAATCTCGACAAAAAGAAATCCCGACAAAACCAATTTCCCGACAGCTACTTTCCCGACAAACATTTTCCCCGGCAACACATTCCCCGACATACATGACATTACATTACATTTCTCTACGTAGAAGAAAAAAATTTACATTACATTGCAATACATTTCTCTGCGCGAGAATGGTTGAATAGGTTCTCTACGTGCTTGTCTTCTGTCAGACAACGTACGCCGTTGCTAGGTAACCAGAAAATAATTATTGTGAAATTATAAAGTAGACGAGCTTATTGGAACAGAAATATGATTACCCGAAAGAGTTTTTCTTTCCCCACAAGAAATATTCTGCTTTACAATTTGAGAGATAATATAAGCTAATTTCACTTTTAACAACGTGAGTAATAAAATCGTTTTTGTCATTACACATGATTAAAATGATCTTTATTAAAAATATTTATATGCACGTTTCGCTAATTCATTGTTAGCTTCATCAGCACATTGATTTAAAAAATAGGACAAAGGGACATTTAATATCACATTCTGAAATAATATCGGTACATGTAAGTGTTGGACATGTGAATGAATAAAGTATCCTCAATTTTATATCAACTTAGCTGTCTTTTGTTTTCTATATTGTTTAAGTAATTGGATATGGTAACATCTTATGTTATTTAAATGATTTCGTCAGATAGAACTTCTTTAGCTTCCATAGTTTGTAGCTATTAAGGAGAAACAATGGAGGTAAATAACAAAGATGAAATAAATTAGCATTTTGTCTTTACTTACATTTGTATTTTTGCTGGGTTATGTGAAATTGAATGACGTTTTGATAGAAAAGCAGATTGTGATTTAAATCAGTTAAAATCTTTTTGGTAAGCTATTCCATTTAGCATTTTTCTTTAATGTTGGATATTGTGTCATGCTTTTTACTATACTTTCTTCAGATTGATGTGCTCAGAGAGTGAGTTACATCTAAATGATTTGATTTTGTACCTGAGAGTTTAATTCTTTTTTCTATTTCTTTAAAAAAATTGCCTTTGATTTGTTGTGTAGGTGTAATTGTTTTGTTAAATTTGTTCTTTCTGGTTCATCTAGTTTATTAACTTTGCATTATTGTTCTGTTTGGAGAAAAACAGGAATTAGTTGTTGAATGGTGTTTTATTTTTGTTTGTTACTATGTTATATAGCGGCCAACGCTTAGGTCTGTCGAGGGGGAAAACTTAATATGTTCATTTCAGACCTTAAATAAAACGATTAAAGCCATTTGCAGGTTTCCTCTAATTATTTCCTGAAAAGAACCTCTAGCACCTGGCCTATAAACAGGCAGTTTTTTTAAGTTTGTGCAGCTTCTTCTGCGCTGTTTTGAATTTAGTTGTGTGCCACCATACGGGGGCTCCATATGTAATTATGGGTCTTACTATGGATGTGTACAACCAACGTGTATTTTGGGATTTTACACCACTTATCTTTCCAGAGAGTTGTTGGCAAGGCCATAATGGTGGTCTTGCTTTTCTAAGGTTCTATTTAAGGTTGTAGGAGCCACAGAAATTATTCGGCTAAAGATCGATTTATATATCTACCTTCTATAGATGAACAGCATATCGATGGTGGACAGTCGTCAGTTTTGAAATTATTAACAGAATTATGACAAAAAAATTATTTATCTCTTCAACTAAAAAAAATAGGTTAAGTTGTGATTTTGTCGTTATTTGTTACTATTTTGAAAATCTGTTTAAATACACATAAACTGTATAATGGGGTGCAGGACATAAAGCAATATAATTAATTTTTTATTTTTTCGTTAACGCGTAATTAATTTTTAAAATGGGACTAGCAACTTTTATTCTTAATATTAGATATTCCCATTTTAAAAAATTAATTACACGTTAACGAAAAAATAGAAAAATAATTCGATTGCTTTGTGTCCTCCACCCCATTATAAAGTTTATGTGTATTTAAAAAGATTGATCCAACCTACTGTGGGTGCCTCAATGCTGTATTTTACTGCTGCGTTCTGATTCGTATGCTTCGAAAGCTCCTTTGATGTCCACAACTATACAAATAGAAAACTCTTTATCCTCGATGGCATTTTCAACATTGCTTGTAAGGAAGTGCAAGGTTGGTAAGCAAATTGTTTATTGTGAAGTGGATGAGATCTTAAAGTACCATATTCTATGTGATTCTCTGGATAGACAGTAGGTCTAAAGGATTTAGGCTTTTCGCTAAAACGAATGAAGATGACATGGTCTGAACATTTAGTGTTAGTATTTCTATCCGTACTTGGAGCAGCGCTGGGAAGGTATCGTCTGCTGCAGGGTTTTTAAAGGATTTAAAGAAATGGATAGTCTATTGTATTTTATGACGTGTAAAGATTTGTGTGGAAATATTCCAGGTTTCTCTACTGGATCTGGTTGAACACTCTTCAGCTCTTGAATCTTCCACGCTCGTGTCACTTAGACGTTGTGACCGAGAAAAATGTGTTTCCATTAGAAGAGTCATTTGGGTCCCCTTTTGAGAGGTCTTTGTGGAGTCTTGCTGAAGCTGGTAGTTCAGCCAGTTCAATAGAGAAACTCCTCAATCACATACTATATTCTATTAAGGATTCTTTATGCTTTCCCAAGTAGCCAGTCGCTTCAGAGGGCTTTGTCCGACCAGGGAACGTTTCTATACCCCCTTTTAACTTTTAGAGGACAGCAGCCTTCGTATGCTGTAGTGATTATGTTATTTTTATTTGTAGCATCTTCTACAGCTGCTACAGTGTTAATAGTTGTGTTAATGGTTTGCAAGACTTACAGAACGTGTTCTTTATAAACTACCCAAATTGTACTTCTTGGATTTCTGCTTGGCATACTTGTTATGGGCCCAAACTCACTTTTAAATGCCTATGATATTATTTTAGTTAAAGCTGAAAGCCGAAGTTGAAAACGCTTTCCAGCATCTCAAGGATGACAAAGCAGCGAACCCGGACGACATATCTGCCGAAATCATCAAGCTTTTAGGACAACAGGAAGTCGACCTTTTACATAAAATCTGCACAAAAATGTGGAATTCTGGAGAATGGCCGAAAGAGTGGTACCAATAAATGTTCATCGCTGTACATAAAAAGGGTTCAACGACAGACTGCACTAATTATCGTCTTATTGCGTTGATAAGCCACACTAGTAAAGTTCTTCTACACATCTTGAATGAACGTTTAAAAAAGTATATATCTTTTCAAATCTCAGAAGAACGAACAGGTTAAATCAAAGGCAAAGGTACACGGGAGCAAATACTTAATGTACGACAGCAAATTGAACAAACTCGAGAATACAACGTACCTCTATGTATCTTTGTTTTGTAGATTATCAGCGTGCCTTTGATTCTGTTAACTGGTCCAAATTGTGGGAAGTTTTGAGCTACATGGGAGTTCCAGCACATCTTATTCACCTTATCGAACAACTCTATGCCAACAGCACTGCAAAGGTGAAGGTAGATAAAATGTTTTGCAAGCCTTTTAACGTACGCGCAGCTGTTCATCAGGGATGCATACTCTCTCCACTACTGTTTAATGTATACGGCGAATACACTATTTGATGATTATCAGGGAGGTATAGTTATAAACGAGAAGCAAATCACGAATCTGAGGTATGCTGATGATAACGTCATTTTAGAAAAAGACGCAACAGAGCTGGAATACATCATGGGACTATTAAAACATGAAAGTGAACAACTAGGTCTATACAGGGTGCCCAACTTAAATGTACGCAGCTTTAAGCAGGTGAGTATGCAACACACATTACATCTAGACTGTTACTACATTGCAATGTAATGTGTGTTGCATACTCACCTACTTAAAGCTGCGTACATTTAAGTTGGGCACCCTGTATATTAAAGAATCTAAGACAAAAGTGATGATTATTGACAGAGCTAATATTAATCGGCCCGGCATTCAACAAGTATTGGTCTGTGAAGTCGTTCAAAAATATATCTACCTTGGCTCTATCATTACGAACGTAGGCAGCTGTAAACCTGAAATTCGGAGAAGGATTGAAATTTATAGAAATGCGGTTCTAAAGCTAATGAAAATATGGAAAGGTCGAGATATAACCAAGGCTACCAAACTGGGTCTCCTTCATTCCTTAGTGCTTTCTATCTTATTATACCCTGCCGAAACATGCACCCTTAAAATGAAAGATCGTAAGAAAATAGATGCGTTTGAGATGTGGAGCTACCGCAGGATTGTCCGCATATCATGGACAAAGCGACGAACAAACGTTTCCATCTTAGAAAAATTAGGTGTCCAGGCACGAATTCATGATACAATTCACCAACGAATTCTTTCATACTTCGGGAGGGCATGTAGCACGACGCAGCTCAGATCTAGAACTAGAATGTTAGAAGAAAAAGTCAGCGGAAAACGCTTCAGAGGCCGTTCTTCACGACGATGGACTGGCATAATAAAGGCAATTACTGGTAGCCATGTCCACGAGGCAGTCCATGCAGCAACGGATAGAAAACAATGAGGGACGATTATATCAACGCAGTCACCACACCCCTAGCAAGGGGTACGGATTGAAAAGGAGGAGGAGTTAAAGCTGAAGTTTTGCCTACGATATAATTGAGCTATCAGCTTATTTTAGGCGTCACACTACACTTCGTGCTAGTTTGGTTGCATACTCAGAATTCTCCCCCAATTTCTAAAATGTTGGTTCTTATCTGGCTATTTCGGTCATTTGATGCCATGGCGCTTGATGCAGAAAAGGCTGCTGAGCAATCTACATTAGTGATATATACCATTAATTTGGGTTTTTTACTAGCATCCTACATTGAGAATCTCGGTTTGGTTACCGTGCCCTTCAGGAAGATTTGGTGATGTTCTTTTGTGTTTTATTTATAGGATTGCTCAAAATCAAACTTTGTTCTGGATTTTACCTGCGAAGTACAGGGTTTTTACTTCGGCAAAGTTTGGAGCTGAAAATCGAAAAGATATGCCTAACTTTCTGTTTGTGCCTTACTCTTAGATTCTATTGCAGTGCAAGTAATTTTTAGCGCCCTTTTTCCCGTACGCTTAAAGGCAACCCCTTTGTGAACGCATAATGTCCTTGGGTGATTGCGGCTTCTTTACCTGAGGCTCGTATACTGGAAGGCTCCAATTTTGCAAGCAGCCCGAATCGAATCTACTCCGCCAAAAGCTAATTGAAGCTATACGATGCCCCGAATATCGACGACCTCAGTACAGACTCAGTAGCCTGGCGTAAATCACCTGTAGCTTCCTTGACGTTTTCGACAGGGCTTCCTACATGTCTACGACCTGTTATGCAGCTACCCAAGGTCTTTTTAATCTAGTTTATTGTCCTACCTGCCTCGAATTGTTGGGACCTAAAGTTTACCTACACATTGTGATACCTTTATACATATCGGTATTTTTTGCGTTAAAATTTTAATGTGTTTGCCAAATATCAGATAGCTAAAAGTAGAAACTTACCTGTTTAGCAGTTTTCCGATCAACTATATCACTGCTGATTACAAATCAGTATAACCTAGCCACTGTTTGGGAATGTCAATAATTATAAACAAAGCTATAATCTGTCAAATCGATTTGGATGTGTTTCACGTTCCATCTAATTGTTTAGTACAGTCAATGTTTTGAATCTTGTAGAGCGATTTTGCATGGACCATTTTAATTTAGTTTTGGACTTAGACGCCATAACCGTTTCCCAAGGTTGAATTGAGCTTATACGATCCTGTGCCTGCAAGACTTTGCATCAACGAACCCGCTTTACCTGACGTCTTGGAGTTTATATGCGCCCTGCGTTGAATCAAGATCTTGGCGTCACTAGGACGTTTTTGATAACTATAAATAACACCCGATTGATTCTTGCATTCGAGGATTTGGGATCATATTCAACCCGATACCCTAAATTTAAATATTAATAATATTGCCACGGTCACATACTTCACCCAGTAGTTCACCGGCAATGTAAATTACTAAGTTTTGTACATTTTGTACTTCTTTCTATCACATTTATTTATACTACAGATCTAGACAGTTATTAATTAATGATATCATTATGTTGGCGATTCTTAATAACAGCTTTATGCTACTGTCATATGTAATGTCATATTTTAATCTAGTTTGCCATGTGTGTGTATTTTAGTTGTGTATGTACCACCAACTATTTTTACAGTGTGATATAATAATAATAATAATAATAAGACAGTTTATTGCATACACATAATGGTACACAAATTGTAGGAGTTTGGCATAGGCAGTCTTCCACGTCCTCAATAGTAATTTACATTTCATGTGGTGCAAAGCACATTAACATAATAATTAACTATAAATAACAATTATGTCGAAAAAAATTTAACAATGACAAAAATGTACATATAGTAAAGATAATGTAGAGCGTACATAATATAATTCAGCATCCTTTTAAAATTAGTTCTCTTAATTTGTTTTTAAAACAGTGATAACTCTCGTTAAGAAAGTTATACAAGAGGTTCAGCAATGTAGGAAGGAAAAACATCCTTCAAACTTAGATGAATGATTTGGTGGTATGGTAAAATTGGCAGTTCTTATATTTATATTGTGAATATCAGATCCCTTTGTAAGTAGATCTTACAAATATTTTGGTGTTTCGTTTAATAACAATTTGTAGAAAAACATGCTGTATAGGTAGGTATTACACTTTTTTAGGTACATTGAATTCGCAAAGTGATTTCAGAGAAGGAGTTATATGTTGTCCGTACTGAACATTACAAATATATCGAATACATGCATTTTGTGCTCTTTGTAGCTTACCTTTGCTATAATAGATTAATGACTTAACTAACATTATTTTAATTTTATCATTCAACCCATACTTAAACAGATCAAAAGTTAATTGGTTATCTATCGTGATGTCTTAATTTTTTACATGGTCGCTCCACTTGATGGTTGCGCCGTCCACTACAATATTATAATTTTTCTTTGCAAATTCTGCTGTTAATCTATCAGAGCCTATACGTAGTGCATTTGATTTATTAGCATTTAAGCATAAACCAAATAGACAGATTTTTCAAATCTTCATTAATGTTTAAAATTGCTTCAGAAATATTTGGCAATTTAGTATATATATATTTGCAGGTCGTCTGCATACATGTGAATTTTACAGTGTTTGATTATTTTTGGTAGATCTAAGGTGTAGGTACACAGAAACGAAGTAGGGCCTAGAATACTTCCCTGTGGTACACCACTGGTGGTATCCTTAAAATCTGACAAAATTTGATTAACTTTTACTGTCTAAGATCTATTAAGTAACTGGGAAACCACGCCGACGCTACACCATCTATGCCTATATATTTCAATTTCGCTAGCAATAATTCAAACTTAACAACATCGAATGCCTTGCTCTTATCCAATAATACTAAAAAAGTAATCACAGAGTTATCCATAGCAGTACTTTTGCCATTTACTACTTTTATTAAGGCAGTATTTGTACTATGACCCCCTCTAAATTCCGATTGGAAAGATGGTAAGATGGCATGACTCTTAAGATATTCACGTATTTGAGCAGACACCACCTTCTCAAGCAGCTTAGAGATGACTGACAAAATGCTTATCGGTCTAAGTTCATTATTTTCCTTGGGATCAGAAACTTTGGGTATGGGTACTAGCTGTTTGCCAAATCTGAGGTAGAGTCCCATTAAGCAGAGATTCATTGAAAAGTTTTCTAATTGCAACGATACAGTATGGAATAACCAAATCGAGCATTTTTTTGTTAATATTGTCAATACCGTAAGCGTCATTAGTTTTGACCTTAAACTTAAACGTAAATTCATGAAAATTGTTAGAATAGAAATAATTTAAGATGTCATCATCTACAACAGAGTTACCAGCAGCGTTAATAAAATAAGAATTTAAATTGTTAACATTACCTAACTTAATGGGAAGCTCTTGACATTTATTTAACTTATTAGCAATGTCCCACTTTTTAAGCTTTTTCCACATGCTAGATTTATAATTTTTGCAGTTTTTGAGTTCGTATTCTCTAATGCTTTTTTCGCGTTACGTATAGCTAGACATAATTACGAAGGAATATGTAAAAATCTATCCCTATTTTGCTCGGTTTCTATATATTTTTTGTGGGCTTTATTCTTTTGTTTAATCATTTGTTTAATATTATAAGTAATGTAAGGTTTGTTTCGTCTCATGTTATTAGTAGCTACGTATATGTATAGTACGCATCGGAGCATGTTTATTATACAATGTTAATATAAACTGGTTTAAAATTTCGACTTTAAAATTAAAGTCATCAAAATTAACTAGTAATTCCTAAGGGATTCCCAGCGCATCTAGAGCAACAATATTTAAATCAAAATTATTAAAATTTCTAAAGTGGACTGTTTTGAGCTTCGAAATGGAGCTATCCAGACCTATTATACAGGATACAAGCATGTGATCTGTGAAATTGTTCATATCAAGTGTACAATCTTCATTGCAGTATTTTTAATCTGAACTTACTCAAATAACGTCTATTAGAGAAGTTGTTGTACAAGTAATTCTTGTTGGTTGATTGATAACTTTCCGAAGATTAAAATCAGTCAACATGTTATTGAAGCAATGTCATTTATATTATACTGACTTGTTATCTATGCCTGCAAATTTTATTTGTGCCCTTGCCGTTGCCTTTAATTTTCAGGTTTGGTTAGTAGGCCTTCTGTAGTGTACCTTTTTGCACGATAGAACGATTTTACTTAGTTACCGCGTTTGTTTTCAAATCATTAAGTTATGCTTACTGTTCTAGAACGGTAAGTAAAAATTCGAGGTTAGCAGGTTAGGTTTTGCGACAGTCTATCTCAAAACTGACGAAAAATCTAATCTGCTAACCTCGAAATTGGCATAGACTTACAGTGCCACCAACATAGTATTCTGTGGTATAATGTCACATTTTACTGACGTTTGAAGAAAAATACATTTCTATCGTGCAAAAAACGCCATAAGCATCACGAACGTTAAGAAATTACCGATCTCAGACAATAATTGGGGTCGTCGCTTCGCTCCTTCTCCAAACAATTGTCTTCGATCGGTAAAATGTCCTTACCGTTCTTAATACTTAATATACTATTTAATTGATTAGCAAAGTGCTAGGTTGCTACTTGGCACTCATATCTTTCTTTCAGCTAAAGAGTTTAGTCTTTTGTTTGACTCACGACCAGCTCCGGCTGAGAAGCCGGTTGCCTGTCTTCTTCCTATTTACAGTCAGGTTGACGGTAACATGTTGTATGTTAGAACCGTTTCTAAATTGAACCGTATATGTCTATGGTCCGACATTCATGGCTCCTGAGGCATACTACAATATCAGAAATATCAAATCTAACTTTAAGGTAAATAAAGATTTGCTTGTTTTCTACAACTTCGATAGCTTTCGAACTGCAGTCTTAATCGCTTTGCATCTTTCTTGTATGCCAGCAGCATCTAAATTTAAAATTAAAGAGCCCAGATGGATACTCTGATTCATTAATTCGAAACGGCCTAACTGTCATGTAGCGGGTCTATTAATGTCTGGTCTGTCGGCAACTATTATTTATGTTCGGTTTATTTCACCAACTGTTTCTTTTAAAAATGTTATAAAATATTTAATCTGCAAAATGTATACAATGCATAATGAAATTAATCAGTAAATTTCATTTCTTTGCGATAAATATTAGAAAATATAGAGGAAATTCGCTAATCAACAGCACGTGTAGTATATTTGCACATAAACGTGCATCAAGTAGTTATTTTTATAATATGATCTCTACCATGGCTCTACATAAGAATGAATGTAGTTTCGTAAGAATAAACTTTTCTGTATGTTGGATGTTTGGTTAATCCTCTCATCTGACGTTGGAAATGTTACCAAAACGCTGGAATTTAAGTAAGTAGCCTAAATGTTTTTTTTTATATTTTGTGTTTTGCACAATAACGATTTTCACTTCCTTTGACTTATTTTCCTTCATACGTTGAATTATGTATCCTGCTAACATTTTGCATAGCAACTTTTCAAAACAACCCATAATACATTCAAGTTCTCACACATAGTTTTGAAGTAAATCAATGTGTAAAATAACGAATGAGGTTAGAAGGTGATTATACTGATTACTTAAAAGTGAAAACGCTATTTCCAAAAATGTTTTGTGTCGAATTATTTTATGCGAATATGCCGAGCTTAAGCTACATGGGACAGATAAGGCATGCTTGCAACCTCTTGCTTCTTTATTTCTGTAATTCTGTAGAAATCTAAGGTATGGTTCATCATCAACAATTAATTAACCTACACTTTCATTAAAGGTTATCCGTTAGCCCACTAACCTTCACCCAGTGACTTCATTTGAGGCCATTATTTTGAGAGGCTACGAAAACTAGCCCCGATAGGTAATAAATTACAGGCTTTTCAAGAAAACCGGGCATTTATAGGCAGTGTATCACTGGTATCAAATGACTTGTTTAAGCACGAACGGAATTTTTATCATCCGCGGTTTATTTAATCTGTTTCCCGAATATCAGATCTCCGATGATAAATAACAAAATAGCGTGCTCGGGTGTGCTGAGAGACCGTGCAAGCATTTTTTTGGGGGAATCTTGTTAAAACAAGAAAATCAGCAACACACGGTTCCACTGTGGTTAACGAAAGCTGCTGAAGACGTTTATGACGTGAAAGTGGCTAAAGCATTTTGCGGAAAGTATTACGGAAGTTCTAAAATGTTCGGCCTGTTTTATTATCCGCCAGTTTCATTGTCCGTCAAGTAAACTAACATTAGAGAACGTTGTTAGGGGCTTACCCGTTCATCCTAGCACGTAATTTGCATTTCGCTACGGTTCAGAATCACCCTATGCTAATACCTCTAACACAACAAATTAGGTGCCAATTATGTTACAATTTGCCTGTATTTGCAAAACGTATTAAGTTACCTGAGTGCACGAAAAGTTAAACAATTTGCGGAAGCTACTCCCTGTTTGTTACTAGAAACTTGTACAACGTTATCCTTATCATGTGCCGAACCAGTTTACATAAAACTCGGTAATTGAACCACAAAACTTTAAACAGGGGGCTAATTTCTCTTTATGTGTACACCCAGCATGCTTAAAAGTTAATCCTGACGCTACATCGAATAACTTTGCGAATTTGCAAACACCACAATAACGCAGACCTGGGAAATGCCCGTCGAAAATCCCATGGCCGTAAAAGCCTCGAAATGTTTAAATGCGTTCAATCAAAAGTTTCTCAATTTTTGCCTAATAAAAATCGAAGCTTCCAAACTCATAAAATTAAAGCGAATCAAACCTTTATGAAATTATTTCAACTTTGAAGCGGCCGGAACCTAATTTCGTGCTCGGATTTGCTCCTAGGCTGATAACAGATTTCACAATCAATAAAAATCTGCCGGTAATACGATACACTTTTGTGACGGTCAAGAAATAAATATAGCTTAATGGTCCTAGCTTCTAAGATGATCCGTTTAGCTCCAAAAATAGGAATTGGGGTGGTCTCTTGAGAGCGCACAGGTGGGAATTTTCCCGATAAAACTGACTAAAAGAACGCCAACACTGGATTATAAGTGGAAAGCATGTGGTGTGGTGTATCTTGCGACTTAGAAATTTCCGACGCTTCCTGAGCTGTTTCAAATACTACCGTCATAAAATCGTACTAAAGTAAGTTGTGGTATACTACAAATTTCATTTTTCGAATAAAATATTATGTTTTCTAAACACAAAAGTACACATTTGAATAATTTCTACTCCACAACTTGCCAATTTCTGTAAATAGATCAGCTAAACGGCAAACCTTTCTCATCTCCTCTTTTGCACCATTCCTAAAATAAAAGCGATTGTATAATAAATATTACATTAGTGACTTGAAATGCGATATGTAAAATATAAAAAACCGTATAATTTGTATTTAGTAATTACATTTTGGCGTATTATTATTACTCTCGGCTTGTTTATCCCCTTTTTAGGATGCTGTACCTATGTCGAAAAAGATATACGGGGTCACTTTTTTAATAACTTATAACCTTTGTGGAAGAGTAACTACAATATATGTGTTTTAGTTATTTACTATACAAGTAGTGTTATGTAGATATTACACAATAGAGAAACACTTTGGTCCACGAGGTCGTAGACCGTATGGGTTAATTTTCTCGTGTGGGTAATACCTCGTAAAACTACGAGTGCTTTACAACGTTTTATCCACACCTCTCAATAAACTCAGAAACACCCAAATTAAAATTTTTGTTTGAAATCACAGTACTTGCTTGACATCAGAACATATATGGCACTAAACATTATTGCCTACACCAAAAACTCACTAGTTGAGTTGTGGTATTCAAAAAATCATTTTAAGTGTAATAATGATATTGCGGTGGTTAAAGTCACTGTATTTATGGGGCGTTTATTGAGAGGAATTGGATACGTACTTACACTTTATCAATCAAGTAGGTAGCTATCATGTTACCTTATTTTCGTAAAATTTTTTTTTGTGATTGCAGAAACAACAGGTAAACAATAATATTTTGTATGAAAATCAAAGTGCTGATGCAACAGATTGACTCCTTTTTTTAGTAGTATATGTGTATATATTATATCATATATGTGTTTATAGGTACCATAACTCACTCCATGCCACTTTGACTTTGAATTTCCAAGGCTGTTCATACAAAAATTTTTATTTATTGAGTTATTGAATAAGCTGTTGTACTTATAGATGGAGTTTTGATGTTCGCTATTGCGATGGTGCTTCTTCAAGAGATAACGTTGCTAAATATTAGGCAATTTTATAATCCGAAAATAAGCTAGAGTTGTCTCTATTAATTTCTAATGTATAATGTTAAAGATTCTGAATACTGGACAAATTTCGGCATTTGGACGTTTGTTATTTATTTCACATGTTTCTCGTTAACACAATGTATTATGCGAATTTTTCATTGTAAATTTAATTATATTGTTGAAATTGATGCACTCATCATCAATTGTGGATTTTTGATGGTCAACTTTTATTTTTTTTTTGTAGATCATCAAACGTTTGTTAACATTTAGTTCAAGTTTTTATACTAGTTTCACAGGTATACGGTACTTTTTAAAGGTTTTCAGTATTAGGTATTTTATTTTCAAAACAAAATTTCGTAAGCGCCATCGCCATGAACATAGCACATCACGTACTTCAAATCCAACATTTCGTTTTTCTCTGAATATACCTACTTATCTTATTGTTCCACTATTCTCCTCTGTTTGCATAACATGTCAGGTGATATGTAAGCCATCTAATAAAATCCGTTATTTCCCGTCCATCAACAAAAATCGGTGAGGATATTAAGAACTTCCCGTCCATTGTGAATTGGTGCACCGTTTGACTGATAACATTATTAACATAGAAGAGCTAGTGATAAATCTCCTAAGTAGTTCAGCAGCTGCATTCCTAAAAATTGTATATCTGTATGGGCCAATTATGATGTTTCCTACGTGCCTGTCCACACACATAAACCAAATCCTAAGTGGGGTCTTGCCTCTCTGGCCTGAGGTTTGCTATTCCCCAATAATGCTCATTATAACGATTATACCGCATTTAAAAACCTATTATTCCTGTAGCCAAATAAACTTTTTTTTAAATCACCATCTAAATAGATTAGTTTTGTCTGATACCTAGTTACTCCACTGTATATGTCGTCATCGCCGTGATAAACCGTTTGGGAGAGCAAAATTTTATACGATTTGAATTTGATTTTTATCGAAACAACGCGAAAAAATAGTCCTGATAAATTTGATTCTAAACTACTTTCCGCTTTAACCCAGTAAAATTATTCAACATCTTAAACAATGCTTTTTTTTAAGTTAAATAGCCTTTTCATGGCAGTCTTATGGAATTTCATTTTTCTTAAATAAATCGTTGAAAACTTCAATGAAGTACACAGTGTCATTGTTGATATGAAAATGAAGAACTTAATATAAATATTTATGAGAAACCATTTGACGGAGTTTACTTCTTCGCCGATCGTCACATTTGGGTTTCTCGTGCTGTAGTGTTGGGCACAGTAGGAATTTTGAACGACGATGAAATGTTGGAACCGGGGACGATAGGGCGTCTCGTGGGGTTCTAGTATTGTAGCTGTAGCTAGTTACTTAAGTTACCCAGTTACCTAAATGAGCTAAATCAATATAGTATACAAATGCTTACTTGGTCTTGCCATATGTTTTAATTTTAACATTTCACTTAATAGTATGCGTCTGTGAGTATATGGAATAGCTCTGACATTATATTGTAGAACATAATAATTATTTATTTAATTAATTTTTGTTGATTCAATTTATTTTATTTATCTTATTTATTTAATTTATTTAATTATTTAATTTACTTAATTTATTTAATTTATTTTATTTATTTTAGTTATTTTATTTATTTTATGTATTTTCATTATTTTATTTATTTTAATTATTTTATTTGTTGAAGCTGCGAACAACAATTACACGAACGAAACCAGTTACAGGTCACAGCATATCAGATGTATAATGTATGTTGCATATGTTGTGTGTGGTCAGGTTACTCTTTTCTATAGACCAGTTTTCCGGGAAGAGCGCCGCTAAGTGTATCCCAACGACGAATGGTGACCGGGCTCGATACCGATCCAACGGACTGCGGAAAAATCCCGCCTGCCGACTACTCGCTTACTGCAAGCCTGACGCCATTACCAATGCGCCACGCGGTACTATTATAAACAATAGTTTTACATCTAGTCTGTATATATTTGGACTTTTATATATATATATATATACATGTGCCATGGATGATACACAGCCCAGTGCATACAACAGGCACTCAGAAGCCCTGGTCTGTTTAAAGAGATAAGCACGTACCAGTCAAATATATCTGTAATTTAGAAGGTCGTTAACAAAGGGAACCTGAGAGGGGTACAAATATTTCATCTTCAGCAAAAAGCATATGCGACCGTTTTAACGAAGCCATTGACATACCACCGATAATCAGAAGCCCATTTGTATAAAATATGATTATTTGACGCATTTAAAGAGTCCCTGCTGTGTTGCCATTTCAAAAACGCTGAGTAGTGATTTGGCCTGGGTTTCTCCTTATGAACTCCATTGTTTCCGTTTATGTCGCAGTGCACAGTGAAAAATGAATCGTGCCAAGTTTTTGGTCAAATTGGCCACTCAAAATAAGATTGGTAAGTTGTTTTGGCATAAAGTTTATGTCCCTTGTCTTTATACAAGTTGTGTAATATTGGTTGCAATGAAATTTAATTGCTTTTTATATGACAGGCATTGATTGAAATAATTTGATTAATTTAGAACGTATTTAAATCAATGTAAATGTTCTCCTTTTCTGCGATATAAACTTTTATGGAGGTATTTAAAAGTTTGAATTTGCATCTAAATCCTTTTCAGAAATAATATAGAATTCCAACTAAGGACTCCAGCTCCATTATCATTATAAGTATTAGCTAAGTACTAAAAAAACAGTTCCCCCGCCCATTTCTTTAATAATGTTATAGGAACTAAGCAAATCCAAAAATCATCTTTCCTTATAGTGTACAATTGGCTGCAAACAATTTTCAACAGCTCATTTTAGCTTTGTTAATACAATAAGACGCAGTGGTGTTAAATATCACTTTATTTTGTCAATGTCAGTTAATAATTTCTTTTGATACGCCAATGTAATGTGACAAAAATGTCAAAACTGCTTTAAAGCCGCTTTACAAAGGCCAAACAATCAATGCTCCCGAATTAAAAAATGTGTTGCTTCCAGCTGTATTAGCATAAAACAAAGCACATTGTTATTTTAAAGAGTTTTTGGTAAATACCTATCCAGAAACCGCATATGAAAGTGTTAAATTCAATCGTTTTAAAATTAATCATTTATAAACCTCTTGAGAAGAGTCGACCTGTGACCGATTTGACAATTGTAGACCGGTTTTGACCTTTCATAATATCCGGTCTACAGTTCCTGAATCAGCAGCTCCACTTTCCAGAAAGGTTTATTTCTTCAGTGAAAGTAAATTGTTATCTAAAATCTTATTTTAAATTATTTGTATGTAACATTTTCTAACGCAATTTCTCGGAAAGTATTTATTCAATTTAAGGAAAATCCACACAGCCGTGAAAAAAATCAAAAGACTAAAGCGTTGTCTCAATCGACCTACAGTTCTGTTTAATATTTTTGAAGCTGTAATAAATAAGCAAATGATCCAAAGGAATGAAAGAGCGCGGTAAATTTATCGCAGTCATACCCCCCTTCAAAAGCAAAATTGTTCTGTTTCGGCGTTTTTTTGCATAAAGCAGTCTCACAAATAATTACTTTTTATAACTTCTGTTTCAGATATAAGATTTCTGTTATTAGAAAAAAGCTGATTTGTTTACAGTTACTAAATATTCGAAGAATGCAAGATACTGCTTGTAGTGTTAGTGCTAGGGCATTTCTAATTTCTTCACACTAACTTTATCTTTTAATATAATTAAAATAAATTTGCTCTTATGCTAGAATATACCTATTTTAAAAAATTTAAGCTTATGCCAGTGAAGGAATTGAGGTGGCCCAAATTGAATCAACACGTATTGAAAATGACGACTCTGATAATCAACAATCAATTGTTCCTGAATCTGAACCGTATCGGTATTCTAGTTCTGAGTATGTTCCATCTGAAACCGATTCCTCTGAAAAATCTGACGTTATTCCTTTGATAAAGGTATAATTCGTGATAAATTAATTTTTTAAATATATTTTCCTTAAATATTTTTAGAATTTTGCTATTTCCCAAAAATATCAAGATAAATTGATTAGACAACCAAATAGATTATTTGAAGACATTCCATTGCCTTCAGAAACATCAAATTCCAAAGTATTGAGTTATTTGAAAAGTTTAGACATATCACAGGTTAAAGAAAAAGAAAAGTCTTTAGATAAACCGAAAAACGTTAATGAACCAGAAGAAGAAACTGTAAATATTTTGGCAAGAGCAGGAGCAGAACGAAATACGACATTTCATGAAATAGTAAGACTTCCATAATTTTTATCAAAAATGTTATAAACATTAACATTCATTTTTATATGTTTAAAATAATATTTCATTTAAGGATTATCAGCAACAGTATTCTAAAAAGCCATCTGCAAGGGAACGGTCAACTATTTGTCCTATCTGCTATGGTGATGTATTCACACATTTTACAAGACATCTCTTTAGACATCACAAGGACAATGAACAAGTTCTAAAAATTAAAAGTTTATCTCCTAAAAGTAAGGAACGTTTGGATTTAGTCTCAGCATTAAGAAAGCAAGGATATTTCTACTTGAAAACGGAAAAAAATGTTGTTAATCCTGTTAGAACTTCCAAGAAACCTAACACAAAATATTTCGTATGCATTTATTGCCTCGGACATTATACAAAAAATCTCCTATATAAGCATGTTAAAATATGTAAACAGAAACCTAGCACTGAAACGGATCCTGGAAAGAATTGCTTAACCAAAAGCCAAAGTTTTTTGGCTACAATGACTTCAAAAAATGAAAACTTTTTAAAATCATCCCGTATCAGAGAAGAAGTTTTTAGTATAATGCGAGCTGATGAAATTAGCTTAACAGCGAAAAGTGACTCTCTAATTTGCCTTTATGGGGAAGCTCTTTTAAGTAAACATAAAAGGCAACAAATTGCTACTGTCATTTCAAACAAAATGCGAGAAATGGGTAGACTACTGATAGCGTTAAGAACCATTAACACTTCAATTGACGTATTGTTTGATGCATTAAAACCAGAGATATTTCAAGATTTAATATCCGCTACTAAAGTAATAAGTGGCTATGATCCTTTAAATAGATGCTATAACTCTCCATCGTTAGCGCTGCATATGGGAACAAATTTAAAAATTGTCTGTGATATTGCGTTCAAGTTAGTGATAGAAAAAAAAAACTTACCTAAGATTAAATGGGAAAACAG
This sequence comes from Agriotes lineatus, assembly GCA_940337035.1. Classification (NCBI taxonomy): domain Eukaryota; kingdom Metazoa; phylum Arthropoda; class Insecta; order Coleoptera; family Elateridae; genus Agriotes; species Agriotes lineatus. The sequence continues at coordinate 215,758,944 of OW679194.1, forward strand.
AGATATAAAGAAAGAAGAAATTAAAGAAATCAAAAAATTAATACACGGACACTGGTGTAATGAAATTTCCAGCATCGCTCTAAAAGTATTAAAGGAGAGGCAATGGGAGAAGCCGAATGCTCTTCCATTAACAAATGACATACAAGCTTTTCAAACATACGTAAACCACTTGGCAAATGACGCATATGACGAACTTAAAAACAATATCAATTTGATAACTAATTATAGACTCTTAACCCAGTGTATCTTAGCACTAACTGTAATGTTCAACCGAAAGCGTGTTGGTGATGTACAATATTTAAAAATAATTACATACAACAAGAATCAGGACACAACAAACGAAGAAGCTTTTGTTGAATCATTGACAAATATTGAAAAAATTATTAGCAAAAAACTTAAAAGGGTTGTTACAGGTGGTAAGGGTTCCAAACCAACACCTATTTTGTTTCCGCCACAAATTCAAAAATATATTAAATTAATATTAGAAGTTAGAGAACAGTCAAATGTAGTACCAACATCAAACCCGTATCTTTTTGCCAATCCAGGCTCAGCAAACAAATGGATGGCGGGATACCACGTTATCAGAAAATTTGCGACTAACTGTGGTGCTAAAAACCCTTCTCTTTTAACTTCAACAAAATTTCGAAAGCATATCGCAACTACTTTACAACTTATGACAATGGACGATAATGAAATGGAACAAGTCGCCACGTTCATGGGGCATACAAAAAAAAACTCACACAGAGTTTTACAGGTATTGTTACAGTTCTAACTATACAAAATTGTAGATATTATATCACTTTGTTAAATAGATTACCCCAAGACATTTATCAAACAGCTAAGGTAGCTAAAGTTTTACTTCTATTAGAGAAGGGCAGAGGGAAACAATTTAAAGGAAAATCCCTGAATGAAATAGAAGTTGACAACGATGTTTACTTTAGCTCTGAATCTGATGACCAAGAACACTTACATGATTCGTCTAACACGGCCAATGTTGAAACATGCGAAACTGAAGAAAATTCTCAATTCGTGACAGCAGACACCGATTCAGGACCCTCAGCAAAGGAGCCCCCAATCAAGAAAGCGAAAAGTATTATTTTTTTTCACCTGCTTTAGTAAGTTATGCAATAATTATTGTTTTTTAGGAAGCGATGACAATGAAATAAAGAAATGTGGTCGAGTTAAATGGACTGAAACAGAAAAAAATATTGTTAAAACTCACTTCAAATTGCATATTCAGAAGAAAATAACACCAAAAAAACATGAGTGTGACGAATTGCTAACTAAACACGCTGGTGTGTTCATTAACAAAGATTGGGTGCGCATAAAAACCTTTGTGTGTAATGTTTTCAGAGAAAAATAGTTTAATTTTTTGTTTCTAAAAAGAAGCTTGCAGTAAGCGTTTTATTTGATTTATTTTTTCATTTTTTGTTAAAGTTGGTTCAACCTAAAAGAAGATATTACGTTTTCGTTTAGTTTTTAAGTTTGTGTCGCAAAACAATGAAGATAAGTTGATAAATTATGTTTTTAATTACATCTTTGTCTTTTTTATGGTCGAGGAAGATATGCAGCCAAATTTAAAACAAGGACAGTAAGTTTTATATAAAATTAAACATGTTGCTACGATAGTGACTTAATGAAAAAGTAAAATTATGTTAAAAAAACCAATAGGTTACATTTTTATCTGGTATTATTTTTTTAAAGAAGGTTAAATTAAAAATGTGGTGCTTTTAGGTGATTTCTTTATTACTTCTTCATGAAGGTTTAACTTTTAAAGCAATAACACCTAATTAAAAAAAAAATTATTAGTGTTTAGTATGTGGTTTTAGGTTATGCTTTCACGTTCATATTAATATTCATTTTAACTTTTGCTCTTGCTCTTTTGTCGAGATTTATAATTCAAAACTGTGAGGTATACTTATATGTAGATTTAAAATTGGTAATTTATGCAACCAAAAACTTTCCAATAAATTTACATAACAATTACAATTTTTCTGTCATGTCAATCAATATTAAAAATAAAAACATAACCTAAAATTACATGCAAACTTTAATAAGTATTTAAAAAAATTTTTTATCGTTACTTTAAAAGTCAAACTTAATACTAAATTAAAAATTAAAACGTAACCTGAAAACACTACGTTTATGCAGTTTAACCTTTACAAAAATATATCGGCCCAAAATATCAGCTAATGGATTTTTCTAAATCATCTTTGACTTCTGATGAAGCTACTGTAGTGTATTAAAAATTTCAAATAAAACTTGAGCAACTTTTTATAACTTTGGCTGCATAATATTTTCCTTGACTATATATATATAACATTTTCAGTTGAATAAGAAAACAAGTATTGAGTATCTTATATCCAATATGTAATATTTTATATTATGCATTTCCCTTATATGTCAAGTAACAGTTTAATAAATGTTATATAAAAAAAGTTTTTTGTCAGCTATCCTTCTTGCACTTGCAAAAAGTGGCCCCAACCAAAGATGACGGGGTTGCAATAACACAAAAAAGTACTTCTCCATAGAGACTTTAGTTATTTTTTTTTACTTTTGTATTTAATGATTGGGTGGTAAAGTGTTGTCAAATCTGCTATTTAACAGTTCGTAATTCACTTATTCATGCCGTGGTGGTATCCGCCCACGGCTCTTTTAAAACTTTATCAACATTATGTTTTTAATAGCGACCAAGATGGACTGGGTTGTTAACAAAATGTAGAGATGCTCAGAAAAACTTGAGAAAATTTTGATATAATAGAATTAACGTCGATACGCCGACAGTATCTATTAACAAAATAAAAAATACACTGTAAATAATAAAGAGGTGCGATTCTTTCGCAAAATATGGAAACAAATTGTGTATTTAGTTGACTGATGACTTCAATTATCCTAATTAATACTCAACTTTTGGTTTTTGGCACACCTAATTGTTAACTAAAGTTGATTTAAAAATAAAATTAGTTCAATAAACTTAGAAAATTTACCTCATACAGTTGCAACCAATAGAAACTCTTTATTTGTTTAAGTTTAACAAATCAAGTCTCTATTTCAAAAATATCACTATAGTTGTTGTCGTTTGAAATATTATCACGATAAATTTTGAATGTCAATTATTTCCATGTCGTTGCTATCGTTATTATACGTTGATAAATTGATAAAGTTAGTTTTAAGATGTTAACTTTTATTTGTAAAATAAATAATGCACAAATTGAGAAACCACAGATAACTTTGTGCTGCACTCGTGTCAGCTGTTAAATACCCTCCTGCTGCCGCACTCGAAAATTATTACAACAGTTCACACAAAATCTTGTCAGTAACTTCGCAATTCATTGAGGTATTACTATTGATCATTTTAAAGACGAACTGAAGCTACAAAGCTAATTTATTTAAATGCTGCTTATAATAATTTAAAATAAGGGTAGCCATTGTAAGTAATCCAGCTATCAGCGAATAATTGCAATCAGAATTAAACAGGGTTGCCAAATTTAGGGATTCGCAAGCTTAACGGTATGTACTTGGCTCCTATAATCGGTCATTTCATTCAAATGTGTATATCTTATATACACTGAAAAAGAGCAGCGCCCCCTACAGAAATTTACTATGAACTAAACCTGTATATTTTGAGATAAATTCCATCAATATGAAGCCCCGTAAGAATTTAAATCTGAGCAATTTACAACATAGCATTGAAAAATAGAGCGATATACATGGAGTTTTTATGAAGCCCAAATTAAGGCTTCGCAAGTAAAAAATTTAAATCTGAGCAATTTACAACATAACATTGAAAAATGGAGCAATATACATGGAGTTTTTACGAAGCCCGGAATAGGGCTTTGCAAGTAGGTGCAGGGCTTGGTATAAGAGGCAGAGTGTATTGATTTTGGCTTCGTAATGGCCCTCTACATGTATATATATATATATATATATATATATATATGTATTAATAAATTTTATATTTCGTCTATGGTTCAGTTCCTTCCTTTATTCATTATTTCATTTTAACACCATCATGTTTCATTTTAATATTAAATTTGGGTGATAATTTGTAAAAATCTGATTCTATATTTGTATTTCAATTGCTCTGTTTAATTTTTAATAATAGAAGGTTGTCTCTTTTACAATAGTTTCAAGTGCTTCACCCATTCTCATGTGCTAAATTGTTGAAATTCATTTTACTTTATTTCTTTTACCTTGTAATTTGCAATATTCCTTTACGTTGTATACATTTTCTCCTCTTCAAGCTTAGCTACCATTTTATCCAAAATTATTTCGTTTACAATTATTAGCAATATAACATATAAACACCTAGCGGTACAAATGGACTTCAGATTAAATAAAATAAAATAACATATAAACAGAAATAAAACCTTCTTTAGCTTCTTTTACCTTGCCGAGGACCATCCATATCGCGCGGAATGTGCAACGTACGTAATGGGTAGCATACGACTTATATTATGCTTTTCCGCATCCAAGCACACCACACACTCAACAAACCCTACTCTATATTAAAGCTAATTTAACTAAAACAGAACAGACCAACTTTTCTGCTAAGCCTTTATGCCAGCAATACTTAAACAACCACTCAAACCGCTTTTTCTAAGCCTCTTTGCTGACAGTCTAATATGCAGTTTTATTTAAAAGACGCACACGACATAGAAAATAGTGCGCATTAAGTTCGCTTCGATTACCACCGCTTTAGGATCGAATGGGCTGGTGGTGAATAACAGAATCGGCATATATCAAATCAACCACCTTAAGTGATGATTACTGAATTTCAGTTGCATAGTCATCTGAATATCTCCCTCGCAGGAATTCCTATCGATGCTTTTAGTATGACCCCACTTGAAGATGGAGACGCTTTCTGAACCTATGAATCGTCAAACAATGACGACAAGATTTGTGAACAGTCCGTGAGGTTAATCAGCCACTATTACGATACATCTTCGTTCTAGAAGTTTTCCAGAAAATGTAGGAATGCTGGGGCGCATCCTGAAAAGTAAGGGCACCTAGCGCACAGTTATTTCTACGCAGTTCACAACACATTCACTATCTGTAGACCCACTTGTGTTCTTTCCGATATTGAGAAGTATGAGCAAACAACTCACCGCCACCAGTGGCGTCCACTTTACAATATCTAATGATAAAATTCTACTAAAAAAATAAAATAAATAACCTGCATGTACAAATCGGCTGTAGAAAATGTTGTAAGAAACTTTAAGACGTTTTAAGGAAAGTAAAAATGTGTTAACTTATACCTCTTAAGTACAAATGCTAAATTTTTTTATAGAATCATGGTACTTAAAAAGAAGTGGATTTTCTCTTTCTAAATGCAATAACGCCAAATTTGTAATTTATTCGGAGTTCCTGTATAATCCAGAAATATTCATAATAATTGTTCCTGTATAGGAAGATTTTTTATGTAACTGACATTAAATACGCCCAATTGCTATTGCTTTTTATATGTAATATGAACTCAGGCGCTAATTACACAAGATTTAGAACTTAATCGCCATACGTGTAATTCGAGCGCCAAATTAAAAACAAATGCCGCTACTGCCCGGACAAGGGCATCCGCACGCCAAAACGGGGAAGATGTAAAAACCCCGGCCGCAGCCCAGAAATATGCCGGAATGCAT
>OW679194.1:215764682-215805248 GCA_940337035.1 Agriotes lineatus
AAAATTACAAAAGGGGTTGAAAATGTTCACCTTCTCTTTCTAAACATAAATGTATTCTACGTCGCATAGAATCAAAAACAGCCTCTAGTTCATTCAACAAAGGTGTGTGGATTTTCTGTTGCCCAAGTTCTATAGTTCTGGCTGTTTACATAGCCAGATAAATGCACCCTCGCTTTATCAGAGAAATGTAACGTTTAACAAATCATTATTGTTCAAATTCTCATTGCACCACTGACAATAACGTACCCGTTGTTCATGGTCGAGTGGATGTAGCTGGTGAACAGCAGACATTTTGTAGGGGTGCATGTATAGCCGCTTCTTTAAAGCCTTATGGCAAGTGCCAACGGACAAACCTTCAAAAGAATGATGTCATTAATCATATTATACCACTAACTAATTGTCATAATTAATATTGCCTAAATATTTTTTTATCATTGCATTTACCTGTTGGAGCAGATCATTGTGGAACGGATTTCTTAGGGCTTTGTTCTATTCGTCTCTGAATATCGACAACCACTTCTTCTGTTAAAACAGTTGGTCTGCCTGTTGACTTCCTCTTACAAATGCAGTTTTTCTCTTGGAACCGTTGAACAATCACCTGTTTGTGGTTCCTAAAGGTATCGTAAGCAATGTTTGCAGCCGCAAAAGCCTCCATTTCTCAATGCAGGACTGAAATGAATAGCTCCTACTTCCATCGGCATTTCTCGTACCACTACGAAAGCCTGCCATCAAAATGAAAGCATCCTGCTCCATTCTTCTTAGGTCAGTTCTGCACATTAAACAAAATATATAATAATATTTTCTAATGATTTATTAGTAGCTTCAGCGTACTTATGCGAACGTTTTGTCCGTCCGTCCGTCCGTCCGTCCGGATCGCCTGTAACTTTCGAACGGCTACAGATATCGAAATTGTGAAAGGGGGCAAAGTTGTTGCTAAGGTCCCGAGCACCTTCATGCGCTATTTGGTTTTGGCGAAAGGTGGCGATTTTCCACTTTGCAAAATTTCCAAGCATTGTAGCACAGTGGCGGCTTGTCCACTTGGCGCCATCTACAGAAGTTCGGTGGTCACGTTTTGAACTACACATTCTGAAGCTACTCTTTAGACCTGTAGTTGAGCAGTTTATTGCCATATTCAATTATTATCTATATTAATAATATGAATTTTAATTAGTAACAAATTTGGAAAGTGTTATTTTAGGTTATATGTAATAATAAATATATCAACTTTACAATTTACTTACATCCAAATATCCAGGTAATTTCAGAGTTCTGAAAAAAACTGTTTTTCGATGTCGACTCAACAAATACAATCCAATAACTTCTAAACAACAAAACGAAACGTATGACGTTTAGAGGTTAGATGTGACGAACGTCTATGTCGCGGCAGGTGAAGATTTGGCAGTTTGTTTAAGGATATTGCCAATACCACCAACCTTCCAAAAACAAATTTATAGCTGCAAATTTAAATTTAGTCACGTGAGAAAGGGGAATTAATGAAAACCCTGTATTACGTATAAGTGATTATTTTAATTCTGTAAAGTTTGTTGGCTTATATAATATAAATTGGTTGACGCTTTAAAGCTATTAGCTGAAACCTATTCAATATAAATTTACTCAAACATTGCACATGATATCACATAATTATTAGAACCTCAAAACTTTTAGAATTTCAATGTAGTGTTATTATTTTTCTATATATTACAATTCGTATACTACCTTGTTACAATATTCATTCTGCATATATTGGAAGAGCATGTATTTATAACAGAAAATACTGATCAAACAACAGAAATATAGAACGGTATTGAAATTGCAAGAACAGCTGAGGAAATTTTCCAGCTGTCGCAGCATTAGACTAACGCTACGAATTCGCATGCTTCGTTGCTATGTCTTTTTCACGCTTCTATATGGGGTAGACGCCTGGACCTTGCAACAAAAGCCTTCGAGATGTGGTGCTACTGCAGAATACTAAAAATATCATGGTGACAAACCTAGAAGTACTAACACGAATCGATAAAAAATTAGAAGTAATAACATAAAAAAGAGAAAGTTACTATATCTAGGCCACATCATGCGAGGTGACAAATACGCATTACTACGAAATATAATGGTTACGAAATCTCCGAGCATTGTTCGGATATAGTTCGAATAAACTTTTTAGAGAAACAGCAAATAAAATAAAGCTGGCCATGATATTGTCGAATCTTCGATAGAAGAGGCACCAAAAGAAGAAGGATATATTTTGCATTCTTCGTTTTTGGCAATTTATCAAATTACTGTGCCCAAACTTGTTTTCATTATTTTCTTACCTTAATCCCTGTGAAAAAGATGGAACGTCCACATTTATTTTTATTGTGAACCATCTAAAGGTATGTTTATCTTAAGAGGGTGCACAATCATTCCAGAGTTTTTTTCTCTATTTGCTGGCTGGGCGTCTCTCCGGCTGGCTCTGAAATTTTATTGTAATTGTTCTTTAAAAATTCCACCGAGTTAGTAGTAAACTCATGTTGTCCCTTGCTGAACCATCTTATTAAAGTGTTAAAATATCTCTGCCAATTAACTAACCCCGCAAGAAGGATGCAATAATGATGGAAGCATTTTGTGGTATTCATCTAAAAGGTTATATTTATGCACTTGGAAAACCAAAAACATTTGGTGAGCTTCAAGATTGTTAAGTTGCGGAATTTGATTTTAGAGCGTACTTAGATGTAAAAACATATTCAAAAATTGGAATTAAAATAGCATCACCAATGTATTTCATAATGACGCAATTACCAGACGTGACGTATCCCACATTCTAGAGCCCTTTATAATACAAGCAGACGCATGTCGCACAAGTTGCATAACACTTTGCATCACAGTACTTTCGCGTTTACATGTTGGTGACCATGATGCAACCAAAACATAAGACTACAACGTCAAACAGTTCACTCGTTGTGGGTTATATTCATTTTTGAATGAACTATTTACGGTCTTTTCTGTTTTTCAGATTTCAAAATCTTCGAGCATGACCGGTTGTTCAGCCTCGAATTAGTACTATTAAACGTATAAACATTAACGTATCTTCATTTTCTGAAAAGTAACTAATTTTTTTAATTGCCGCTTTTGTTATGTGATTCAATATGGCTGACAAGCATGCTCGTATTATAGAGGTGCTTTACCACATTCAAAGTATGTCGGTTTGCATAGAAACAATCATATTTCCCGCTGCTGACTAAATTTGATCGTGATGAGTGGAATTTTCCTGAAAGTGAATCAAAATTTAATTCTTTAGATGTCAACGAAGTGAACTCAAACAAAGCACCACTATTAATAAATACGAGTATAAAGAACTGCCACTGCAAATTGCTGGTGCGGAAAAAACTGCAGTTTCAATTTTGAGAAACTAAAAATCTCTTTGATAAGATAAGCGAATCGATAAACACACTAATGGTGAGGCACTAACACCCCATGAAGGAGCTTGGCCTGCAAGGCGGAAGGTTAGAGCTTCCGTATCCTCGCTCTCACACCCGGCTGTCGCGTGTCAAATTTATGACACGTGGTGATGTGGTGAGCACCACGCATTAGACAGCCGCATTATTACCCCTTGTTCTTTCGAACTCAGGTTTCCAATTATTTAAAGCGACTGGGTAGGCCGCCCGCCAGGCATCGATCTGGGATTTGCACTCCAGACTTCCGCGCCGCAGTCCGATGCTCTAACCATCAGAGCCACGCTGGCGCTTCTACTAAAAACATTTAAAAACTTCTAGGTAACACGGATGAACTAGTAGCTACGCTGACAGTTTTTTGTACTCTTCTTGCTCATCGCATAGCAAAATATAAATTTAGCAGCACTGTAATAGAAGTGGAAGTTGTAACACTAACAGCCGTATTCATAGTCGTTCGCCAACGGCTCGCCGGCGAGTCGCCGGAGTTTCGTTATGAATAATATGTTGGCGGAACTGTACGTCTATGTCAAATTCGAGGTTATCAGGTTAGGTTTTCCGTCAGTTTTGACATAAATTGACACAAAATCTAACCTGCTAACCTCGAATTTGACATAGACGTACAGTGCCGCCAACATACTATTCATAACGAAACTCCGGCGACTCGCCGGCGAGCCGCTGGCGAACGACTATGAATACGGCTGTAAATATTTTGAAAAATCAAAGGCAACTAGGGGTAAATATAGCTTAACGAATGCTGTTTAGCACATTTTAGTCTAGAATCTGGTTGCAAATTATTTGTATATATTTTATTTCTCATAATTATATTACGCTGATTGGTTATACGCGAAAACTGTCATTTGTGATCGCTAAAATAGAAATTTAAAGATTAATTTAACAAAAACAAAACAATTAAAAGTGAGTATTTCATATCCTTCATCTATTCATTATAACTCAAGGGCGAATAACAACATAGAAATAATGCAGTGCTTTTCTCATAAAGCACCTATAAGCACAAGAAAATTCAAAAAAGAAAACTGTAAATTGTTTTACTCTGAACGTCCCTCTAGTGACTCTAGACAATTTTAAAAATCATAGGTAAATAGGAATAAAAATATTGTAACGTGCCCAATAATAATGACACAATAAAACGAAACAGTTCGATCTACATCATATGCGTATGCGATTGTAACCGCATTGATATGTTACAGTAGGCCATGCAACCCCACTGGTATGTGTGCGATGATAGGTATACATATAAAAGATAGACAAAATGCAAAGTAATAAAAATACAGATTAATACAAATAAGGGGTACATGCAAACATGTTTTTTTGTATAGAAACGTTACACTTTTAATCTTTTGGTTCTATCTGTAGTGTCACCTTCATCACTTTCTATAATAAACGTAAAATTTAATGCCTTAATTTTGTTGGGCGATAATCTGATCAATTATTGGAACCGCTTTTTTCTCTGTCATCGTCGTTTGTAATAATCTTAGGAATATCCATGCCTTTATTCACAGATTTTTCAAAAAGCTGACAGTGTAGACCTTCAAGAGTTTGAGCATTCATGTCCCCACCATACAAAGCTACGAAAAATTTCTCACCTGCTTATCCAATTTGGTCAGGAGCAGCTTCTGACTCTCTGAATGCGCTAACTGCTTCAACTAAATTAGGGTGCTTCTGAAGAACACTGCAGAATTTGGTTTTTTCATGTCCAAATGGGGACGATGTAGTGTCACACCCACTATATGCATGACGAAATAGAATCTCTTGTGGATCATATCTGCATGAGTTTAATGAATCAAAGTAGGCCAAACGTCAGTGGAATAAATTGTTTTAAAAAAACATGTTTTTCCGTTTTTCGTAACTTTTTACCTTTGAAGCTCGGTATTTCGGTAATTATGAGGTTTAGAAAAAAAATTATGAAAGTAAATTATAGAAAATTTTTGTGCTCTACAAAAACTGGTAGAACCATTTTTTTGTAGAACGCACCAGTAAAGAGTTATCGAGAAAAAACCGAAAAAAGTGACACAAAAGTGGTAGTACTGACGAGCGCACAGGGGTGCCCAATTAGAAAACTTGGATTTTACATACAACATATATAAAATTCAAAACTACATAACCTTTTGCAAGGTAAAATGTACTTGGCCAGTGGGCTAATTAATTATTGTAAATTTTCTATATAAACATAAAATGTGAAAATCTTTAGCGGTCGATGTAATACACTATAAACCAGTAGAATGTTTAAAATATTGACTCACCAAGCTGATCACCTTACATGTAACTTTTCTTTATGGAATTGTGTATATTGAATGATTTGACTATTACATATTCCACAAATCTATATTAGAAAACTTGTTTGAATAAATATGGATATGTTTTATTTTAGATTCCCTCGGCAAACTGTTATTTCTTATTTGAATAGTGATCTGGAGAAAGGAATTCGGAGTAGAATGGTGTTAATTATGCATTCGTTGTTGCTTCAAAGTTAAACTAAGAACTAAGAAATGTTGATCGCTCCCAGAAACAAATAGGAGAGTAGGGTTGTAAACTGTCTCGCCACAAGTGACAGATTTTCTCGAGGCATGGTTTTGCCTTTAGTGTTAAACTTCTACTATGTGTGAACTCGAAATTGACATGCGAGATTCACGTCTTCCAACTAACCAGAAACTCGTCGCTTATACATGCCTAATGAGAATCCTTGCTTGTGCTATACCCGTCAATATAATTTTTACTTATTGTATATATTATCTGAACGAACAACGTCGTCAAGCTTTTCAATCACTTTATACTAAGATCATTGTTTACATTGCCTAGTTTTAGACATATGTAGGAAACATTTCAAACAGTGAGAGCCTACAAAATCAATCAATTACGTTTACACAAGGGATTACTTAACTAAGGTGACAAAAGAGCACTACAACGTGCAAAGTGCAAAAACTATATAATAAAATATATTACTCAGAATATACGTACCTCAGTTTTTTAATATGATATTCTCATTTTGCACTAAGTTTAACATCAGTGATACTCTGAAGACGAAAATTATAAAAAGCAGTTAACCTTAAAGATATTCGTTTTTGGATTTATATGCTATAATTTTCAATATTTAAAGACACCGTACGTATCGTTGCCTCATTTTGACTATGTTATTTTACCCAAAAGAAACAGTAAAGTTTAAAAAGATTTTTTAAATTGGAAGATACTGAATTTCGTTTGGCATATAACAAAAACGTATTTTCCACCCTCTATCAAACAATAATGCTGCTGATGTCGCAGACAAATTTTAGGACAGCTAGTGTTATACTCTATGTTTAATTTAAAGCCATAGTTGCGTTGTTTAATCAACATACTTGTTTACCTGTAATTCAGTGCGGATTTGGCAGCAATTGCTGAATCAAATATTCTGCCGCCAACTAACCATTTAGTTTAACTTGAGACTGTAATATATGTTTAATTGATGCGTTGGCAATTCTAATAATTAACAGCATCATTAAGCTGAAACAGTAATTTGAACAAGTTCAAAATACGGTTTATTTTTATTAGGTTTTGCTATTTTCGCAATGCATTGTTAGACATTTCGAAGAAAAGCTACGGAAATATGAAAATATAACTGTATGAAAATATATAAATTAAATGAAAAAATTCCTTATTTTCTACGAATGAACTATTCAGGTGATTAAACTCAACTTATAGAAAGCAACATTAATACGGTGGCCCGTAATACAATACTTGAGCACTCGTGCTGTACGTTTGTATTGATAAAAGGGCCCTGTTTTGACGTTTACTTGAAGCTTGTCGCATTTGTTAAAAGTATTAGTTTCGATGAAACCCTTGACTTTGGCAATAATGTCTCAAGTTTAGAAAGGTATTACAGATTTACACATTATCCTCGATAGCTCATATTTAACTTTTTATAAAACAATTAGACTTTTTAATAAAGGCCACGCCAAAACTTCAAAACAGCTATTTGATATAAAAAAAACACTACTGGCTGAGCAGATCCCAGATTTCCAATTCAAGTCTGGAAAAGCATTAAAAATAAAATAATAAATAAATATCTATATTCTTTCGAGCTATTTAAACTAATGTGTAGTTTAAGCTGAAAGTACACATAATTTGTCTTTGCACAGAAAAATTCAAAATATTCCGCGAAATTACTAACATAATGTGTTCAACATGATTTCCGATGCTCTTAAATGGATTGGAATCAGACAAATTGGGAACTTATACTACGTGCTTCTTTCATATATGCAAAGTGTTTTGGAACTCGGCACGACTGCGAACATGAAACCTTAATTTTTCATTGAAGGATGATGCGACGAATTTCAGAGCGTCCACGTTTCAGCAGTTCTTCTGAAACGTCCCGCGGTTTATTCGGATATTTTAAAATGTCACCAGTTGAATAATGGTAGAGGCGCTCATATAATTATGAGGTTAGGGACCGTTTACTGGAAAGAAACGTTCCGGAAAAAGGATAAACAAGATCATTTGTTCTGTCGTTCCCGAGGTGAGGAGAGAGGGAGAACTGGAGACAAGTAGATATTGATGATATACAAGGAAATGTATTAATCTTGAAGTAACTGAATTTTACCGAAAACGGATAAGCAACGCATTAAGCCCTTCCTGTTTACTCAGAATTTTAGAAATTAGGGGAGTTACTCGGGACGTCTACTAGCACACAATAGATTAAGTTCCTGAAAGATTTCCTACTCGCAAAAAGCTCGAAATAATTTATTAAGTTGCCCGCTGGTTTAGATGCTGAATCACTACTCCCCTTGTTCACCGTTTAGACAAGCAGGGCGTTATTGTGTCGTGATCACGGAGCACTGATTTTCTTTTTATTGCTTTTGTTGTGTCTACAATAAACTTATCTCTTGCTGCTTATACTCGAACTACCCTAAATAAAAAATTCCAGTCGGCGACAATTAAAGTCCCGTATTTCCCAACGCTTCACGATTGCCATTGTGCAATATTTCCTTCTCGGAGATTTATGAAATGTCACTGAATGTTTTATTACTAAGATGTAATAAAGCCAATCAAAGCCATTTATAGATAAAGAGTGAAAGAAAAATAAGATAAAAATAGGTATGCATCGTTTGGAACGGAATTGAAAGAGACGTTAAGTGATAGGTGGTTAAAACGAACGGGGCACGTTATTAAAGTGAGGATTGTATAATGTAGCAAAACCTAATACCAGAAGAAGATGAGGTTTTCCATTATTTAATGTTCTCCGAAATAAGAAAACGAGAGCAGCGTAGTTCTGTATTAAAAGAGATTGAAAATTTTCGAACGCTCCATAAATTATTAATTTCGGTCCAAACGTATAACGAATGTTTGAAAGTTACTCGTTTGATGTAAATGGTGTCTACGTTATGTTGAGTTGAACAAGTACTATCTGAGCAAACCGAATTCCTGGACAGCACTTACTGTGAACTTCAGCGCACAGTAATTGTTCGCGTAATTAAAAGCCCCTTCGGTTTTGGAAGTACTACTCTAATATTAATATAGGGTTAACTGCTCTTTTTTTGGCCACTCCTAACGTCTTTTATTATGAAAAGCTCGTATTCTCGTGAAATGAAGGTTTTATTAAAATTTAAGGGATTCACCTTAGGCGTATAAAACGAGAACCGAGTTGAAGGAAAACCGATTTCTTAATATTCAAAATTTACAACAAAAGATACATGACAGGAGCACTTTTCAAACCACTGTGGCGAAACATTTTTGACTTACATTTTATTATAGGTAGTCTAAGTGACTACTTTTTTTTCGGAACTGCAGTTTTCATTTCAGAACATTCAAGATCATATGTTCATAGTGAAATATGATACGTGTACACAGTGTACTAGTATAACAAATTTTAAAATTTCTTGCCGTATTAGAATTAATCCCTTCAGTACTATATTTCTGTATGGCAAACGTCTGTATATCCCATCACCAAAATATGTTTCCTTGGTGAGAGGGTTTCTTAACATGCAAACTACATGCAGATCACTAAACTGTTAAAAGCAGTATATACTGTTCAGCAATTGTTACATTTGTAATTAACAATACTTATTAAAAAACCCAGATATTGCCGTAATTATTTCTTTTTAAATTTTTTGGCGTGAAGTGTAAATTTATAGTTACAATGATAATAAAAAAAAGTATTAGAATTTTCTTTTATCTGTTGTAGTTATTGAAATAATCGACATCCTTTTAAAAGGACGGTGGCAAAGTGAACTACAAGGGTTATTAGTAATTTATTATTGTATTTTTAAACGAAAAATAGAAAATAAACATAACAAGGTTAAACATGATATAATATACGAATAACTCAATTGCTTTGATAGTTTAAAAAACAGTCTTTTGGGTGTGATACTACAAAGCACCTTCTAAACTGCAAATTTCATTTTTTACGACAAAAAACACATCGAGTTTGTTTCTTTTTGTATTGAATAAGATGGTCCATTCGATCAAAACCAGGGTAGTCGTGTAGGTTGGTTGATGGCCTAGCCTAGATGGTTCTTCGAAACCCCAGAAGGTCCAATTTTCTACCACTGACTCTGTAAACTTCCCTCTAATTGATATTCTATACAAGCTTATGATTTCATCAGCTCGGTCCACACCCCCCATGGTATCATTATTTTTGGTTGCTGGACATCCGTCTTTTCCCCTTTTTGAGAAAATATTTTTACCGACGTTCTAGAGTACCCTTGCGTGTTATTTAATCCGATAGTGACAAAACTATTGTCGTGCTACTTGCGCACTACCTCTTGGCCATCCTTTGTTGAAGCATAATCAAACAAGTATCGTCTTTTTTTTTAAATCATTTGAATATAAAATCTTGCAGTCTTTCCCTACTCTATTTTCCCTAATTGTTCAAGTTCCTTCTCTTCATTTTAGCTCTACACGTAGTTATAACGAGGTGAAAAAGTATATTTCGTAAGGCGGATTCTGATTTTTACCACTGAGTACGTCCGCAAATTGTAACACAACACTCGAACCTAAACCTAAATGTCTGTATTCTTCCGGTAGCACGTTGAATAGCCTTGGTATGAGTCAAACCATAGTTTATATCCTCACCTTATGGGTTTTCCACGAACAAACAGCTTTGTTCCATGTTGCCCATAATACGGCACCATTGACTCATCTATGCTATGAACTTCTTCAGGTGGTGCCAAATCTATGATTTCTTTATTCAAACAAGTTTATTGTTTTAATAATTTACATTCTCCCAATACATTTCGCGCCCTGACACATCAACATAGCCACTCAATAGTAATACTCCTATGAAGCAAAACATTTAAATGGAAGAAATATCTTCTTTACAATTGTGGGACCCGTATAAATTCGAATATCGAACCATCAAATCTACCACTTTGCCAAAAAATAAAAAAAATAAAAACTACGGGTAATGATTGATATTTAGGCTCATTTATAATTTTCCAAGGAGTAATACAGGAAGTTATATCAGTTTTTGTCCATACAAACTGCTGACGATTTTACTTATTTTACTTGACTAGATACAGGTTTTGCTTCTTATTTACGAGAGTAGCTAGAGGAATAGCATCCTCGATATCATACTTACTATTACTGCTGACGACGGGTGATTGTATTACATCAGAGTTATACACCATATCCGCCTCTGTCCGTAATTGGCCAACTAGTAAGTTATTTATTGTCACATACCTAATAAAAAATATAACAGTTTTCGTAGCTTCGGTGGAGCGATTCAAATATTGTGCGCCAAAACGCAGGCCTGTGATTGGCTGCTCCCCAACCTTCAATAATAATTGAACTCAATACTACTAATTTTTTATGTGATTTACTTCTCTGAATTTAACAACAAAAATGTAATACTAATAGCGTATGTGCCACAGTCAAAGAATTCTTGAGATTACTTCAAAATTATTCCGTTATTTATACATGTATTAGTCAATTTCAAAAATATCAAGGGTTTCGGAACTATACGTATAGCAACAATACCAACATTTCAAATATAAGGTACTAATATAAACTCGTCTATCGTGTATACGAATTGAAACTTACCACAAATTATTCATGTCGTTAGCCTTCAAAAAGTAAGAAATTTTAAAACCATTATTTACTACCGTGTGTTCAAAAAGAAATTACATAAATAAAACTAATGTCAACATCAAGCTTTAGAGACAGCAATCTTTAGAATTTTCAATCACATTATCAGCGTGTATTATAAACTTAGAATAACAACAACAGTGATGACAGTTAATGAATTCTAAAGCTTGCTGTTGACATTACTTTTATATTCCATAGCCAACCCTTACGTAATTTCATTGTGAAAAAACCGTACCACAATACTTGGACGTGAACTGCAGTCCATAACATGCTTTCATATTACTATTTCCTGTACTAATACGCCATCTGTCAAAACACTCGGTAACTAGATCATTTCAAAGAAGCTTTATGATGTCCTTTTAAAAGGATGGTGGCAATAAATGGGTTAATATTGTTGAAAATCTGTAGATAAACCTTCAAATTCCTGCTTAATTTTCGACAATAAGACCAAATTTCCTAGATGCATCTGAATTTATTTTACTAAATAATTGTTTTGAATACTCATATAACAGATTCGGTAGACAAGATAACTTACTCGAATTTAATTTATTATTTAAGATCTATCAAAATTTTGTTGCCTATCAAAAGCGCAACTCCCTTTATTTTGCTAAATGTTAATTTTAATACATAACAAGAAATGTACACAATGATAGGCATATTTTTCTTGGAAAATCCACTACAGTTTGAGTTGCAATACGAAACTTGATTTCATTTCATTTTCATTTTCATTTTATTTTGTACTCAGCCAACAGTCGTTAGCCCAATTACAGGCGTCGCTGTACATTTTATGGGAACTTCCAACCCCGCTAACGACTGTCTTGATGTTATTATGACATCCGGGACCAACTATTTCCGTGGCAGCCGTACCACGAGGCGCTGAGAGAAGCAGCCGTGAAACTCCCATCCAAGTTCTGACCAGAAAGAGCGTTGCTTAACTCTACTGATCGTACGTGGACGCTTGTTCAATCTACACCACCCAGGACCTATTTAACGGAAAGTGGAAAATGTATTCTCATGAAAGTTTGTTATATGGATGGATACGTTTTTCTGGATATTGAAAACCTTAAACGCTTCATTTACGGTTCTAAAATCTTTCGGCAATATGTGAACTTTCAAATTTTCACATGAAGGTGTTTGGAACATTGCCATGTACAATAATTTTCCATTACCAAAAACAGATTACAGTAACTATAAATACAAATTTCTTTGGAATATACTCCACAATAATGTTTATCTTTGGTAGAAAGCTAAAGAATGGCAAATTTATAAAATTAATTGTATTCGCAAGGTAGTTTTCGCTCATAGCATTTAGAAACCATATAATTTTTCGGTAATAATTATAGAAAACCTGTTACGTTTGCAATTTATTTTAGGGTTACGGGGCTTGTTACAGAAAAAAGACGTTACGCTAATGGCCCATTAATTGTACCGTCCGTCATTTTACAGTTGTCGAAGTCGCCGGACTCGTTTTGAAAGGCCTTTAGTCGGGCCAGATCGATTATCGAGTCGTGTCGTGCGTAACTAGGTCAAGTATAATGCGCGCACCTGCGGCGAAGTATTTTGTTTCTGGTTCTCTTCTGTGCCTCTAACAAAAGACAAGCTCTTTACAATTATCCATTCCAATCTTAACCCACAATTACAGAACGAAAACGTCCATCTCAATACTCAAAAAAGTATTTCAAAACCCAAAAATCTATCACTAACACCAACTATAGAACAAAAGCAAAATTTACCTTAAAAATAATGAACTCCAGAATATTTACAGAGAAAAGGCAAGGATATAATCCACAACAAAAAAAGCGGATAGATATTTGTCTCACAAAAAGTGGACTCTCAACCACCACCCAAGATAAGATACCTTAAATTTGCATAAACGAAGCTGTTCCCAACATTGGGGTAGGTATATAATTATTTTACTACGAACGACAAACAATTTTATACTTAAGCCTCAAACCAAAATATCACAATGACTTTAACTAACTTCGTACAAAACAAACGTCTAGGCTGCATGGCGAAATCGGACTACCGACCAGCTACATTGAAGACGGCGTGGGAATTTTTCTCTGTATATAGCAAAGTGTGTAGAAAATTCCCGGGGGCACCAGAGAGTCTTTTGTACACCTGATAAGGCTTACGGAAACCCTTAAACTCAAGATGCTATGCGTAGCCAATTGGCTACGACCTGAAACGGACTTCAAAAGGAATCCATACTTCAATAGCTTCCATTAGCCATACACAAAATCATAGTAAACATAAACCAGGTTTATATTAATGAAAGACAACACAAAGGGTTACTTCAACTTAATGTCAGCAGTCGCATAAAACACATAAGCCTGACCTTGCAGGAGCGGTGCACACTATTCCGGCCACTGATTAAAAGAGCTCCAATTTGAAATGATACGTACCAAATTACAATGTTCCAGGCAAGCAATATAAAGTACGCTAATTGCAAAGTTACGGTGATGTTGCAGGTCAAACATATTAGAAGGGTGGCAATAATAGAATGCCACCACGTACGTAGAAATGCAATGTAAACTGACAAACTCGGAGGTGATGGAGTACTAGCCGGTAATTGAAAACTTTTGGGTGCACTTAATCTACAGAATCGTTTTCCTTCACCTTTACAATACAATATCGTGTTTTAATACTTCCAGCAGTGATGCGAAACGGTACCGGAAAGCAAACAGCAACAATCATCCATTAGAAAATGTCACTAGAAACAAGCAAGGACCGAACAAGGGCCTCGACGAACAGCTGTGAATCTACAGAATCCAATTAAGAACGGGACTTAGCAATGAAATCAAAAACTCAGCTGTTAAGCCAGTAGTACGCACTAGCTGCTCAGATGTGATGGGTAATTAAGACCCAAATATCCTCGATTAATCAATCATACAAATCCACGACAGCGCGGGTGAGCTAGAACACAATTGTTGCCTTTGTAAGTCACTATAAACTAGCCCTAAACTAAGGCAAAGGTTAATACGAAGTAAACGCTTGCACAATAGTCTGCCAGTCTGTTCGAACCAATGACACTCCCAGACACAACCTCTGCATGCGAGTCAGCTGGAAATCCCAAACTCCAGAATAGGGTTAAAAAAATACAAGATTCTTTTGGTCTTTTATAAGTAATAAGAAAAATAGTAAATCTCTGCCTAATAAAATGTCATATAATAATTTACAAGCCTTTAACAGTAATGACACTTGTGAATGGTTTTCCAATTACTTCAGCAGCGTTTTTGAAGCCTGTGAATCTCAGATTGGCTCTATCCAGCCTAAACAATGTTGTACTTTAAATTATATTACAAAACAAAGTATTAAAAAAGGTTATCTGATCTTGACCCTAAAAAGGGGTCTGGTTTCGATGGGCTTTCTACAATCTTCTTGAGATCCTGTCCAAGTCATTGTGTGCCTCTGCATATGTTGTATAATCAATGTATCTCATCAGGTAAATATCCCACACTTTGGAAGGTAGCACAGATTACGCCTGTATATAAATCAGGAGATAAAACAAAAGTTGATAATTATAGGCCGATTTCTTTATTAAATTATTTTGGGAAATTGTTTGAATTGCTTATATTGGAACAACTTTTTTTTAGAGTGAAGAGATTTATAGACAGCAATCAACATAGCTTTTACAGAGGCCGCTCTGTTATGACAAATTTGGTTCCTTTTGTTCAAAAAATAAGTAGCGCTATGGAAAATGGCTTGCAGACTTGCGCCGTGTATGCCGACTTTTCCAAGGCTTTTGATAAAGTCCATTGCTTCTTGGTAAACTTAAAAATTTCGGTATGCACGGAGTACTTCTTAGGCTTCTGCAAAGTTATCTGAAGGACAGAATGCAGTACGTAGCTATTAATTGAGTCAGATCGGGTTGCGTGGGTATGACCTTTGGGGTGCCTCAGGAGTCACACTTAGGTCCCCTGCTATTTAGTATTTTTTAAACGACATTGGTTCATGTTTCTGTCACACTGAATACTCTTTGTATGCAGACGACCTTAAAGCTTTTAATTATATTAAGGGTGTGTCAGATTACGTGCAATTACAAAACGAGTTGATAAAATTTTCAAATTATTGTAGAATTAATAAAATCTTTCTAAATTTAAATAAATGTTATTACATTCTGTTTTCTAGAAAAGCACCAATAGATTTTGATCGTATTCTGATCGAAACGATGTAAAATTGAAATACATGGATAGTGTAAAATATTTGGGAGTTACATTGGATTCTAAGCTATCATTTAATACTCATGTAGAAATATGTGTTCAGAGAGCTCAAAAGAATTTAGGATTCATACTTCGGGCTATTAACGGTTTTAATAAATTTTCTTCACTTATAGCTCTGACCTTCCGCCTTGCAGGCTAAGCTCCTTTATAGGGTGTTAGTGCCTCACCATTATTTTTATTATCATTATAGCTTTGTTCAATAGCCTAGTGAGACCTGTTTTAGAATTTTCTTCGACTGTTTGGAATCCAATGTATCAAAAGTATATCATGCGAATAGAAACTGTGCAGAAAAAAATTATTAACACCTTAAACTATCGATTTAATAGACAAAGACATTTTTATTGTTACAACGAAAATTTTAAATTCTATAACATGCAGGCTTTTGACTGTAGAAGAAAATGTTCTGATGTATTTTTTATATATAAGGTTGTTAACAATTTAGTTGATTCTGAATATTTCGTGTTTGCGTAAATCGCCTTAAATTTAACGCTAACCCTTACATTCTCCAAAACAGACATACATTCTTTATTGAAAAGTGTAATTCAAATTATTTTCTCAACTCGCCGCTCACTCGCTGCACTCGAATTCTCAACAGCTTAAGATCAGGCTAACAATAGCTGCTATATATTTAATTTACGATTTCCCGCAATCAAGAGACACATGAGAAAAGTCTTAGTTTGATTGTATTTAATTATTTATTACGTTATTGTAGTTACTGCTTATATCTGTAGTTATTCAGTTGTCTATATAGTTTTTTAAATTTATTCCTTAGTTTGCTTTACATGAACTTTTTTGACCTAAAATTGTAAAATTATAAATGTTTTAATGTATATTATGTGCTATCCTCTTATTGGGCGGCTATGACTGTGTGTTGGATAGCCTTCGGTTTAAAATAAAACAAAAATAAAACAAAAATTAAAAATGTCGTTTTGCATCCAATATGTAACAGACGATAAAACATATAAATGTTGCAGTTAATTTGTACTAAGAGCGTATTAAAAAATAACAAAAAGTAACTTTATATCTGTAGCGGACTGGATGATTAAATTAATGGAAAATCGTGTGATAAGTAAATTTAAAGGTATGATTATAAATATCGGTACAGTAGGAGTCACAAAGGAGCTTGATAAAGAAAAAGCATTTCCTATAAACATATAGATAACCTATCTCAATACTATTAACCTTTTAGTTATATTTAAATTTAATTTATTAAATGCGTAGGAAGCGACGCTTTTAATTTTAATCTAAATAAGCTTGGAAATAGATAAAATATTACAATACATTTTAGCAGTAACATATGTTTTATATTGAAATGGTTTTAAAGCTCACGATTTAGCTCTGTTTGCATTGCGAAATAGTTAACCAAGTTAATAAAGCACAGAGTTAAAATACTTTATGTAATTGCAACTTAAACCAGTAATAAAAATATTAAATGCATTGGTAATGAGATGCAAGAATTTCTAAGCTATCAGAAACAAGTGACTGTTGGCGTCTATGTACGTCACACCTATAAACAAATTCGTGGAGGTTTGTTGCCAAGCGCGATAATTAAATCAATTTACCTGAGATTTTCTTGCTTCATTTCACGATTTTAAACATTCGAATTAATTGCACTGGCAAAAATTTTGTGTTTAGCTGTGAGATTGAGGTTACAAATATTATCTACTATAAGCGGGCATATGAGCTACTTTGGGACAAATAGTCTAAAATTGAGAATACATTTTGAATATAGTCAAATTCTGAACTCACCTGAGAGAAGTTTTGTGTTTTGCCGAGAGCTAGCCTAGATAGTACTGCAATAAACTATCAAAAGGGGCATTTAACCATTTATTTTGAAAGGTAATAAATGCATTTTATTTTTAATTAGCCTAAGTTACTGACAGGAAAAGTTATTGTGATTTGCCCTATTATTAAATGTCTAATTTAAAAGAACCTTTATAATATAAAACAAGCCGGCATTAATAACAAAATGGCGTCCCAACGTGTCGGCAAATTTTACAAGTAACATTACTTGCAGTCGACATCGAGAAGACACAAACTGCTTAAATTAATTAAAATAGTTATTCACAGGATATTTAGGTGTCCTCAAACTTATTAAAAACCATTATTTGTGTGGGTAATCTTGTCTGTAAGTACAAGCGCTCTGGTTTGAATAAAATTGACAATAAATAAAACAACATGGCCGATAAGCGTTCATGAAGACAGAAGACCTGGTACGCCTACTTACTAGTCTGTACGAAAATAACGAGACAATCGTTAATATTCATAACAACCATTCCGAGCCCCTCAAAACACATAGAGGAGTGCGCCAAGGATGCATACTCTCACCCAGACTGTTTAATGTTTACGGAGAACAAATAATGAGACGGGCCCTAGACGACTTTAACGGAGTCGTAACAATAAACGGTAAAATCATAAACAACCTTAGATTCGCCGATGACACTACCCTTATAGCTAAAGACGAAGAAGAAATGGCCAAGATGCTCGAGTTAGTTACCCAGGAGAGCAACAGATTAGGACTAGAAATCAATATGGACAAGACCAAAATTATGATCATTGATAGGAGTAACACGATACAATTAAACAACCTACTCTCCAACATCGTAATAGTAAACGAGTTCGTCTATCTGGGATCAGTAATAACCAACAATGGAGACTCTGAAACTGAAGTGAGAAGACGTATCGCAATAGCACGAACAGCAATGACTAATTTAAGAAAAATATGGGTAGACAAACAAATAACAAAAAAGACAAAAGTGGGTCTAGTCCGATCCTTGGTCTTTTCCATATTTTCTTATGGTTCCGAGTCGTGGACCTTAAAAGCTTCTGATAGACGCCGAATAGATGCATTCGAGATGTGGTGTTGGCGAAGAATGTTGCGCATTCCCTGGACTGCAAGAAGAACAAACGTGTCAATCCTTAACGAGCTAAATATCCAAGATCGACTGTCCACCATCTGTCGCAGGCGAATTCTTCAATATTTCGGACACATCACTCGACGGGATAAAGACAATCTCGAAAAACTAATTGTACAAAGAAAGATCGAGGGTAGAAGACCTAGGGGCAGATCGCCATCAAGATGGCTAGACCAAGTAAAAGAGATCACTGGACATCCACTACAATCGAATCTTCGCGTTGCGGAAGATCGACAACAATGGAAAAATACAATCAACAAATGTACATAGCCGTAATGTCACGATTCTTCAGACATGAAGATACGACAAAGGAGGAGGAGGATGTTTCGTCGAAAGTGTAATTATTTGCAACGGGGGAAAACTGAATTGAAATTGTTTGTAAAAAATATTATACTATTTCTAGCTCACTTTGGGTTGTGCACTGTGCAATAATGTGTGTATTGGTTAGATAACTACAGATAGCACAAGCAAGTTTTATTAAAAGGCCGCCGAAACGACTTTTTAAAAAACGTTTATTTTTATTTTACAATGAAATATAACATTGGAAGCACACAGATTAGCTGCCAGACAATTTCTTACATCTAGCTACGAACTAACTGGAACTTATCTTAGAGGTGCAGGCTACTTGTATATATACTATGTCTAATCAGCTAAGATAAGCGTTATCTCTAAAAGGGAGCGTGAGACAGGAAGCCACGTGCGTTCAAGGTTGCAGACTTGCAGTTCACAGAAAGAAGCTATTATTGTTCAAGGTTGCAAGCTTGCAGTTTTACACAGGGGGCCATTGTCTAGCTGTAATATAACTCGTCCGCCGATAAAATGTTCAATAGCGGTATTCAAATATGCCTCTATTGAACTTACAAAAAAGGAAAGAAAATTAAACTTATGCATTTACGTTAACTGGTTCAAAATCTTTATTTAAAAATCTAATAAGTTTAATCTTCATTGTGTTTCTATTATAATACAAATACAATATAAAAATTATTAACATAAGAATAGTACACAGAGTAAATATAATTGCAGACACACTTAAATTATCAGATTTAATATAATTAACAGGTTTTAACAAATTTTCATATTTATTAAGCTTAATTCGGTCCTCAACCAATTTCTGGGTGTCAACAGGTATCAAGTCAATCTTTGAAACATTTATGTGGTTCGATTCAGGAATTATTAAGCGGCCAATGTTTGAAATTTTTAAATTAACAATTTCATTTGAGGTTCTTTTTGCAGTGAATAACATGTGTTTTTGATTTATTGAAACAAGACAGTCTGAACTGAGGTGTAAGAGGTTAGTGCCAGATATTCCTTTTCTAAAATTCTGATTTTTACATTTGACGTCCAATATTGCTTCAGATGGGGAAGATATTAACCATGTCGCAGGATTTATTTGTGATATTTTGATCTCTGTTAAATTGAATAAATAAGGGATACATGTTTTATTTTTATTAAATGACAGAAGTTGTGTTTCGCACAATTTGTCGTTGGGGATTTCAAAGTAGTTATTTTGATTACAAAAGTAGGTGTCTAAAGTTATAAGTTTACAATGACTTATTTCAACGGGAATGCTATATGTAGGTATAATCATACGAAATTGATAATTTTGGATAAAAATCGGAAATGGTATTAATTGTATCATGTGATAATCGTTAGTTTTGGAAGTAAGAGGTATTTCGAATATAAATGTAATTCTGTTTTTAACTTGGTAAACTTTTGTAATGATAATTGACTCGTATAAATGTAAATACTATAACTCTGCAGGATATGCTATTGAGATACGTCGAAATTTCATTTAGATTTTCAATTAAATCGTCATTTTCAATTAATGACATATGCATCTGTTGATTTTGGGCAAACGTTAATGCATTTTCTAGTTCCAAACAAGTGTTAATAAATAGTTGTAAAAATTGAATTGCTTCTAGCAAGACTGTTTTTAAGGAGTATGTAGCGAGATTTTTGCCTAATTCCTCATTTTGTAAAATTATTTTATTTATATTTCTGTCTAATAATTCTTGACTCTTTGCTATATCATTGATTACTGAGATGGTATCATTTAAAATTTTAGTTTGCTCTAATATAATGTCATTTTGAATTTTATTGCTTTCTTGTAATTTAGTAATCATAGATTCGTATCTGACTCCATCGTTGGCGTCGAGGTTTCCAGTTAAAAATTTGAAGGCGGATCCAAGTCCGTCGAAAAGTCCTCTCTTATTAATTTTGCGTTTAACATCAGGAAATAATTGACTTAAGAGTTTATCTGCTTTTTCAAGATATTGTTTTAATATTATGAGTAAATTGTTATGATTGATAATAACATCGTCAATCCTTTTAAATTTTGTATATTCAATAACGTAACTTTTATTTTCAAGTAACGGTATTATTTTCATTAAATTAGTTCTAAGTGTGTCATAACTAACAAATATAGGAGTATAGTCTACATTTCTAATAAGCGTCCATTCGCTTTGTTTAAGCACTACGTTTCCTAAGTTTAAGGTATATTATCCGGGATTATCTTTTAAATTCTTAATAATAATATCGCTCTGTATAACTGGTGATTGAGTCAGCAGGGTACAGGCGATGAAGAGGGTAGTAATCCTGAAAAAAGGGAGAGCAATAATTCCTTTTATTCAGGGTGTTTTATGTTTCAATTTTTAAAAATTAGATTTAATTTTGAATTTCAACTTTACTTCTGAAATTTGTTTTAACAAATATTTTTTCATTTAATTGGAATATTTGATTTTTCCGAATTGGTTTTAATTTTAAATTTCATCTTTACTTCTGAAATTTATTTTAACAAATACTTTTTCATTTAATTCGAATGTTTGATTTTTCCGAATTGGTTTTAATTTTAAATTTAATCTTTACTTCTGAGATTTGTTTTAATAAATACTTTTTCGTTTAATTGAAATGTTTGATTTTTCTGAATTTGAATTTAATTTTAAATTGTTGTCAAGGTTTTTCTTTGTTTTAATTTAGCAATATCAATTATAAAGGTATGTTGCTGTGAACATTTAGTTTTAACGCGAGAAATATTGTGATTATTAAAATTGTAAATACATTATTATGCTGGTTTTGTTTGTTTGTTAAGTATAATTTCTATTCGAGTTTTTCTGATTTAAATGATTTTAGTCTTAAGTTTTTTCTTAAGATATTATTTTTTTTTAAAATACTTTTGATACTTGAAGTTACTGATTTATTTATTAAAATTTATTTGCAATACTTAAAGTGTTTCAAAAATTCAGGGGTGTGTACAATCTTATTTTTTCTTTAAACACGGTTAAAAATTTAGTTATTTTGGCAAAATTTTTGATAAATGTTCTTTAATAGACTATCTGGTTAAAAATGATTTTATTTCGATTTTTAAGTGCTGGTAAATTTTGATTATTGAATTTTTATATGAATCTGATTTCATTCCTTCTAAAGTAGCTATATAATCTAAATATTTTACAAATTTATGTTTGAATTACTAAATCCTATGAGTCGACTTTTATTGTCAGTTTCGTAACGGATAAAGGTATTTCGGGAGAGTAAAATACATCTCTGTATTGAAAACATAAATTAGTCAAAAGAGTTTATTCATCTTCGTTTAAATGGTCTAAAAAAATTTTTTTTATTTTTAATTGTTATTTAAATTAATTATCTAAAATACTTTTAATGTTTGGAGTTTTTATATTAAAGTTGTTAAAAAAAAATTGTTATTTAAATTAATTATCTAAAATACTTTTAATGTCTGGAGTTTTTATATTAAAGTTGTTAAATCTGATAGACTGATTTTTGTTGAGTTCATAATTTTTATTTTTATAAGATTAAGGATTATAAATATTAATTTCTTGTATTTCATTTAAAGTATTAATTACGCTTGTTTTAAATTGATTATTGTATGGTTTCAATTGCTGAAGGCATGACTAATTTTTCATTAAATTTTAATTTTTGAGTTATTTTAGTTACATTTTTTTATGCTGATAAATTTTACGAAAAGTTCTGTACACAGGGTTAACTGTAGGTTTTGTTGAGAAAAATAAAAATCTTAATTTTTAGGTTTGGAAAAATTACATTAGTTTCACTTTTTTTTGTTTAATTTTTACGGGTTGTAATAAAATGGTATCGTAGCTCTTTCTGTCTGAATATGCATCCATTTATAATCTATTCGTGCGGATAATTTTGAAAATAAATCGGATCCAATAAGTCCTATATAGTCTTGGTTAAAATTATATAAATAACATGTATGTGTTCCGTTTTCATAAAAAAGACTGGGGATTGGTAAATCTGCAATTAAGTTATGTTGAGAAATTCCATGAGATGTAACTATCTCGAATTCTGTTTCATAAATATAATTTGGAAAATGTTGTTGTACAAATTCTGGAGAAATTATTGTTTGTGAGCTACCTGTATCAATTAAAAGTTTATCGCCGGTGGCGGGAATTATAATATACGGAAGATCTGATTTTGAATTTATATTAAAAGTTAAAATATGCTTTTCCGAGGCTCTTAATGAAAATTTACGGTATCGCTTGGATCTGGGAATTCATAATAATCTGATGTAATGTCCAAGTCTTGGGGTTCATTTTGAAAATATAGGTCTGATTGTTTGTATTCTGGATTTTCTTGAGAATTTTCGAATAAATTTTCAGTGAAGTTTTTATTTTCTTCAGGGGAATTTTCGAATAAATTTTCTGTTAGATTTTCATGATCAACAGGGGAATTTTCTTGTTGAACATTACTGTGATAAAATAGTTGATTAAAATTTCTATTAACATTTTGAGAATTTGCTCGATATTTATTAGGGAAATTTGATTGTTGAGTAGCTGGTCTTTTTATAGTGCTAAAGTCCATAGGTTCTGGTTTATTTGTTGGTGAAAAATTTGGTTTAGGTGCAAATGCATTAAAGCTTGAATTTTGAGTTATTCTAGAATTATTAGGATTGTTAAAATTTGTTGGACTTTTAAAATAGTTGGGATTTTGATTAAAATTACTTTTAGGATTTTGGTTAAAATTACTTCGATTTTGTTGGAATGGTCTTTGCATAAAATTTGGGTTATTAAATTTAGGTTGATATGAATTTTGTGTTTGAATATTGGAAGTTAAATTTGATTTATTTAATTTTTGACTTTGAAAATTATTTTGATTTTGAGAATATCTGATATCGATTTCTTCTTTTACTATGCTTAAGGCTTGTTCTAGTGAAGTTGGGTTTCTACTTCTTACGAAGCTTCCTAAATTTTCATTTAGTCCAGTTGTAAAAGTGCGAAGTGCTAAATCTTTGTTAGCCTTTAATTTATAAGTGATAATGTCTTTTGATTCTTGACTCAGAGAAACTTTTGAATTATAAATAGCCAAATGGGTTCTAACTTTATTGAAAAATTCTATGGGAGAGTCTTTATTCTGTTTTAATTTGGTTAAATCAATTAAAAGATTGAATTCTGACCTTTGGTCGCCAAAATTTTCAATTAAGACATTTTTTAAGTCTCTCCAAGTATCATACTCGTAACCTGTAATTACTTCTAACGCTTGACCTTTTAATTTATTCCTTATCGAATTTAAAATTACTTGGTTGATATAATCGTTTGAATTTTCTGTGCAAAATTTAGTTGCAATGATTTCTGCGGATCTGATAAATTCCGAAAGAGTGGCTTGATTACCATCATATGTGGGAATTTCATTTAGTAAAGCTACGTTAAAATGTGGGGGAAACAATGATGCGTTTTGGTCAACCATATTTGGGTTGTTACAATTATTTAAAAATAAAAT
Source organism: Agriotes lineatus (assembly GCA_940337035.1). Taxonomy (NCBI): domain Eukaryota; kingdom Metazoa; phylum Arthropoda; class Insecta; order Coleoptera; family Elateridae; genus Agriotes; species Agriotes lineatus. The sequence continues at coordinate 215,789,073 of OW679194.1, forward strand.
TCTAGGGATAGAATTCCTTGATGAGCGTGATCGATCTCGTGACATAAAATTTTTTACAATTGTTTCAAAATATAATTTTTTATCTAATGCTTCAAGATAATAGTGATCTAAACATAAAAATTTTGTAATTGTTAAAAAAATTAATTTCTAGGTGTTTTTACTTAAGGATTCTCGTTCTCCTTTAAATTAAGAATTTTTGTAGACAAAAATTACTTTTACTTTATTTGTTTCACTTGATTTTTAATTTTGTTTTATGTTAGTAAACAATTTATATGACTAGGGGATTCTTCTAATGCCTTGTTAGGAACCCTACGCGCAAGAACGCAAGCACAAATGCAAATTAAGCACACCTAGTATGTGCAGCAATTGGGCTGGCTTACTACGTTCTGCCTAATCTTATAAATAAATATTTAAAACTATGTTAGTATAATTTTTAAAACTTTATATTAGTTAACTTTGTTGTTTTAGGCGAACGCTTTAATAATTATCACTTTTGAAAATTATATTACGTTACTTTGTTGCCTTTGAAATTTTTACTTTGTTGTTTAGGCGAACGCTTTAATAATTATTACTTTTGAAAATTATATTACGTTACTTTGTTGCCTTTAAAATTAATTATTTTGCTTTTTCTTTAAAACTTGAAAATTATTACTTAGGCGAACGCTTTAGTAGTCGTTACTTTGTTGCCTTTAAAATATACCTTTGCTTTTTCTCTAAAGCTTGAAAATTATTATTTTTAAAATATACCTTTGCTTTTTCTCTAAAGCTTGAAAATTATTCTTTGAATTATAAAAATATGCACTTACATTGTGCGTTACAATATTGACGAACGGCGTGCGATCTGCTACGTCCTGTTGTCTTCAAAAAGGATGCGTCGATCCTGTTGATGTCGGCTGGCCTGCAAACAGCTAGGTCCTGAAGTCCGACTTTGGATAGTCTGCTTTGCGCTAGAGCGTTATCCAAAAGTTGTCCTGGGGTCGTCGTTGTTGACGTTGCCAAACCAGAGACTGATCCCAATGTTCAAGTGGTCCCAATAACCACGGAGGAGCAGGAGCTGGGTCGACGGGCGTTTCTGACGATCGGGCGATGTTTGTCCCTGTTGGAGATGTCCGAAGATCCGCTGGGTGGTAGGTGTCGATTTGCGGCAAAGAGCTGAACCTCAAGGAAAGTTGCTGGTCGACTCGATGTTTGTAGTTTTCCAGGTTTTTCTCCACAAATCCTACCGACTGCGCCAGTTTTATTAAAAGGCCGCCGAAACGACTTTTAAAAAAACGTTTATTTTTATTTTACAATGAAATATAACATTGGAAGCACACAGATTAGCTGCCAGATAATTTCTTACATCTAGCTACGAACTAACTGGAACTTATCTTAGAGGTGCAGGCTACTTGTATATATACTATGTATAATCAGCTAAGATAAGCGTTATCTCTAAAAGGGAGCGTGAGACAGGAAGCCACGTGCGTTCAAGGTTGCAGACTTGCAGTTCACAGAAAGAAGCTATTATTGTTCAAGGTTGCAAGCTTGCAGTTTTACACAGGGGGCCATTGTCTAGCTGTAATATAACTAGCAAACATGAGAATTCAAGAGGCCTGGCAAGAACAGCAATCGTTTTTAGCGTATGGTCAGGTAAAAAGTGTTTCGGTTTGAAATTGAAATATTTGATCAATTAGTATTGCGAAACTTGAAACAAAAACTTGTCATTATTTAAAATTTAATTAAGTGTAATAACAACATTAATCAATTACGTGACACTATGAAACTCTAACGGTAACTCCGACTAATTTTAGTAAAATAAATTAATGTAGTCGATTTTAAGGTTAGATACTATCAAAAAATATAAGAGTTCTATTAAATTATCTGCACATACCTATTTCTATAAATAAACCCTGCTTTAAAAAAACAGGACTAACAAGGCATACTACAAATTTAACACAGAATCTGTCATATTTGCATCATTGCGCTGTAAACAGATATTTAAATCGGGCAAATATATCTACCTATAATCAGACCAGTTTTTCTGGCAAGTTCATCATTATTTGAACAATTAAACATATTGCAATGAACTGGAGAACGTTCCCGTGAGCACGCAATGGTTTTTCATTAACGACCAACGCAAATTAAACCTCAATTACACTTAATTTAATTACTGAAGTGTGATTCGCTGTATCAGCATTAATATTACAAATTAGTTTATATCCTTTTGTGATGAATTAGCAAAGCATTCACACTAGCAGTGCTTTGATCTTGTTCAATCGCATAGTGCACGTTGCTAATGTTTAACAATTTCGTGCATGGGATTATAATTTCCATATTCTGTATTAGAACTAATATTTGATCCCGTTCTATTACCTTTGCTCGAACCGCGGTCAACAATTTTAGAGATTATATAATCCACTGTAAGTATAAAACTGTACGTAAAACATGAAACTACTCTAACTGATAAAAATTAAATACCTATAAGGTGACAGAGGCATGTACTGAATGGTGATTTTCATAATTATTGTGGACTGGTTTAGAAAACTGAATTGTATTCCTGTGTTTTTAATTTAACTGTAGTTGCAACTGACCAATTTACAAGCGTTCTTCGTAAATGTATGCGTTTAAAGGACATATACATGGTGCCATCGAAAGTGCGACCCATTTTACCTATTTAAAGCTTCATACAGCTGTTAATGAGGATCATTTTACATCATTCTCAAGTTTAAGTCCCACTGTTTTGTTAATATGAAAACTAGGAGTCTGTTACAAGTTTGTTTGATTTCTAGTCAGTAACAACGGTCATATTACAAATTAAACTTAAAATTGGTCTTAAAAACGGTCTACAAATACTACTTTAATTGCTTATAAATATTCGAACAGAAGATGAACAGGTTCTTCACAAATGCAGAATATGCAGATATGTATTTTATTTACGGCCAGTGCAACGGAAATGCAAGAGAAGCGGTAAGATGCTATCAAGGAACTTATGCTAATTGTCAGCACTCCTCTGCAAAGACCTTTATAAGGCTTCATCAGCGCTTGCCCGAGGGTGGAACTGTTCAGCCTCAATTCAGGGACTGTGGTAGGCAAAGAACAAATAGAACAATTGATGGTTGAAAAAATTCTTCAGATGGTTAAATACAATCCTTCGGTTAGCGCGAGAGGAATTGCTAGAACCGTTGGTACCATATGATCGAAAACCTTTATCCGCGAGAGGGCTTTGGAATTGTTTTGTTAAAAAATTATGTTGGCAGTCGTAATAGTAAGAGTTACATTGGCATTTTATATCTATCAGTTTAATATTATGCCAGTAATGCCATTTTAACAAATACACACATTTTTGTTGACTACATAAAAATGTTATTCGTAAAAACAGCTGCATCTATTCAAAGTGATTTTTGCCAGTTTTCATACACAACACCACTTTGTGTTCAATAACGTTCTGTCAAAGTTAAGTGATACTGCCAAAACTGTATAGGGTATATTATTAAGTACCTTTACTCACCCCTGCCAACATAAATAAAATTTTTAAAAAATCACAGCCCTTTAAACGTGTTCGATCATACTGTATATTTAGGCAGGAAGTATGGAGAACTCTCACCAAAAATCTACTGTACCCTTATCATCTTCAACGTGTGCAGGATTTGGAACCTGCTGTTATGGTCTAAAACGACTTTTACGACACCGCGCCGGCACATACAAAAATCACGTAAAAGCCAGACCGCCAGCGCGTACGATATTACACAAGATCGGTACAATGACTCACCTAGGGCCGCTGCCCTGCCCATAACAAGATATGCCGAATAGACATCAGTGGAGAAAGGGGTGGTCCTACACGAGATTTTCTACGGGCAATGGTTTAAGGGACGGTAAACAGTGATAAAATTAAATTGAGCGCCACCCGGTTCCGTCAATCAGAGCGAAACTATAAAGATGGCCCACAGAGAAACCAGGAAGCAGATGGGCCTACCTTTCCACTTTACACCTTGGCGAAATCGAAAGCTAAACGGGAATAGAATATTTGTGCACAGCCTCACGACTTCCACCACTGCGGCGACGAGCGTTCTGACATACCTGCGACGCTTAAGAACTTCTTCCAGGCTTCACCGTACATAAATCCGACTCAGTATATAATTTAACCTGAAAATAAGCATGCACAAGAACGTGGGGAATACATAAGGCAACGTTCAGTAAACCGATCTATTGGTCTAAGCACATGGTCAAATAGGAACAACAGGGCCGACGTTGTCAGCGTGCACTATGAAAACACATCATAATAAAGTGGCTAAAACTATAAGACTAGCTGGGGACGCTTTACCTCTAATCGTCTAAACTACAGGCGGGATAATGATAGTTAGCACCCAGGCGAGTGACTGGCGTCTATCACAAAGATACACTAAATATTGTTTAGCGAATATTCACTTATAATACCATGAGTAGTCAAAGTTATGTCGACTATTTTTGTGGTGGTGTCACGAATGTCCATTGCGCTTTGGTACGATTAGGACGAGTGCGATAGCACGAGTCCTAATCCCAAGCGCAATGGACATGAGTAGTTATACCACCGCAAAAATAATCTACTTAACTTTGACTAAGAATGGTATTCGAGGGACTATTTAATGAACCAAACTACTTTTTCAAATTAGTTTTCAGTAAATCTAGCAACAAACTATGCAATTTCTATAGTAACAGAACACTAATATTGACTTTTTCTAATAAAAATCACATTTGTTTAAAATAGTCACTTGAATACCTTCTAGGAAGATATATCCACTGATATTCTTTTATTGGTCAAGAAACGTCAGAATTCTGGATTTTCATTGGTCACTTTTTGACAGATGACAGGTGAATTGAATAGTCACATTAATTATTAGCAAACAGTTAATTGGTATTTACAAATGGCCCCAAATGGGTGCACCGTGTGTGGCAAATATGCACATGAATTATTAGCAAACAGATAAGTTAATTGGTATTTACAAACAACACACACACTACCTGGTACATTTGTAGCTTAGCCTGGCCGCGTCGTTGGTGTCGGGGCTCGCCTACAGTGCAAGGAACACCGCAACGCTGAAGCAGTACTGGGTGCTGACGCCTACTCTCTACAGGAAACGATACGGTGACCATTTGCACGCCCACGTGCGATGAATCCCGCAACGGGTATGATGCTTGCCTGGTACACGATAATACAGGGCGTCGAACGACACAAGAATAAAAGGGGTCAACAAACAACTGCACGTCCAACGGCACGCTAGCACTCTGCAAAAGAAAAACCAAACCACGCTGTATCAGCACACTCAAAACAAAAGCCGCGTCGCCTCCCACGACCCTAAGGGCCGCGGAGGGCAGCGGAGCCGCTCTCGAAAAACCTGCTTGCAGTAACTGCACAAACAACAACGTCCAAGACCGAAGCTGGCTAACTCAAGCCAAAAGCAAGCCCACGCGGCTCCCGCCAAAACACGCTGCGTGGCCCCACCATCTGCAACCAATCACGAAGCAGGCAATAACAAACGGTCTCGCGCGACGCGTCGGGCGATCCAGCCTGAATGCGGAAAGACTGCGATGGAACGAAATTATTTAGAAAAATCTCTCCCTTGCTCTTATGGACTGCTGTTCAAATTTAATCAAACAAACACGCTTAATGCCAACCTAGCAACGGCTACAGAAGCGATGACAACACACGTGCAAGCCGAAACTTCTAGAAAAAGGGAAGGCTGCGTGCCAAATCTTTGGAATTTTAAACATAATTTGATGAAATATTAAACGTGAAAATATGACCGAAAGAACCTATATACAAGCAAAGTCGTAATCTTTGAACAAAAAATACTCCAAAAAGGTCGTAGGATTTAAATATGTCCTGACACTGCTCATTATGGACTTTTGTAAGTGACTTTTAGAACAAAGCAGAAATGCTGCCGGATTCATACAGAATGTTTTATTTACTGATGCTACGTTTTCTAAGCATGGTATAACTAACTACCACAATTACCACATTTAAGAGCAGGAAAACCTCCACACAACAAGCAATAACCGTCTTGAGTTTTGAACAGATATTTACGTTTTCGAGTCCCCTGAAGCCAAAAAACATTTTTTTTCCATTGGTCTGTTTTAGAGATAAATTATTTTTGGGCAGAACAACGTTTGCGGGTCAGCTAGCTTTCAATAAATGTTTGGGTAGGTGTTTGTGACAATCGTTTATTTGGGCCTTATCTTTTACGTCCAAGACTATCAGAAAAAAAACTATTTACATTTTCTAGAAAATAACTTACCCGAACTTCTCGAGGATATTCCGCTCGCTGTACGTCAAATAATGTGGTTCTTCTTGGACAGCACATTTCGCCGTAACGGTACGAAATTGGTTGAACCAAAATTCTCCAAATAAATGGATAGGAAGAGGTGATGCAGTTTCATGGAGTCCTCTTTCACCAGATTTGAACATAATAGACTTCTTTCTTTGGGGTACAATTAAAAAGGATGTATATGGAAGAGAAATTAATAGTATAGAGGAACTGTAGCAACTTGTTCAGGATGCATGACGAGATATTCAACAAAATCTTATTGTTTTTGAAAAGGTTCGAAATTCACTCTTGCGCACAGTTCAAGTTTGTGTTGAAGTTCAAGAGTGGCATTATGAAGAATTGTTATAGTTTAACTATAGTTATTTTAGTGTTTCTGTTTACTCAAAATAAATTACTTTTTCTGTATTTTATATTGTTGTTTTCGTTTGTTATTTTTTTTCAAAAAATGCTACTGAACCACTCTATTGTTTGCTAGTTGATGATAAGGTCACCGACATTTAGTGGTTTCTATAATAAAAAAGGCAACCTTTACTACAAGTTTGTATTAGGCAGGAGCGCGAGTGGATTAGAACTGTTTTATTGCCTACTTATCTTTAGAGAGTGGCAATCAAACTTGAGGATGATGTAAAAGAATGCTCTGTAGCAGTTTTATGATATTTGAAATCAGAAAAATCTAGTAGAATTTCTTTCTTATATTTACCCAAACTATCTAAGTTTGAAGTTTGGGTCGCACTTTCGATTACACCCTGTATATCACATAACAATATACGTAATTAATTAGTAGTTAACACCACATATTAGTCGGAAATCAAAGACCATAAATTCAATCATAGGGTGTGCAGATATAGTTTAAAAGTAAATGCTCCACATATACTAGAAAATATACTACTAGCTGTACCTTTCTATAACAATAGGCGTAAATGTACCTTTATCATTTTTATAACGCGTAAAAACTATGCATTTCATTCGCCCCTGAACAGAATGCTGCGGATTGTAAACCGCTGCCAAAGCATAGATATCTTCAATGATAATAAGAAGTTTTTCAAGGCTCAGATCATGTCGTCACTGAATTGTTAACTAATGTTAAGTAAATGTTGTATAAAAGTATTTGTTTCTTAATTATTATATTATTACTTCTGTTAGTTTACATTCTGACTTTAATGGCAAAACTTTCGGTTGGCCTCTTGTCGGTGTAGGTTTTTGATTTGTTCAGTACGATCGGTACTTCTCCTTTTATAGTTGACTACTAAATCGTTACATATAATTTTAAGTTTGCTAGTTACTGTATCGGCGGTTATGATTTATTTAGTAGTGATTATTATTTATACACATATATTTACAATTGTTATATTATATTTGTGAATGGGTTTTTCTCACCATCTGCTATATTGTATTTTTTTTATTTCAACCTGTTATTGGACTTTGTTGGTTGAATAATAAATAAATAAGAAAAACAATGCATTGTCTAAAGTGGCCTTGCGGTTCTAAATGTGGAGAGCACCATTCTGTTTGCAATTGCAGAACTGCAGAAAAATATTTTCCAAATGTTTTATTACTGAAAATTGTTTAATTTTATGTTTACATCGTAATGAAAAGCTCATTTTTGAAAACTAGTGGAAAGCTAATTCCTTTCTAAATTCAGAAGATGTCAAATTACTCCGAAAATGATTTTTAATGCTAGTAATTCTTTCACTAAAGCATCAAAGATAAAAAGACGGGAAATCGAATGACCTGACTGAGGTCAATTATAACTCCAGAACAAGGCTAATGCATAAATGATGATAATGATAATAATTACCAAAGCGTATACAACTGCCACCTTCCTTTTATCAGTCGAGCGTCTGTTATAAACTACGTTTTCAAAATGCAAATTTAAAGCTGGAAAATTAGTAGCTTATGTTGCAGGAAATGACAGGGCAATTACGATAACAAGTATAATGTATGCAAATTTTCCACCGATATGACTTTTAGAAATTAGAATGTATGAAAAAATAATGTCGATGTTCAGCAGATTAGGTCTTTATATTGAAGAATTCACATTTTCAAAGTTGGGCACTCAACACATATGATGCTTTTGTAATATTTATTGAATACAAATCTATTGTTATCTAACATTTTTGTTCTGAAAGCAGTTAAGCTAAAATGGAATATTCTGTTTCGCCAATAGTAAGATCTTATCTTTAGTAAAGCCAACACGATTTAGAAATATCAAAGAAGTTAAATAATAATGACAGTCTCAATAAGCTTGCCCTTCCGCACCCTGAAAACTTTTCACATTTGTTTTCTTTTGGTAGTTATATCCCCAGAATAAACCCAAAGGTCGGTTTTGATCGATGACTGACAACAGCTGTTCTCGGAGAAGGAATGTATTTTTAGTAGCCTTGATTTTGTTGCTGATTATATTGGGCACTTTACAATGCTCGTTGGCTGTTGGCATAGCTATATAGGCGTTATTATCAATTGTACGTTCAATAATTAAATTTCAATGCCAATTACTTCAAATATTTTATAAACTCAATTAAATTCCATTGTCCGTAACATAATAATATGCAAACAATATGTTTTGTTTCTGTCTCATAGAAAAGGGAATTATTTATTATGATAGTCTATACGATTCCTATTTCTTCAAATTTCGAGTGCAGAAACATTAGATAAATTGTTTGAATATTAACAAACTTTCGGTTTTCTATGTTTCTAAAAAAATATGTATTAACCCTCAACTGCTGTAGTGCCTTTGCATGACGCTTAAGGTATGGCAAGATTAATTTCGACCCGGCTTTTTATCTAAAACAGTATGTGGAAAATGACGAACTAGGTAAACAACACTTTCACTATTTATTTGCCTTTATTAGTATTCTAAAACATAAAACTTGTGAACAATAGCAAAAACCTATATTAGAAATTGCGGTAAACAGGTAAAAAATTAAAATGATACTTTACTCTCTAAATGACGTTTATTCGATATTCCTTTGGTCTAGTGCTGGGACAATTACGGCTATCACATAGCGTCTTTAGCCCACAATCGTTTTTACATAGTGTTTTCAACCTCCACCGCATAAGTGTGAGTGTTTATTTTCATTTGGGAACCTCGCGATGCAACTATTTTGTACCTATGATTTACCGACTTCGTGAATGGTTTGCTTCAGTCCTCTGTGGAAGACTAAGCGTCAGAATGCTACGTTTCAGCATATCTTGTTAGTTTCTTGACCTACATTTATTTGTATTATCGATAAACTCATTTTACCTTGCAGTGTAGAGGCTGGTGCTTTATGCGCTTGCATCTTGCGGTACAATGCTGAACTTGTCCCAGATTCGGGATACAAAATTGGAGCGCGCCTTTTGTGCTTGCGCAGCAACTATTGTGTGAGGTGTGTGTCACGGTGGTTCTGAGTAGAGTGCTGAGTAGACCTAAATTTATAAAAAATTCAATTCTGTCAGCTTCCTTACTGATATTTTTTTTTATTTAATTCGCACTCAGCCAATTTGTTGCATTATAAAGAATAAGTGCATTTACGGGAGCTATATTCATTACGCCAGACCAAATCTTTATATCCACGTCAGTTTTGGTCTAATCCAGTTTTTGTAATGTTAGAAACTTCTAATGTCCGGTCGTTTCTTAGCTTCTTTAGAAACTAATGCATCATTGTGGATCGATGAAATCAGAAAAACTGATCTGTTCGTCGCAACATATGATAAAACGGTTTCATTCTTCGTTAAACCAAAAAGCGAATAATGTAGTTCTCTGTGCCTACTGGAGCTTGATACAGCATAAAAACTACATTACGACAAGGGCGCTAGCTTGTTACCACATGAACGGACTTTACAGCATGACACTAAGTAGCCAATTGACTAGCGGTTGAAATGACTCATATCGGGAAAGAATTACATAGGACCGCTGCCCCAGCCGGTAACAAAAGGGGTGCCGGCATCGTCGCTCAGTGAAACTGGGGGTGGTTCAATATGAGACTACACAGGGCAACGGCTTAATAAAAGAAAAGCAGACCTTAGAATCCAATCCGCTGCCACAATCCTAATAGGATAAATACACAGGTGAGCCCACTGACGAAAGTGGAAGCAAATGCGTATACCTTCTAACTTCAACACTGGCAGTGTTTGGTCAGTGTTGCCTTGCGGAAAAACCGTTGTGCAGCTTTCTAAACTCCTTCTACAAAGAAAAACACAAAATCGCATGCAAATAACGTAAACATCAAACAAGAACAACACAGTTAAGTGAAAATAAACTGTATTAACAATAATATGTAAATGGACACTGGTTTAGTAAATAAATATAAGGAAATGGGTTAGTAAGGGTTAGGTTATATTACGTAACGCTTTAAACTAGCTATATGCGGTAAACTTGACAACAATTACACGAACTGACTCTGAAACGGTAGCAACATTAAATAATCAAAACACTAACTCATTAACAATAATACTTGTCGGCGACCAAATAAACGTGGCTAAAATGTGATACATATTTTAATCGCCACAACGTTAGCTTAAGCAGGAACATACCATCTGACGGTAATTAATTGATTCGACACAAAGACAACTACAATGGTTCAAACAGTAAAGGCTACATTATCCGCAACGTTACCCAAAAATTGTCCAACACTACGTGCATTGTAAGTCGCCAGCGTGGCCGAGCGGTTAGGGGTCAGGCTGCGGTGCCACAGTACGGGGTTTAATCCCCACATCTAGCAACTAGCGGGCGGCCCACCCAGTCGCTTTAAAAATTGGGTACCAAAACCACAGTTGTGGAAGTAGGGAAAGTAAGGCAGTCATCGAAGGCGTGTTTCTAACCACATCACCCAGTACACCGTTAACGGTGTGCCAGATTACTGGTTTTCGGAAAGAGATATTTCAGCGACCCTGACTCGACTTGTCTCAGCCCATGTCCCTATATGGAATAAAGTGCCCAAACTTTATTTTACGTGCATTGTAAACTATGACACTGTAAAACTAAGACACAAAAGCGGTACATACTGTAATAAGGAGCCCAGTAGCTGCATACGGTGTCCAACGGAGCTGCAGATGGCCGCTTCCCAAACACACTGCCCGAAGACGCTTCAAGAGACTGCACAATAGCAACGAGGAACTGCCGATGGAATGCGTCTAACATTATCAATCAAGGGTTACGAAGTCCATGACGGCATGGCAAGAATCCTAAACGAGACACCGGTACTTCATGATGCAAAATAAGCTGATACTGAGATTCCTTCGAAATAATCTTTCCAACAGCGTGAATCGAAGTTGCCCACTTTGCCATAACCGGGAATTCAAGGCTTACAGCGACATATACAGACGCTTACCAAAAACCCCAAGACCGACCGTCAACAACTAAGACGTACAGTTCTAACACAGAATGCGGGAACAGTCACGTTTACTCGAAACTTAAATAATTGCGATCTCTAATCGACGGGACCTTAAATATCGGAACATTTAAACATGCGGTACCAACACACACAAGTAACAACCGTTAATTACAAAACAAACAAACGCAACAACCCCCAGCGGGACCGAAAGACCCCACGCCGGAGTGAATGGACAGCAAAACACTTGTTGCTTATCAGCCAGCCAAACCAAGAATCTCCTGCGAGAAGCCCGAAGCTTGTACACATGTTATCAACGTCTCGCCTGAGCTATACAGAGCGGGGAAAACGTTTGCTCCCTCTCATTCTTACACACACACACAGCAACTCTTTTTTAGCGAAATAATTCTTGACTTAAATCGAGCAACGCACAAAATTCACGTCTGAAAACAGATCGATAAAAAACACGTGAGTCTATCTGCCTGGCTTGCACTCACAGCAACGGCTTTCCTCTAGCTCCAAATATTACCTCCAAAGACGAGTCGCCGAGACGGAAGATGTGCTACTAACGCAGCTGAAAACAGGCACATGATTACAACTGTTTCTTTACAGGCGGGATTTTAAATTCGGAATTGCCAAAATACAACCAACTCATAAAAATTAAAAATGTTCTCAAAAATGCAAGTTTCATAACACGTTTATCTTTTTTTTCGAGGTAGAAACATATGTTAAATTTTGTTGCCATAATTCTACTCCAAAGAAGAGAATAAACTATCTCCAGTGATACTGTTCTCAATATATAGAAACTCATCAACTATTCATCATTGCTTATCCAATCTAATAGTCGGGTCATCTATCAATGCTGTCTGGATGCTTTGCGACTGTACCATTTTAGCGAAAAACAAACATACGCCTTTATCACTAGACTTAAGGACTTCTTTTATAAAATATTTTCTGGCTACACTCAGCAAATGTGTTCCCCGTAGTTTAAGCAATTTCTCAGGTCTCTTTTTATAGGTATCTTTATTATCGCTTCTTTTTACTTCCTTTTACAATAAAGAAAGTATTGGACTCACTTCAAAAATTCGAAATTGAGTTTTCAACAGACCTTCACGTTTTAAAGTCCCCTGAACCTAAAAAAACATGTTTTTGTTCATTGGTCTGTCTGGCTGTGTGTCTGTCTATCTGTGTGTCTATGTGTGTGTCTGTGTGTCAGTCTGTAAACAGAATATCTTAAAAACGAAAAGAAGTATGGCGTTGAAACTTTATATACAGTCTGTCTGTCTGTGTGTCTGTCTATCTGTGTGTCTATGTGTGTGTCTGTGTGTCAGTCTGTAAACAGAATATCTTAAAAACGAAAAGAAGTATGGCGTTGAAACTTTATATACAGTGTCCGCCAAAAAGTCGGCATAATATGGGAAAAAATTTTATTTTTGATTTTTCAAAAAAACTTTTTACGTCAATAATTTTTGCTTTTCTGAAAACCTATTTAGCCCCTAAAATATACAGGATGTATACGAATTCGACCGATAAACTTCGAGGGTGTAGTTGCTGCCTAAAGATGTACCTAAATTATTCGTATACTTATAATATATCGTTTTTCATTGCAAAGTTAGAACCTCTTTTGTGACTCTTCTTTTAATCTAGCATTAAAATCACTGAATAAAATTTTACTCAAATATCGAACTGTAGTAGGCTCTATAAAAAGTCGGTCACTACATTTTTAAAGTACGCTTTAATAAGGCATCTGGCACATTTTAGAAGTTTTATTAAAATCTTAACTTGGTTATAACTGTTATAAGTAAAATTAATTTAAAAATCAGAAACAAGAAAAAATAAGTTTAATTAAAGGTAATATGAAAAAGAACGCAATCGAGAAGAGTTATAACAGTTGCTGAAAATTTCATCCTTGAACTTCCATACACAGTTGGCATCGTCGAAGTAAAGACTGGCGTTCAAATATTCCTGGAGTTCCTCTGGTGGTATCACAGGCATCAACGATTCTTTGACGCAATTCGGCTTCTGTTTGTATTGGTGTCTCACATACCAAAGCTTTTAAGTGGCCCCAAAGAAATAAATCTAAGGGATTTAGGTCGGGTGAACGAGCTGAACATGCTAATGGCCATCCATTACCAATCCATTTGTGCGGAAACACCTCATCTAAATAGTTTTTCGCCACATTGCTAAAATGCCCTGGGGCGCCGTCATGCATTAACCACATCTGCCTACGAACTTCAAATGTAATGTTTTCTAACAATTCTGATAATGCATTTTGCAAAAAGTTGACATAAATCTGTCCTGTCAACCACGGAGGAAGGACATAGGGCCAATTAGGTAATTGTCTAGTATACCACACCATATGTTCACACTGAACCGATGTTTTGAGTATTGCGGATTGCGATATTATGAGGGTTTTCCTGAGCCCAAGTATGTAAATTGTGGATATTTGTAATGCCATCTCTTGAAAAGTTCGCTTCATCTGTAAAAAGTATTTTGCACAAGAAAGTTGGATATTTAATATTTCGATTTAGTAGATCTTCATAAAACCCTACCCGTATCGGAAAATCTGCTAGAAGTAAGCCTTGTACCTTTTGAGATCGATATGGATGAAGAAGTTGCTCATGGAAAATGTTGGTCATATGACTCATACCAACTTGGTTTTGCTAAATTTTTGGTGCTTCGGTTTGTCTCCTGTTCAATTCTATTTAGAATATCTTCAAAATCGGCAGTTCGGACGCATTTGGTCTTGAACACCGAAGTGAGGCGGTTTCACGTAATCGTCTATCAGTTGAAGCGAATGTTGTATGATGAGGCTACCGCCTCAGAGGAAATTCGCAATGCTTCTGTACCGGTCCCTTCCGCAGCTCCATATGCCCAAAGCACAACCATCTCATTAATTGAATAGGCCATTTCGAATTTATAAATTTGAAATTGATTTTTGTAATATTCGCGTAAATTGTCATTAATTAATTAATAACATTAGGTACAAATGAAATATGACATTATCATTAATCAAACTACCAGTGGAAATAAAATATTCAAGTTTGGAGATTTGAATGCGTGTAATGTGTCGGAACACGAATTTTGAATGGTTTTTGGAAGTCCAGAATCCTTTAAAGGAGATAGGTAGGCCATAGCTGCTAATAAATATTATTGTTACCATTGAAGCTAATGGATTTTCTATAATTTCTATATTATTTAATAAAACGAATCTTGAAAAATTCACAAGAGTTAATTTTGCAGATAAGGATCAAGGTTGTCTAATCTTTTAGGCTGTATTTAGTGAGAGGAATATGCACTCAACGTTTGTCGGTCAAATTCGTATACACCTTGTATACCGAGTGATTTTTACTTATTTAGAAAATAGAGTTTTTCGAAATTGTTAAAATCCAAAAAATGCTAGTTTTTCGGAAGTTCAGTAAGATTTCAATGAGTTTTTTAGAGTGTGTTATTTTTAGCTAACTCAACAATATCAAGGCCATAAAACATCTAATTTTTTTAACTTTTGTTAAAAATTAATTTTCAATATTTTCAAAATTTCACATACCAAGATCTAATATTAAAATTTAAACTTTTTATGTGAAGACTTGAAAGATTTATAATCGGAAAAAATAATATAAAATATAAATTTTAGAACATGTAAATTGGATAAAGAAAAATCTCCTCATTTAGACAACTGTAAAAGAACATTTACAGGATTTTTGTAACCGTAATTCATTAACTGGGCTAGATTAGAGTGTCTAGAAGCCATTTAAATAGATATCAATTAGAATTAAAAAGCGTCTTGCATAAAAAACGTAAAATTATGCAAACATACTACTTTTCGGTAAATAAAAAAAAAAATAAAAAAAGTAATTAATGTTTTCTATTATTTTTTCCAATTATAAATCTTTAATGTCTTCACATAAAAAAGTTTAAATTTTAATATTAGGTCTTGGTATGTGAAATTTTAAAAAATATTTAAAAAATTGAAGAATAAATTTTGAGCTAAAGTTAAAAAAATTAGATGTTTTCTGGCCTTGAGATTGTTCAGATAACTAAAAATAACACACTCTATAAAAATTTCATTGATATCTTAGTTAATTTCCGAAAAATAGCACTTTTTGAATTTTGACAATTTCGAAAAACCCCATTTTCTAAATAAGTAAAAATCACTCCATGTATATTATAGAGGCTAAATAGTTTTTTAGACACGCACAAATTATTGACGTAAAAAGTGTTTCTGAAAAATGAAAAAGAATGTTTTTTTCCCATATTATGCCGACTTTTTGGCGGACTCTGTATAACTTTCGTGTACTATCTAGATGCGAAAACAAAGCTTTTGAAGAAAATTGCATAACATTTTTTTAAAAACGGCTCTAACGATTTTTTTCAAACTTTACATTTTTATTACATGTTTAATGTGTATCGATGTGAGATAGGTGATTTTCCAGTTGACTACCTCTGAAATGGGTTTTTTTTGTTTTTAATATTTTTTTATATCCTCTTATTTTAAATAGAACACTCGGTATATTATTACAGTTTTGAATTCAGCTTAGAAGTTTAGCGAAAATTTGTCTCTTGAAATAAAGCTCTATTTTGTA
>OW679194.1:215805348-216054013 GCA_940337035.1 Agriotes lineatus
TACTTCCGTGACTTATAGGTACTTTAGCTCATTCTCAATTGACTTTGACATTGACTTTTCACAGTTGTCAATAAAAAATTTATGCTTTTTTGGTATTTAATGAGTAGTTGAATAAAATTTTGTATGGCACGCGTGAGTTATTACAAATAATGCACTCGAGAAAAGACCCAACTCGGCCTGATATCGTTGAGGGTTCAACCTGTACCATAAATAACTATTAACTTATTAACACAGCTTTCTAACTTGTTCATGATCATCACACTTATATAATAAAGCACAACATTGCATGCCGTGTTAAACGGGCAAAAGTACCATGGCTGCATTCGACCGTTACTGCTTTCGGGTTTTTTTTAAACAAACTTCCCATTACTTTTAATAGCGATATTGTTACAGAAAACAATTACTTACTATGTCTATTTTTTGTGATTTTGAAACTACGAACACAAGTACATTTCATTTAATACTAAGGAGAATTTATTATTGCCTTACTGAATGAAAGCAAACGTAGCGTTTAACGCACCCTTAGAAACCGAGTTTTCGAGGTCACCGCCCGATGCAAGCTCGGGTGGCATTCGTGCCAGGAATATCTGCACTTGTCTCTCACTAACGCGCGAAATTTTAAATGCGCCATGCTGCGCGGGCTATAGCTAGTCTTAAATAAGATAGGACTTCATAAACCTGTTTGTCTAATTGCTACTGTACATATAATTTCTTCTTCAAGCTGGCTTCCAACTTTAATCGTTTCTTTATTTACTTCCTTAACGCATCCTGCCAGTTGTTCTCATATAATGTTTCTCTCTGAATAGCGATAGTACATCATTTAATCTTTCAAATCGAATGTTTTCTGCGGATCTACTAAGATTAAAAACGATATTGCGTCTATTATCGAACGTTCATGTTCTAAAGGTTTTCGTGAATACTGCAAT
The DNA here is from genome assembly GCA_940337035.1 of Agriotes lineatus. Lineage (NCBI taxonomy): Eukaryota > Metazoa > Arthropoda > Insecta > Coleoptera > Elateridae > Agriotes > Agriotes lineatus. The sequence continues at coordinate 215,806,275 of OW679194.1, forward strand.
TTGCTGATATTGAAATATGATTCTCCTTTGTTTTATTTTGATTCGATGTCTTGAGTCGCATTAGTGAATAAATAGGGATGATCTCACAATTGTTGTCAATATTGAAATCGCTACACTAATTTTCCATTCATTTGGTGACTTCGTTCTAGAGTATTGGATTTGTTACCAATTCGTTCATCAGGTTTTCTCCTCCATATGTAAGAAGTTACAACGTACCAACTATTGCAACCTACCTTAGAAGGCTCACATAACACCGACTAGCTCAATCCTCGGCTGCGATACGGGTACGATAAATGTGGGATTTTTGTATACTTCACTTTCTCATAAAGGTTTACTAAGAAAGAAGTATTGAGCGCCAACAACTTTATTAAATTATTATTTTTCTCTATAATCATAACGTTCCGTGCAGTTAATTTGGAACTGATTTTTCTATTAATAATCTGCCCAATGAATTAAATCTATTTGCAGATGGAAGATTTCAAATTCTTTTATCCTTTTGAGCTGGGCATCAGCTCCTAACGTATTTATTTATTTATTTATTTATTTATTAATCAAGATTCAAACAGGTCGAAGACCTTTTTACATGAATCGCTTAATATTAAATATATTTTATGTTTTAGAGCACAAAAAACTAACTATTAAATAGTAACATGCATTAATTATTTGATATGCAGATCATACAGATTATTGTAGAATTTTGTAGAGGGCTCTGGTTCAATTATTGGTTTGACATAGTAATAATAACATTTTATTGATTATAAGCATAATTAGAAGCTGTAATAGGTTGTGACCAGTTTTAAGAAATCTTTGGGCCGGTTGCAGAAAGCAATGTTAAGTCTGGTGTTAGCTAACGCGACGTCAAAGTGAACAAAAACGAATCAAATCTCAAATGCTTATGGTAACTAATACATTAGTAAACAAAATTTGATGCGATTTTGTTCACTTTGACGCGATGTTAGCTAACACCAGACTTAACATTGCTTTCTGTAACCGGCCCTATGTGTTTCATTGTTAAGTCAATATCGTTTATCAAGCATATTTCATTTAGAAGTCGAAACATCACTAAAACTGGATTTCTAAATGTGAATTCAACAGTTGGAACGTGAAACATGGCCATGGCTCTGGTATTTTTTGGTGGTAGGCGTATTTTAAACAATGATAATAAATAACTATCGCAAAGTAAATTATTCCAAATTTTAAAACCAAACTGTAAAAGCGAGATATTTCTACGGATACTGAGGCTCTGAATTTCAAACTGTTGGCGCAGATTTGTTGATCTAATAAAATGATAATCTGGATATCTTTGATATTTTTTGTAATAAAGGTATCTAAGGAATTTATTTTGTATTTTTTCAATTTGTTTAATTTCTCCTATATTATTAGGATACCAGATAGTTGATGCGTACTCCAGTTTTGGTCTTACTAGTGTATAATATAGTATTTTGACAGCTTTTATATTCCTAAATTCATGTGATTGCCTTAATATAAATCCCAAATTTCGATATGAGTCGGAAATGATGCATTGCACATGTTTTTTGAAACTCAAAGAGTCATCATACTTTACACCAAGATCCTTAATATAGCTGGTTCGCTGTAGTACATTATCAGCAATTTTATAATCGAATAATATTGGAGTTTTATTGCGAGCAAACGACAACACTTGACATTTATTTACATTAAGTGGGAGTTTATTTTTGACACTCCAGTCATACAAGTTATTTATGTCTTTTTGTAAGTTTAAACAATCTTCAAGTGAGTTAATTTTTGGAAACATTTTTTGGTCATCTGCAAATAAGAGAGATTTAGTGGTACTTAATACATCGGGTAGGTCATTAATAAATATTAAAAATAGCAAAGGCCCTAAGTTGGAACCTTGTGGGACTCCAGAATTTGCTGTAAACTTTCCCGATGTATTTCCATTGAATTTAACTGTAAATCTGCGGAAGCTTAAGTACGACGCAAAGAATCTTAGCATATTATGAGACAGCCCACATCCGTTCAACTTATTCAACAGTACTTCGTGATTTACTTTATCGAAAGCTTTTTTGAAATCGGTGTAAATTGTATCTACTTGTTCTTTTTTCTCTAGTGCTTCATAAATTTGATTAGTAAATACGGATAAATTGGTTGCTGTTGATTTTTGGGGGACAAAACCATGTTGAGCATCTGATATTACCGGCTTTACGTGATTAAATAGTTTATTATAAATAATTTGCTCGAACACTTTAGCAGGAGATGATATCAGAGAAATCGGCCGATAGTTACTAACATCGTTCTGCTACCACTTTTATGCAATGGTATAACTATTGACTCCTTCCATACATCAGGAAATGTTGCAGAGTTCACCGCTAGATTATAAATGTGTAGCAATGGTAACTCAAGCCATTGTGCACATCCCTTTAAAACATAAGGGGGAACAAAATCGGAACCAGCCGATTTCTTCGGTCTCAACCTCCTGATTGCCATTTTGAAGTCATCGCTAGTGATGCTTTGAATATGAAATATATCTAAAGTACCATCCGCATTTAAAAATTTGGTGTCATAATTATATGAATCTGTTTCATAGACGGATTGGAAAAAACGACCGAATGCGTTTGCTGCCTCATTGTTCTGTACAACAGTACCGTTTGCTCAAATTGTGTGGTATGATTGCCACTGGCCTTGCGCTTATGTTGAACGTAAGTCCAAAAAGTATTAATATTCTGAGTAACAGCATCTTCAGTTGATTTGATATAATTTTTATATTCCGTATATCTCCTTCTAATGCTTTATATGCCGCATAGTGGTGTTCAGATAGATTTTTAATTTTGTTGTAATAGTTTTTATGTTTTTGAAGCTCTATGATTTCTTTATTAAACCATGGGGGAAACCGAGGTTTTCTGTTAGAGTAATGTTTTCTAGGTTTTACTCTAATATTTATCGTTTGGGCGTTTTATTGTTTTATCATCAACTAGTACTAAGAAAAGATGCCGAAAATGATAACAAGCTATAAATCCAATTATTCTCGAAACCATATGAATTCTTTAAATAGTTTTTATTTATCTTCATCACGTCGATGTAACGTATTTATTTAATATTGGATTCATTTTAAACAGGCACATGCACTTAAAACAATAGCTATTTGATAATGAGGTATTTGAAGGACAACCCTTTTTGATGGCCGAGTGAGCTTGCAAGCGAGGCTAATAGAATGCAGAATCAATAATGTCTGATTATGTACGAATTACATATAAAGCTTTATGTTTGACTGCCAAGAGTAACAGGATATCGAGTTTATAAGTTCGATGTTTAGTCTGTGACAAAAAATTTCGTTGGCATACAGTTGTTATGAGAAAGTTTTCCGTGTCTTAATGTGTTCTTGTTTTTGAACAAGTGTATGTAATAATGACAAATGAGTTCAATTTACTTTATCATTACGGACTACTTCGACTAACACTTTACTGACTTTAAACGAAATCAGGTCGCTATGGTGCAGTCGATATTAATACATTCTCGTTTTAAAACCTGCGTATTTTGCAACTCCTCAGCATGCAATGATGGGAAATAGATGCAACAAACACAAGTACTGTTTCATTTAATAAAAAATAACAAAATAGGTAGTTTAGAATTACATAAAAAGTTGATTTTCTATTATATTTCGTCTTTGTAACTTCTTGCGTCGTTTGAACTGCTTTATTATTATTTTTTCGTTTTCAAATACTTTAGTTAGGAGCAGTTATGGACAAACGTTTATTTAGTAGTATAATCCATGAAATAAAAGAAACTCGTTCAAGACGAGATATTGACTAATCAAAATTCAAATTATTATAGAATGATTTATCGTCCTGTTTCGTAAAAATGTTATAATCTGGTTGAATGATATAGTGCGATCAAAATTTTCAACTTTAGGGGCTGTGGATTTTTAATTGCATGTTTTAGCTTGTACCATAAACAATGCAATCGGCTTTTGCCATTACAGAGATTAAGAATTATGATCTTATAACGTATTACACATTTAATATATTCATGCATGGTGGCCCTAAAACTCTTAACTATTCGTTTGTAATACAACCATTAATTTTAAATAATGGGACAGTGATTGTTCTCGTTTTAAATCGACTATAACATTAAGAAACGTTGGTCTAAATTCATTAATGCCAGCTTGTCCTTGAGCCCCAATTTTAAAATATGATTCGATTAAAACATATTTTGTGAAAAACTATTTCAAACTTGATGTGACTAATGTCAAATTGGCAAATGATTTGTTTAAAAACATTTTTTAGCGCACTGTTTAACAGAGATTCACTGATTGCCCTTACAATCGCAAGACTTACGTAACATAGAAATAGTTACTGCATAAGAATAGGAAAACCTGAAATTCATGTAAGCTGTTACGTAGTCTATAATTCACTTCTAGCAAAAGTGGAGTCCTAGTGAGCCATGCAAAATTCAGCGATTCTGGATAACCTTGCCAAATTGAGCAGTTCGCTCCCCTTAATCCACACGATATATATTTTAAGAAGGAAAATTTCCCTACCTGATTCGAATGTATTCATTGAATCCGTGGGCAACCACCGGCTCCACATTTTCCCGAGCTCCTTGCGCGGGGTGGGGTCATCATGGCCCAGGGCTGGGAACACAAACTGGGAGCTAAACGTCTTCCCCAGCAAGTCAGTCAGATTTTGGAGCATCTGCACTTGCTTTCGTTCGTGCTGCCCTTTCACGGCCTGCGACAGTGCATCCCTGTAACAAATTAGGGTGTTAAGATACATAATTGCAGCAGAAAGGGGAGCAGCCAGGCCAACGGGGGCTGCAAAAGTACAACGCAGTTCCGCTTTTACAACAAGAATAGGGAGTGTAAAATTCGCGGTTTAAGAGAGCAGCGCTTATTTTATTTAGTTTTTATAGCGCTAAACGCATAAAGTTTCAAATAGAGAGCAGCAAAGCATTTTATTGTGGCATATATCATTATTCTGGGAGTGTTCACATGTTAGCGTCGCCTGCAGCAAGACGTAATGAAATCAAACGTGCAGCGTCGCCGCCGGCAGGCATTTCAACGTCGCGAAGCTGAAAGACGGCCATCACGTCCCGTGTACTTTTCCCGGGTATAAATGTCAAAGAGTTCGAATATTTCACATCCGCAAGCACACTTCAGTTCAAACTATACGTCACTGTCAGATGGGTGTCAGCGCCGTGCAAAATAGCATTGCTAAAATTTCCTCGAGAACAAATTATATTCGAAATCGTATTGTAATTCCGCAATTTGCATTTATATTGCATTTTTATGGCGAAAAGTAGCTTTTATCTCATATAAAGGCCCTAATGATATTACTCATTAATGTTCAATTTTACACGAGGCGAACTACTGTTAATAAAAGTAACCCGGCGAAATTCATTATGATACGAGGCGATATCGATTATTGATGCTGCAGCTGTGACCAGAATATTCTTGCTTAAACGATTCTTGAATAGAGGAAATTTTATTCCGGACGTAATCGCATAACTTGGAATGTGATTTAGCGCGACGCGCACTGAAGTTAGGCGAGTTCGAAAACTTTGAAAAACTGTTAAGGCGTGACGTAGGTCAGAGATTATCGTTGTATTTTGAAATGCTCCGATTCGGCTTTAACTCTACAGAACTGAGATTTAAAGCTTAAACAGCTCTAAGGGCGAAAAGCACTTTAGGGTTATGAAAATCTTTTAAGATATTAATTAAAGGGCCAACGTTATAACTCAAAGCGTTCGGAGTCGCGAATAAAAGCCGCCATCGTAAAGTGAGATTTAAATATCATGACGGAAATAATATTCCCTCATTTCGGAATGCCGTAGTATCGTAATTTTACGAGTTTCTAGTTGGATGCTAAACTATTATAAATAGTGGCACAAAAAGGAATATGTGTATAGTACCTGCATTTATAGGTTATAAGAAAAACAGTATCACTGCTAGCACTTTCTTCTGAATATGGAAAATTATATTATACATTAAAGGCTTAATAATTGCAAATAATGGTTCAATCTTCCATAAAAAAAATTTTTTATGTTAAATATAAGTTGTTACAGACTCTCATTTTACAGGGTATGACTATTAAATAACGGAATTGAGCTCTCAAAGGACGCGCAGATCGAAACACTTTAAAATTGCCAGTGACGATTCTCAACTTGAACATGTCTTACCATGTGCTAAAAGTCAGCTTAATAATTTTATTAATTGTGGTAACAGACGTGTTGCTATCGTGTACCAGAAAGAAAAAGTTTACAAAGTTGAAAAATTTGTAAACGGCTTTCTTTAGAATTTCCCTCGCAAGTAGTGGTTGTAGCACTAACAGCCAGTCTTATAAAGGCCACTCTCTGACGTTAACTTTAATTCGCTGTTAAAATAAACAAAAGCACATCAAGTTTGTTTACTAATGGAATAAATTTCATAAGCATTAACGTGTTGATGCGCTTTTGTTTATTGTAACAGCGAATTAAAGTTAACGTCAGATTAGTAGCCTTTATAAGACCGGCAGTAAATATTTTGAAAAAACAAAGGCAAGTAAGGGTAAAAATATTTTAACGTTTTTAGTAATACTGAAACAATAAGAGGAAACACTTGGTAATGCAAAGTACATCAATTTGCAAAATTACAAACAGGTATGTAGATGGGATTTGAACTCAGTGCGATGTCAGCGCTTCTGGAAGGAATTTTCAACGGGAATCAAGCAGGCACCTCGGGTAGCGCGCCGTTCGGTCCCATCCTGCCACGGAGCTGTGCCGCGGGTCGCTGAAATGCGACTACATACATTCAACAAGCTTATTGTTGTACAAAGTTGGGTCCAATTTTTGTCAAGGGTAGAGCCTGAACTATGTGCAAATTACTACTTTTAATTTTGTTGTTTTACGATGAGTGACAAGGATGATAAGAGAAACATTAACATTCTCGTACATTTTTGTAGGGGTTTTCTTTGGTATTTTCAATTGTTTCAAAACTTCCACATGTGAGGAATGTTTCGTATAAAGCCCTATACAGATTTTTTGAAATGTTATCTATCAAACGCAATATAAATCAAAACCCGGCCCCTTTCAAATGGCAGGCCCGTGTTCCTTGAACACATTGAACACTAGTAGTTACAGCCCTGGTTTGGCGTACTGAGAAAAAAATATTATTCTGTGAAAGCCAAACATTTTATGGATGTGTTCTGTGCAACCGCAATGCATATTATAATCAGAAACATAATTTAAAGTTGGCAATTATGGAGGTAATTATCTATTGCACAAAATATATTATCATTAGAACATTAGCAACGCTCTTCGCGACCCCCCCTTCCCTGGGGGTCACAAACCCCAGGTTGAAAAACCCAGATCTAAACGAATTAAAGGTAGCAACTAGCGTTTTGAAATGTGTTTGATAGATAATGAAAGGATGGATAAAGTGAAAAAGCTTTAGAACTAAATTTTACTGAAGTAAAATATGTATACATTTCGCTATTGGGGTTACAGAAGCCGTATAACTATTTAAACAGCTTCTTGCGAATGGACTTACTATACATATACAAAGAATCAATAGAATCAAAGTAAAATATGAAAACCTATTTTTGTAAGAATAAGGTATTTTATTTTTCTTTTGATTACAGTTATTCAAGAATCTAAGTAGAAATGAAGAAATATGTTAGTCCACACATATACAAACTCTCTTAAGGTCTTCTCATACATTATTTAATTTTTGTATATTAGTTGCTAGCTTCCCAAACGTAACTGCGGTCTAATACTTCTCCCCGCTTTCTAGGCGAATGCCCAACTGTAACATTAGGCCCCGCACAAATAATGTGTTAGAAATTTGAATGGCGCTAATTCCAGTTCGGCTTTTCGATAAGACGCTATGCGCGGACATAGCGTAAATCGGTGCACCACACAGTTTCTTCTCCAACCCTCTCCAGAAATGGTCCGATAACGAGGTAGCCGAAGAGTATAAAAAGAGAATCCGAAGCTACTTAACGACACTTGAGACTTAAACCTAAACCTGAGTTTGACTACCAGCTCTTGGTCCCGGTTCCAGGGCCTAGAGCTTAGTCCTGATCTGGATAGCACTGCTGGATTAGGTTCCTATCTTGCTAGATAATTTGCTGACCTAGTTAGCACCGGTAAATTCGGCCCCATCCTGCTAACAATCCCGTTTCATGCTTGCACCAGCTGATTTGCGAGGCTAATATTACCATAACAGCTTCATAAATTTAACCTAAAATATCCTTTATCCGAATATTAGGAGAAACCTCCAAGCCGCCGGCATAATCTTGATCGAGAGATGCAGACAAATTAGCCCGCCTGCCGTGAGTCTGGACCGGCCGCGAGTTCTTTTATCACTCATCGGCGATACCAGCTGCAAAGAGCCGGATTATGTAAAAGGTAAAATGAACAGTTTATATTTTTCCGAGTGGTCCAAACTTATTCACGAAGAAAGCACCGAGCCCAGCCAGGATTTGTGAACTCGCCGTAAACCTCACAGATACCGTCTTTTTCCATTGAATTTGTCCGGCCGTGAACTATAAATAACAAACGCGCAAATATATAGTCTGTCTCAGATCGGTAGGTTCCAGTACTTTAGAGTTACGGATCGCCCGCGCCTACCGTCTCGAACTTTCTTTGAGAGGATCTAGGGCTAGTAACTAGGCTAAGCTATCGTGCAGTGTGAGTTGCCGAACGTCCCACAAATAACCCAACGTTGAACTAATACGCCTAAGGAATTTTATTTTATAATATTTATATACATAACATAATCATTAACTAAGAATGATCTTTTATCTACTTAAATACAATATACAATTTATTTCTACACTATTTTATTCCTGTATTTTATACATTTGAGTAGAACGGATTCTGGGTATCTGAGCTTTACCCGAGGTAACCAGTTTAAAACTAAATTTAGCGGATTTTGATCAAGTTTAAATAACCACTAAGATCGGTCGATCCCGTAGACGCCCTTTTTCTACTCCTACTTATTTCTGTGCGCCCTTCGTTAACTAGCCTTTTTATGTTGCATTTTTTCAAAATGTGGGCAAGGGGTTTAAGTATTTTTTTAATAGGCGATAGAAGACAGGGTTGGCTAAATGTCTGCTAAGATATTAGCCCTTACTGTATTCCAGGGTACACGCAATATTCTGTCTGCTTTCTATCTTTTTGGCGGATGACCCAAGTCTCTGAACCACAACTGAACACAGAAAACACCAACGCGTGTACTAAGTTAATTTTTGCGGTTTTATTGGTGGACTTATCTCTTCAGATTTGCGTTAGTTGAGACATCGCTGATGGGCACAGTTGTATATATAATTACGTAACGTCTAAAAACATATACAAATCAATCATTTAACAAGAAGATAAACCGATTTCAGCAAAGCAAGATTGTGTACAGACAATAGGGAAACGTCAAGATGAACAGAATCTGCTGAAATAGAGTGCTTAAAATATGCAGCAGGATATCTTCACAGCGAAGAATAACAATGTAACATAGAAATCAGGAAGGTAAAACATGGGCAGCACATATAGAAACGATGAATAACGTACGACCACCTAAGAAAATGTACAGATACAGATCAAGGAATAGAAGACGCAGGGCGCCCCAGGAATATTGGAAGGAGTAGCTGTGATGTCGAAACGAAATAACATAATCAAAAGTGCAAAAAAACAGCAGTACTATTTACATTTTCACGTCCAGCTCATATGTCCTATGCTCATGAAACTCCCCACAGTTCGGTACAGCTGCGTAGACAAAGATGGGTTCCTGATTTTTCGTTTTAAAGTCCCTCTTAAACCACTATGCTGTCCAAATTCCAAATTAAACACCACACATAGATGCAAAAATGATTTTTAATAATTTTATGCTTCTGTTACAAATATTTTTTTACTTGTTATTTTTAATTAATTATCATTCCTTACTTACTTCCTATTTACAGTTTTTATCTAATTACCTCCTATAATTTAAACCCCTTTTGACTGTTCTTATTACTGTCAATTTTACAATATTAATTTAAATAATGTAGTTGCACAACTATCACTTTTATCACTTGTACACAGCCGTTGCATAATAATCTTCTTATTATTACTCTTGTATGTTGCTATAATATGCTCTCATGCATTTTATGTGGATACTTAAGTATTTTATTACTGTAGGTTCACATTGTCAACTCTGTTCTTACAATTGTTTGAATTCAGTTTTATTGCACATATTTACTGTGGAATATTGTAACTGATTAGTACTAATGCAATTTCATTATAATATTACTATATTTACATTAATTCAATACTCTGTGTCTTCTCTTTACACATTATTGTGTGTATGTAATTAAATTCAACCCTTTTGGATGTTAATTCTGTGTTCGCTTACCAATTTTGGCTTTTTATGATTATCAGACCTTATATAACTTCGCATAACACACCCTAATATTTAATCTTTACAATCATTACTTTGTATGATTAATAGTATAATCAATTCAGTTCATAGTTTTGCATTTTAAGTAATCATTGAATTAATATCAATCACCACAGAATTTAATATGATATGGCACCATAGCAATATATATAAATAACTATTTCCTCCATCAAATAGTTTTAGAGCTATAACGCCAACAGACGGACAACCAGGTAGACAGAATTGATGTTCTTCGTTAGTTACGAACTAGGAAGAAATCTTGGAAGGTTATTTTTTCACGATTACAATACTTTCTTTGTTTTTTAGATGAGGGAAGGAGAAATTAACAAACACCTCAAATTCGACAATTTTTTCTAGAACGATTTTAATCTAGAGTAACTACTTAATAATAGGAAAAATTAACTACGAGGCACGACTTCGATCGGTAGAGCTGAAAACACTATACTCCTTTCGCTGAATTGAGTCAGTAGATCTGCAACCCAAGTTACAAATATCAGCTGTAACTAAATCACTAATATAACTTGACAGAAAATTTGGATCAGAAAGACGTGGCCTTTCTGCTCTTTATGATTGTCATAATCAGTGTGCCATCCCTTTAATATGAATCTTTGCTTAAGGAGAGCCTTTTGTTACGTTTTTAAGGAGCCAATTTATTCTCTGATCAGAATCAGCAGTGTCTTTTTAGGTAGGGACAATTTTACAATGTTAAGCTTTACAAAGCAGTTAAAATTTGAAAGAAAACTTATGTGTCTTTATTGACAAGGTAAAAGTGTCACTTTATCTGCCTAAGCAAATAAAATAGCGACTTTTGCGTACTTTATCTGCCTAAGCACACAAAATCGACCGATTAAATTGTATGATGGCTTAACATTTTGCTAATTTTTAGACTTAGATCGTAATGTTCGGCTAAATAAACTTCAGCTTCGCCACATAAAGTAGCACTTTTATTCCTAATAACATAATCTACTATTATATTATTCTATGTACACTTGCTTTCAAAACTTTCGTCTACACATTCAAAATCAAGTAACAACGATTTTGCAAAATTTTAGCTGTGTGAACGGGTAATTTTAAGATTAGGTTAAAAATGACATTGACAGCATGTGCTCTGTCAGTCGCGGCATTTTGACTTTTCAAAAATTTAAATGTCAGAGTTGATTAATTACAACCCTGATTTAATACAGCGAAAAATAGATGTACGCGAAAGTTTTGAAAGCAAGTGTACATCCTATCATGTAAATTTTAATAATATCATATTAGTAGTCAACTTACTTCTGATGTTTGCAACTTACTGACTATTCGGTGAATGAAGTGTAGGTAATTATACGGTTTATAAGAAGAAGTACATACGAGTAATTGTGCTGTTTAATTTGATATCGAATTATTATAACACCAAATTATTTTTACCTGCATTATTGTTTTCCATTGGAGTTGTATTATTTAAATTAAGTAAAACACATCCTGCATTATATGTCACAGGAAATTTAATAAAGTCTTACGTCATATAAAGCAAATATTCCGTCTCAAGGGTGGGCTTGGCATAGAAAAATTTAATAAACCTACCAGTCGTTAAATTACAAATGCGTCAAGTTTGAGTTCGTAATATACTTCAAATATGCTAAAAATAGCAAGGCTACAGCATGTAAAGCAATTTGCGACAGCATTTCTTATATCCGTCGCCATTAAATGTCTGAAAATGCCCGAGTATAGAACAAAATTCCGTAAATATGCGTTACTGCATGTGCTTACTACTTGGGCTGCAGCATAAACAGCAATGCCAGTGCATTTAACTCTTATAATGCCAAGCGGGGTACAAATGTACATCACCGTCAGTGACTGTAATTTAAATGTAAAATGTAACCTAAGATAATTTCTTGATAAAAACATGTAGTGATAAAAATAAAATTTGGAAAAATGTAAATTTAATTTTCTGTATGAAAATTAAATATAAACCGTATTACTGGATGAAAGAAGATGCCTACTGATAGCGATAATGAACATATTAAGAGTGTGAAATCATGGGTTAAAATAATAATTATTATAAATATAGAATTGTAAATATTTGGAAGTTGTCTTAGCTTATCCAACGTTTTCTGTTGAGATTCGGTGCATTGTTTATCTGCCTCGTGAGGCTATGCGTTTCGCGGCCGTACGATTTAACTCGGCTTTATAGCAACCAGAACTGTCATTGCGGTATATTGTGGTGGTATTATCTTTTTTTTTTCGTCGCTTAGGAATAGAAAATAGTTTGATAAAAAACGGCAAACAATTTGTTGAGATTTTGTGAATTAATTAGTAATTTCTGTTTCGAAGAATAGCTGAGTATTCATTATTGTTCCCGATTCTTGTTTGTGGATAGTTTCGAGATAACACATAGTTATTAATTAATGTTCAATATTATTTTGGAAATAAAACTTATTATTATTATTATTATTAGTAGTTAAATGAAAGCAGCGATACTTGGTAAGCCGTAAATATCTATGTCTATGGTGCAATGTCATTGTATTCCATTCATCAAGTCAACATCTACAGATTATTTTGCACGTTACATCCGTTTTTAATATCAAATAACCTTTTTAAATAATAGACATACCTGTGAGCTAATGGCACTTTTATTATACGGCTTTTTATTGACCCTTTTTATATAAATATAGTGTTTCTACTTATGGCATTTACTCTTTTGGGCATCTTCATTGCATTCTGGGATGACGATTGTCTAGCTTTGAGTGACTAGCTGTGGACTGCTAGATTTAGATTTGGTTGCCAGATAAGAATTTTCACTTATCGCTTTGGGACTCTTACATTCTTATCGCAGTAAACCGGGATTCTAGGATAAGCTACTTATTTCTATTCAAATAAACATTTTGCTGTTGAAAAATAGAATGACGTTGATTAATTTGATAATGTATGTTCTTTATATATTCCTGTGTATTCTGGTTTTGTACTTCATGCATCAAAGCATTAGGATTTTATATACCCATGCATTTTAATTTAATTAATAAAATACTAAACCTAGATTTGTAAACGTCCTGTAATCACGTCGCGTATTTAATATTATTTTCATGTAAAATCATAAAATTTAACCTGCAGGACTTGGGTACAAAGAACTGTCTTTATATATACCGTTTATCCAACGCAGTGCGGGCCATAGGGTGACTGTCATGTTAAAAAAGCACAAAGGATCAACTAACTCTGGAGCTTATATGAAAAACCTTGCTCAGAATTGGCCGATTTTCTTAGAATACAGTGACTAATTCTGCAGTACTTTTTAAATTAATGTCGCCAAGCGACCATTCGAATTTTCTCCTCTGTTGAATAGATTTTCATGTTTGTTCAGAATCGCTGATAGCAAATTGAAACAAAATTCAGAATTGCTAGTTGACGTTTCCAGGAAAAAAAATTAGATATTACAAAATCAAACATAGCCTGCTAAGGTGTTTGACAAACGTCATTTTATGACGTTTGTCACACAGCAGGCCGTGAGCTCAAAAAGCATGTGGCTCGTAGTACGTGGAATGCCAGGTATACATGTTTTATTTATCTGCATATATACAGGGTGAGGCACATAAAGTGTTACAGAGCAATAGCACTCAAACTATTGATCATATCCAAAAATGTTTCAGACAAAAGTTTTAGTGTTCGGGAAGGCCGTCATACTGGACCACCCTATTTTTATATCGGTGGAGGCGCTGAAGCTACGTCAAGGTCAACTCCAGATTTTTAAATAGAACTATGTATTTTTTTTTTCGATGACATTATTACCGATTTAAGACAAATTCAGCTACCTGCAACACACGGTCATTCTAGTTAGCAAAGTATGAAGATAGTAAAAAAATCGAAAATATCGGAATAATCACTTTCAAAGGATCCACTAACCTTGGTTTGGTTCTACTACAGAAGATGCTCGAAGTGATGACCCTCGACTTGTAAGCACTTGTTAATTCGCTGATGAAAAGACCGTCTAACTTCAGCTAACATTTGTGGTGTAATTTCGGTACATGCTCGTCGTATTCTGTATTTCATGTCGTCAGGCGTGGTAGGTGCTACCGCCATTACGCGATCTTTGACAAAACCCCATAAAAGTAATCTGCTGATGTTAGATCTGGCGATCGAGGTGGTCAAGCTACAGGACCGCTTCGTCCTATCCACTTTTCGCCAAAAATCTAACTCATTACTTGTCTTAAACACAGAGCATAATGGGGTGGTGCACCGTCGTGTTGACTCGTGTTTGTTGCACTGTTGCATTTTGGATTTTTCGACTATTTTCATACTTTGCGTGACTAGAATGACCTTGTGTTTCAGGTCGCTGAATTTGTCTTCAATTGGTAATAATGTCATTGAAAAAAAATACATGGTTCCATTTAAAAAAGTGGAGTTGACCTTGACGTAGTTTCAGCGCCTCCACCGATAAAAAAATAGGGTGGTCCAGTATGACGGCCTTCTCGAACACTGAAACTTTTGTCTGAAACATTTTTGGATGTGATCAATAGTTTGAGTGCTATTGCTCTGTAACACTTTATGTGCCTCACCCTGTATATTAAAGCAAGTTATATCCTGTATATTCATCATTTCATAGAAGAGAGCACCAAATGAAAGATAATTATACCAGCTTCATTGATATCATTTTACCAGTTACGGGTGAAAATAGTCCGATTAGCATATTCTAATTAAACTAATTGTAACTGAATATGTTTTTAGCTACAGATTCAGATCTTCACTATTATTCAAACCACAATTTCATTTTCAGTTTTAGTCGGTGATGACAGCAAAGGGAGGCTATGTAATTTAAATCATGCTTCACTATTAAAATATTGTTTACCAGTCATGAATAAAACAATTGTCTCGCAGTAATAACATTTTGTAGGAAATTTTGAATTAATTGTAATGTGCAAACGTTGAACAGATTCGCGTAGGATCAGGAAACGTCATACATCGAAATAAATTTTTACGTACATATAAAAGCAATTTACGTCTACCATTTGAGGTACTGTTTAAGAACGATGCCTTAATAGAGTTCAGTTTCAAATACCAGACATAATTTATCCATTTCCCAAGGCGCACGTAAAACTTATCAGTTATCGATGCTCCGCAGAAGATTAAAACTTCTTGCTCTTTTATTACTTTTCTGAGGTCTGAAGACTGTATTATCTTGAAGTGTATCGTTTTGTGGTGCCGCAACATAAATATTTAGCTAATAATCATTAGAATTTTAATCATTTTTAGCAAAAAATATGGCTTTTGTTGGGCACATATAAAATGTAACAATAAATGTATTCCATTAATAAAAGCAAGTAGGACGACATGAACATGGGCAGTGCTCACTTCAGGGTTATTCATGTTGAAATAGTGTAGGTTTCATTAATTTGTATATGACTGTATGTTCATTTTAATTACACTTCATAAAATAGGCTGCTAGTAACAACGCATTGGTTAAAATAATTGCTGTTACTAAATGAACTCATTATGCCTTGCCGGTTATGTATAAATCATATCTGGTAGAAATTGATGTGCAGTACTTTAACAAATTCTAAATATTACAAGCATTTTTCGTCCTTTAAGTTTCTATGAAAATTAATATAGCTTCATAAGTTATTGCGTTGATAGTATAAGTAGACTAAAAACATCTTTTCGACGATTGACATCGAAAGTAGATTTTTCTACCTGTCATTTCATAATAGAAAGTTGAGGTTTGCCCCTGAGCGAGCGTTTTCATCACTTTGCCGCTTGCCAGACGTTTTGAGTTTCCCCGTGAGCAAAATATAGTATGATCAAAAATTATTTTCATCTAGTATGGCTATGGAATAGCTCCAAATTTATGAATGCAAATATAAGTCACTTAAAAATCAAGTGTCGTTTGAGATTTAACTATTAACATAGTTGTATTCATAAATTAGGAAGTATTCCATAGTCATATTATAGGAACACAATTTTTGATCATACTTTAGTTAGCCACGTCAGAATTTATCCTTGGCGTTAGTTATTTGTTTAAATAATCGCCTCACATGTCGTCGAAAAAATTGTATGTAAATTTCGAGCTAAAAGTGCTCTTGCCGTTTTAGCATGATTGCTGGTTTACTATTGTTTACATTTAATAATGAGAAACAAAAACAGAAGAATTTTTTAGATGTGTGGCTTTATCGGTTTTTAATTTACGATTAGTCTTTAAAGTAGGTTTTAATATGTTTTTGGTGAAACTAAGGAGTAGAGAAGAAATATATTTTATCTACGACCACTACTAAAAGTAGGCCTTTTAGCGCTAGCTTGTTTGACTAAAAGTGACGTTTTATAGTTTACCGTGATTAAAGAAATCAGCTGTTTACTTTTAGCTCTAGTGCTAAAAGTGAAGTGAGGTTATAAATAGTGCTTACAATACCGGACCAAAATCTTAATACCGGTATTCGGTATTCAAAATTTTTAATACCGGGATACCGGTATTAAAACCGGTATTACTATTTAAAATGTACTTATTAGATTTATACCTAGTTATTACGACATTAAAAATAATATCCAAGAAACAAAGAAAAATGTATTGTTAAAATTAACGTTGCTTACAAAAGGTGTTATAGTTTCTCTAATAATCTTGCTATATCCTAGCACCATATTTCCTATTGTGAGTGAAGATTTTGGTATATCTTTAAACCCCCTTGCACTCAAACTTTTTCGTATGTCATAAGAATTAAGGAAAATATTAAGACTGGCCATCGCGAGCGGTCATGCGTGGGAGCACTTCTGGAAGTTTATTATTTTTATTGTTTTTAAAATAACCCGTTATTAATAGTTTCGGAAATTTCGAAGCACCTTGTCTGTCACTGTTAGAGAGTTCACACTTTTTAAAGATTTAATCTATGCATTGTTTTTAAATGGGTATGAAGGCTACAATTAGAACCTCCACCGCATTTTATTTCTTTAGAACACGTTATATTTAGCCCATTACCTACCTTTTTCTGTTAGGAAATGGTTCCAAACGGAAGCTTCATCGTTTCCTTTTCTGTGCTCAGCAAGGTTTTTTGTATCAATGACCTTCATGGGGTTATGGTATGTCTAATAATAATTAAAATATGTTTAAATTAATTATGCTATAATATAATTTGTTTAACTAAAAATACTTTGAATAAATATTTTGATTTATTGGTCACATTATGAGACATTTCATTTTTAAGTGTAATAAATATTTTTATAAATGTAATTTTTATAGTAATACGTTAATACCGAAATACCGGTATTTTTGACATCAATACCGGTTTTCAATACCGGACAAAAATTGTCCGGAATCCCGGTATTCGGGATCCCGGGATCCCGGTATTGTAAGCTCTAGTTATAAAACTACAATTTCGAACTGAAAGTGAAGTTGTAAAGTTATTCTAGTTGCTTCCTGCGTTACAGGTAAAGTGTTTTTGAAATAATTAAAGCATTATGTAATGAATACAGTCAGATGTGGAGTATCAATAATTACATTTCGTAACTCACCTTGGCAGCACTGGCGTGGCAAACAATCTCCCGCGCGGCGTGGGCTACTGTTTATTATGACATAAATTAAAAGTGTCGCAGACGCAAACTTTTGTTAAATTGATATTTATGGATTAATAACGGTAAAATTAAAGTCGTAGATAAAATATTGTATGCAACGCGTGCTAAAAGTCGTTTATGCACGAGACATGTTATGAAACTCAGCCTTCGGCTTCGTTTCATAATTTTCATGTCTCGTGCAAACGTTGACTTTTAGCACTTGTTGCATAAATAGCTATTTTATAGGTGTTTGGTCGACCTAAACTAATGGGATTATGATTTGGTGAACTTCTTATTAACAAAATTTATAACATAAAATAGGATCACAAAAAACTCTTTAAATATCAAGCTATAATATAATAAAAACTTATATACTGCTTAAGGCTTTAGTAGTTACTCGAATTATTCTTGCTAACATACAATTTCGGCTTAGACCGGGTAGTATTTGTGGATAAACACCCAGCATTCTCTGGGATAATGTGCCTTGCACCTAGTGAAAACTGAAATTTATGGAAAATAACAGATATGCAAAAATGTGCTTTCTGCGTCTTAGAGGTTTAGCCAAATTGAACCATAACAAAATTGAATATAACTGGTGCAGCCAAGTTCAATTATTTTTGAGAAAACCTGGTTATGAACATTTATGGGACCAACAACGACCAATTAGTAAAGCCTTGACAAAGAAAGTCATTGTAAAGTATACAGCTACCCTGTAACCATAAAGTACGTTCAAGATATGCTATATAACATCCACTATAAATCAATCAAGTCGACTTCAATACTGAATGTTATTTAAGCTGCGTTTTATAGGATTCGTATTATCAGCCAATTACGTCTAGCTAGTAAAAGAATACTATCAACAACGTATAAAAATGTTAGGTATCAGCTTAATGCAGAAAATTACTGCAGCGTATGTAACCGCCACAAACTTGAATCTCTCTTTCATTTCTTCATTGAATGTCCTTTTTATCAACCCCTCAGGACTAAAATAATGAGAAAATATTTACATAATAATGAAAATAACTTTAACTCTATTTTTAGGAATATGTCCCTTGCAGATATAAATAATATTACCAACTACGTAGTAGCAGGTTTAAAGTTGCGAAGCTTTTACCTAAATGAATAGGTTAATGTCTGATTGTTTGTTATGTGTGCTATGTGTTACGTTTATTGTTATTCTATTACACTATTTACTTCTGTGATATGCATAAGCTGTATTTTTGTACGAGTAGTTTATTAGATATGTATAATTTAGTACCACACTGTGCATGTAGCACTACAGGTGAAATTTATCTGGTTGTATAGTCACCATATTTTATACTATGTTATATTATATTTTCCTGTATATTATGATTCCTTACAATGTTCTGCATGCCAGCCATTGCATATGACAACTTTGTCATGTATCAATTATAATAAATAAATAAATAAAAAATAAATAATGTGACTTGCACCTTGTGAACTCGAGCAAAGATCCACACCCTGGCCATGCTCTTTGGTGGCTCGTGTTGTTTGAGTACCTTGAGAACGGCAGATTTGGCCTTGTTGCCGCTTGTGCACCCATATTCACTAACGTTTCGCAAGACCTTTGCAGCTTGTATCATCAGAGTGAAAGTCGCACTCAGTGCCACCAAACAGCATGGCCATTAAGTGGATTCTTGCTCGAGTTCATAAGGTGCAAGACATATTAAGTCAGATAATGCTGGGTGTTTATCCACGAATACTACGCGGTCTAAGCCGAAATTCTATGTTAACAAGAATAGTACAAACTTCTTTGGTCCACATTAAGATCTCCTGAAGATTGCTGCCTATGTTTGTTTATTTTTCTTGTTATTTAAACATAAAGTACGGCAAACCTAGGTCACAACTTGCATCAGTTGTGAAATATCTTAGGTCATTTATTACAAAGAGCTGAGGACATTTTATCAAATTTAAGTCCTGGTTACAAATATTTAGCAATATAAACGTACTTTATTTGAGTTATATTTTATCTGTATTCAAAAGGCGATGTCTAATTCCGAAACCAAATTTAAACTGAAAGTGTTATAATATATCGCTAGACGTTTGTATGTTCATTTATTATATTTATTTTTTATGAACAAGCCAGCTAGAAAGGAGTTTTTTTTTCATTTATAGTGTTTTATTGGTTACCTAACAATAAAACCCTTACAATGTGTATTCATTTTTAATATTTGTTAGACGACTATATACACGTATCTCACGTGCGACATATTTGTTTACAAATGTCGAATACATTCTTCATTTATCAATCGCTTCTAGCAAGGTTAGTATAATGCGATACTGGAATGTCAGAACTATGCCACAACTGCTTGTTGTTCAGGCTACAAATACATGAATCTACTCTCGTATGTGAAGAAGAATGCCTCGAAAAACCTATAAAAGCACACAAAAAGGTGGTTTACAAATAAAAGGTTTTGTGTTATTTGTATAAAAAGTGCTATTTTTCATGTACTTATGACTAGTTTCTTTTGACAAAATGCTAAATAATAGTTTGAGGTGGCATACTAACCCATTGAAAATGGGATATCTCGTAAACTATCTGATATAAAGAAGTCAGCTAATAATACCACTTTGGAATTACAAGTCCAGGAAACATAAATAGCTATAGGCAATTCATGGAATGGCTGGATGTACAAAATGGATCGTTATTTTTGGAAAATGATATTATTCCGTACCTTGCTAACTTATACATCAATGTTAAACCATCAACTTTGTGGGGATTCAATGCAAAAATCAACATCAATCGTTTCAGGTTCCCTAGATGACGAAAAACACGTTTTCTTAATTGCGCCTGTCTGTCTGCCTGTCCGTCTTTTGGCTGTATAGCTCAAAAACTATTTGCTGAAGAAAGATTATATTAATTTTTCATGCGGATTGGATGTCAACCAGGTACAAAACTGAATAAACTTTCGACCAAATGTATGCAGAATGGGTACCGTAAGAAATTAAATGTTGTCTATTTTTGCTTCAAATCACGAACCACCTATACAGGGTGCTCTAAAATGTACCAGAGGCATTTTAGGAATTACTTTGGTAACTTATTTAGTCAAATAGTCTAGATAAACGTATATTCTAAACTCAACCGTTAACGAGTTATTTTTGATTTTATAATTTGTGATTGACATTCATAAAGGTGAATTTACTGGATAAACTTTTTAATCAGACATCATCATTATTATTATTCACAAAAAATGTTCGAAATTCTCCCCATTTCGATCGATGCACACCGCTGTGCGTCGTAAAAATGAATTGTGGGTTATTGCGACTAGTATCTGTGAGATATATGAGAGAATCCTTGTGAAAAGATTAAAAACTGTAACAGAAGCGCAGTAAGAAGAAGCGGTTTCAGAAAGAAAAAAAGAGTCTAAGATCACATATTTACCATGAATCATTTATTGACATCGAAAAATCATTTGACAGCACCCCCTTAGACAAAAATGAATCAGCAAGAAGCTAGGAAAAGCTATTTACAATTTGTAGAAATAGTACAAGAAATTATGTTAGAAAGAAAAACTTGGATTCTGAGGAGTTCGTAATCAAAGGAGGATTGAGAAAAAGGAGAGTACCGAGTCCAACACTATTCAATCTAGTTCTCGACGACGGAATAAAAGAAACGAAGTGTAAAACAAAGAAATTACAAGTAGCGTACAAAAATATGCAAATTGTGGAAATAGTGGAATGTGCTTTTGCCGACGACTTGAAGGAATTACAAATGAACTTAGACATCTGGAAGACAGCATTAGAAAAACGAAACATGAAAATAAAACTCAAGTAATGATAATCGGAAAGGGCGAAACTAATATAACAATAAAACTAGATGGAAAGATATAGCTCAAATAGAAGCAATCAAATATTTGAGAATAAATATACATAAGGATGGAAAGGATAAGGCTGAAATCAACAACAGAGTAGAGAATACAACGAAATTCTTCTACACCCTTAATAACACGTTCATAAAAAAATAGATCTCGAATATAACGAAAAGGACAGTGAGCAACACAATATACAAACCAATTCTGACATACGGATGTGACAGCTGTATGTTCAACAGTCAAATGAAAAGCAAAACACAAGCAATAGAAATGAAGTATTTAAAAGGTGTTAAAAGTATTACTCGAAGAGATAAAATACGAAATGAGACAGTCAGAGTAGAACTCAATGTCGAACCAGTTTTGACAAGCATAAAGAAACAACATCTAAGGTGGTTTGGGCACATAGTAAGGATGGAGGATACAAGACAAACGAAAAGAGTATGGCTGGCGAAATCTACACAGAAGAGACCCAGAGAAAGACCGAGTAAAACATGGGATCAAATAGTGGCAGAATGTCTGCAGGAACGAGGAATATCCTGCAAAGAGGGGATGAAGATGGCAAAGAATAAGAAAGAATGGGCAACATTTATTTGTGACTGAGTTTGTAATTTGTAAATGCATCATGGTAATTTGCATCTTAACACCTTAAGGTAATTAATATTGTTGATTATATATACATACATATCTGCGAGCTGTTGTATTATAAGACGCGGTTTACGGACGTTTCGCCCCCTCCGTTTCGCCCCCGACCGTTTCGCCCCCACCGTTTGGCCCCCAGCCGCTTCGCCCTCTAACCGTTTCGCCCCCGAACCGTTTCGCCCCCTAAGTTTTACCTCTAGCTTTAGCCAGCTTTAGCTGTTTCAAGTTGCACCACGAGGAGGCAGCTGGTAGGATTTCTGTAACCGTTCTTTTATTTTTTAATCCAAGAAATAAAAAGTATGTCGCAATATCAGCTCGTGTAAAAAACTCTAAAATTAAAAGACCAACACCAACAAACAAAAACCAATAAAAATTAAAATAAAACCAAAAAAAAATCTAAAATTAAAACACCAAAAAAATTTAAAAAAATAATAAAAAAATGTTGCAGAAATTCTACTAGCTACTTCCTCGTGGTACAACTGGAAACAGTTGAAACTGGATAAAGCTAGAGGTAAAACTTCGGGGGCGAAACGGTTCGGTGGCGAAACGGTTAGGGGGCGAAACGGCTGGGGGCGAAACGGCGGGGGCGAAACGTCCGTACCCCATAAGACGCAATGCATCCAAAGTGTGTACTTCCGTAGCATAAACTAACTGTTTCATGTGAGGCCCGAAATAAAAGTCCATGGAAGTTAAGTCTGGCGAACACGGTGGCCATGCCACTGTACCGTCTGTTCTAATCCATCTCCCTGGAAACTGTGTGTTAAGCCAATTTCTTACGCATAAACTTGCATGAGTGGGTGCCCCATCGTGCTCATACCCCATTTCATGTCTAATATTTAACGGGGCATCTTCCAGTAGTAATATTTAGAAAGAATTCTCTAGAAGATATTCGCAATTTTCAGCATTAAAAGTTGTGGTAATTTAAATGGTCCAACTAAGCGCTCATTTAGGATACTCGCCACCATATTCACACTAAATATTTGTTGGAAATAAGAGGGTCACCTTAAATTAAAGTTTTTTGTTGCCCATTTACGGAAATTATGAAAATTAGTAATTCCGTCTGTCGTAAAGCAGTTCGTCTACAAAATATTAGGTAGAGTATCTTCATGCTTCTGAATCCAGTTACCAAACAAGCTTCTGCATCATTGCCCTGAGCTTGAACTGTTTGATAATGATATGGATGGAAACGCTCCCTTCATATTTGTTCTCTAAGCCGAATGAGTTGCAAAATAGTAAAATAATCGTATACTTATTTGTGCATACTAAACCTCATTTCTGTATGTTTCAGTACATAAATAAATTCTCCGCACACTTAATGTTAGACCTTCTTTAAGATTTTCATCCTGAATTTGAATTTTAAATTTGCTTGTTTGCGTTAAGTATAGAAACCTGAGCTATGTGCAAAATATTGTTTTTATCTATTGCTCAGTTAAAATAGAAACAGGCACAATCTTAATTTTTAAGGTGCTTGCCCTATATGTATTTGATCGCATTCAAAATAGCGACTTTCTCCAATAAATAGTTTTTGAGCTAACGAACAGAAGGACAGACAGACAGGCGGAATTGAAAATACAAGTTTTTCGTCATCTAGGTACCCCGAAACGTGAAGATGTGAAGAAATCTCGGAACACGATTTTTCACGATTATAACACGACCTTCGTTTTAGGCGAGGGAAGTAAAAATTCAAATACAATAGTAAATGTTATAAAAACACAATTAACAAGCATTAACCATTTGAACAAGACGAACGAGGGCGGGCAACGAAAAAGAGTTTGTAAGTCAATGTGGCAAAATCGAAACGAAATACGGAAAAGGAGTAAGGCATAAGGGCATAGTGTTTATATGAAATTCAAGAAGAGCCCACCGAAGCGTGGCTAAACGACCGAAACGAGACAGAATCGTGTGGAGCAAGTTCGGGAAACCTCGACACCAATAAAAACGATATGTATATGTAAATTTTGATCTGGATTTCAAAATTTAAAATTTCCATCTTTAAATCCCTTTAAACCCAGAGAGACTTCAAACCAGTTAGCGTCACTTTCTTTTATTTTGATGTAAACAGTCTCAGTTGCTCTGATTGCTTTGGATTGTAGCATTTCAATTACATTAATGCTCACTCTGGGTGATTTCTTTAAATTAAGCGACGGCCCCCAGGCTTAATTTTAAATATCTACCATTCACATCTAAAGCAAACTAATAGAATTTTAAATTTCATCGTCCCTGCATACCAGTTTGTAATCACCTCATTTCATTACCGAGTTAAGCTTGCTTGCAAAGATAATAATGAAATATGCAGCTAGCAACGTCCTAATTAAATACAGCGCTTTATTGTATTAGTATGTTTTTTAATAAACTCGCTTCATAATTAATAAACGCGGAGATAAAAGAAAATTGTGTTTTGTAACTCGCTAATTTGCTTTTTACACAATTTACCTACCACAGTAAAACGAACGTCGTCGTATCGTTAACACAAATCTCTTTTAATCACGGGCTTTGCCAACTTTATCGCGTTATTTGCGACCGCGCATAAAAAAGCAACTACCGATAAAAAGTGCAACAACAACCGGGGCATTATATTTGCAAATTAGAGTGGTAATTACTGGAGCTGTGCCACAGAATTGCATAATGCATGTGAGGATGAACGGACGCATGCGACGAGTGAAATAATTAATAACATTCATGCTACACGCTAGCAGTCAAATCGCACTCGCTGCAGTATGAAATCTCATTAACACCCTCTTGAGGTGGTGCAAGCTTGAGATATGGGGGATACCTGACTGCCTGGGACTTAACGGACTTCGCTAATGAAATCTACAGTTTCCCATATTAAATTCGCGTTTATTATTAATTCACGCTCCGCGAATTTCATCTTAGCCAGCTACACGAATTGAATTCGAATTTTTCTCCATCAAATTGCGTTTATGTCAACATGTTTGAAAAGAACCGGCATTGATTTTAATTCCGCCGCTATTATTGATTCAGTCTTCGTCTCATAATTTAAATTCAACAATCCAAGTGGTAAAAGAATGGCGGGATTGTACTTGTAATATAAAGCAGGGAAGACTGGGGTCGGGTGGAAACTTATACGATTCCTATCTTTCCCGAAGCGACAGAATTACTGGGAATTATTATTAACTCGTTATGCGCCGCCGGAAATTGACTGTAATATTAGGACACGAACATTTCCTGAATTGTGTTTTGTAAATAAAATTGCGGTTATGTAAATGGACGCTGTCATTACGAAACGTAATGCGGCACCACGCCATTGTATTAATATTTGCCGTTAAATTAATCTTTGTAATCATTACAAATCCTAAATAATTATTTCAGGTAAACTGTTTTCCGCCCACCGTTTTTCCTTTATTACAAAATAACACAACATATGGAAGTGTCATTAGTTTAATATTATAGTTGCATTACACATTATATTCGAATTTGTCGTAATTATTTAATAATCCTCAATTGATCTCTCACTAAAAGGATTGAACAGCTGGCGAATATCAAACACAATATTATATTATTATCTACACAGACATTCTCGTTACATTTCAGTAATAAATTCCAAACGTCATAATTTATGAAGAATTTCAATTGAACGAATTCATTTGATTAATGTATTTTGTGAGTTATATACCTATTGCTCACAAATAGATTCATATTAATTTTTTTGATCTTGCATGTGGTACATGGCTAAATACTACAATTTACGACTTTCATATAACTCGCAACTCATTTTTTTTTTTTTTAAATTCTGATATAGTGCCAGTCCAGCATAAACTGCTATTCACGGCAGGGTTCATTCATAAGTTTTTCGAACTAAGCGCACTACTCACTAAAGTCATTTGTTTGGTCACTTTTACAATGTACGGCAGTTCATCTCACTATTGTTGATTAGCTTACACTGTGATTAATTATTGCTTTATTCACTGTCACTGCTTAGGAGGTCTATGGGTAGTTTTCTTTTGAGCCTAGTGTGCACTGATTTTTTACCTAACTTATAGAAGTTAGCACCATCGCACTGGTTGATGTTATTGTAAAATTTTTTTGAAGTTATCCTGATGTGTTGTTCAATCGTTGGGATGTCGGTTTCCCTGTGCAACTGCGAGTTTCGGACGAACCATTCTGAGTTAGTTATCATTCTCAGGACTTTATTTTGTAAGACTTGAAGTTTTTTCAGATTGGTCTTAGATGTTGCGCTCCACACGCTACAACCGTAGGTGAATATAGGTCTTATCAAAGACATGTAGATTAAAGTGCCACACCTAATTTTGAGGGGTGACTTTTTATTGATTATTGGGTAGAGCGAGCTCAGTCTTGCATATGACTCAGAAAGCTTTTTGTTAATGTGTAAATTCCAATTTAGTTTCTTATCAAAATATAAACCAAGATATCGCACTGCACTGTCTACTGGATTCCATTGGATCGCAATATTGTTGATAAGTAAATTTGGGGGATCTGGGGACCGGCGGAGCGTAAAGATTTTTGCTTCACATTTGTTAGCGTTTACAGTGATCTTCCATTTGTTAAACCATAAATTAAGTCTGTTTAGGTCTTCTTGGAGATTGGAGGCTGCATTAGTAATATCGTAATCTTGTCTGATGATTGCTGTGTCATCAGCGTACATAGCTAGGCTTGATCCAGATGGGGAGGGAATATCAGACATAAAAATATTAAACAGTGTGGGGCCCAAGATTGATCCTTGTGGGACCCCCGCGTTAATTTGACGGATCGATGAGGTGAAGGAATTAACTCTTACTTGAAAGGTCCTAGCGGACAGGAATGTAGTTATTACCTTGAGTAAGTATGCTGGAATATTCATCATTATCATTTTGTGAATGAGCCCGTCAGTCCATATCCGATCAAAGGCTTGTGCTACATCTACAAATGCAACGAGCGTGTGCATTTTGTTTTCAAAGCCTTCTTCTATTAACTCTGTGAGTCTAAGGAGCTGGTGTGTTGTTGCATGAGAACTACGGAATCCAAACTGAAATTCTGGAATAAGGTTGTGTGTCTCCAAGTATATGCTTAACCGTGCGTGTATGGATCGTTCCAAAAGTTTTGAAAGTGTGGATAGCAAGCTAATTGGGCGATAATTCGCAGGGTTGTAATGCTGTTTTCCAGGTTTTGGAATCATCAGAATTATTGCTCTTCTCCAAGCGATAGGGAAATATCCACTTCTCAAACATGCGTTGAATATCGCTGTTAGATAACAAATGGATTTATCTGGTAGGTTTTTTAGTACTGCATTGGGTATAAGATCTATTCCAGGAGCTTTCTTGAATTTAAGTTTCTTAATATACATCTTTAATTCTGATGGCGATATTGGGTCAATTTTTGTTGTATCGGGAGGAACTTCGTTGTTTAATTCAGCTTGCTCAGGGTGGTTAGTATCATTTGGGTTAGAAGGAGTGGTGAACGTCTTTTCCAGTTGGTCTGCAAAAATCTCGCACTTATCGAAATCTTCTGAATACGTACAACCATCGTATCGGAGTTGTGGAATTAGGACTGGTTGTTTTAGAATCCTTTTGGTGGCCCTCCACATATTGGGGTCCCCAGGATTAAGGGATTCTATGTGGCGTTGATAAGAGGATATTCTGAATTGGTCTAGTTCAGTTTTAACTAGCCTAATAAGTCTGTTCAGTTGAGTTTTGATTGCTGGGTTACGGGTTCTTTGCCACAATCTGCGTGCTGCATGTTTATCATTTATTAATTGTTGTATGTATGTGGGCGGCGTTTGATCCGTGCGATGTCGATGTGTTCGAGTTATTTTGGTTGCTTGTTGTGTCGCTAGCGTTATTACATCTTTGAACTTCTCCACCGCTTTGTCAATATCCTCAAGAGATTCAATGTTGGAAGGGCAAGTTAGTAGATTATTCATAGTAGATCGGAACTTTTCCCAGTCAATGGGTCCGTTAATTAATCTTGGGAGATGCGGGTAGTTGTGTGGTGAACAATTGAGGGTGAATAACACTGGTAGGTGGTCAGAGTCGAGTTCTGTGAGAACTGTCTGAGTTATTGGTAGAGTTAGGTTTTTATGTAGAATGATGTCAAGGATATCTGGTAGCTGGTTATGTCGATATGGAAAGTAAGTGTATTCGGAGGGTGCAGCCACTTGTAGTGCCAGTTGGGAGGTAAGATTATTAAGCTTTATCCAGTTCGGGTTAGTTGCTCTGCATCCCCAGTTCGTATGCTTGCAGTTAAGGTCACCAGCAAGGAGTGTGGAATGTTGGCATGCGAAAATTTGATTGAGTTCGTTTTGGCTAAGTTGAGTTGTGGGCGGTTTATAGGCTGATACGATCCGGAGTGTCGAGTTGTCATTTACTGTCATTTTTATAGCGACGGCTTCTAAAAAGTGTACATCCTCTAATGCGACTGGAGCAACAATTAAGTTCTTTTTTATTAATATTGCGCTGCCTCCCCACCCGTCTCCTGATGGTCGGTCTTTCCGGTAAATGTGGTATCCCGGTAAAGTGAATCTTTCGTTTGGAATGAGGTGTGATTCTGTGATGCATGCGATATCAACTTTGTGCCTATATAAGAATGAGATGAGTATTGATCGTTGTTTCTTAATGCCATTGGCGTTCCAATTTAGAAGGGTTAACTTATCAATAGGAATTCGGTTATTTGCTGCCATTTTGGAATAGCATTGGTATTAACGATATAATAAAATTTTTAATTTGTTCGAGGTGGGGGGTAATTATTTCGATAATGGATTGTAGGAAGTTAGTCGTAGGAGAGTTTTGATTTGTTGAGTTTTGATTATTTTGGATCGGGGTATTTGGTTTAGGGGCATGGGGGTTATGGTTTAGTACTGAAGCATATGTTGCATTGGATGTGATTTTTCCTCTTATGATCGCATTAGGATTTGTAGGTCTGGCTACCGGGAATTTTTTGAAGTATGGGCAACCTCTGTAGTTAGCCGTATGTTGGCCTCCACAGTTTACACATTTGGGTGAGTCAGTGTTCTTGTTTTTTTTGCATTGCGAGTAGTGGTGATTCTCAGTACATTTCACGCAACGTGGGGGCAAGTGGCAGTAATTTTTAGTGTGCCCCACCAGCTGGCAGTTGGTGCACTGAGGGATATCACTATTCTTACGTCGAGGTTCTACGGCTACTACGCAATGTTGAAGTCTATTCAAATTGAATATATCGCTGGTTTTCTCGTTCTTGGTTAGTTCGATTGCAACTACTGGTATCGGGGCCTTATTGCGGTTAAGTAGTCGTGTGGCTTTGATTATTGGGAACTTTAGGTGTTCTAATTCTGCCTTAATCTCTTCTACAGTTATTGATAATGGAACATTACGTATCATTGCTGAGATATTCGAGTTTTCAGGGTTTCTGTACGTGTAATAGTTAACTTTGTGCTCGTCATAAAACTTAGTAAGTTTTCTGTAATCGTCTGTGCTACTCAAATTGATTTTTAGTTCCTTACCTTTGTAGTTGGTGGTAAATTCCTCTGTTATGGTTGATTTAATATCTTTAATTATGTTTTGGTAGTTGGTGCCGTTGGGTATGAATATCGGGGGCACCTTCGGTTTCTCAGTAGCGTGATTTGAAGTACTTGGTTGCGAGGTGTTTGATTCATTCTCAGATTGTAGTGAGTAAAATTTATTTTGAGAGATTAGAGTGTCTGAACTAAATAAATACCGCTTATTGAAATCACTATCTTCTGGTGAGGTTAGAGGTCGTTTGAGATTGGTTGTGTCTTTATCTAAGATATTTTCGTGTTCCATTTCAGTTGCATTGGAGGTTACCTTATTCCCTTTGAAGATTATGTTCGGGGGCCTTAGTAGCGATTTATTTGTATCACTCATATTTTAAATGTGCGCATTCGTAAATGATATACGAGTTTCGGATTAATTTTTGCTAGTAAAAGTTGTAGATTAACTGTCCTTGTGTGATTAAGCTCTACGCTGCAATCAGCAGATTGCAGCGCAAAGAACTCGCACGTTTAACTTTTAGTATCTATTGTGTATTGATTATTAAGTAACGAGTAAAATTTAAATTAATCAAAGCAATTATTTGATCGGCTACGCTCTTAACAAAATAAACTCAAGTCACGACCGCACTCGAGCTCGTTGCACGCGGAACCCGCAACTCATTTAATGTAGTACTGTCCGCCCCTAAATATTATAAAAGATCTATGTGTTAAGAGAAATCCCTAAAAAAATTATTTATTTTATATTACAAATCGCAAGGATTCAAGACTTATTATAGCCGATCAAAATGGATATTTATTGTAGATATGGGTAATGCAACATGCTTTGATAATAACAACGTTGTAGTAGTACCACATCCTAATTATACGTCTCATATATAACGATAATGAATTCAAACCCTTATTAGCCGAAATGCTGGTCGCTAAGACGTCTTGAATAATTTGGGTGGACCCCTAACATTAGCAATAGTTTCATAAAGTGAAATATTAGTATATTATTCCTATCAAAACTTTGTTCCACACAAGGAAGTCTTCCATAACTCACACTACTGTCGATAGTGAAAGTCGTGGTAAACGTTACAATCAAGAGATTCAACTTCAATTTCCGTTCTAGGGTTGATGTGGAAACGGGGGTCATGAAAAGATTATTATCTTAAATTGTACGGTGTTATTTTTTTAATTAATAAAGGTCGACGAATAGTCATTTGCAATAATTTATTTGTGGTGGTTTGCACTGGAAATTAAACCGATCTCAACTTATAAAAATCTGTAAAAGGCTTTACCCAGAACTTCCCTCGTCAACATTGTGACACTAAATAATTTTAAAAATGAAATTAAGTTAGGAGTAAAACTATCTTCACGTTTCTAATAAATTGAATACATTTTCAAATTTAAAAAAAAAACGTTACCGGTGGTCGAATTCGAAGGGCAAGCGGACCGCGTATGCAGTCCCAACGTTTTGTGGGATATTGCAAGGGAACGCTCTATTTCCACCTGAGCTATGGAGGACCGACCCTTGGAATTCCTGCGTTTCAACTGTATTAAGTAACGCACTAATTTGTTGATCTTTTTCGTATCGTACAACATTCATTCTGCATCTATTGGGTCTATTTTTTGGTAAGAATAAAGCCTGCGCTATGTACAAATTATTACTTGTATTTATTGTTAAGTTAAATCGAAAATAAATAAAAAAAAAAATTTTAAGGTGCGCGTCCTGTATATATTTGTCTGAAATTTTCTCGGTTTCATGCCAGATAGATATATAATGTGTGTGCAAAATATTGTCTTCCTGCGACAAATAGTTTATGAGTTATACCGCCAACAGACAGACAGACAGGCAGACAGACAGACGAAATTGAGAAAACCTGTTTTTCATTATCTAGGGACCCTGAAACGTGAAGATAAGAAGAAATATCGAAAGATGATTCTTTCGCGATTACAATACTTCCTTCATCTGTTAGACCATAGAAATAAAAAATTTATGGTCAGTGACAATATTAGTTTAAGATTGGTTGTCCGACATTCGAGAAACCATTATTATTCAATACAAACAGCTTTATAATGTTTGTCAGAGCTTAGGGGTAGTTCAGGGCGTAATCACTTCGATTTTACACATTAAGTCCGATAAGCACAGTTTATTGGTTGAAAACTAAAATAACCAATAAATAGCCCGCAATGGCGAAATGAACATAACTAATAATAAGGGTTGGAACGGTAATGGTCCGGCGCCCGCAACGCCGCAACTTCGTCCAACACCTTTGCTTTTCTATACAAGAATGCCCTGATCTCGGCAACGTTACTCATTCCCATATTGTTTGGGTCTTGCAGGCGCCGTTCCATTCTATAGGAAATTACCTATCGCGTTCCTTCTGTGAACTCATAAACAAAACAGTTCAAACGAAACATAACATAACTAGAAAACATAACTTATAGGCGGAGACATTAGTCCAAATATCTTCGGCGCCGACACGGCCATTCTGACACGTGCACGTCCACGGGCACTAAAGTCCTTCAATTTTACGAAAATAAATCAGTTACTTAACCGCTCGTTCATCCTGATCAACAAATAAACAACAAATCAATCATCGACTTTCACAATTTTGAACAAAACAAATCAAGCTCTTTAGGTAGTGCATACCTAAATCCTCTTTCAAATAAAGTACACTGTTCGACTGTTACTATCAAGCTCAACTTCCGATATTCAACTAATCGGGATCAACTACTACACACAGGTCTTCCGATTAAATTGCTAATCGGGATCAACTACTACACACATGTCTTCCGATTAAACTACTAATCGGGATCAACTACTACACACATGTCTTCCGATTAAACTACTAATCGGGATCAACTACCGGTCTTCCGATTACACTCTTAATCGGGCTCGACTAACTACCAAACAGGTCTTCCGATTACACTCTTAATCGGGCTCAACAAACTACCAAACAGGTCTTCCGATTAACTCCTAACCGGGCTCAACCACCAAACCGGTCTTCCGATTAAACTCCCAATCGGGCTCAACACCTTCCGATTAAACTCTGAATCGGGCTCGACACCTTCCGATTAAACTCTGAATCGGGATCGACTCATAACACATCTGACCAAGTTACATCTCTAGTCAGGATAGACTCAAACAGTTCATCTGACCAAGTTTTATACCTTGCCAGGATCTACTAAAAACAATGACAATTCATCTCTACATAATTCGAACAAAGATCAAATTAATCATACGTTTTTCTCCGCCGACACGGAGCCAGCTTCTTCCGAGTCAACTAAAATTTTGCCTTGTCCTTAGGGGACACTAATTAACTGATCGGAAGCAAACTTAAATGCTGAAGGGACCTCGGTACCGGCGGTCAAGCTTGATAGCATTCGTTCGTTATTTTTACTGAATACAAAATCACTAATCACAAATAACTTTATTTGTGCCTTTCAAGCAGTGTTACAAACTGCATCTCGTGCTAAACCCTCAATATTTTCACTAGCAAGGTGTCAAATTTCAGCCAAATTCGTAGGCTCTTCATTGTCAATTAAATAACAAATTTTGTGTAACTGTAAGGATCGTAGTGCAGCCAACAACAATTTAGCCGGGCTAAACCCTGTAACTGTGTGCTTTGTACTGTTCAATGTTAAGCGGACCTCACCTAAACTATCTTTCTAGCTGTTATCATGAGCAATAAAATGCACTTTTATGTTGTAATTGGAACAAAAGCAACGAAAATCAGCACTTGTGAAGCAGTCACCTTGATCACAAATAATTCTACAAGGCTCTCCAAAAAGGTAAGTGTGTTCTTTCAAACAATTTAGATACCTACGTTGCAGAACAATGAACTTGGTAACGGCATCAATTGTAACAAAAACGTATTCTTTTTATTGTTTAGTTTTCCAGAAATATCAATATGTACTTGTGCCACGACCGAAATAATTTTTGGTAGGGAATGCATCTGAATTTGAGCTTTTTCCGATTTTTTTTTAGATGTCTTTGTTACCAAATATTTCTTGGAAGGCTAGCTCTCAGCCGGCCCAATCACCTATTACTCTATGTATAAGATCATATTGTCTGTATGTGTTTGCAAAATGTTAACGAAGGCATTCTAAGATTTCCAAGGCATCCTGCACCAAGATTCGAATCGAAATACGCGTTCCTACAAATTGCTTATTGAAGTAGTGCCTTTTACCCAAAATCCCGTAACATCTTACATATCAAATAATTCTCCACAAATTTATGAACAGTCTTGACATTTTGGAAACCAATAAATTTCGTAAATTATGAGAAGTAGGGTCGAATTCATTTGACCGTAGCGCGGCAAATGCTTTGTTTATTTCCGTATCACGTTGAGTCGTCACACTGACCCACTCTTCATACACAACGTTATGAATGACTGTGTTTCACAAAACCAATATTAGTGGATATAATGTAACATATTATGATGTATTGCAAGAAAAATCAGCTAGTTTTATGCGTTTTTTTTTCATTGCGATAAACGATATTGAATTCAAAAGCTTGCAGACCGTAAAATGCCTTTGCCAAAAAATGCCTGTAACATTAACAACCGCTAGTTTCAAGCTCGTACAAATGATAGCCCAAATCCTAGCCGACAGTGCCACTCGAATATGAAATCTTGGAATTTACACGAGCAGCTATTAGTTCCCGATTTAACAAGGTAGCCTAAGCATTCAACTTCTGTTTTGATTACCATTTTTGCTGACATGAACTAATCCGGCACAATACAAAGTAAAACCTCTATAAATAATCCTTGCATTTCTACGACACTCCAGATTTGCTCGGTACACAAATGATCCGCAACCAATGCCGTTTAAACAAGCCACATTGTTTAAACGTTTTCCATAATAAATGGTTTGCTACAGTCTCTAATCAAGGAGCAATCTGAACCTGAATTAAACAAAAGGAAAGGTCTCACCAATTTTCACGTTGAGCTGTCGATGCTGTTTCACACTCGCCTCTCTGGAGCACCACCCTTCATTTTCCGACTACCCTACACGTCCACATTTCTGGCATTTTCCATGGAAGGATGTTTTCCTTTTTGTACATGGAGCCGGTGACAAAGTTCAACGCTTCAATCTAGTATGATGACCAGACGGAAATTGCGCTGAACGTTGGTCAACCTCCTCTGCAGCACGGTACACATTTCTTTGGCATATCTTGGTCGTAACACCATCGCGATTTTACACAGGGTTATCCCACTTCTGATGTCAGAGCTTAGGGGTAGTTCAGGGCGTAATCACTTCGATTTTACACATTAAGTCCGATAAGCACAGTTTATTGGTTGAAAACTAAAATAACCAATAAATAGCCCGCAATGGCGAAATGAACATAACTAATAATAAGGGTTGGAACGGTAATGGTCCGCCGCCCGCAACGCCGCAACTTCGTCCAACACCTTTGCTTTTCTATACAAGAATGCCCTGATCTCGGCAACGTTACTCATTCCCATATTGTTTGGTTCTTGCAGGCGCCGTTCCATTCTATAGGAAATTACCTATCGCGTTCCTTCTGTGCAGTGGCGTAACTTCAAATTTTGGGCCCGGGGGCCGTGATCTTCACCGGGCCCCTTAATTGCCAAGTGTAAGTCCTATTCTTGCCAAAGCATTTTTGGTTATTATTTTTCAATTATTTTTTTTAAGATTTATAAACAGAAACATCAAAGCAAAATCAATAATAGCGAGATACGCGTTTTTAATTGAAAATAATAATAATAATAAATATAAATCACTAAAGAAACAAAGACATAATTATATACCGATCACACCGGACTTGCAAGGTTGCAAGACCTGTATGTAAGACCGTGACCGAAAATGCCCTGTTAGCACTATTTATTAGGTACCTGTATTATTAATTTATTAGGGTATTGGGTATCAATTAATCTGAGATGACTGCGAAGTACGTGCACGTGCAAGACGTGGTGCATCGGGTGTACAGAAATTATTTTATTTTAAATTTATACCAAACAGATAACTTGTTGACATGTTTTAGATTTCTCTGAGGGTTTCTTGTGTTTTTCTCGGACTCATTGAAACTTTATACGGGACGGAGATTGGACCTGCCGTGCTTTAAACTTCAGGAGGCCCGTTGGGCCCCCTGAAGTTCAGGGCCCGGGGGCCGCTGCCCCCTTTGCCCCCTCGGTAGTTACGCCACTGCTTCTGTGAACTCATAAACAAAACAGTTCAAACGAAACATAACATAACTAGAAAACATAACTTATAGGCGGAGACATTAGTCCAAATATCTTCGGCGCCGACATGTTTTAATGCACTGTGTAACTGTATTTTGAAACTGAAAATGCACACAGGAAATCAGGCTATGCTCATCTGAATGAAACAACTGCTAAAACCATAGAACATATTCAGTAAATTGTCGATAATAGAGCAACAATTCATGTATCTAGAATTACGTACTTTTCCACAGCAGTTTGAACGCTGAAATTCTAAAAGGTGTTTCAATAAGAACGCAATTTTTAATTTTAAAATAAAACGCAAGTTTGTTTGAGGGATTGCTAATATTTTTATTTAATTTTAAGGCAGATTAGTTATGGCATAAAATATCCTTCAAATGCCCCTCGCGGCTCTGGACGCAGACCCTTGCTCTTTAGCTGAAATTATATGACGTTTTCTTCTTGCGGCTCTAACTCATTAATTACGAGTTGGATATCGGCATTAAGCTCAGAAATTGTTCAAGGGTTATTCGCATAGACCTGAGATTTAAAAAAAACCCAAAGAAGCAAGTCGCACGGCGTCAAATCGCACGATCTCAGTGGCCAACTCCCCTTGGCGTTTCAAAACACAATTCGGTCCAACAATGGTTTTCCCAATAAATCAATTATTTCACGCTCAGTGTGGCAGGTTGCGCCGTCTTGCTGAAACCACATGTCTTCCAGGTCCATACCTCCCACTTCAGGCAACAAGAACTCCGTTATCACGTATAGTTACGTTCGCAGATTTTCAGCACACTCACATTCACAGTTGCAATGCTTTTTAGAGACCGGCTGGAACGACAACGCACATGAGATTTACCTACTGTCCGTAATTGATCCAATTTTCACCAATTTCTTAACCAATCTTTGAAAAGTGAACAGATTTTCGAAGGGTTTCAGCGTAACCTTCCCCATTTTGGTAATCGGCTTTCACGATGATAAAGCGTTGTTCTTTCGTGTAGCGCTTCATAACTAAAAATCGGAACAATCATAGATGACAGGTGTAAAATTTTTAGGGTTGCAACATTTACTGTAAAAAATTCTATTTGAAACACCTATTACTACCAATAAATTATAAAAATGATTTACCTTTGCATTGTTTTCGTATTACATCTGTCTAGCCCAGAAATTATGAGAAAAAAGTCTTACAATGGCATTTAACTAAAATAGTTGCTATTTTAAATAGAAGTCTTTTCTGAGGATGCGCATTTAAATTTCTCAGGATATGGTAATTCCCAGAATATGTTTCAATTTTTGTTCAGAAACACCATACTATCGGTAAAAAATAGGAGTTGATAGGCACAACTTTTCCTTAACGGTACTTTTAGTGTAAGAAGACTATGTGAAGAAATTCTCCATTCGTTTACTAATCAAGTCAATGATGTTAAACTGCAAATGGAAATTTGTCAGCAAAATAATATACCAAATCATGCGGCCTAAGAAATTATTATTATTAAATTAATTACAATAGCAGAAATTACATCTATAATATTCTATGCATAAAGTTATTGATATGCTATGAACAAAACCTAAATTAATTATTATTAATTATATCATCAATATGCGCTTTAAATGCATGGAAGTTTTTAAGTGAAACAGTTTCTGCAGGAAGAGCATTCATTGCTAAAATGTTTGATATAAAATGCTGTCTTTGCGTAGTTCTCGTAGTTCTAAATTTCTCTCATTTGCATGCATCCACAGATGAGTAGCATAAGACAGCCCAAAAAGGTGGCGGATAGGTGAATTATCAAGAGTAATATATTAAGTGCATAGCGACTTGCCGTTAAGGTTGTTTTAAAGCTGCTCAAAAGTGCCCATTTTCGCGGTCTGAAATATTACAAAATATCATCATCGTTTCTCTTCTCATGATAGCTCTGATATTTTTAGTAGCGTTGCTTGAAAGGTGTATCTAGACGGAAACTGCGTAAAATTTGGAATTTATCCCTGCAAAAATATGGCATTAATTTTGGAAATTGTCAAAATTATGCACTTTTCGTGGGCTAGTTATGATGTTTCTACATGCAAGTTTAAGAATTTAACCCAGGTCCTGGTCAGGGAATGCAAGACTGCTTGTTGCGATGAAAGTCAGAGCGACAGCATAGCTGGCGTGCAGATTTTCTAAAGCAACATGCAGGAGTGCATTCCTGGTCAGGATTCTCGAGTAAAGGAACTATGCACGAAATATATTTTTTCGTACACTAGCATTGAAAGAGCTACTTTGCCGTACAATTTATTAATCAGAAAGTTGCACTTTGCGGTATTCGTACGGCAAAGTAGTATTTTGCGGTATTCGTACGGCAAAGTAGCACTTTGCCGTACGTTTCCTTAGTTACAACACATATAATATTACATTACATTAATATTACTCTACTTATTTGCTATATACGAGGATAAATTTAGTATTCCGTTTTGTATGCTAGTGGACGAAAAAATATTGTACGAAACTCGTATGAAAGTGGCTTTTCCATACTCGTCTCGAAATTCCGGACTCGGCCTAACGGCCTCTTCCGGAAACATCTCACTCGTTCTGAAAAGCTCCACTTTCTATACTTGTTACGTAAATTACTATTGCGGGACTATTGCATAAAGCCAATGCATTACGTATAAAAATTAAAAAAAATCTTTCTAATGTAGTTAGTCGATTGAAACCACTGCACAAATGGTATAACAGTAATAAATTATGATAACTATGTATTTAATTGTAATAAAATTTATTGATAATGATTTGCAGCACGAAAAAATGTTGCATTTGGCTAGTTCAATAATTCAAATCTGATAAGTGCATTGTGGTAATCGCATACTCTGCACTTATCACTTAATCGTTCTGTGATTGGCTTAAAATTTGAAGTATGAGTTTTTTTCTGATTGGTGCTTTGACGTCACTTAACAGATGTATGCAATAGTCATTATTATTGAAACTGTTGTAGACAGTGATCAGATCTCCTCTTGGTTGTCTACACTCCAACAACGTCAGGTTCATACGGCGAAGATGGTCATGGGAAGAGGACCTGGTGGGACCGTAAA
The DNA here is from genome assembly GCA_940337035.1 of Agriotes lineatus. NCBI lineage: Eukaryota > Metazoa > Arthropoda > Insecta > Coleoptera > Elateridae > Agriotes > Agriotes lineatus. The sequence goes on from OW679194.1 coordinate 215,845,308, forward strand.
AAATTCTTGTGGCCCGACGTTGACCACTTTCTAGTCAGTTACGATCGCGTATAAGCACCGGGTACCAAACTGAGTTCCGCATTCAGGAATAGAACATATGTATAATTTGTATAATTTACTAAAAGTTTCAATGTCCGGCCTTATAAACGTTTTACTGAGTAAATATAACGTCGTATTCGCCTTCTTGACTTGTTGCGAAATGTGTTCGGTCCAAGAGACATTGGAGGTTATAAGTACTCCCAAATCACTATGACGATCTTTCTTCGATAGTATGCAGATGTTAACCGTATAATTGTAGCGAGGAGCATGTTTTCCTAAATGAAGCACAATGCATTTCTGAATGTTTAAAAATAGAAGCCACACTTGAAACCAGCTTAATTTTTACTTCCCTCGTCTGAAAGACGAAGAAAGTATTGTAATCATGAAAAAATTACCTTCCGAGATTTCTTAAGATCTTCACGTTTCAGGGTCCCTAGATGACGAAAACAGGTTTTTTTAATTTAAATATCTGTATTCTGTCACCCGTTTATGGACCCGATCTTCTGGTTTACCAAGCCAAACAAATCCCAGTCTGAACTCGGTAAAAAAACCTGTTTCCACAAAAACTTCCTGGCCAAAAGACGAAAATGCACTTACCATCTTTCTCCAGTAGTAGTGTTAGCAGCAAACACATCCACGTCGTCCTACCAAATCCTCAAGCCTCCGACGACTTAGTATCACCAACCTCGACTAGACTCAAGTTATAAGATGTCACTTCAATGACAATCTTGTCGAATTAGAACTCGTTTAGGTGAAGATCTCCTATTCACCCCATAAAACGCTCACTTTGCTAACAATCTCAATGTAAACCACTTCCAGGAAACACAATTTATTGTTATCCTATTCATATGATGCAATGTAATTTGACAATAAACTCAGTTCAGCATAAAAATATCTCCTTAGTGATTTAGTTTAGCATATATTTCATAGTCCATACACTATAAAAATTTATTTTATTTATCTAACACCCACTATGTTGAATGGTATTTTCACGAATAAATATTTGCCATTAACTCCCCACTTCATCTCAGATAATAATTAAATTATGTTGGAATCCTACTGTTTCTTATGTAGCTTCATTCAATTGAATTTTAAATTCTATTTTCTTTCTTTACCAAACACGTTTTAATAATTTCGATATCCTTTTCATTCTTAAATTCATCTTTGTAATTTTCAATATTGTATTATTTTAACCTTATTGATCTGATTTTAAACTCCTGTAATAAAGACCATGACAATATATACCTGGCATGAAACCGAGAAAATTTCAGACAAATATATACAGGGTGAGCACCTTAAAAAATAAAATTTTGTTTATTTTTCATTTAACTTAGTAATATTTACAAGTACTAATTTGTACAGTCGCGGAAACATAAACCGGGACAAGTCATGTAAGACAATTTTTCACAATTTGAATATTGCAATTTTGCCTTCCTAATTGTTCATGAAATCCTATCTACCACATACCAATGAACCAAAAAGGACTTGTTGATGCAATATAAGCAACTTGGGATAGCACCAACAATGAATTCATTCAGACAATTTAACTTAGGCAAATTTTAGTGTCCCGCTTTATATTTCCGCAGCTGTACATAGTGCAGGTTTTATTTTTACCAACAATGGGGGACAATAGATACAGAATAAATGTTTTACGATACAAAAAGGAGGCAGAAATTAGCGCGTTACTCGTAATAACCATAATGCTGATAAATATTGCATCAGTTGTAGAGCGGTTTTTTTTCTGAATCCTTGTTGTTCTCCGTTTCTGACAATATTCCGTTCAATCTTTTGTAGTATAACTTTTGTTAGTAATTTCAGAACTGCACTCAATAATTTTATTCCTTTATAGTTCTCCGGTTTCTTCTTATTGCCCTTTTTAAACACGGGTATGGTAATACTTGACTTCCACTATTTAGGTGTACTAGTATCGTCTATAATTTTTTTGTAGTAGTTTCTGGATTTCCTCAATCAGTTCTTTTACCCCGTATTTTAATGACTCATTATTTATTGTGTCTAAGTCAGGAGACTTTCTGGATTCGAGTGTCTTAATTCCATCTTGTATTTCTTCTTTGGTAAGTTCTATTTGTTCTTCTGTTAGCTCATCTTCGATTAGTTCACTAGGTTCGTTCTGATTATTGGTTTTATACAAGGATTCGAAATATCTTTTCCATTCTTCTTTATCTATTTTTTTTTGTTTGTATTAATTCATTAACTTCCGCTTTTCTGTTTCTCAAGAACTTCCATATTTTCCTCTGTCCGCCATAAAGGTCATGTTCCATAGATTTTGTGAATGCTTGCCAGTAGTTCTCTTTGATGTTACGGATTGTTCGGTTAGCTTCATTCCGCTGTTCTACGTATTTTCGTTTATCTTCTTGGCTTCCACTTTGTTTATATCTAAGATAAGCTAATTTCTTAGCCTCACACACTTTTTTCACATCTTGTATAAACCAAGGCGTTTTGTTTACTTTCTAATATTTTCCTTTCATCACTTTTCGTTTACCACATGCTTCTGTGGCTGCCTGCAATATATTGTTGCGTAATTTTGTCCAGCTGTTTTCTACTGTATCTATTTCCTCAATTTTATTGTGTGATATTATGTGGTTTAGTCTATTCTTATATATGTGGTATGTGGTGTTTTCGTGACATTTCTTTGGTGTTTTACCATCAGCCGCCATTTTACCTAGAACTAAGCGGTGATCGCTTACAATGTTTACACTATTTAATGTTCTAACGTCTAGTATCTGTTGTGGTTTAAAATTCCTGTTCGTTATTATATAATCTGTAACAGATTTTTGCCCAATTGAGTTTTCAAAGGTGTATCTATATTGCATTTTATGGAAGAAGAATGTGTTATTCATTCGTAGATTACTCATTGAACACAGCTCTAGCAGCATCTCTCCATTGTCAAGTACCTCTTTATTAAACTGTTGTATGACCCCATCGATTACGTTATTTCCTACTCGGGCATTTAAGTTGCCCATTATCAATATCTTTTCGGTTATCGCTATTTTGTCTATCTGTTCTTGTAGTTTAGTGTAGACGTTTTCTCTCTCTTCCTTAGGTTTCCCTCTATCTGGAGCATATACGCTAAAGATGTGTATTTTAGTATCATTTACCTTTAATGTTACTCTTAATATTCTTTCGTCTGTATGTATTATATCTCCGATGTTCTTTTTATATTTATCTTGTATTATTATGGCCACTCCTTCTTTTGCTCGCTTATCTTTAATTTTACCGCTGTAAATGAATATGTAAGGTAGTTCTGCATCTGCGTTGGGCCTCTGCTTTTCTTTCTAGTTTCACTTAGTGCGCATATTTGTATATTTTTCTGTTGTAACACCTGTACTATCTCCACATCTTTGGTATTCCAGGGCACTATGTTTCATGTTGCACATCGTATTGTTTGTTGCTTCCAAAAACATCGAAGCAATTTCTTCCGCCGTATCGTCTTCTTATTATCCAATCCACATCCGATGCTCTGATTTTTGTTACTTGTATCCATAATTATTTAACTTTTATGAAAAATCTTTTCACCATATCCTAATCGCTAACCCTAATCGCTGCCTTGTCCTCGCCGGCTGTCGTAGTGGTACTATGAGCATTCTTTGTTTTCCCGTGGGTAGTTCGCTAGTCTGACCCACGTAATTTTTTATCGAGGTTTATTCCTCTACGCTAGGGTCCGTGGTGTCGCTACACAGCAAGGTAAACTTTCGTTTACCCGCTGCGGAGGAGATGTTTTCATAAACAAAATGCAATCTGACATTCACCTACCGACTTAAGTTAAGCCATTTCTAGATTTTTTATCTTTCTTTCCAAGGCCTACCCTAAATGAGTTTTTTTTTAACACACCAGTTTATTATGTTATTAGGAGCAAAAGTTATAATTTATGTGGCGTGGCTGGACGGTTTATCTGCCGAGCGACATGAAGATACCTTTACTCCGAATAACATATAGTATTTTGTCTTCAAACGTTTATAACAAATTATTTACAACGTGTGAACAAAATTAAAAAAATAGTATTTAACATTACAAGCCAGGTAAAACAGTTTTTACTGGCGATAGGATTGGGATGACTGGCGAGCCGTTAGGCGAGCCTGTCATATCCTTGAGCCAGTAAAAATGGTTACCTGGCGTGTGTTGTTGAATATTTTATTTGTTCCTCACTTGTAAATAACTAGAAATTTACCATTTATTCAAAATGTCAAATTGACAAGCAACTAAATTCATCAATATGACACATACTAAGGAAGACAACTCTGGCTTTGCACGCTATCATTTATCTATGAGCACGCTTGTAAAATATAACTGGCTAGCCAGTAAAAAATTTACTGGCTAGCCAGTTAAGAAACATTTTCAAGGTGAATACAGTGACTTGATAAATTGATGTTTGCAAGTGAGGAACAAATAAAAGCTTTAACTTGTCAGTAGAGATAAAGTGTTTAGATTCCATGGCAATGAAGTGACTGTTTAGCATTATCAATCAAGCAGTATGTCACATTTTACTGACGTTTGAAGAAAATAGTAGTTTGTCTTCAAACGGCAGTAAAATGTGACATTATACTGCTTGATTGACAATGGTAAACTGTCATTTCATTGCCATGGCATCTAAAACACTATCTGCTGCTGACAAGCAGCAGATAATATTATCTGGCGCTGACGAGATCAAGTAATTTTCTTTGAATTTTGTTCAAAAAGTTGTCAATAATTTGTTATAAAAACGTTTAAAGAAAAAATACTATATGTTATTCGGGGTAAAAGTATCTTAATGTGGCTCGGCTGTACTTATCTGCCTCGCAAGCTCGGTTGATAAACCGTCTAGCCACGCCACATAAAGTATAACTTTTGCTCCTAATAACATAATATACTATTGTATACCAAGACACTGAAGTTTAGCTTTTTATCACGAAAATAAACCACATGAGGGATAAGAAGGAACTTTAGTGCCGAGGAGTACATTATGTTTTATTTGAAATCGAGAAATCGTAATATTATAACATTTTGTTTAATTTAGATTAAACAGATGTAAATTTCAGGCAAAATTTGCGAAATATCGTTCACGATTCAAAAGCCAGTGTTGCTTCGTAATCACGCCGGTTTAAAGGCAAGAAAACTGCAAACCTGCAAATCGCGCAAATAAACTACCCACAATCTCGAGTTTAGCGCACGGACTTGCAAACGCATGCGGAACCATAACAGCTTACCGCCTGCTAACTTATTGTTTTGTAATATTAGAATCGTTCCACTTATCTACACTTTGCACTTTGAAATGTTAATTTAGTTCTAAACAATTATGTTTTGTATCAAAGCCCGTCTATTTTTGTAATAAAATCAATCGACATCTAATGTTTGATTCATTCGCAACGTTGCTGCCCTTTTCCAAGCCATAATTCATAAAACGTGAGGTAACCGGTAACCTTCCTACTCGATCTCTACTATTATACTCGCATGGATTGCCGTACCAAATATTATCCAAATCTATGCATCCTGTTATTAGTAGACAATTTTTTTAAGAAACTGGCTTAACGAAAGGTGGAATTAGGTAGTTCTATTTTAGGCCTAGTAATCTATGGTTAGCCCATCTCCACTCTGTATTATTAATATCATGTTCGGTATTTGATTTAAAAATCATATTGTTTTCCTGTCAAAAATTTATTTGCTAGATAACTAGATCATTTACATTCGGTTTCAAATGCTTTCAAAGATGTGTTTCATTTTTGTGTCGGAATAATGGTATGTCAGTGAGAAGCTTAAATTTTTTCATAGAATAAAAAGTAGGTGAAATAAATGTCACATTTAAACTAACCAAAGATCAAACTCTGAGGGAGAGGAAAATGCCTACCTTCGCGAATAAATTTAAGAAAAATGTTTGCGACCATTTTTTGAAAATGAAGAGCATTAAGTATGTAAAAGGTATTTTATCAGCAATGTAAAAGCTGCAAAAAACGGAACTTTTTATGACTAAATTATATTAAAAATCAGACAAAAAGACAGAAAGTTGAATTTAAACTGTAAAAATAGATCAAAGTGATTTTTAAAAGTATAGCAGTTCTAGAAACTGTCTCAACCATTATAAAACAAATAACCAAATGCAAATTATAATCACTTAAAGACATTCACACTCTGTGAGAAACTACGGATCGAGTAGAGTTTCAGGAATCCAAGTTAAATGGTACATTAAATTACTAATGTCTAACGCGGGAAACCGCAAGTGTGGTACAAGCAATTCTAATATTCTAATCATGTCTGGTTTCCAAGAACAGCAAACTGTAATTTATGAGAGTGCTATTATTTTTTGGACATTCCTGATTTGCATACTAGAAATTAACGTTTCTATAATAACACTCTACTTACAATAATAAGCAAATTATAAATTCTTATATGATTTAAAAGCAACTTCTGCAAAAGCACTAAGCTCGAATGCATTTCCATTTTAGAAGTGGAAACTTAGGTGCCGTAATATCGTTAAAATTTCGAGAACACGGTGTTGTATTTCGTGCTTTAAAATTTTCAGCCAGTTTGTCTGGGAACAATGTACAATTTAGGACAGCTGCAGCAATTGCACTTCTGTAAATCCTGAAAGTACTAAACAGAGGGTCACGTCGCAACGTAAGCTGCATCATGTAGATTTCCTGCACGTAATTTTAGCTATCCAAGAGAGCACGGGGAAGTGGCAGAATGTATTTAGCGGTTTACTTACGAGAGCTTCTGCTGTTTGAAAAGCTGAAAAATCCTTGTGGTATTGATAGGTAAGCAGTTGCCGTAATTAAAATGTATGGGTCTGGATGTCATACAAAGAGCTTTCTGTTAGCTGTAAATGGAAAACGTTTCTGGTGGTTATTAATACGGTCTCTCATTTTTATATCCGATTACGGTCACGCAAATTTCAATTATAATTTCGTTTTAAATCGCAGGTCTGTTGATAATATTTTTACATGAAAGAAAAATATCGGGGCAATTTTAATTAAACACATTTCGCCGGAAGGAGCCATGGAAAAGTTTAAAAGGCCATCGGCATCAATACTATAAAGAAGCAAATGTATGATAACTAAGTTACTCCAAAACCACAAAGACAACTGTGCTAAAAATTTTAATGATGCGAACCGGCGGACAAAATTTAAAACTAATGAAAATAAATTTATTAAGCTGGGAGATAATGAAAGATAATGTAAGATAATGAAATAATTTATCTTAGACCGGTCGTTATAAAGACAAAACGACGTCTCAAACTAGAGCCTGTCTTCGGAAAACTTTCTCGTTATTTTGCGCATTTGTCCTATTTCAAGTCGTTCTACAGCCTCTTTTCACTTCTCCATCATTAGGCCGCAAATCGGCCAAAATTCGGGAAGCTGTTTTAGGGGAGTTTTTAACTTTTTGCTCTTGCCACTAATTGAAAGAGGGATATGACGTGAAGCAGGCATTAGTATCAGTTTAATTCTAACTGAGGTAATCCTAGTTGGTTTAACAAGGATTGGTCACGGTATGTCCAGGTTAAATTAGCTTTGTTCCACATAATTGATCCGCTTGCGTCGATTCTACTGCTCCATGAAGTGCTGCAAATGCTGGAACTATTCACATGCTTGCGTTGATTGCCTTCCCAGTGAATACGTAAATATAGTCCACGGTAAATATTTGAAGCGGCAGTATTTTCTGCAGCACTGTTGTTCCCGAGCTATTTGAATGGTGAAAGCAGTTTTTGTAGCTGGAGAACTAATAATGCGCGATAAGCTGTTTCCTGGCAACGGAAACCATGTAAACCCTTTCAATAGACTAGTTTCCTGTAAAGGTATTCCAAAAATTTGGGAATTTATCGAGGGGTTTGAAATAAGCAAAGAAGTTCATATAGACGCATCGTATGGTTATCGATATGTGGATGTGAAGATATAAGACGTGTTATTTTAACTATAACACAGTAGTAATTAATTTTAAATTCGTAAAGGAAATTTATTGAGCGATGAGGTAGTTCGCGGACCGAGGCTGAAACCACAAGTCTGGAAAATCTCCGAGTTCTTTAAAAATCTTTCATACCGTCCAATGTATTACATTCTTCCTACTACCGACATAATTTAAATAATAATTAAGTCTTGTAACAATAATTGGGCTTGATATAATCTGGCAATATTGTACAGATGCGAAAACCATCAGGGCTCTTATTATTAACGTTAAGTTGTAATTTTGAAGTGATTTCAAGGTAAGAAGTTTCAATCAGATATCTAATTGTTTATGTTGTACCACAATTTTAACATTAATAAATACATATCTCATACGTCTACTTTTCTCAATAAAAACTCAGCAGATTGTTACTTTATGGACCTGGATGCGTAAGTATGACTTACGCGCTTAGAAACACATATGCTCTGGGCAATGAGTGACCTCGCACGTTTTACTTGGTATGTGTGTTTTAAAGTAATAATTCTACTTTCGACATCGGTAGTTGTACAACGGATTATGCTCTTATATTAGGAGGATGCACTTCGCATTAAAAACATTGAGTTGTTTTAACATATAAATTTTTCCACAGTTTGGATTTTTTTAAAATTATGATAGCAAAGCTCTATTGCTATAAATAATATATATATGTTGCATATATAACACAGCTCACTACCTAGGTGCCGACGTTTGAGAACTTACATGACGAACGGCTTCCGGAATTGGACCGTGTTATTGTTGAGATTAAAAACGTTTCGTCCACTTTCATAAGGGCTTTATCAGTAGAGTAGCGAGGGCGCCTCGGGCGTGATTTACACATTGAATTACAGTATTCCTTTGCTTCTCTCGTGATGAGGCCCCTTATGAAAGTGGGTGAAACGTTGAGTTCTTCTGTGTCAACGATGACATCATGAAAATGACCGTAAGAGTCTTTGAAATCAACTTATACTATTTAGATGTTTACTGTTGGGAATATAGGACGTAATATTACGTTTCAAAAATAACGGGTGTTTATAAACAGTCGTCATCCCAGACGCTTTGAAAAACAAAATGTTATGTCTTTGATTAATTCGTGCAACACAATGAAACGTCATTGAGTACTGTCATAGCGCATTTTTTTCAATTTTTAATAGACATACGTTTCTGAAGTCAAAACCTACTGAGATGACGACTGTTTATGAACACCCGTTATAAACACAAGTTGCAAATTATTTTATCTCAAGTTTAGCAAATGAGTTGCAAAGTACCCTAGTGATATATTGACCAATAAAATATCTCTTCGGGAAAACTTAATATCGTTATTTCTTCGTAATTTTGCATGTTCTAAATTTCTTCACCATATATTTTTATAAAACAGAATTTATTGGATTTTTCGCTACCGTCTTTTGTCCAAACGTCCCCGATTAAAAAATTTGAACAGCAACCGTCTAGAATGTTGAGGGACGTATATATACTGTCATGGTATGATGCTTACAGCAATTCTGGTTGCATTGCCACCTTACGAATGTTAATGAAAGATTCAAATAGGCCCAGAATTGGTATTGCATTTATTGCAACAGTTTTAGAGTCACTAGCAAACATTGATAATTACATAAAACATGATTAGCAATTCCTGTAATGAACGGACGTTAGTGATTGAAAATAACAATATCGTCAGGGTTGCGATCAGCTTGTATTCAAATTTTTGCTCAATATGGCAAATGTAGCTAAGCTTATGATGACTGAGAGATTAATTAAGTAACGTCAGAACACGATAAGAAAGTTGTTTTAGTGCAAATGCGTTTCGAAGCGTTACAAAGGTTTAAGGCAGCATTTTCAATCATTTCGAAATGGCAACAATCGATGACGCAGCTAAAGGGCTATAAAGCAGTGTAAAAAGGCACAGATGAATGCAAAGAGCGTATGAGAAGCAACTTGAGAATTACTGAAGATTACAAGAAGCTGCTATGGGTGTTTTAATCAGTATTTAATAACTAAAATGAAGAAGTGCGACCAATTGTGAGGCTAGAGTTTCCTAAATTTCATTTACAAGAGCAATTATAAATTAATATCAAAGAATGTTCACTTACAGATAAACAACTGTAAATCATGTTGCTATGGTAACCATGAAAGTCGTTTGTTAATGTTTGTTGGGGAAGCCAAGCGGAAAGCTTGTGTGTTGTTTGGATTTTGATATTTTCTTGATAAAAGTAAATAATTTGTACTCAGTTGTGCATTTTATTTAATTGCCTGTGTGCGGACGCAAGCTGTGGTTAAATTGTCAGTATTCCAAAGTGCAGTTCCAAAGTAAATTGGATCTGGAGCTTAGCCTGTGTCAGATCGTCTTCGAAGCTGAGATTCAACAAGATTGTGAGCTGCGAGAAGCGGACAGCAAGATGCAGGAGGTAGAGGAGGCTTGGTTCGTAATCTAGAGGCAGGCAGCAGCAGCTAAACCTTTTTCCAGGAAGCAAATACAAGTTTGGCGTCCTTTCGCGAAAACCAGAAGCGGAATCGGCATTTCTTGGATGAAAAACAAATGCGAGTTGGCGTTATTTTGCACTTGAAAAACCAATTCCAAGTTAGCTAAAATACTTGATTATTGGAAAAGCATTTTTATAATTTACCTGAGGGGAACTGATTGTTTGTTGATTAATTTGTGTTCAAATATCTTGAATTCTGTGTGTTTCGAACAGCTTTGTTTGGAATTAAATATGTTAAGGTTAAATTTATCAACAGTGTAACAACCTAACCCTGCAGATATGAGTCTCAAATTGCTAGGCGGCTAGTTTTACTAAGTTGCAAATGATAAAATATAGAAAGCAACGTACCTTTACTAAATCAAAGCACAATTTAAATAATCATATTTTTAATTAGCCACAGAGAGAGGCAATAAAATTCAAAATAAGCTATGTTGTAACGTAGTGGGTGCTCAAATATTTATTTAATATAATACTAAATTAATATTTAAAAATAATAAAAAGTACTAAAAGAAAGAATTAGAAAATCAAGTAAAAACTTGGATTTTGGCGAGGCTTCAAAACAAAACCCCCAACGCACATATTGATTCAAATGTTATTGACTCATAATTCGAAAAGACAAGTTACAGCAATGCTTAATGGCATAATACTGAAAAATATATAGGTAAAAGAGAGGCGCAGAAGATTGTAAGTAAATATTTATTAAACAAATACCCCAAAGCCGAGGAAAATAGTATAAGAAAAAAAAAGTATTAAATGAAGTATAGAGAAGACCAGAAAGCAGTCGACACTTTTTGAACGGCAATTCTTGTATTCAACCAGGAAAAGAAGGCGTATGAACTCTACAAAACAGCGCTGACTATGTATGGTAAAAGAATTACTTGGACGCGGGATGGAATAATATATGTCAAGGATGGAACCGGCATTAAGAAATTTGAAGAACTGAACAACTAGTGTTGGTGATAAAAGGTTATCACTAAACATTTGTGAACGCAGCAAGCAGCGACGCAGCTGAAGATAATAATGTATGTAAACTTTGTTGATTTAAGCATCCCTAGTTTTTAGAAAGTGGTTTATGTTATGCATTAGTATGGATTATGGGCCATCTCAAAATATGTAATATATTTTTTTTTAAATTAAATTAGAATCCACTGTCTGCGTTTGGGATTGATATTAATTATTTACTTTTTTTTTAAATATTTATCTTTTCTTATTTTGGGAGGATACCAATTTCGATTCAATTTGTTGTTTTTTTTCTTGTACCTTAAATGGTGGTGTTAAATAATTATAATCTTAATTTGTTCATATATGCTTACGTTTGATGTTTGTATATAAAATAAGTATATAAAATTTATCAAAAATAAAATCATTTTTAGGCATTGCATTGATTACCACAATTTAGATTTATTTTTTTGCTCGTTTTGTAAATTAAGGCGGAGCAAACGCTGTTAGAAAGAGCTTGTTTACCTATAAAATTGTTTGTGTGTGTTTACATAATTATTACAAATTTATTTCTGAATACTTTATATTTCGTTTATTAAACTATATTGTTTAAATATTTTGCTATGATAGATAAACTTCTGAAGTGTGCATTTCTTAACGTACATTCCGTTCTAAGTAAAATTACCAATTTACGAGAGTTTATGTTGTTAAATCAATATGATATTTTCGCCTGCGCCGAAACTTGGTTAAATTCTGGTATCTCGGATGATGCAATACATATTGAATGCTATGCGGTTATACGTAGAGACAGGCCGACGCTTGGAGGAGGTGTAGCTTTCTATATTAAAAATCATCTGTCATATACTTTATTAGATTGTGATAACAGTACTGAGCAATTATGGACACAGATTATTCTAAACAAAAATAAATATGCATTTGGAGTCGTCTATAATCCTCATAGACGCTTTTTTGAAAAAATTTTAAACTCTTTAGAAACTTCATTATCCACAATAATACCGGTGAGTACGGATGTATTTTGTTTTGGCGATTTTAACATTGATGTGTTGGACAGCGGCAGTAGACAAACAGAATATTTAAACGATTTTATGGAAGGTGTTGGGTTGCAGCAGGTAGTCTGCGAACCGACACGCACAACTCAAAATAAATCTTCTCTGATAGATTTAATTCTTACAACTAACAAAGATAAAATTAATAACGTTGTTGTTACAGGCTTCCATGATTTATCTGATCATGACTGGATAAGCTGTAATATCCATTTAGTTCATGAAAAAGCAAAACCAAACATACGCGCGTATAGAAGTTTTAAGCATTTCAATTACACTCAATGTAACAGAGATTTGCAATCCATACCATCGAATAATATTTATAACATAGATAATATAAATGATAAAATTAAATTCTTTAATGAAAATTTAACTCTGCTTCTTGACCTTCATGCTCCGATTACTTTTTCTAAATTTACAAAACCTTTTTCGCCATGGCTCACAGAGACTATCAAAGCAATGATGGATATGCGTGATCGGGCACTAGTTCGTTTTAAAAAAACTCAAAATCCTGACCACTGGGTTTACTACAAACAGCTGCGAAATCAAACGAATAGTGCAATCAAACGCGAGAAGAAAGCTTATTTTGAATTCAAATTCAAAAATAGCGGTAATATGCTTTGGAAAGACCTTAAACATTTAAATTTAACGAAAAAGAGCTGTGAACTAACATTACCATCCAACCTATCACATTGCAATGAAATAAATCAACACTTTGTTAACCGTATACCTCAATTAAATATAAAGAGTCATGACATAATTGACTTTTATAATAATAATACCAAGGAACTAGAGCTTACAATACCGGGATTCCGGAATCCCGAATACCGGGATCCCGGACGAATTTTGTCCGGTATTGAAAACCGGTATTGCTGTAGAAAATACCGGTATTTCGGTATTAAACTTTTCCTATAAAAATTACATTTTATAAAAATATTTACTACAGTTAAAGATGAAATATGTCTCATTATGGGACCAATAAATCAAAAATGTTCTAAAAGAGGATCATCAAGATAACACATAATATGTGTAAAACAAGTCTATACCAATAGAAACGTAAACAGCTCCCAGAATACATGGCAGTTCAGACAGTTCTCAAGCCCGGCGTGGTGCGGCGGCGCGCGCAGTATTGTAAACAATACATTCGTACTCCAAAGTTTTTGAGATTTTAGTAAAGGAAATTAATCTTTATCAACAATTTTAATTTATTGGTTTGTTCGTTTATTAGTTACACATAAAAAACTAATTTTGTTATATTTATAGAATTTCTTATTTGTTATATTTTCATCTACTTTATTTATTTATCTACTAATAAACAAAAAAAGATTAAGGTAATGGACTTCATTTTGTAGTCAATGTTAATTTTAAAAATACATTTTTATTCGTTTTTGTTGATAATATTTTTAAATATGTCATAATAACTACTAGGTAAAAATCTAATAACTAAATTGTCTAATAGTAATACCGGTGTTAATACCGGTATCCCGGTATTAAAAATTTTGAATACCGAATACCGGTATTAAGATTTTGGCCCGGTATTGTGAGCACTACAAGGAACCCATTTCAACTACTTTAAGTTTCAACTCTGTTGACGAAAGCGAAATTTTAAAAATTATATCTACTATTAAAACTAATGTTACAGGTGTGGATGGTCTAAATATAACAACTATCAATCTTTGTATACCATTTTTACTTCCTATTCTCACACACTTGGTTAATTTTTGTATAAATAAGTGCGTTTTTCCAGACGATTGGAAAAAAGCATTGGTTGTGCCATTACCGAAAACTGCAACACCAAATGGGTATAACGATCTGCGTCCGATAAGTATTCTTCCAGCGCTGTCAAAAATATTTGAAAGGGTAATTGAAAAACAACTGCGGGAACATATTGATAAATATAATATTTTACCTGAAACGCAATCTGGCTTCAGAAAGGGATATGGCTGCAATACTGCATTGTTAAACATTACCGACGATATAATATTAGCTACTAATGAAGGAAAGTACAGTCAACTTGTTTTACTTGATTTTTCAAAAGCATTTGATACTATTGATCATTGGGTTTTAAATTCATTATTTCATTACATTGGCTTACATGAAAATGCAATAGCTCTACTATCCAATTACATATCTGATCGTTACCAAGCAGTTAAATTAAATGATCAAGTGTCTGAATTCCTTAATATTAAATCTGGAGTACCGCAGGGTTCAATTTTGGGTCCTCTTTTGTTTACTGTCTATATTTCGTTATTTCCGCCAGTATTGCAGTTTTGTCGTTCTCATTTCTATGCTGAAGATTCGCAGATTTATAAATCGTTTAAAATGGAAGAGACTATTGAATCATGTCATGCAATAAATGTTGATTTAGAAAAGTTAAATGCAATTTCGGAAAAGCATGCTTTGAAACTCAATGCTAATAAATCCTGTGTAATAATCTTTGGCAGGAAAAATTATAGATTGAGGGCTATTCCGCTTATAAATATTAAGATCGGAGATAGTGCACTACGCATTGTTGATTCAGAAAAAAATTATTAGGAAATATGAGAGGATTTCTCATAAGTTAAAATATGTTTCTTGGCTTAATATGTATAATAGACGAATGTACTCATTGTGTCTATATCACAAAATTATAACTACACAGAGCCCATCATATCTGTACAATAAAATAACATACCGTACTGACGTACATACTTTAAACTTAAGATTTCGTGGAAAAATAAGTGCGCCTTTCATTAACAGTGAATTTGGCAGGCGGTCTTTTTCTTGCATTATTGCAAAGTCTTACAATGGGTTGCATCAACAGTTTAAGGGTTTGCCACTGTCTCAGTTTCGGCATCGGCTAAAAGGAGTTTTGTCATTATAGCGCAATTTTTGTTTTAAATTTGTGTTGTTTTTTTCTTTTTGTTTTCTTTGTATTTTTTGTGTTTGCACATTTCATTAGTTCAGATGATTACGTAAAGATCAAGTGGGTTAAGTGGAAGAACAGCTGACAATTTATTTGTCAAAGCTGAACTGCGCCCTTTTTTGTATATTTTGATATTTTGTTTTTGTTATATACTAAATATGATAAGATTCTATTTATATACAAAAATAAAGACATTTATTATTATTATTATTATTAACTAAGGTTGGGGAAAATAGACAATAAAGTTTCAAAAATATAACACCTGGCTGAAGCTGAATATTTAAACCCAATTCCAAATACTCGTCAAATTCATCAAGTTATTTGTAATAAATAGACTGCTGCTATTATTGGACGAAGAAAATTAACCTGTGTTATGTTAAGCCCTTAAGTAAATCCGCTCTTTATGGGAAACCCCGTATATTAAACTGATTAGGAGTAGAATCTCCAATCCAGGTTCTCTGATTTGGGAAATACATACAATAGAGCTTATATTTAATTCCAAGCTGATTTTTATAAAATATATAACAAGAAAAACAGAATAAAAACATTTTTAGAATTACCAGTGTTAATGGTGAGTTCGAAATGTAGCTGTTGGATAGGCAAAAGAAACGTAGCACGTATGCAGGACGGATTTGAGAAAAATTAAGATATATGTTCACACATTCCCACCCTTGTTTGTTGCGTTGACAGTTTTGAACATATTTAGATGAAAATGCTGTGCCTCTGTTTATCGCTTGTGTACACGTTTGAAAGAGATTTGCAACACCTGTTGTAATAACTAACTCTATAATTCCCAATGTTCTGTATTCAACGATGTTCAAATTCATTATTTTCTAATAATGTGAGTCGAAATAGAAGTTACTTTACTTCTTAAGTAAATCACTTTTAAAAAAGAATTCCTATTTGTCTTGCAGGTATATTATGGTGTCATAAATTTCGTGTATAATAATTATTCTATAAGTGTAGCTATTAATTGGTGAAGCATGTTTTAGGCTGTGGTGATGTAAATACGTAGTTTAGTTTTTTTAGGTATGTCTATGGATCTTCATGTTAATAAATTCATTTCAAACTCACACAGTTTGGTGTTAAAGTGAGATGATTAGGAAAAACAGAGTTTTAATTTCAAACCTACAGTTGCAAATAGGCTACATGAAAAAATATTTAATTAAAAATAATACATTTCTTAATAACTTTTTTCTACGACCACTACTAAAAGTAGGCCTTTTAGCACTAGCTTGTTTCGCTAAAAATGACGTTTTATAATTTAACGTGTTTAAAGAGATCAGCTGTTTACTTTTAGCGCATGTGTGGTATAAAGTGCAGTGAGGTTATAAATCACAATTTCGAACTGGAAGTGAAGTTGTAAAGTTATTCTAGTTACTTCTTGCATTACAGGTAAAGTGTTTTTTAAACAATTAAAGTGTTATGTAATGAATACAGTTAGATGTGTAAAATTAATAACTACTTTAGATAACTGACTTTGACAGTACTGGCTCCACAAACATTCACCTGCGCATCCAGGCCATCTGTTTATTATGACATAAATTATAACTGTCGTAGATGCAAACTTTTGTTAAATCGACATTTATGGATTAATAACAGTAAATTTAAGGTCGTAGAAAAAATGTTGTTGCAACTCGTGCTAAAAGTGGTTTATGAACGAGACATGTTATGAAACTCAGCCTTCGACTTCGTTTTATAATTTTCATGTCTCGTGCAGAAACCTCAACATTTAGCACTTGTTGCATAAATAGCTATTAGTAGACAGTAATTGTATGTAGTAAGTTGAACAGCTTAAATACTAAAAAGCCGGTTAATATTTCTCCTGCAAACAATATTTGAAATGAATTTTCAATAAACACATTTTAATTACGATGTTGCTACATAAATTATTAATTTAATTTTATGTTAAGGTAACGTTTTATAAAGATCATTAAGAACAAATTAAGTATTGAAAATAATATTTTAAGCAATCTTTTAAATTTAGATTTTATTCCACAATTTTCAGTTTAGTTGCCTTATTATTCGTATATTCTCTAGTTCTTATTTTTTATAGTGTATATGTTACAGACTACTTGTATAAATTAGCCATTTTAAATAATGGCTAGGCATTTTACGTAATTTCATAAATTGGCTTAAATGCTCGCTAGTTGTCTAATGTTTGTAGACATTAAACATAATACCTGCAAAATCGCAGGCACATAGAATGCCTAGACAGGCAGTATGCGATCTTTGTAGAGAACATGTTTTAAATAACCAGGCATTGCTGATTCTCATCACCAGGTTATCTGTCGTTCTAGACTCTTTAGGTTAGTTGCAGCCTTTGATCGTGCGTGTTGCAACCATCCTTACATATTCATGTTATAATTTTTCGTTATTAGTTAGGTTAGCGAATTATCTCTGGTTGTCAGCTGGCCTATCTCGGGTAATAAGTTCACCGGTCGTTGCCTGATGCTGGTTATGAGTTCGCTTTTCATAATACCCAGAACATATTGTTTTGCGATGAATAGGCGTAAGATTGCATTTTGTATTAGCTCAGATTGATAATGAGTGATAAACTGTACCTTAAAAAAATATATATGGAATAAAATGCCTACCGATAAATAATTAGGGAATCTACATAATGCATAGGTAATGGATGAAAAATATTCGTAAGAGATGAATTTCATGAATTACCTAAGACTGTTAGGCGTTATATAAGCTGCCTGGCCATTATATAAAATAGCTGATTTATGCAAGTTGTATGTAACATATACATTTAACGGGGACTGTAAAGTCACTAAGTAGCTGATGTAAAAATCATTGTTCTATATTGATGAACGATTATGAATTAGAGATGCACTGTACATGCCAGTTTAAGGTCAGGATAAATGCAAATGTGTAATAGTATATTATGTTATTAGGAACAGAAGTTATACTTTATGTGGCGTGGCTGGACGGGTTATCTGTCGAGCTTGCGCATGGTTTGTAGATCCAAAACAAATCGCCTACATGATAAAACCCTTACATATACATGGACTCTAGGTGCTATCACAAGCAAGCGCCACAGACAGCAACTTAATTCACGTTTTATATTTTGTCTTACCTTCACCTGATAATATAAACACATGTTTTCACCCTTTCATCCCATACATATTCCCCATATTTTATGCTTCCTACAGCTTCAACCATCCACCAACACGCCTGGTCAGCGTGACGTGTTATGGCCCCGTAAAGAAAAATGGCGAACATAAAAGCTAATGATCCCTCGTCTAAAAAACGAAAGAAGTATTGTAATTGCGAAAACGTCACCTCCCAGTTTTCTTCACGTATTCATGTTTAGGAGTCCCTAAACGACGAAAAACAGGTTTTCTCAATTCTGTCTGTATGTTGACCGTATAACTCAAAAACTAATTGTTGGAACCAGACGATACTTTGTATACACATTATTTATCTACCTGGCATGTAACCAAGAACATTTCGGACAAATATATACAGGGTGAGCACCTTAAAACATAAAATGTTGTTTATTTTTTAGTAACTGAGAAAAAGATAAAAGTAATACTTTTTATATAGCGTAGGCTTTATCCTTGACAAAAATGGGATCTAATAGCTAATGGATAAATGTTGTACGAGACAAAAAAGAGCAACCAATAAGTGCGTTATGTTAAATGTAGCTCTACTGCAAAAATTTGAAGGGCCCCAGTGGCTCGGGCAGCCGAATGCCCACTTGACCAGTAAACTACCGCCGAACAATGAAATCAAATGCGCAGGCTCACTTGCAGCGCTGAAGTTAGAATCCCATCACCGGTAATATTTTTTATTTGAAAATTGATGTAATTTGCGTTACTAAGTGTTTTCTTCTATTGTTTCAGTATTATTAGAAACATGAACATATTTTTAGCTTTATCTTCTTTCGATTTTTAAAATTATTTAGTGTCACAACGCTATTGCGAGAGAAATTCTGAGTAAAGCCCGTTTCAAATTTTTATTTCCTTCTGACTTGTTAAAAGGTCATTTACTGTCGTCTGAACTGACTCGGTAAATGAGTCTTTACAGGCCAGGTGCCTGTAAAGTTTTACTGTCGTCTGAACTGACCGGTAAATGAGTCTTTACAGGCCAGGTGCCTGTAAAATGCTGCCATCGGGACTTTACAGGCACCTTGTTTTTTAATAGATACATCGTTCATTAATTACTAATATTAATTTTTAGGATATTCCCCAAGAGGAAATAAAACGTTGTACGCGTCTCGCTTGCAATTAGCCTTTATTGGGGCTCACCGGATTACAGGGCTCGCTCCTAGGTCGCTCTCCCCGCAAGTATCCGGTTCACCCATAAAGGCTAATTTACTAAGCTTGCCACGTAAATAATTATTACTTCCGTTTGCTATAAAGGAAGTATTAGATTCACTCCAACAATTTGAAATTGAATTTTCAACAGATCTTCACCTTTTAGAGTCCTTTGAACCCAAAAAACATGTTTTTGTTCATTGGTGTGTGTGTGTGTGTGTGTGTGTGTGTGTGTGTGTGTGTGTGTGTGTGTGTGTGTGTGTGTGTGTGTGTGTGTGTGTGTGTGTGTGTGTGTGTGTGTGTGTGTGTGTGTGTGTGTGTGTGTGTGTGTGTGTGTGTGTGTGTGTGTGTGTGTGTGTGAAAATATCTAAAAAACGAAAAGAGGTATGGTGTTGAAACTTCAAATATATCTTTTGTGTCCTATCTAGATGCGACAGCAAGCTTTTTCGAATAACCGGAAGTATGGTGTTTGCTCTTCTAATTTTTCAGTTTTTTCGATATTTTCAAAAACGGCTCCAACATTTTTTTTAACTTTACTTTTTTATTAGGTACATCGAATAACCGGAAGTATGGTGTTTGCTCTTCTAATTTTTCAGTTTTTTCGATATTTTCAAAAACGGCTCCAACATTTTTTTTAACTTTACTTTTTTATTAGGTACATTTTTAATGTGTGTCGATGTGCGACCGGTGATTTTTACGTTGAATACTTCTAAAATGGGTTTCACTTTTTCTTTATTAACTCCTATTTTAAATAGAACACCCGGTATATTATTATATTTTTGAATTCAGCTTAAAATTTTACAGAAAATTTGTTTCTTCAACTCTCGATTTTGTACGGTTTCTGTAGAATTTGTAATTTTTGAAAATTTTTGACAAATGCTTAAAAATTAAAAATTCAAAATCAAATTTTTGACTAGTTATAAGATCACTGTAAAAGAAAGTTGTGTGCGTGTCACACCAGATTTTTTAGTAGGGACGTGTTTACTATCTTGCTCTTATTGACGAAGAATTGCTTTATAGACAATATAAGCCATATGGTAAGCGTTTGGTAGGTAAATTTATTTGTACCCCTATATGTTTTATACACCATATTGTGTCCTGGTGAAATTATAAAACCACAAATTGTCAAATATTTAATTGCATTGTGGCAAATAATTCAATTGTAATTTTCTAGCATTCTTTACATTTCTTATTAAAATGTAATGCATCTTAGTTTTTCGCTCAATGTTATTTCTTGGACCTACATGTTTAATCACGTGTTTACGTGTGCTGGGCCAATTCATAGTTGCGCAACGACTTTAATAAGAGTTATTGATGACATAATTTCACCTAGAAACAGATGCGATGTGTCTGTATTAATTTTACTTGACTTTAGAAAAGCTTTCGGCACTAGCGATCATTTTTTGCTGATTTCTATTCTTAAATACCTACAACTATTTAGCAAAACGGGTGCAAAGGGTGAGACTGCCTACCCGATATTCTAATTTCAGAGGTTACTGGGGCCAGTGTGGTTTATTATTTACATACACTGCTGTGAATATGTAAAAACTTGTAGTGTGCATGTATGCTGACAATACACAAATGAATCATTCCTTCCCCATAAATGCACAGCGACGCCTATAATTGGCCTAACGGCTGTTGGCTGACTGCGAAATAAATAAATAAACATAGCTAATAGTAAACGTGTGCTATCTGATAGCAATCAAGATTTAATAAATATTGCAAACATTTCTGAAAAGTTGTTCTCTGAATGTAATTTTTTGGCAGTGGTCTATTATGTTTTATCGGACCTTTTCCACTGTCTAGGGTGTATATCACACGACGTTTCGGAAGTTTTGATCTATTCCCGTCTTCAGGTGTTCCTGGTTAGTCCTGAGAAGGACTGATATTATATGGCTTTTTTAACCTCTTGAAGTCTATCTCTAGTTTTGCTATTTGTAAATAACATGCCTAAGGTACTTGTCTATAGGCGGTACTTTAATACCAATAGTTGGTAAAGCTTGTAGTGTTGTTGTACTAATTGACAATACTTTTAGATTCAGTTCTAAAGTTACGAATTACATTACAAAAGCAAGAATGAATCTAGAACTAATTTATCGATTTATCCCCACAGGCAATATCCACCACCTAATATTAAAACCACTCTTTCCAAAAGTCTTGTTCTCTTTCTTTGTACATACTGTCCTCAGATGTACGGTTTCTGTACTATACAAGAAACTGCTACTCGAATTTAAGTTCAAAATTCTTGTTTACGACTTATTTTGGGCATAGAAAATTATGACAATTTATCACATCAACCGAGTTCGGTTACCTTTCGACGGCAAACAGAAGAAAGTTATTAGCTGCGACGTTGTACCATAAAATTATCATAGAGAAAGTACCTATATATCTATATAAAAGAATTCTGTTAAGAAAAGATGTCACAACTAGCACAAACGTGACCACTATAGGAACTATAAAAACGTTTCCATTACGTGTAACTGAACAAAATGGGAAATAATTTTTGGTGACCGTAACATTTTGGCGACGTTCCAACGACGTTGTGGTTATGTAGCGGCGACGTTGCGGCTTGGTAGGTGCTACTTTCATGGAACTTTACTACCTTTTTAAAAAAAATTTACTTGCGTTGTCTTACAACTAACTTTGTTATACTTATGCTTCATTCCTGCATGATCTTTTGTCTATTTCCCTAGCTCAGAGACTAAGTCTAATACTATAAAAATAATATTGGCAAAAGTTATGCTCCTTTTCGATGGTTTCAGAGACTGTCAAAAATAGTGAAATAATGATACATCCAAATCAAACCATTCCCCATTCAAAATTACATTTTTAATTAAAACATTGGATTTGAATTATTTAAAATAATGCACAAATATGAAATCCTAATGCTGAAAACTTTTTTTATTCTTCTTTGAAACTTTAGATTATTATTACGTACCAGTTTATTTTATTTAGTGGAGAAACGCAAATAAATACTTTTTTTGAAACAATTGTGACGTGAAGGTTAATGTTTTGTAATCGCGAAGATATCGTCTTTCGAGATTTCTTCAGATCTTCACGTTAGAGGGTCACTAGATGACGGAAACCAGATTTTTCTCAATTCCGTCTGTCTATCTGTCTGTCTGTTTGTCTTTCTGTCTGTCTGTCTGTCTGCCTGCCTGTCTGTCTGTGTTACTATTGCCGGTATAAATCAAAAACTAAGACTGAAAATTTAAACGGTCAACAAAGAGTGCTAGTCCACCATACTCAATGTCTATCTGTTTTTTGTTTCCATTTTGTAAACGATGAGCATAGCGAGATCTCGCAAAGTTACACAACATCGTATTTCCTAACGTGTTCCATATAAGATCCTTTCATAATTTTGAGAAACAATGTTTCTTTATATCTTATACTGATGAAATTATAAATGGCATATCAAATAAATGTCAATGTATTGAAGATCAAGTACGTGGGCTCTGGCTTTATCGCATGCCATTTGATGTACTTTTCAACACTAATAGTGAAATATAATTATTTCGTAATTGGTTTCGAAAAAGTGTGACGTCTCGAAAGTTTTGAAAAGTAATAATTTATATAACAAAATTAGAAGAAACATGTTTTCCCAATTTCGTCTGTCTGCCTGTCCGTCTGCCTTTATAGCCCAAAAACTGTTTGTTGGATGAAAACGATACTTTGAATGCGGATTATATGTTTACCTGGCCCGAAAGTGATTATACATTCTATCAAATATAAACAGCGTGAGTACCTTAAAACTTAAATTGTTCCCTATATTTGCTTTAACTGGAAAGAGGCAAAAGTAATAATTTGCACATAGCTCAGGTTTTATCCTTGAAGAAAATGGGACCTAAAGGGTACAGAGATAGAAATGTATAGTGTCTTTATACGCAGTCAAAACGGATATAATACGCACAGCGTCGTGGCGCAGCAGTTCAATCCGCAGAAGCATCCGATTCGCCCTTTCGAGCACGTGTTCAGGTCCCATAGCCAGAATTGTTTTTTTATTTGCAAAGTATGTATAATGAACATTATTAAGTGTTTTGTTTTAATTTTTTAGTATTAAAAGCAACATTAACATATTTGTGTGTATTTTGAACGCTCTTGTTTTTCTTCTGATATTTGTGAAATTTGTAGTTTCAAAACTTCCATTTGCGGAGCAAGACCTCCACCGACTTTTTTACTTGATGGCTATAATTTCCACGTTAATGTTTGCAGAATATTAGTACCACATAAGTTGGCTTTAGGTAGTCTACCTATATTAATTATTTTTATACTTCTCAAGGACCAAGAAGAACATCAGGCGTTGGGCCTGAATTTGAACATTGTGATTTCGCAAAAACCATGTTTCTATCCTTGTAATGTAACCGTATATCATATTTTATTTTGTTATATGGGAAATATAGGCAATATTGCTATTATTAGTTAAATAAAATTAAACTGTTCATTAGTCGTATTTATTATGCAATTTCACGCAATTGTCTTAAATAAGCAACACTAATGAATGATCATAGTTGGATGACAAAGATTAAATTCAAATGTGCTATTTTAATTAGTCTTAGCAGATAAGTGTTTTCTAAAAAGTTTGGTGTGACATTCATTATAGTTTGTATTTTACATGTGTTCAATAGATACCAGTTAACCATAAAGTTAAAGAAATTAATAATGATAAACACAATTTTTACTAAAGGATTCTAGTTTCAAAGAAAAACTGCAGATTCTAAAACTAATGTGACGTCGGAGATTTATGGCGGAAGATATCAACTGATGCACCTCATTCTTGGTTATCAGTTTCGCGACTGATTTGTTGCAACGATCCATTTTGCTCGATTTGAGCTCTTGCTTTAAAGTCTAGCCGCACAATGTAATTAAACGTACCAGCTCCGTAATACACGGGCAATAATGTTTTATGAAGTTGTCTTAACACATCGTGGCTTTAATTTCTTGCGATACTTTTAGAAGGTCTGGTTGATAAATAATGTAATGAACATTTGCTGTCCCCTGAGAACTGTTTCGGCTACTGCCAGTTATTTCAACTTTCTGTAAGAATAGGTGTAATAGTAGGTGTTGTTAGTTGATTTGTTATTTATTTGCACATTTGCTTATATTAATTGGTATTGCGTAATATGCAATTACAGACAACTAGCTACTTAAAATCCCAGTTTAACTATTACTAGCTACAAATCGAAGTAAATAGATATGTAAGAAATTTTGTATTTGCGCAAGGGATAATTTATTCCATTTGTTGCAACTCATCTGTTTATGTTTTTCTGTTCCATTTCGAATTTTCTAAGCGACTGCTCTTGCAAAGTCAACCCCAATATTTAGGAGTAGAGAAAGAACAGTTCTGAATTTAAAACAAACGTAGACGCTACTAATCCTAATTAAAATTAGAAATAACTTTTTCTGCAGACGAGGTTGTTTAACATTCTCCAAACGCTTACATTTTAATAAATTACGGGCCCATTATTTTGATTAAAATTTTGCGCATTTAATAAGTGAGCAGTTCTACTTTCCGCTCAAACATCTTTGGGGTTTCGGGTGCTTCGCCTTGCGACCTGCAATAAGGGTTTGCTAACTTTCAGAACAACTCGAGTGCTTTTACTTGTGTTATTTGACTAAACAATGGCCGATTTCAGACAGGCCCTGAATTAAATAAAAATTCGACTTTCACAGTGCTTCGGCAAAGTGGTGGAAATTTCAGACGCACAGTTGCTAGGTATTTGGTGTTCGAATTAGGATTTTTGCGGCGTTTTACCTAAAGTGGATTCTTTTAAGTTGTCTGGCTTATATCAACAAAGGCTTGCTTTGTCCACTTCACCTGTAATGAAATAAAGCCAAAGCTACAGTCCCTTCCTTCTGTAATAATTAAAATTGGAGGACAATTAATAACAGTTTGGCGCGAGGAAATGCATTTAATTACTGCTATTTCTTTACATCCGGGTATATTAATTTTCTGGCGTAAGCTTATTCTTCTTAGAAGTTCCAGGAATGCCTTCGGTCACATGCAATATTTCATGTTATAGAAATTTTTCGTCTCTCTTGCTTTTAATCGTATACAAGCGACAAGGAAGCAAACTTATCGATCTTCCTTCGATAAAAGGGAATGTTTGATGGAAGCTTTGACTTTTGTATCCTTTAAAAAGGAAATGCCTCAGGAGGTTCGGTGTTGCATTCTGTTATATTTAGGGAAGAAAAATGCTTTCGCGTAGATCTGCGAATACAGTAGCCGTTGTTTTTAATTTCGAGCTGGAGATAAATTTTTACGGCTTCATATAAGAGCCAGTAGAGTTAGGTATTAAGTGATAAAAGTATACGGAAGACAGAAGACGCCGTTACAGCTAGCAACACGCAGTCCGTATACCTTTTATATTACGGTGAGTATAAATATTACCATTTCTAAACATAAAATGCGCGATACGTTTCTCGGGTATACGCGTGTGTAGCAAGTTTATGTGAACAATTCAAACAGAATAGCGTTTTCCTTAATATAAATTTTTGATTGTCGAGCATTATACTACAGATCGAGTTTGTGTATGGGCATCGCTCAGTTTTCGTATTTTAAATATGTATTGGCAATATCTCGGCATTTGAACACACAACAGCACAAACGCGCATTGTAAATATGTTTTATTCACGGATTGATTCGTTTTGCAATCCCAAACCAGCAAAAATACGAGCACCGCTTTCTGTTTGAAAATCGTTTAATCTCTGTTACTAGGAAAATCGCGATTTGCACCAATTCGCAAATATGTATAGAATCGCATTCGCATTTCATGAGCGGCTTTAAAGTTCAACAATTGAAGCGTCTACCATCATAGTAACTATTCTGATAGTTCAATTTTGCTGAAGAACAGTTGATATTGTTCACGTCTCATTGAGTTTACAGTCCTTGGATATCGCTCAAAATATAGGTCCATTGTCAATCGAAATTAGAACAGTTAATGAATATCAGCGATTCTCAACACGTATTTTAGAGTTCTCAACGTTGGACCATAGAGAAAATTGGTAAAATGATAAACCGCAGCAACACTTGACACACTATAATTTTCAGGGGCAATATAAGAAGTAGTATGCCTATTATCGATAATGTTTTGATAAATATTATAACGAAATGATATTCTTAAAAAATTATAGATTATTAGGCATACTACGAATTATATTTAGGAAGGGAATATAATAATTTAAAATACATTCAAGAGGAATCGTAATATTTTATTACCTGAGTATCAATGCTAATGATCAATGTTTGTCCGAGATACACTTTTTGTAGCTTTTATGCTTAAAACGCGCGACCTAACCTCGAAAAATCAGCTGATATTTCTAAATTAGTTCATTTGACACGTGCAACAAAACCGAGTTAGCTCGTACCAAATCGAAAATCGCGAGTCGCTATATTGTCAGTATGGTAGAAGATCCTATTCGCTAATGTCTTAAAATTAAGAGATAATGATTGGCTCAAAATTTAACGAATTATATTCTCAAAATATCATTAAAAATATGTTGTGATTTGGACGATTTTTTTTAATGATACGTCGTCTCTTTCAGAAATTTAGTGTACTACTCTATTCGCATAGAAACTTATTTTTTTATAAATACCGGGTCTAACAATTATAACATGTTTTTTCCATAAAATTTATAACACCCTGTGGGGTTCAACAGCTACAATATCAAGTTATAATTCAAAGCAAACTCTAGTCTTATCTTTTTATAACATTTTGTATTTTGATTCACTCTTTTATCTTAACTACTGCAAGAGAAACACAATTTTATAGTATAACATGTGTTTATGGAGACCCAATTTAACAACAAAAAAAAAAGAAGGAAAATGTAAAGAAAAAAGGTAAACGAAAGTCTCAGTAGCGAGTATTTCCGCCTCTGGCCAGAATAACTTCTAACCTTCCTCAAACACAACTAATGCTTGCGCACATTCTTCGCGAATAAGATTTCGTCTATCACGTTGCATACTGAGAAAATTAAAGATTTTGCAAAAAGAACGTTAAGGAGTAACACAGAAAACACACTTCTATCAACTACTGCTTTTTGACAGCTGTATTTACCTGATGACAATTACTGTTTCTTTCTGTTTTTCCATAGCCTGTTACTTTAGTGCATTTAATGCAGATTAAAGTCAATAAAAACATGTTATGCTATAAAATTGTGTTTCTCTTGCAGTAGCTAAGATAAAAGAGTGAATCAAAAAACTAAATGTTATAAAAAGATAAGGCTAGAGTTTGCTTTGAATTATAACTTGATATTGTAGCTGTTGAACCCCAAAGGGTGTTATAAATTTTATGAAAAAAACACGTTATAATTGTTATACCCGGTATTTATAAAAAAATAAGTAGTACACTAACTTTCTGAAAGGGACGACGTGTCATTCAAAAAAAAAGTCCAAATCGGATGTGATTTCGACAATAATTAACTTTAAACTTTTGATTACTTTTTTTTTGGTGCGTTAATTTATTGGAGAAGTGTATATAACATTAAAAGGCTTTCCGAAAAAGTGGTTTGGGACTTGTCAAATGAAGCTCACATAAAGTGACAGCTGTATTAATTAAAATTACCTAATTTCTGAATTAATACTACACATGCAGCTTATGTCTATATTTTCTTTTTTTGGCTCTCTTTGTTGAATCTTTTTATAAATCACCTGTTACCTTTGTGGAGGACGGTAGGTAGCTAAAATATGTTAAAAGTAGGTAAAAATAGAAGTGCTACTTTTTTACACGGGTGAGAAAGAGAAAGAGTGAAAAATAATGAGCTGGAGGGGAATTCTTTAAATCTCCCAAATGCAAAAACCAGCTTTAGATATGAGTTGTATATATATTTTTTTCGACTACTACATATTTATGCTAAAATAAATCAGATAATAACCCATTATATTAAAAGATTTGTTAAATGGATTAGGAGTCCACTTCAACTTCAGTTTCAAATATTATTGAAAACTGAAAATATAATGTATTTTTGAATTAGTGTGCCTTCTCCGTCAGAGAATGGTTGCTATTTTACTTGCCGTTTTTTAATTTGTTAAATTTTATGTAATAACCAGTACAACGATCTTTATAACGTAGTTTACTGGCTATTGAATTAATTTTCTTCTCCAATGTGGTGTTCTTTGTGAATTTTTATTACTACCTCGCCTTCAGCGCTCAACCTCAATTTAACCTATAATTTGGAACACGTGGTTTTACCTGTTTTATAACCAATGATCATTTTGGCCTGAAGATGAAGCCAGTTTGGCTTCGAAACATGTCGCCTTTTTAATAAATGTACGTGGAGAAGACTACTGCGTTTTATTGCTTCTCATTAAGACACCTCCACTATCAGCATGATGGATCACCTCCCTGTTTGAATTAGCGTAAAACAGTGTATATCTGTTTCATAAACCAAAAGCTGTGAATATTTTTATACATTTTAGAACTACTTATGTTCATGTTAGAGCATTCTCAACATACACAGGTTTAAAGTGAAGGCTCCGAAACAAACTTGATGATACCCAGAATCACGTCTTAAATAAATATGTTTTTCGACTACCAATTCCTAAAGGAGGCTATTATTTAACACTTTCCATATGTCAAAAGCGTGTTGTTATTACATACTATGCAATAACAATTTTATAGCACACTTCTGTGAAAACTGTTTTTAAATGTGGTGAGTTTTTAATTTAGAACATAGAAAACATACCTAACATGATTATTAATGAGTTTTCAGTTTGAAATGACGACGTTTTGTAATTTCTTTTAGCATAAATATGTAGCAGTCGAAAAAATTATGTATACAACTCGTATCTAAAGCTTGTTTTTGCACTTGTGAAATTTAAAGAATTCGCCTTCGGCTCATTTTTTAAGCTTTCTCACCCGTGCAAAAAAGTGGTACTTTTAGCTACTCGTTGTATAAATAACTATTTTCACAGATTTTGTTTTATTCTATATAACTACTGGCATAACAAGTATTTTGTAGTACATTTTATATTATGGAGCAGTCACGCTTTAAAAGTAGATAATACTGAATAAGTTTTATAATAGTAATTCAGAGCTATTATACGATTTCATTCGGGGTGCAAACATTTATTGAGAGGTTTGAAAGTCGAAAACGGATGGGAAAATTTCGGTGATGACAAAACTGTGTTATAGTTAAATGAAAATTCTGGGTTTTAAGTCTTAAAAAACAATTTAAATCCAAGTTGCTAAACTATATTAAAATATGAACTTTCGTTGTCTACTGAATGGCGAGTCCTTAGATAAGTACTGGTATGAACGGATGACCGTCAAAACAAAACATTTGGAAAACACGCCACCACTTGAAAAGTACAGCACTGATTTCCGAACTGCTTACATTCTCTGAAAACGAAAAACCATTCTGTTGAGTGGAATTTTAAGTAATGGCTAAACCTAATCGAAATTATAGAGAACTGATTTTTTGTTCTCCTGGATCGAAAAGCTATCAATTTCGGCACAGTTTAGTGGCTGAAAACGCTTTTTTATACTAGTAATAAACATAGCAACAGAAACTAACAACAATTTCCATTGGTCGAAATCAAAATAGACGGTATGATCATGATCCCCTCAATTTTTCTCGACTTCGTCAAATAAACTGTCATTTTATAATTAAAAGAAACGCTTCCAAAGCAGTAGAATAAAAAATTAAGTATGTAACTCGCACGAAAGCGGACTTTTAGACTCGCCTTATTTATGTGACTCACTCGCTGCGCGCACTTGGCCATAAATTGCGGTAAATTGACAAAAAAAAGTCCTTAATTCGTACATGTAACATACATAGCTATTGTCAGATTATGAAAAACGACAATTTAATACTACTGTAGACGTCGGGGCGCAATTAATACTTAATTGATTGTGAAATAAAATTTGTGTATAGTTGTTGAATATTTCCAGTGTAGGTCATATTGCAGCAGCAATGTTAAATGTTTAAATATCAAATATTATTTTTTGTCCCTATTAAAATAACACAAGCATTTTTTGAGAGCTATAAATAGACGTGATTGTATTTAAAGCTTTTTGCTTCTTCATTGCAGCAGGCAGCATAACTCTAATTAGTTGTTAGAGTTCAATGAATTCTGAGTACGCGGTGTGTGACCGACAGAAGAGCTGTCGTTATAATGTTTTCGATGACAATAGTTCAAGCTTTAGAGAATATGTAGTTATCTTCTACGCTTACATCCTTTAAACGACAGTAGGCTACTTTCGCAAGTGCTCTGGTGTTCTCAGTTTAAAATGTGCTCATAGTTATGTCCAAGCACCCGCATTTACGGTTGATTCTAGTGTGTTTAAGTTTGCAAAAATCAAATGTCAAGTTTGACTTTTAAGTGGAAATGTAGTTGCATTCATAAATTAGGAAATATTCCATGGCCATACTAGATAAGATTAATTTTTGATCATACTTTAGATCAGCGTTCTTTAACTTTGATATTTTGTTTTTTATTGGCTTGAAACTCTTATACAAAGCGTTTTTCTCGTAAACGCAGTTTTCATGTTTGATCATATCTTATCAGCTTACTGAATAGTAAGAGCGCTTCCAAAGGTGCGTGTTCTTATTTATTTATCTCTTAATAACAGTATTATGGTAATATTTTAGATGGGCATGAAAGCTTCAAATTATATGTATAATTTTGTTCGAACTGTTCTTTATTTCGTTGCTTGGCTATTTGAATATCACAATTTCTTAAAAAAAAATTAATTTGCAAACTTTTAATAAAGGTTTAAAAAATGTTACGTGCGAATTCTTGCCTTTGATATATTGTTTACTTGTTGTTTTAGGATTGATTGGAAAGTACGTTCTGTATATGTCTTGAAGGGCACCAATAATACATTTACAAAAAAAAAATCTACACCCCATTAGATGTATAAACTAAAGATGTATGTATAGAAAATGATTGTATGTTTAAACCTGTTACTTGCATCCTTTTACAATCAAAGTGTGTATTGAAGCTGTCAAGTATTTCTGATATTTTTTCTGGCATGGCACAGCATCTACATTTGGGTTAAAAACTAGTACAGACTTCTATGAATTCAAAAAGAAAATTTGGTGAATTAGCGTGTTCCATAGTCATACCCCCGTAAATGTAGATTTTACCAAAAACACCCTGGAATTTAGTTGAAAAACTATACAAGTCAACAATTTCTCTTTAAGCATATATACCTAATAGTGTCGCTAAATTTCCAACTAAAATTTGCTATGGATTTCACCATCTGCGATTTTTCAAAGCAGACATTACAATAAGCAAATGTTGCTTTAATAAACATTCATTGGAAACGAGTTAGCTTTTACGCTACTTTAATTACTTAACAAACGAGTATTAGTAAGAACACGTTTTAAAAATGCCGTTTGAACCATGACGTACCCATCGGCGAATGCAATTCTTACTAACGTTTTAGTTATTGAAACAATCTCTGATATGATTCAAACGATACCATTTTCCATCCTTCTAGTGGACACGAGTTCAAATGTAACTCCGGTAGTATACCGTCTCCATTTAACACACTACAGTCAGTGGTGGCTTGTGAAGAATTTTGATGGCAAAGGTAAAATGCATTTTCCACCCCTTAACAAACAAAGAGAGATGTTGATATCTCGAGATTTAAATATTTCGCATATGGACTGGGAAAAACTAGTATAGTGAAAGAATTTACCAAACTTTACAGGATAATAAAATATTATAAACTGAATCGAATCTTTCTTTCTTGTTTTAAAGAATAATTCAGCAATAAAAGCATCTGCACTCTTTGAGATACATGCGTCATTGACTTATATTATTTTTTCAGTATGTACGAAAATGTATCGTAAATTATGAGTATCATAAATTAAATCATAAATAGCATAGTTAGTTGCAAAAATCCAATATTACTTGTGTCGGAATTATAGAAACTGCTTTCTAAACCTGCTCCCTAGACGCGGCCTTGCTGCATATGGAGTCGATGAAGTCAGCCTACGTGCAAAAACTCGACACGCGAGTTATCGCAGGGGCCAGGTCAGCCTGAGGCTATATGAGGCTAGCACCTGCGCTGAAATTGAAAACATTGAATTTTAAAGTATTACTTTCTTTGGACCTACTTAATGCCGCTGAACCTTTGCTGCAGTCTATAAACTGTCGAAAAGCTGAGAGCCACGTTGGTCTAGCACATATGCGTCCGTGAAAGCAAGCAGCGCTTTTGGCATAGTTCATATTAATATTTGTGCTTTGTTTCAGGGTTAAAATGAGAAGAATGGTGAAAATTAATACAATTTGTTTTCTTTCGATAAAAAAGATCAATGACTGCTTTTGTTATGGTAGAGTCATGGCTTCCTCGCTCCTTATAGCGAACCGTAGCTGATTACAGTAACAGCTGAAAGTGTAGTAATTTTTTCAATTAGAGAGCATAATATTGTGTCAGAAACAAAATTGTACACTGTTTCATGTCTTCCGAGTTCAATTTGTGGTTTAAACTAACTATATACTCGTTTGTAGGACTGAAACGTAAGGATTTACTACCTGGAATGCAGCAGTTGACAAAACTAAGCGAAGAAGGTAAATCCATTGCTGTTAAAATATATAACTTCATATCATAGTTAAGATCAGTTCCTTCAGTGATAATAAAGACCAATTTGTAATGAACAATTTTTAGAGAATGGTGGGATTTGAGTTTATCGTGGGGATATAAAGTCTGTAATGGTTCACACTGTTGAACAACTACACGAAACCGGTTTTTTACAAAAGGAAAATTGATACCAATTATCATTGCAGTACAATAGCAAGCGATTTCGGTTAGCCTGATTGCTCATTTTAAACCAAAATAATTACACTACATATCCATCAAACTATGCTTCTCATTAATGCATTTCATTTTAGCTCATTTGGTAAGTAAGTGATGTTTTATACTTAATTTATTTGGTGCTATTAGTAATATGCTTATGCAATTCTATTATAATAGATATCATTACGCTAGAGTACTGCTACAGTTATATGTGTAAGATCCTGCTGATAATTCTAAAGAATACTGTACGTATTTAAAGAGGGCAGACTGCTACTTCGTAATATTTACCCTCAATATTTCACTTTTTAATAATCGTAGTTGCAACAGATAACGTTATATATGCAGCAGCATACTAGAAAATGCTGTTATTTATTCGTAGGGTGTCACAGGCACATTTCAACCATTATATATGAATACGGCTATAAAGCTATCTCTTAAAGAGAAAACTCTCGTTTAAAAGTTCAAGCCTGATAATAAATTGCTCCGGAGTAGCTGAGCTTCCGTCGTATTTACAACACCCCATGAATTCATGAAACATGTATAAACGAACATAAACGCGGTTGGTTCACTTAGGTTTCTCGTCATTGAAGCAGTAAAATATAGACCTCCTCGCTGTAACCCGGTAATATTTAACAAATGGTTTTAGGGTTCGAAAAATTTCGCTGCTATACAAAATTTCTTAACGGCATGATTTATACCGAAACTTATTCTTCTTAATGAAGCTGCAGCCTTTCATTATGGAGAATTATTAGGACGTGTTTGCTTGCTACAGATTGTACAGCCTACTCCGGAGCCTCTAATTTGACGCCTGGCCTTAAAACCAATTTCGAAACTGATTGCAGAGCTTTTTTTAGAAGTTTAGTAATTACAATACTTGGACTGCACAACGCCTGTTCTACTTTAATTATGGAATCGAGGTCCTGGGTTAACTTGTGTTGTTTTATTTACAAGCACGCAATAATGTTATCGCAGTGAAGTCGGTATGTGCGAGTTTGTTGTATTTACAATACTAAAGTAATAAAAGGAACTGATAAAGAATAAAAGTTATTGCTACGGTAATAAACCATTTTTTACGTATTTGTTTTCTAAAAATTTAAATAAGTTTTTTAAGAGCAAGATAAACGTTTTAATACGAACGGCACAGATAAAATTTGCTATATTTCTTAATATTTACATAATTAAGGATATATATTATACGAGTTCACTTTCAGCAGCTATAAACCTTGCGTAGTGCGAAATTGCTTTCTGAAATTATCAGATAAATTTATTTCAGTTCCTTCAATACTTATAAACGACCTGGGGAATCGTTATTTTCGCATGTAATAATTTAGTGTCCAACGTAGGCCTATACCTCTATCGTATAGCAGTTAGCACCCGTTTTTGTGGGACGCCGATTGGAAAACAAGCCAGGGATGAATCACGATCGTGTTTAGAATGTACTATTAGTTTGATTCAGACTGCATACTGGTTTATATTCGGTCAAAATATGATATTTCACAGTTTTCCTGTTTATATACGACCGATACCACCTTAATGCGAAATGCATGTTAAAAAATTAGCTCACTGAAACTGGAGCGTGTTTCGATTTATAACATGAACCTAGTTTTATGTAGCTCCATATATTTTCTAACTGAAGTTTAACGGCTTATCATTATTTTAATTTTCATATTTAATAAAAAATATTGTCTGGAGCCAAGACGATTTAGTCTAAATCATATGAAGTGTCACGATACAGATCATAGTATATCTTTTATTACAATTTACTTTGATTTTTTTTTATTTAGAAAGAAAAATATATTACTAAAAACGTATTCTGTTTGCAAGTTTGATCTCTAGTACATCTTAGAGTGTAACAAGTAATCAATTAAACATTAAGCCGAGCAAGTAAATTAGAATGAACTGAGTACCCAAATACCGAAATGAATGAAAAAGAGAACGTGTCATCGAACGATACATCATAACACAAGCAATAAACGAAATGTCCAAATCCAAAGAGCTGGAGAACACAAGCCATTGATAACTGACAACACCCTAAAACTAGTAAAATAAAGAAGAATACTAAAACTACGCGGATTAAACAGGGAAGAAAAAAGAGCACAATACAGTCTGCTGAATCGTAAAATCCAACGATCTTGCTGACGAGACAAAAGTGAACATTTGAAAAGCATATCTGCGACCTAATCGGACACTCTACACAAAATAATATTAAAAATATGTTTACAACATTTTAAATAATTACTAGGCAATTCCAACTAAGGTGCTGGACACTCCAAATTAATGAAGGAACAAATATATTCGATATGAATATTTTAGACTATTCCCTTCAGATAATATAAACCAATCCCATCAATCAATTTTAAAAATTTGAACCAATCAGAGTCGAATACAGCGAATATTTTGCAATAATGCAATACCCGGGTATTTGCACAAGTGCAATATCGAGTATTTGCGGGAATAAAAGCAAACCAGCTATGTACACAAGAAATTTCAGAAAGAAACTGGAAACTCTTTAAAAATGAATAGTGTGGTATACAAAGGATGACATTTCTTCGAGGAATAGTCTTGCAATATTCCCGCGTGCATTCTGTATAATTCGAATATACTCGAAGATACAGAATGCACTAGAGATATAACTACTGAATATTAGAGAAAATACTCCGAAGAGCTATTTAAAGACTAGGAAGACATATTCGATAAAATAAATGCACAAAGTATGAAGATAGGATCAGACACATCGCTATATAAAATTCAACGCGCCATAAAATGTACAACAACGCCTATAATTGGTCTAACGGCTGTTGGTTGAGTACGAATAAAATAAATATAATAAAATAAAGAAATTAAATAACAATAAAGCGAATGGACCTGATAAAATACCAGCAGCATTCCTAAAATCGCTAGGTGCCAATGGGGTTAAAATATATGCCAGACATTCTAGCATATAACGTTGTGGACAGAGGATTGGATGCAATCAATGTTTGTACCCATTCACAAAAACGATAGTATACAAAAAATGTATAATTATTGTCTGATTGCCCCTACTTCCCGTAACAGGAAAGTTCTACCCAACAGTACATTATAGACTAAAACCATACATAACTAGATAGATCTTTGCAGAGCAAGCCGGATTCGCTAGAGGAAAAGCGACACCTATCATAAGTCTTTGGCAAATTATCGAATAGGGGAATATGGCATTCTGTGACAGGCCAACACGGTACTTAAAACAAAAAAAAACAACCCCTAAAAATGATTTACTCCAGCTATCTTTCAGTCGAGACAATGGCAGTTCGAGCTTTGAGGCACCTGAAATTAGTTTATTTGCTACTTCAAAATAGGAGTACGTAGAGAATTAATTGAGGGCAGTGCGTCCAAAATGCTTAAATTCAAAGCCGTGATTACTCTCCTTCGACAAGGGAGAAATCAAACCGTAGGTGTTCACGAGGTCTCTAACCTGGTCGTCGTCATCAGTTGAGTCGCAAGAAAAATGCTGAAATTGACATTATTTGTTACTTACCTTTGCTTTCAACTCTTAATTTCGCTATAAAATCACGTTCTGCGCTTCGGTCTTACAACAGAACAATAAAAAAGACACGAACTAATATTTAAAACGCTACAATGAGCGCACCAAGTTACACAAAATGTTGGCGCAATAATCTTAAGACTAAAAAGTTTTTCCTATATGACGTCACCAGAATACAAGCTAATATGGGATGATTGACTTAAAATATGCAAACGACAGCCAAGAAGGCATTCGAATTCCATAAAGGGGCTAATAATACTTTAATATAGTAATTCACAAATTCAGACGGCAACACTTCGAACGTTCGTTGAAATCTAAGCATGCAAGCGCTTAAAATGGACGGTGCAAACGTTATTCAAATACAGTTTAATATAACGGAAATGTAGAATTTGTTACGATATCTCAAAACTATGCAAGAAAGGCACTGTTTAGCGCTCCAAGATATGTGCAACAGTTAAGAAAGCGACGTCGTCGCCAGGACTAAGAGAGATGAACTAGGCGACGAAGAGATAAATGCAACAAGTTTTTATCAATAGCAGTTAATTAATAGGAATTTCATCGAGTTTCCTTACAATCGTTAATGTTATGCTTGCAAAATATCACAATGCAAGAGGTCACGTCAACATTATAATCTGCGATAATCTTCACCCTGGTACAATAAAACACGTCTGGCGGAATTTCTATAAATCAACAAGCTACTCTTCGGGGCAGCTAGTTGAGTTTCGGCGACTGAAGATTGAAAATCCAAATGTTGCGATCCATAACATTGATAATTTCCCTGGCTCGGGGTGTAAACGCGACGGTAAAATGCCTTTGATAACTTATCGAATTTATTCGATTGGAGGCGAGCTATGCCTTTATAACAAGTGAACAGGACCGGTCCGGCTCAAGAAATTGACGAATAAATGAATTATGACAAATAACTTTAGGGATTAAAATTAACCTAATAATAACCCTCCATTTAAGGTTTTTAGATTAACGCCAAGCTTTTCATAGCATATAATGGAAGAAGCTCTATGATATAAGGGTACGTAGTAACTGAAATGGGGATCCATACGCACATTGTACAGGTAACCATTAACAGATATCAAGCAACTATCGGGCTGACAAATCTCCAGTTCTTTTTAATATCTAGAGCACATTTGAAATAAGAAGAATAACAGACACTGGGTAGGGCGCATCACAATTGGTGGATAAAAAAGTAAGTAATTTGATATTTGCTGATGATACTATACTACTGGACAATTCTGAAGAGGAACTAACAGAATTTATCAAGAAATTTTCCGACGAAAATCAAGGCTTTGAGTTACACATAAATACTGACCAAAAGAAAATAATGATCGTAGATCAAACAAACAAGAAGAGCAGCGACATACACGCCATCAGAACAGTCAACGATTTGACATATGGGGGTCCAAATAAATTATACCGACAACTGTGGGTAGCACATTAAAACATGTATGTAAGTGGCTAGAAATATCACGGTTAAGCTAAGTAAAATATGGATGGATACTGGACAGGTAGACAGCATTCAACACGGCTACGGTAAGCTTGAAAATTAAAAAAAAGTTATTGTACGGGGAAAACATCTCTCGTAAAGGGCCTTGAATCACACAAATATCCTCCTATTTCTCAATTCCAGCCATTTTGAGAAACGGAATGTGATTATAAATAATTGATTAGGTTTCTAATTTGGATGTGGCTTTTTACTTCCCTCGTCTACAAAACGAAGGAAGTATTGTAATCGCGAAAAATCACCTTTCGAGATTTCTCCAGATCTTCACGTTTCAGGGCCCCTAGATGACGAAAAACAGGTTTTCTCAATTAAGTCAGTCTGTCTGCCTGCCTGCCTGTCTGTCTGTCTGTCTGTCTGTCTGTCTGTATGTCTGTCTGTCTGTCTGTCTGTCAGTCAGTCTGTCTGTCGGGGGTATAACTCAAAAGCTATTTGTCGGAGAAAGACAACCTTTTGCATACACATTATACCGGGTTTTCATTCTCAAAGTCCAACATAAGGAATTAATATTAGCGCATTCACTCGTTCTTCATTGAAATAATTTCATTTTTCTGTAGATAATTTTAACAGACGTTGACAGAAAATACCTAATTTCCGCCAACTAATTACCAATTTTTTTGACAAATGCTATCGAACTTGAAAAGCAAGGCATGGCATATTTGAAAATTCCCAAGTTTTAAATTAGTATTTTAAAATAAAGATCGCATCTTGAATATTATTATTGGTATCATTTGATGGGTAATAATTTTATCTTTCCAGTGATACCATTACCTTCCCTGTAAGTTGAATTGGCGAGCAGGAATCGGCAAAAGCGTTCAATACAACGTTAATCATCTATGTTCGACTTTGAGAACGGACACCAGGTATATCTACCTGGCATGAAACCGAGAAAATTTCAGACAAATATATACAGGGTGAGCACCTAAAAAAAATAAAAAATAAATTATTTTTTATTTAACTTAGCAATAAATGCAAGTAATAATTTTACATAGCGCAGTCTTTATTCTTACCAAAAATGGTCCCCAATAAATACAAAATAAATGTTATACGATACAAAAAAGAGCAACAAATTAGTGCGTTACTTAATATAGCTGCAACGCAGGAATTCGAAGAGTCGGTACTACGTAGCTCAGGTAGAAATAGCCCGTTCCCTTGCAATGTCCAACCAAACGTTGGGACTGCATACGCGATCAGCCTGCCGTTCGAATTCGACCACCGGTAACGTTTTTTTATTTGAAAATTTATTTAATTTATTAGAAACGTGAAGATATTTTTACTCCTAACTTAATTTCATTTTTAAAATTATTTAGTAGCACAATGTCGACGAGGGAAGTTCTGGGTAAAGACTTTTACAGATATTTTATTAAAGCCTTACACGATTGAATGTGTTTCTAACAGATTGTTAGATATTGTTTTCTAATAAGAGTTCCACATTATCTATCGAACGACAAGGTGATGCGCCGCATTTCCTTTTACTCTCAGGTTTTCCTTGCAGTACTAGCTTTTCTAGATTTTCGCTTCTCGTAATGTGACCCAGGTATTTTAAAATGCTGACGTAAATAGCAGTTGACAGTCGTTGTTTTTGTTTTATTTAATTGAGCACAGATTCGTTACCCCTTTTTTCTGTTCAGGAGACCCTAAGCACTAAAGTTCGAAAGGGTTAATACTTCAGGGTTCTGCTATGAGAATGGTTTAGGTCTCAGGTGGGCATATAAAAATGGAGAATGCCAGGGTTTTCATATTTTTTAGAGACGGATCATAGCTCTTCTACACAACCAAAACTCGGCATATCTCATGTTCGCCACAGTCATTGTTTTTTAGAAGGAAGTTGTCTAGAACTTAGTAAATCATAATGCGATGAATATCAGATCTATTAGTCTGCCTCTTGTCTAAAGTATTTTAGTCTTGGAGGTGTTACTGTGAGACCATATTCGGTACTAATGGTTCTTAGTGTTTCTATTATTGTTAGAAACTCATTGCCATTGTTGCTAATGAGAAGAGTTTCATAAGAGCAGCGTAGATTGAATAATTGTGTATCACCAATATCAATTCCAGTTTCCCCATACAAAAATAGTTCAGCCTAAAATACATCCTGTGTTCTGGAAGCAATGCAGATGACTTGAGCATCGACATCTTCTTCTTCATCCATCCTCTTGCAGAGAAGTAGTGACCAAAAGGATATAATAATGTAAAAAAATAATAAAACCACATGCTCTACGGCGGTCGAAGACCTGTGTTGACAACATCTCTCCACTGGTTTCTATCTTCGGCTAATCTAGTAGCAGTAGTTAACGATGTTTATTCAACTTTACCTTGCATGATTAGTGTCTTTAAATTACTCGGACATCGTCGTACTATATGTCCGAAAAACTTAAAATTCCGGCTATATACTGTGCTGCATAAACGGGTACGGATGTTTAACTGGAGTTTGAGGGTACTACAGTGAGGTAGGAGATTGTAGGCTGTACGGAGGTCACGAGAAACACGGTTGAGAACCACATATTATAAAACAAATGGAATATGTATAGGATTGATAGAGGATCTGAAGTTTTTTCAAACTGGTCACCTTGAATTTTGAGTTATCAAATACTAGGGTACCTTGATGTCAATTTGACGTATCTGTCTTTTAACAGGGTACGAACACAAATAGCTTCTTCCCTTCTTTAATCGCATAGTGAATAAATTAATTGTTGCGTCGTTGGCATTACTTTTCAGTTGACATATCCACAAATGTTCCAGAAACAAATGATTAGATAGTAATTTACGTTACAAGTATGGAAAGTGGAGCTTTTCAGTACGAGTGAGATGTTTTCTCTTTTCGAGACGAGTATGGAAAAGCCACTTTCATACGAGTTTCGTATAATATTTTTCCGACGACCACTACGAAAAATGGCATGGCTTGGTGTTACTGAAAGTGACACATTGCACAGGTCACCTGAAAAAGTCACGTGGAGCGTGCGTTTTTCGTCTTGAAACACTAGTGCGACATGGTCTCCCGTAGCAACTAAAATGCGCGAGAGCGTCACGGCCAATTCGGCATAAAACAGAGCGCAAGTTGCGAAACAAGCCGGTTCAAAAATCTAGTAAGCTAATGTCACAGAAATAGTATGAAATTTAAGTTGATGTTTAAACAATAATTGTTTTATTTTGCGGTTAAAAGTGGTCAATTTGGTTTATATTATAAAGAATCGAATATAAATTTATTTGATTTTAGCTATTTTTGAGGGAAAGGAATTCAACACCCCCAAATATTCAAGAGTTAGCCACATCGGCCACAGAAAATTTGCTGCATTTTTTATCAAAACCTAGATATGACATTGCCTACAATAGATTTTTGGAGTGAAAAACTGAAAATCAAGCTAATTCGATCTCGGAGAATGTCCTGCAAGCGTATTTTGGACACCTTTTAAAAACATATAAAAGCAGCACTTTATGGTCAATATATTCTATGTTGCGGTCATCACTTATAGTCAAACATAATGTCAACATTGCTACCTATTGTAAACTTAAAGCACTTTTAAAACGGCAATCCGATGGGTACGTGGCCAAAAAATCAAATACCCTAAATCCAGAAGACATTAATAAATTTATTGAGATCGCTCCCGATGACATTTACTTATTAACAAAGGTACCCAATAATATGCTAGTGTTTGCAAAAAATAATAAGGTATGTAATTTCTAATAGGTAGCGTTAATTTTTGGATTGAGCAGAGCATTATACGAAGAATAGAATTATGCAATATCAAAATTCAAGACGTGCAAGATTTAAATTCGGCTTTGTTGGTAAGAATTCCAGTCACAAAAAACAAGACTTCTAGCAGTTAAACTGTAACTGAAAAAATATACGACATTTATAAGTATGCAGCGTTCAGAATGAAAAAATCTTCTGCATCCAACCAAGGATTCTTTTTGAATTTTTAAAAAGG
This sequence comes from Agriotes lineatus, assembly GCA_940337035.1. Classification (NCBI taxonomy): domain Eukaryota; kingdom Metazoa; phylum Arthropoda; class Insecta; order Coleoptera; family Elateridae; genus Agriotes; species Agriotes lineatus. The sequence goes on from OW679194.1 coordinate 215,887,612, forward strand.
CAAATGTACCTCTCAATATGTAGGTATTAATAAATTTGGAAGCATGCCGAGAGAAATTGCAAAATTCTTAAAGTTGCCAGATGCAGAATCCTATACAGGACATTCATTTAGAAGGTCTTCGGCCACTATTCTGGTTGATCAAGGTGGAGACCTACTGACATTGAAACGTCACGGTGGTTGGAAGTCCAGCACTGTGGCTGAAAGCTACATTAGCGAATCTATCTCAAATAAAATGGCGATTTCCAATAAAATAGTAAAATCTGTAGCTTCGATATCTTCATCGTGTGGTCATAATAATTTGGAACAAGAAATTGGTTCAAAACAGGCTACAAGTATTTCTACTCAAATCATAGAATCTTTATCTTCTTCGTCTTCCTGTGAACAGACTGATTCACAAGTATCAATTATTTTAACAAATTTTATTTCTTATATTAACATTTTTTTAGATTTTATATTATTTTGTACATTATTAGGGGAACCATAGTTAGACTCATACTTTGTGCTTGTCGAATATGCTTCATTATATGCACTTTTTCAGTTAATCCCTCGCGCGTCTTTATACGGCTCTTATTAATATTATTGAGATACTTTATAAATATTGCATCAGCTGTCGATCTATTTTATCTAAATTGTTGTGGGGATTATTATAGTTAGAAATAGAACTTCATAATTAATACGTATTAAATACAACCATATATAAATAAGATAAAGCTGTCTACCAAATGGGTAGTTGCAGAACAGCTCAACAGCAGCAGTAGTAATAAATGAAAATAATGCAAAGATCAGTATTCGGCAGTGAGTAGGAATATTACTGTACATACTTTAAAATAACTCAGGTGTCATTAATTAACAGACTAAACAATTCGAAAGGATCTGTGATCGGTGATCTATACAACAAAACAAAATTTCAAATAAATAAAAGCTAGCTTTGAAGTCTAAACGGTTAGTTTGATTGTTTGTTTGTTTGTTATGAACCTTATCATTGCTATACCTATTTAGATAATGTGATTTGACAGGAATATTACTATATCGGTTCGATATGTACCTACTTCAAGGGGAAAGGGGATGGAGCAATATAACCAAAAATACTTAGTCTCATTGTAACACTATCGTGTCGAACAAATATTGTGATTCTTCGTGCAGCTTTATGAATGTTTTTGTTGGTATAATGAAAGAATGGTGTATAATATCATTAAACTATTAACCTTTGCCGCATCGTATTTCAATACTTCTCCTTTAGTTATTAGGGATTTGATTTGATTTGCAAATTTAACCTATAAATGCTTTGAAAATAGCTACTCGCACTGTTTGAATGTAACGAATGAAAAAGTGCAGATATAAGGAAACATTGTAGATGATAGATGGTATCAATGACTATCTTTGAAAAAATCCTTTTATACAACAAAGAAGTTTAAAAGAAATTATTAGTTTCAGAAATTTACCCAAAATAGGCAGATGTGATATTAGACAAAAAAAATATTCTACGCCACGTGAATTAAACATTTATTAACTCGAAGATATGATCTCACTCACACTACGTCCTCGTGAGCTCAACATCTTTTCGTGAATAAACATGTGCGACTTCCTTTTATATTACATTCCTTCACAACCCTGTAATATGCAAAAATGGAAAGATAGATTAGGAAAAAATAAATTTTTATATGTATCTACAAATCAAAGCTACTGAATACACCAATATCTGCATGATTTGAAAGCTGCGGAGTTGAAAAGTGATTTACAAAGTTTCGAAAGTCGTAACTCCAAGAGCAGTACATCTTTATTTCGAACATTATCTATGTACATAAATCTGGTAAGCATTGACAAACGTGTTCGCCCTTTAGAGTTGTATATAACGCAATGTCGCTTCTTTAGAGAAAACAAAACTTCGATACGTCAGCTAGCAACAGTTACGCCTAGAATATTGAATTCTGTGAATCTATTGCCGGCAAACTATTTCATTTCCTGGAGATACGAGATGTAATAGATCTCTCTATAGGCTTCTACTTTGGCAATATTAACCTGTCATCGGGTAAACAACATAACGTCGCTCAGATAGACTAAAATTAATTTGTTTGTCGAAATCTCCGGTCAAGAAACTCTACAGGTTGAACTTGGGATATAGCAGGGGGCAATCTGGCGATTTCCTCTGAGAGCGCGTTGATCCCGATGATTTGTGAATACGGGTGTCTATAGAGATGTATAAGTCCGCTTGAACTACTGGATTTTGTGAAAGACGTTGGTTAAATAAAATTATGTACTGTGCAATATTAAGACATTTCAAATAAATACGTTGATCACAATTGAAAAATGTATGAACATAAATACTAATGTACGTCACGTGTTGCTTTGGTTCTGTCAAATTTATAATTCGAGTTCTGATTTAGAAAATACTACACATTCCAAAATTTAAATAGTAGTTATAGTACACTAACACTTAACAACACCTGCCAAATTGGCTAAGATATAAAATTATATATAGCTAAATAACAATGTATTCATTTATTTATGATTATATAAGCCTTCTCAGTCTTTATCAAAAATGAGTTTTTTAGTCCTGTACTAGGTAGAACTAGAGTACCTCTTTAAGATAAGAGTAAGGCAAACGATGACATTTGGGGATCCAAAAAAATGAAGTTTGTCGGAAATGCCATAGCTAACTACGTTACTTTGTTATTGTGTGGTTGCACATTTATTAATTATAGTTCTCCTTTTATGAAATGTATTGATACAACATAAGCAAAATTTATACAATTTAAGTACCTAGTATACAATAATCTATTAGGCATTTTTTATATTGTTTATTCAAATTTAAACTACAGTTACAACTTTTGTTGGAACACTTCTACTAAGTATAATATGCCACTTAATACGTTACAGATGAAATGATAAAACACATTAAATATAATTGAATAATTAACGAAACTGCATGTGTTATTAGAAAATGCAAATAATAGAGAATGGAGACAAACATGTGGAGCACCTGCTAAACAATATATGTTTTGTTCTGCTTTGAATCTTAGAACAGAAAATAGACAGGAAACCGCATTTTTAAGAAATCCGTGCGACCACGATGGGTTTTCAAAATGGCGGATGGTTGTTTCCTTTTGGCAGTGGAGTATCATATCAAGAGGGTGCATGTGCAGCAAACAATTTCAACAGTTTTATTAAGTGCACTTTACACTGTGTGATTTATGACTACATGTGAGTTTGTGTGACTTCAGTCACTGTCTGTAATTTAAATTGCTTCCTCAGATTGTGTGATTACAAATAATGACCCCATTATACGTTCCCTTCTATGCCCATGACTATTGTTGTGTACAAGTACGTATGACAAGTGACATGTTCAGAGAAATTATCTCTCTATTTTAAGTGAAAAGTAATATTAATACGAGGGGAACTAGAAAAATTATCTACCTAACCATGATAGAAACAATTGATAAGCTTCAGCTTGTAATGTCAAACACTGACAAGTCTTTCATTGTTGCATGAAAAATTTGATTCATATCCGCCAGTAATTTTATATTTTGTGGAGTGTTTTGCGTCTAAAAATGAGTCTTTTGAAATTAGAGCATCGAAGTGTAATAAGATTCCTTACAAAGGAAGGCAACAATCCGAAAAAGATTCGCGAACGAATGATTGCGGTGTATGGAGACGATGCTCCGTCATATTTCACAATTAAATTTTGGTCAAAACAATTTCGGTGAGGACGGGAATCTATAGAAGATGATCCCAGAAGTGGAAGACCTGCAGAAGCGACAAATGTTGAAATGTGTAAGAAAGTGGAAGCCATGGTTCTTGAGGATCGCCGTATAAAAGTCTTCACCATTGCTGTAGCATTGAAAATATCCGAACCTAGCGTTTTGACAATATTGCACGACAAACTGGGCATGAGTATTGTTTCAGCAACGTGGGTTCCCAGATTATTGTCTCCTGAGCAAAAGCTGCGTAGACAGCAAATTTGTAGAAACAATTTGGAATCTTTGGAAGCGGACCCCGACTTCTTAATGCGGATAGTGACTGGTGATGAGACTTGGGTACATCACTGGGGTCCTGAGACGAAATTAGAGTCTATGCAATAAGTGCATAAGGGGTCTCCACCCCCAAAAAAGGCCCGCACGCAATCTTCAGCTGGAAAACTCACGGCAACCGTCTTTTGGAACATGTAAGGTATTCTTTTGATTGAATATATGCCTAAAGGCTCTACAATCACTGCAGAGGTTTATGGTAACACCCTCAAAAAGCTGCGTACAGCTATTGTCAAAGAACGTCCAAATTTATCACAAGGTGAATCGCTCATTCTTCATGACAACGCGACGGTGCATAAGGCCGCCAAAATCAAACCAATTCTGCAGGAATGCCGCTTTATTGAGCTAAACCATCCACCTTATAGTCCGGATCTGATACCATCCGACTTCTATCTATTCAGAAACCTAAAAAAGAATCTCAGAGGGCGTCGTTTTGAAACAGACGAGAATTTGAAGGAGGCAGTCAAGGACTATTTTTAAGACCCAAGCAGAATATTTTTTTTTCAACGGACATTAACTCTTTGAAGGACAAATGACATAAGTGCGTTGAAGTTGGGGGAGATTATATTGAAAAATAAAATTATTTAAAAAACCGTATGTAATTCGTATCGTAGTTAGGTAGATAACTTTTCTAGTTCCCCTCGTACTTACTGATGGAATGTAATGCCCAAAGTCCTGGTATTTGGGGTCTGAGAACAGCCAAAATTAGTCTCAAACTAACTAAAACCCACAACTGTCAAACCGGTATCACACCTCATTAGTCATACATGGGTTTTCAAAATGGTCGTTTCCGTCGCCTAGATGTTACAGCCAAGTTAAGAGAAATGCGCCTTTCTGTCTATTTTCTGTTCTAAGCTTTGAATGGATTGTGAATGAAATTGACTATTTTGCAACAATTTCCGACAATAATTCGTAAATTTCTCCACATGCCTTGATTGCAATCGCCCATGTCTTATGTTACCCAAACAATATTTAAACCTATGTTTGTAGCATATTCCACAATTTTAATTAGAATGCCCGCGACTATCAAGCTGTTAGTGCTTTCTGACGTAAAGTAGTAAGGGACCATTTGCTTCCATCTCGTGATACCACCTACAAATAATAAAACTGTGAATATTAAAAACCTAAGATTGTTCTAATATTTTATTAACCTAACACGAAAACTAAAGCTTTAGAAGCTAAACGATTGTCCTGATTTGGTAATGTTACACCTTCCGTAAAAGAATTCGTGGCCACACAAAAGTTCATACTCGTTCTTATTTCCATTTCATCTAAAGTAAGCATACGGTCTTTTTCGAAAATTGTGTTATAGTTTGCAATTTTAATCTTTAATAAAGTAAAGACATCTGTTAAAATGCCAGGTTGAAAATTTAAATACTGCAAACGAAAATTTAATGTGCGAATAGACGGAAATGGAAGTCCTGCTTTTCTAAAATTATTATACCCAGTTTGTCCACATGAAAATGTCAGCCTTAATGACCTTTATAAGAATTCATTGGAGCATTTGCTACACCTATTTTTGGTAGTTGTTAATGTTTGAATTTGATCATGGGTAAGTCTTCTTTAATTTTTGTTTAAAAAAATTATTCTTTCTTTTTGTCTCACAAAAAAGACAGCTTAATTTGTACTAGCAGAGATTTATACATGTTTTGTAATCAAAATGTTTTTAATATTTTTGTTCCATTTTCTCTAAACTCTCACTGATCATCATTGTCAAAATGCTTTTCACAAATTCTTAGTCGTTTGTAACTACAATGTTCCTCTCTGATCTTGTTTAGCCAAATTCGTTTTCTTAGCCCATCCTTTGGAACACTAGCTAAGTAAACACCATTTTCAGAAAGGTTCTTTCAACTGTGGACAGAGTAACAAGTCATGCTAAAACGAAGTGATTGAAAATAGGTCAAGGGAAAAAGAAAATTACATGAGTAAAAAAATGATGTGCACAAGAACCCTCAAATTTCGCCACTTATTTTACAAATTGATTACGAACTTTGACAAGTTTAATGTCAGCTGAATGTCACCAGTTACAATTAAAACTCCACATGCATAGGGATCCAACCAATGAAATACTGTTCCTGCATTTGCCGTACTCTTATCTACTTATTATATAGGTACTCTAGGTAGAACTTTCAATTAAAGTAGAAATTAAAAACAAATTACTTACAGTAATAAAAGTCTTAGTACAATTAACTTTAAACACCGTTTTTATATATAAAAATACTTGCAACTTGTTTATATTTTAACATATCTCTATCAGTTAGACAATTGGCGATAGATCTAAATATTGAAATTTGATGCCTCTAAAATTTCCTTGGTATAAAAGTTTTCTATATTGTTTTAGAACGTAGAAAATCTACGTACTTAGTGAAATGCTGATTGGATCCCCTAAAGAGAAGTGTACAGCAATGCATAATCGGCTTTAGTAATTGTACAATTTTGTTGTTATGAATTGGAACCTGAACATCATCTACGAGTTTCGAGCACTTGCTTCTCTATATCTTGTATGTGCTTGCAAATATTTCCGCTGTCTAGTACAGGTCTGACCGACAAGGAGGAAGGAGCATTTCTTTTGTCGCTTGAAGGGATAAACAAAAGACTTTGCTCAGTGAGAAAGAATTTGAAACTATTGAAAATCCCAACTTTGAAATACTATTTAGAGTGCCTCACTGCAGTGACAAAAACAATCTTATTGAGAGAAAAGGTGGGATAAAACCATTGGATAATACTGGTAATATTTTAGATTCTTTACCTTATCACGTGCAGTCGCCATTTCAATTTTTGAAGGTTTCCATTGATAATGATACTATCCTATGTATTTTGAGCAATAAAATACGAGGGCCGTTCTCTTGCTGGTGTGTTTATCTAGTAGTCAATGACAAGTGATCATCAATTTCTATAAATGCACAGGTAACAAAATGATAAAATGTATGGGCTTTCTTAATATACACGCGTTCGAAGTAACCAACACAAAAATTATGAAATAGTAAAGAAGATTTTTTAGTCAAGGTCTTATAGTGTTGATTGAGCCGTGAAGAATGTTTTAATGTGCTGAAATTTATGTTTGATAATGATTTGTGTTCATTAGCAACCGTAAAGTACTGGTACAGTTCATTTACATTCTTCTTTAAATGAGGAGTTTAGTAAAGACATCAAAAAAAGATTGCAGTTGAGAAAAACTTTGCAATACCATCTTGCGAGTATCTGGCGTCTCTGTGGCAAATTAAATGTGTCTATCTGTGTCCGGTGTATCAGCTCATTCCTAGTTGTTAAGTCTTACGAGTTGTACACTAAAGTCAATTTTAAAATTTCATAACTTGTACCTACACATTGGTTTCTCCCGAATTTTGTTTTCCTTACATTTTATTTCTTATTAAACAACCTTTTCCTCCTTGTTGAATAGAGACCCATCTCGATTTGATGAAAATTGTATTTCAAATATCTCTAAAGGAGTTTACATGCAACTTCACCCGCGCGAATTAGATCGATTTGCAATTTAAAAAATGTATTCTGCTGGGATTCGAACTCTGTGCTACCAGCGAATATTTTGAACCCATTTTCTCGTCTGTCGCTTGGGTCTGCCGCTTGCGGCCGCTTGAATAATTGAGCTACGACCTAGAATTCTCGCGGTTCTGCTGCATTATAAAGACACTATACTGTTCTGTTCCATTTGTGATCTTTACCATGTATCTGTTAGGTATATTTTTCGCTAATTATAAATCCTGAATTATGTGCAAATTATTACTTTTATCCATTGCTCAATTAAAGCAACAAAACCATTTTCAAAATCAAAGGAAAACAGGGGGAAAATATCTTCACGTTCTGAAACAATAAAAGGCAACGCTCGGTAATGTAAATGTCACCAATTTCAAATAAAATTTTTTACCGGTGATGGGATTCGAACTTTCGCTCCTGCGAAAGAATAAAGCACGCGTTTACTACCTCGCCCAACAAGGCCGCCCACGATCGGTGAGTAGCTGCTACATTAAATAAAACTCATTTGTTAATTACTCATGTTTCATTTTTTTACATTTATTGTGTGTTGGTTTCCATTTTACAAATATATACAGGGTGCGCATTTTCAAAAATAATACTTTGTTTATTTTTGCTTTTACTGTGAAATAAATAGAAGTAATAATTTGCACATAGGACAGGCTTTATACTTGATGAAAATGGGACCCAACCGATACAGGGTAATTTTGTAAGAGTAAAAAAGCTTTAACAATAAGGTCGTTTTGTTAAATACAGCCGCACATCGCAAAGTTGGGAGAGGTCCTTGATTGACCCGTGTGTCGGACGGCCTAATTTCAATTTGCGCTTGCAGGCGCTGTAGTTCGAATCCCATCGCCGGTAAGGTTTTTCTTTACTTGAAATTGATTTAATTCGTATTGCCAAGTGTTTCTTTTTATCTTTTTACTATAATTACGAACGTGAAGATATTGTTACCGCCATTTTTCTTTGATTTTTAAAATTGTTTAGTGTCACAATGTCCACTTGCGGGGAAAGTTCTGAGTAAAGCTATTTACATTCTTGGTATAAAGCGATACGATTTAATATAAGCACACTCGATTCGTTTGCGAGAGGTCTCTGCGTTAAACGTTGCGTAAAGCGATTAACGTTATGAATTTTTATTTTGATAAGCGCTATTGTAGCTGTAACTCAGTTAAGGTAATTAAAACATCGCGCTCTAAAATGAAACATGCAGCACTCGTAATGTACTAAATAACTATTACACATACACATATACTTTATGTTCAACCGGTGATGTCTCAACTTTATAATGGAATCTCCGCGGATTTCTATTAGGACTTGGCTATTGATATTAACTAATGCCTTGAATTTACTTTTGGTTTATCTTTTTATTCGACCTATCGATACCTTCTAATTGTATGAATATCTATATTCGTATCTCTGCGGACCTCTCTCTGCCAATGTTTATATTTTTTAAAATAAAACGCTATTTGTAATTAAACTTATTAACGGTTTGCTAGTTTCCTGTATTTCTGGTAATCGTTGCTGGCCATCCTTTTGTTAGACAACTAGAATTGCAGGAAAGGCCTTTAACGGTAACTTGTTTTGTTTGGATTGTTGGTTGGTTTGGAACCAAAAGTGTTTGCTGCCATTAGTGCTTCAGGTTATATTTTATTAGATCCGTAACGCCTTGAATTAAGTTTTTTTATCTCATTGCATCCATACTAAAAAGCCTTTTACCAGCGAAGTAATGCTTACTTGATAAAAACATTAATTATAACATAGTTTTGTACATATTAATGTGAGCTTCAACCTAGCTCGTGTTTCTGAACATCTTTGTATAGCTGTTTCATATTTGAAAAGCTGAAACTTAACTAATTACCTTGTTACTATCGATTTAGTTTTCACATTACATAGGCTGCAAATTCGGGCTTACTAGGTACAGTTATGCTCACATAAATCTAGTACAAACATATTTCTTTTGTGTAGGAGATTAAGGACTCTAATTAACGCAAATGGTGGAGCAATAAAATATTAGTTGTCTTTATTTCTTCTATTTTGTACTTAATGTACATGTGGTAGTAAAAGGAAGGTTTTCTATTTTAAGACTCAACTCCAATTGGACGTATTATTTTTAATTAAAATTGCAAAGAAATTATTGATATTTAATATTTGATACTAGTGATGGGCATAACCGGACAATTTTCATAACCAAATTATTTGCATTCGAATGATATTAATAACCGAATGATTATTTGAATAATCATTCGAATTAATTTTGGCTCTCGATTCGTTTCGATTAAGTCAGCCGGCTTGCCGGTTGGCGGTTCACCGTCATCTGCATCGACATCGGTTCACCGTCATCTGCATCGACATCGTAACTTGCAGATATAGCAGAGGAACCAAAACATAATATGTACGGTCGGCCCCTCAGATATCGGGACACGTAATATGTTCTTCGAGTCTTTGGAGTATTCTTGCTCCGGTTACTTCATTAATGTGAGATGGCATTTCATAATTGACAAACAATAAACAATCTGACGTAACAATTAAAACCATAATAACTGTAAAAACCCAGTTTATACACTTAAAAAATACATGCAAAATATATCATAATAGTGTGTAGTGCCCGATTTCTAAGGCGCCGACCGTACATTATGTGTTACGTATTGGAAATTAAGAGGTATTTATTAAGAAGTGTAGAAAGAAAGAAATATGCGGGAGTGCTTGCTATCGCAATAAAAACATGGTGAAACGTTTATCTTTATCGATCGGGCGGGTTAAAGGCGCCGCCTCTTGTTTTGAACCTTTGCAGATGTAAGCAAATAAAAAATTGTTTTATAGCTTGATGCGTTTGCAGTTTTCAGGCGTTCAGGTTTCAGGTCCCCAGAATATGATAATTTGATATTTTTTATGATAGGAGGTAGGTACGCCATAACCAAATGGTGTTTTCAGTACAACCTGCTTTGTTTATGAGTTATGACGTATTTATATTTACAGAATTTTGAGCACTGCGTAGGTCGCTGAGATATGGCACGTAGTACCTTTGAATAGAGGTTTTATATTCAAAGCGTAGTACGTATCAGCATGAGGTTATTTTTCATTCGAATAAGCCCATCACTATTTGATACGTCACTCAACCGTTTGTGGATTATGGTAACTAAATGGTAAATTCGTTAGAGGGTAAAGCAGTAGGACTTCTACAAATTCAAGATTTTTACAAAAATATAACAATTAAATCTATTAATACGTCTTAATGAACAAACATAAAATTCCAACGTACTGACTTTCTTTCAACCTTTTGTGTCTCAATTCAGATCTGTTCTTTACTCTTGTTAAGTTATAAACAAACACGTTAGATTTTAAATAATCCCACATGAACATATCAGGTTCGAAAAAATCTAGGGATTTGATAGTCTATGATATATTTCTATATTGTGAAATTACACATTTCGTAGTATATTGAAGCTTATTTGTAAATGTGCAGTGATATAGTCTTGTTAAAATTGCAAGTCAAGTTCTATATTGTATATTCTCTACATAGCATTCAGCAGTATCGACATGCTTGTTTTACTTAAAAAATAACTGATATTTCATGGATGACCGTGGAATTTCCTTATGAGCAATAAACTACAATTTTATTAACAAAAGCACAAAGTTGGACATATTTTTCGAAATATAAATATCACGAGTTGTTTGCATAAGCGAGCAGTGAACAATGGGACAGTATATTTTTTAATCAAGGTTACTATTCTAGAACACCCTTTGTTTGAGGTTGCATGTCTTAACGGCATGTTAAATTCGAAAAACGTATTAACCCGGAATAAAGGAAGCATTTTGGCTTGCAGGTATGAATTTAACTTTTTTAAAGAAAACTAGAGGAGCTTAGAAAGGATTAAAACAACTATCTACCTGACCTGTAGTTTATTTCAAAATTGTAAAAATGATAGTTAATACACGTTATTGCAGTAGCAGTATTCCAAGAAAATCAATAACTTACGAAGGCAAAGTAGTTGCAACTACAATAATGCCAATTACAATCAATTCAATAAAGCAAATCTGCAATAAAGTCCATTCAAAAAGACTCTAGTCATTACGCTTAGCTTGAATGAGCTTCTTTCATGTCACTATTCCAACTTTGTGAGAAATTTCACGACTGAATGCACTCAAGAATCTTTTAAGTCAACAGCTAGAATTATCGTTTCAGGATTTGAGGAAGGAGTCATACTCACCCCGTCCATAGCACAAATTCGACGTTGTCGCTGTGTCGGGACATCATACTCTTCGCAGCCGACTCGATCAGTTCCCAGGGGGAGTCGCAGCTGAAGTCCCCGAAGCGGCCCGCGGGTCTCCATGCGGCTCGGGAAACCCCCTCGAATTCGTGCGAGCACCCTGATATCAAACCCATGTTAGTAACTGTCAACATATACATTCATGTACAAATGTAAATGCGAAGAGCACAAGGAGCTGGCTCTACCGCAATTTCGACGGGGGAACTTCTATTTCCAGCCGCATGCGGAGAGCCTTGTCACAGCAAACCCTAAATTTCAACTAGAAAATGCGGTTGGAAAGTTAAACTCTAATTAAAAGTCTGCCTTTGGAAACAAGCTGCGCGCCGTAATTATAAAAAAGATGTTTTAGTTACATTTCAAAAGCTCCATTGTGCGCTCCACATGCCCCACAATTCAAGTTTATCTCTAATTATCTAGCTTTGTTACGAAGTTCAACTATATTAGTAGATGGCTAAACAACGTGAGCTTTAATTTCAACAGAGAATGCGCATGTAAAGTCGTAAAAAACTACTAAGGATATTTTTTTCACAAAGCTCGTGAAAAAAATGGGACAATATGTGGTATTGAAGTAAAGCAAAGAACAATTTTTCTAAAATTACTAAAATTTGCGAAAATAACTCTTGAGATATACTATCTTAAACAAAAATTTCCAACCAGGGGAGACAATTTTTATTAATTCCCGGCGGGCGCCAAGTTTTTTGCCTCCCGCATATGTGTTTATGTCACCATGGATACTATACCAAAGCTTTACAACGTTATGTTGATTTGGAAATTAGACAAAATGTCACTACAGAAATCTACAGTCACTATAATGATTTCCTAAAGATTTTTTTTTTAATTCCGCGCTAAAGAACATGCATTCCAAGAAAGAATATAACACTGGAGCAAAGGTTCATTTCCTTACTTGTGTATTCAAGTGTATTCAATGCCCTCCACTACGCGTCGGGCATTAAATTCACACGAGGGAGGAAATGTGTATCTGTGTCTCCTAGATATATAAATAGCAGGGTTAAACTGCAAAAAACGTAAGCCGCACTTAAAAAGTTTTGATTTATTACACCTATCGCAAAGTCAATCCGGAACACACTGTATATATCCATATATGATGACCGCAAAAAGTGATTGTCAACGAACTATACTGTTCTAGAAAATAGTGATTCGAAAAATAAACACAGAAAGTATAAGGAAACCGATAGATGAGAAAATATATGGTGCAAATAAAGACTATGCTGACACTGAAATAGTTTCTGAAAATTCATAAAGCATTAATAATGATGATTGTATGCAAAGTATAACTAATTTCAAACCCAAGTTGGATGGAGTTCTCAGCTAAAGGAGTTAGATTTATTAAAGACTAATTTTAATTGTTTACACCTGTCATTATGATTGAATTAATCCATTGTCTTATATATAAAATTCGTAGGATAATGAACTTCAATTTACCAAGAAATGTCGCAAATATGGAAATAAAAGTAAGCCCCCTTTTCGATTTTTTTAGCAGGTGGAAAAAACCTAATGCAATTTTGAATAGAAATGATATGCTTAACCAACATTTTTTACATCTGTTATGCCTCGTGAATGTTTTAAAACATAAATGTAGACATATTCGGTTGCAATAAAAATCACTTTCTGCAAATCACACTGTCTCTGATTTATTTGCAATTCCATGTCGAAAAAAATATTTTTACAATGCTCACATTTGTATAGTTGTATATCAGGAGACAGTGCTTTTAGCGAATAGATGAAAACCAAAATTCATTGAAAACAAGTACTACAACGTGACGTATAGCAAATACGTGAAAGCAGTTTTCAAGAACAGAGCTAACACAAAGTGCTTCGCTTTCCAAACAGATATGTGACGAAAATATTTGTGGTCTAAGAGTTATTAACAGAAAGGGTAAATATTTATTGCTGAATATCATGTACGAAAACAGTTTGTTGTCTTCGTAGAAACACAAAAATTCAAACACATTTTCCAAACTGATAATATAATGACTTGTGCAGTTTACAAGAGATTTGAAAGTACAGATAAACTTACTTTCGAAAATATAATATTAAAACTATGCGTACGTTAATTTGTTCTACTACGAACACCAAGAATAAAACGTAATACGTATTAGTATAAATTTAAAAAATGCCTGTGTATCTGAAATATTCCACCACCGAACAAGCATGGGTGCGAGAGTGCTAATTATACTAATTACGTACAACTTATTCTCCCACAATTCGATTAAAACTATGTCACCAGAGAACGCTGCAGCAACGCAATCCATCAGTTATGTGTGCTTATTTCATTTTGGAACCCTAATGTTGTTTATTGGTTCTCGATAGCGGGCGTCAGATGGATTTTATGGCTCTAGAGCCTATAATGTATAACAAGCACCAACGTTGTAGCACAACAATACAAAAAATATGCATAATAACCATAGCACACCAAAAATTCACAGCGCCAGCACAACGATGACGCAGTAGTCTGTAGCCAAAATACTGAATCCTTGAAGTTTTTCCATTTTCGGAAACAAAATGAAATAAAACGTTGTATGTAGCACGTGCATAATCACGATCATAGCTCTCAGGAAATTAAAGCTCTTTGCTTCGCGTCGCGCTATAAACATTATCTCGTCGTATAATATATCGATTATGCCCTTAATACATAAGTAACTATCCTTACTCTCTTATCTTTCTTATTTAGTATTTAATAATAAGGTTCCGGGTGGTGTAGCTCAAACAAGCGTCCACGTTCGATCAGTAGAGTTAAGCAACGCTCTTTCTGGTCAGTATTTGGATCGGAGTTCCACGACTGTATCTCACGGCGCCTCGTGGTACGGCTGCCACGCAAATAGTTGGTCCCGGATGTCATAATAACATCACGAGAGTCGTTAGTGGGGTTGGAAGTCCCCATAAAATGTACAGCGACGCCTATAATTGGCCTAACGGCTGTTGACTGAGTACGAAATAAATAAATAAATAAATAAATAAATAAATATGTGCCATTTGCAATAGAGAACTTTTCTGAAATAGAAAAGAAGCATATGGCAGTACCGAGTCTCGGAATGGGGAGGAGAAGTTGACGCTGATTCCATTAGACATTAGAGGCGGAATTTAAGAAGATATTAAATAAGAGATTTGAAAATATATAAATGTAAAGAATTATAATTAGGAAAATGATAAAATAAAAGAATCTAGTTGAGGATACGACTAATTAACTTTTAACAGTAGATATACTTTTTGAACAAAATTAACTTTATCTGGTAGCATGAACACATTACCTGGACAAAACGGCTACTTATTTGAAAAACTATATGATATAAAGCAAAGAGTTCAACCACTAATCTACACTCCACCACTGTAATCTATGTATTAATGAGTATAATAGGATACTTAATAAGAGCCTTATCTTTTTAAGGAAACAAGTTAGTCTATAATTACAACTCATCGTTAACTAATTGTATTTTCTTTGTAAATGCTCTCAGAATTTTTGAACATTGCATATAACTTAGAACTATATCTGTTGCCTTACATTTAAAGAACGGAGTATACTCTTGGCTCTGCTTTATTTGCATGTTCCCATATTTAGAGTAAGCAAATCACTTGAACAAGAAAACAACGTGATTTGTGAACTTTTATACTAAATTCTTAAAGTATTATTATTTTTTGTATTTTATTAACCTATAGTGTCCTTATCATTGAACTGTGCATAATTCACAGTAAAGGCGATACAGAGACCACGATTATTCTTAGCGATTGTAGTTGTTTTGTCATGTCAAGTACACGTGTTTTGACGACCCCAGAGAATATAACGGGCATAAAGAGACATTGTTGATTGTACCCAAATGCGTTTAAGCAGCGGAAATTATGATAACTGTTTTGAGAATTGCATTGTGGAATTATTTTACCTATATTGATTCATAGTCTTATATTTGTTTGTTTTCTATCGCTACAGTATCATAAACACTGACTGACATTTGAATAGTACATTCCTACAACAACACAATATCTTCTCGATTTTTAGTACCTGCTTCTCTCCGAGGCTTTAGTCCTTTTGTCTCTACACAATCCATATGAAATTATGTATCTGAGATGGAAAATAACCATAACCATAGTAAAAATATATTATCTAGTAAATACAGAATTTTATTCACTTTTAAGCGAGTCTAAAATTTCCACTACTAACCCTACAGACAGTGATACAATCAGCACATGTTTACTGGGTTGATAGGACGTTGGTTTTGAGCAAGACAACATAATGGTGTTACATTATTAATGTGATTAAATTATGAGTTTAATACATATTTAAGTAAATATAATTGTTTAGACATTGACAGTTCTGGAGTTGCTACGATTCACTCTTGGTAGTCTTACGTACTGCTAACAAGTTCGTCAAAACTATAACGTGGCATTTCAGCCGTGTAAACAGGGTGACTTTAATAGATGTGCAAATATCTTAACTGGTAAAAGAGGACGGTAAAATAACATTATTAGTCCAATAATGTATTATACAAAAACTTTTAGTTTTCGAAAAAAATAAGAGTTAAAGTTTTTCTAAATAAGTTTGAGAGCCACAGATAAGCTTGAATAAATGTAATAATTAAAAACCAAAAGAGCTTGTGTTTCTAACCAACCCGTTTCGTGAGAAAGCTAAAGTATCTTTGATAATTTACAGTCGTCTCGTGGTATTATTACTGACAACACGTATATATGATAGTTAATCAACATCGTGGTGAAAGTGAAAGTACGAGTGCTTTATTTTTATCGTTAGTAGCAGCCATGGAGGCCAATAAAAAGAAACCATTTGCATACGTTTACATTCTATTTTTTTTAACAATTTGTAGTTGTAGCTTTAAGAGGTTGAAGTTAATACGTATAGAGAGAAAAATGTTGACATACGGCCAAAATCACCAACCTGTGATGATAGCTTTTGGAGCCGAAATGTAGTCCTTCGTTATCCACGGTTAATTACTGTTTCCGTGGATTAGAACGTGGATGGTGTACCTACGTTAGAAGAGGAATCGAGAGCTGGACGACCTTTAGTAGCTGTTTGTGCTGGAAATGTCAGTGTCACGTAAAATATGCTTAAGGAAAATTATAATATCACTAATAGATCAGCCCGACAAGAACTAGGTATGGATCTCGGTTAGTTTTAGAGTTTTACATCAACAGCTGGGTATGAGGCAGCTTGCACAAAATGGGCACGTGTAGACTGGTGCAACTGTATGTTAGAAAAGTTTGATGCACGATCTTCAAAGTATAGCTATGTTTAATATTGATACGAGTGATGTTTCTTGGTTCCATAATTATGACGTTGCGACAAACAAATATTATTCACGGTAGAAGTGCAAAAAAGTGTGTGCGCTTTTTTGAGGAGCAATAGAACAGTTACAGAACTCTTGACGATTGTACAACTGCACTTATGATTGTCATTCAGAAACCTTTCTCAAATATTTAAAAAATAATCGCCGAAAATCTGGCTTATGTAGCATTTTGCTATACGATGATAGTGCTCCGTATACTGTCCCAACAACTATTTGTAGTTCAGCTGGTTGTTTACCCTCTAGACAGTCCAGACCTTGTCCCCAGCAATGTTGTCTCTAAAGATAAAAAATCTAGTGTGATACACTCACACAACTTCCTTTTACAGTGATCTTATAATTAGTCAAAAATTTAATTTTTAATTTTTAAGCATTTGTCAAACATTTTCAAAAATTACGAATTCTACAAAAACGGTACAAAATAGAGCGTTAGTTGAAGAGACAAATTTTCTCTAAAATCTTAAGCAGAATTCAAAAATGTAATAATATACCGGGCGTTCCATTTAAAATAGGAGTTAATAAAAAAAATAGAAAAAAAAACAAAAGAAACCCACTTTAGAAGTTTTCAACTGGAAAATCACCTATTTCACGTCAATGCACATTAAAAATGTAATAAAAATGTAAAGTTTTAAAAAAATCGTTAGAGCCGTTTTTGAAAAAATCGAAAAAAAACTGAAAAATCACAAGAGTAAACACCTACTTCCGGTTATGCGATTTTCTTCAAAAGCTTGCTCTCATCTACATAGTACACATAACTTATATATGAAGTTTCAACGCCATACCTCTTTTCGTTTTTGAGATATTCTGTTCACAGACAGACAGACAGACAGACAGACAGACACACAGACCAATGAAAAAAAAATATGTTTTTTGGGATCAGGGGACTCTAAAACGTGAAGATCTGTTGAAAACTCAATTGCGAATTTTTGGGGTGAATCCAATACTTCCTTTATCGTAAAAGGAACTAAAAAGCATACTTGGTAAGACATTTCCTAATGCTGAATTTCAGCGAATGTTTGACGACCTCCCAGAAACGGATTTCTCTGCCTATTTCGATAAATAGTTTCAAACAAGGAAGAAGTGAATACTTTAAAAATGATTTTTTAAAGCGTTTGTATTTTTCTTATAACTAACAACTAACTGAACATTTCCCTTACGTATTGCTATAAATGTTATAATATTTTAAGCAACTGCTATTTATTTATGACAGTTTGTGTATACAAAATCAGGAAAATGCATTTCATTTTAAACAAATTAATGACTGTACTTCTGCCTTCACAAAGTTAAAAACGATACTTGAACAATGAAAGAAAAACGTTTGGTCATGTCAAGATATTCTTTAGTTTGCAGAATCATGGAGCACATATTTCCTATGAGAGATGCCGGTTTATTGCAAAGTGTTGACTCTAAGAAGGATAAAGGGATAAGCTTTAAAATTTACAAAGATTTGCTGTTACTCATAATCCACTTATCATATACTCTGAGCGATGATATATTATTGATCTAGCATCTTCTAATAATAAACCGAGGTCGTGTACAAGAGAATATCCCAGGATTTGTTACGAGAATAAACAGGATTTTTAATGACTCCTTGGAATTCCTCTGACATCTGTTTTGCGATTTAGGTGGCAAAACACACTATTATTTCATTTTATTGTGTTAAAATAATAGAAAACTTAAACATTATCCGGCCGTTCGAATCATTTAAGAAGGGTTGAAGCTGATTATATTTTTAAACTGTGTTACAATAAAAGTTTCTAGACATGCATGATTTCAGAAACAAGTTTTCCACCATTATTAGAAATGGTGTCTAGTGCTATTCTACGTCGAACTAGGCCCTGATATAGTTAAGGTAAGTCGAATTGCAGTTACCTGAAATGATTCAACAGTTGGTTCAAATGGAATATTTTTATTTACATAATGTGACTTCAAAGTTCGCTAGAACGATAAGTTGAAATAAGTTGGGTGTTGCACTTTGTTAGCGTATCTTATCTCAGTTATCACAAATGCCATTATTATTCATTACATAGCAAATTTTATTTTATACAAATAATATCCCTAAGCATGGAAATTTCGAAAAAGATCTGTGAAGGGCTTTACTCAAAACTTCCGTCGCAAGTTGACGTTGTAACACTAAACAATTCAGAAATCAACGGTAATTAAGGATAAAAATATCTTAACGTTCCTAATAATATTGAAACAATAAAAGGAAACAATTGGAAAAGTAAATTACATCAATTTTCATAAAGAAAAACATTACCGGCGTTGGGATTCGAACTGCAGTGCCGGAAAACGAGCCTGCGAATGCCATTTCACGTTTGGCAGTAGTCCGCGGGCACTTATTCGTTGCCCCTTTCTGGTTTTTTAGAACATTTATCCTGTATCTGTTGGATCCCATATTTGTCAAGGGAAAAGCCTGGTGCATGTGCAAATGATATATTTTACCTACTTCTTAGTTAAAGCAAAAAAACAAAATTTAATTTTTTAAGAAATAGTTACAGCAAAAATAGAAAGAAATGTATTTTTTAAGGTGCTCATCCTGTATAGATTACCGACATTTTCTCGGTTTCAGAAAGGCACATAATCTACATGCAAAATATCGTTCTTCAATAAAAAGTTTTTGATTTATACTGACAATAGACAGACAGATAGACAGGCGGAATTGAAAAAATCTATTTTTCGTCAGGCACCTGAAACGTAAAGATTTGAAGAAATCTCGGAAGGTGATTTTTTCGTGAATACAATACTTCCTTCGTTTGTTAGATGAGGAAAGTAATGTTTCATTAAAGTTCTTGTCTTATACAATGTGTACGACTTCAATTTAAAACAAAAAAACTATTAAGGCAGGGCGTAAAAAGGCATCTATCTGAAAATAATTGAAAAATTTGCATTTTTACTTCTCTCGTTTAAAAGACGAAGTATTGTAATTGCGAAAAAAAAACACCTTCCGATATTTCTTCAGATCTTCACGTTTCAGGGTTCCTAGATGACGAAAAACGTGTTTTCTCAAGTCAGTCTGCCTGTTGCCGATATAACTAGAAAAGTATTTGTTGAAGGAATACGATATTTATCATGCGGATTATATATCTTGCTGGAATTAACCGAGAAAACATTGACAGAATATATACTTTTGCTATAACGCAGGAACTATTACTTAATAGAAAGTAATATTTTGCACATAGCTCAGGTTTTTGTCTTTGGCGAAAAATAATGTATTATAAACCCAACATATACAGGGTGAGCACCATAAATAATTAAATGTTGTAAAGCACCAGCCTCTACACAGCAAGGTAAAATGAAATTACCGACAATACATACATTATTTTTGCTTCAGCTGAAAAATAGATAAAGGTGAAAGTTTCCACATAACTCAGACTTTACCAGTGACGAAAATGGGAACCATCAGATACAAAATAATTGTCTACAAAGTAAAACAAGGGTAAACAATAAATGCGTTGTGCTTAAGGCAGCTGCATCTCATCGATCGGATGCGTCCTTGGTGGGCAAAGCAGCGAACACCTGCTCAACGCCAGTACTACTTTTTTATTTGAAAATTATTATTTTCTTTTGATTTTTATAATTGTTTAGTGCCACAACGTCCATTTACGAGGGAAGTTCTGAGTAAAGCCCTTTATATATATTATTAAATGTCTTTGTGTTCGAGATCTTACCAATCAGCTAAATGTTTTCCTACAAAGTCTACATTTGTCGCCTTATTGCTGGCAAGATGTCAAAATTAGTGTTTCGTAAATATTTTTTTTACCGTTAATTTTACTGTGAGAAAATGTGTTACCAATGTTGTAAATTAAGTTCTCTGTAAGAAATACCTGCTTAATTTCTCCATGGCGAATAGTTTCTGAGCTTTAGTCGTAGGATGTTAGTGCTCCTTGGAATATGGAATTTCCAGAAAATATGATGCAAAGAAAGGGGCATATTAGTTGCCGAAAGCATGAAATATACCGAGCGTCTGTTGCAATCAAAGAGACACACTACTACTGTTATACTGTCCGATCACTCGATGGTAGTAACTGTGCATCAACATAAATTGTTATTGAATGATAAGTATAAAAATCGTCTCATTTCTTTTTCACTTAAAAAACTCGAAGATGACAGATTCGTTGTTTAGAAAGATGGTGGGAATGCTGACCAGCTACCTACAGTTTCATAAGTTTTGGTTTGTCAAAGGAAATTAAGTAAAAAAATATATTTGTACTCTTTTAATGATTGTGGTACAACTTGTTAAATTTGTTGTTCTTGAATTAAGACAATGAGATGCAGCAAGTCTTGCAGATTTGTAGTAATTCAAATGCAAACTCAGCAGACCATTAATTTATTAGAGCTTTTTAAAACAATAGTGTTACTCTCGTACGTTTACATTAGGGTGGGGCGAAAAACGTGTAAAAATGTTTTTATTTTTTTTATAACGAATTACCCGTCAAAAGTTGCCTATTGGTGTGAGTAATGTATTTGCAAAAACTCGTTGAATTTGCAAAATGTTTTCTGCCTCCAACTTGCCCCTAAATATTTTACTCGATTTACCATGCAATGCTGATAGTTCATGCCGGTTTAGACACACGTGAATAAGCGCAAATACATTTTTCAAATAAAATGTATTACATTAAATTGAAATAAGCTCAAAAATATAAAAACATATAAAATTGGACCATACTACAGCAACTCTAAACCTTCAAAAAATTTGATTTAGTTTCGAAACTTCGCAGATCTTGTCTTCATTTGATTCTGGCTAGGATGAAACCAACTCCTCAGTCACGTCCTACGACAGATGTGCTAGCCTCGGTTATTAATTTTACACATCGTTCCACTGATTGTGTGGCAAGAAAATCTTGCTCTTGCTCAATAAGAAAATTTTAATCTTCATCAGAGATATCTCTTATAATAGGAAGCTCGGTTATTTTAGGTGTCTGCCAGTTAATCATGTCAATGTAGTCAGTGGCAGCGGAATTAATCGGCGGAATTTTGATTAGTTTTATACAATGATTGTATTTGGCTTGTCGTGCTTTAAGAATACGCCTCAGTTCTAGTTCTCCTCAGATTTCGAAGATGGTGTAACATGCCCTAAATAATGTCGTCCTGGTTCTTCAATCAATGCCAGATGTTCTTGTACGATAGTTTGACGATGGTGCTTACTTTCATTATGTTCCATTACCAGTGTCTTGTTTCTACCGTCAAAAAGTAAAGCACGGACTACTTTGCCCTCATTGTTTTGTTCAATGCAACACGAGCGTTTACTCTAGTTATTTGGACAATTACCCTGGATGTGGCATCTGTGATAAGCTATTCTACATCTCGTAAAACGGCAAAGGTGATGGCTGCAGCCGTTCATCTATTCTAAACCTCAAATTTGTCACATGGGTTGGCCAATGTGGGTAATTTAATTCTCATTTGAGGCTGTTTAGATATTGGAGTTGGTATTGTTGATGATGTTGAAGTTCCAGGTTGATTAAAAGGTTCGTGATCGTCTTCGTCAATCCTTTGATATTTTGACGTAGGATCAAATACATTTATTTCATGTAATCCATTGCCTCCCTTTTTATGCATTCTCCAAACTTGAGTCAGCACCACGTACCATAGTATTTTTAACTTTTCTATCCACTCTTAGCGATAATTTCTTACACATCACAGAATCTACGTGCCCAACAAACATTTTTCTTAAAGTTCGTTAGTCTGTGAGAAAAGTGCGTTCATTTATTGGTACTTTTCGTATCTTTTCACACTTGCACGTAGTGGTCGTGAAATCGCATTTGCACACGGCAATATCAAATAACTGAATTGTAGAATTTTCACATATAATATCATAAGAGCATTAATTCTTTCCGGAAATTTTTTGAGTGCGTTCCAACAACGTCGTATTAATTTGCCTGAGCGGGACGCGAGGGCAAATTAGGACGTTGTTGGAATGCACGAATAATAATTTCCGGATATGAATTAATGCTCGAATGCAGATTCGGTAAGAAAATCGTAACGACACAAACCTTAAAAAGAAGTAATGTCTACCTACAAAAAATTTCCAAGAAATTTTTGTTGTTGTTTTGGTTACGGCTCGTGAGCTAATTTTTCTATTGGTCATTAATGAGTGTCGTACGATTTTCTCTGAAATTTCTCAAATTTTCTTTGTATGTATCACTATTCAATTTACTTTTTGGTTGCTTCATCAAGCGCATATGATTACTATGATATTACCGAATAAGATATTTAATGCAAGGTTCAGAAAATGTCGATACTGAGGCTTTTTCTCAAATTTTTCTACATTTTAATGTTAAAGACGTTTGATATTTCGACAATCGTCGGTTCTTTTTTAACCTTGTTTAAGTTTACGCCTTAACCACAAGTAACACTTAAGAACGTCTTCGTAAGTCGGCAAAACATTACTACTTAAGTCTTTAGGAACACTAATAATTATATCATTAACTTGACTTCTAATTTGGGTCGACATTTTTACCTGCAAATGCAAAATCAACTTCTTTACATTACTACATAAATAATACATATTATTATAAAAGGTCGTACGTAGTATTATAATCACTAAGCCACACGAACTTTAACTATAAAGACACACAATTTCTACTGTATGTTTTCAACAAATAACTAACGATTCACACAATCTCATGGCACAGAGCAGTCAGGTGTCGATATATTTCGAGCTTAAGGAATTAAAAATCTGTTAATAATGGCACTTCCTGTTCTTCGTGTTTCGCAATATATCCCATAGATTGCACCGCTCTGCAAATTATAATGACTATTCAACACTATCACATATAAGCCAATCACATTGCAGACATTTGCTTTTTTCAACCAATAACAGCAGTATATCACTGAATATTGGGCACCATGCAAAATATTCACAAAACAATGTACGTACTCAAAAAATAAATAGCCTTGTTGCGAAGTATCGCTTAGCAACGATGTTCTGTCTTTAGTGATATCGCTAGGTTACGTAACACTAAACCCCAACAAACTGTGTGGCTTGTTTTAAAAATTTTAAAATGCTGTGTTTTGGAAGTATTCCGCTGAATTTAATTGAGAATGAATAATTATATTAATTGTTGGAATATTTTTCAATAAAGTTAATCGTTATGTATTAATATTGTTAAATAGTCGTCCCAAATACCACTCGAAGTGGATATATTTTTTTAAATATTTTGCCATTTCCATAGAAATTATTGCAAATTTCACTCAACAAAATCACATTTAAATGTCACTCGCCTTTGGCTCGTGACATTTTTGATGTGATTTTGTATCGTGAAATTTAAACGCAATAATTTACATGGAAACGACAAAATATTTGTCAAAAATATATCCACTGCTTGTGGTATTACCCTTGATTATCTAATTTCAATAGCATAATACAATATTTTGGTGCATAGTATACAACTCAAGGTCAAGTTGGACGCAAAATTTGATGTTTAAAAAATCTGAAAAACATTGTGGTTTACCGTCACATCCAAAGACAAGTTTTGAGATGTAGTTCTATTCAAAATTTTGATCTTCATTTTGTCGCCCCACCCTAGTTTACATCCCACAAACAGCTGCTCTTACCTAACGTTCATTTCAAACATACCATCAAATACAACTATGGAATTGAAAGGCAAAGTTTCTGTAAGATTGGGGTTGGAAGAGTTTCCAACTATCACTACTAATGATTCAGCTCCACAGAAGCTTTGGAAAATCATATACTGCAAATTTTCGAAAGGCTCTAGAGTATTTTGCAGGAATGTTTATTGGGAATACTCTACACTGTGTTTTAATTACGGGGCTAAACATGCACGAATATTAAAAATGTAGAGAAAATGAAAATTACTATCGATAGTCAGTCAGAAAGATCCATGTTCGAAGATATCGACGAAACAATTTTTACATCGCAAAATGAAAATGAGGAAGCTGAGAAGCGGTACAAAAAGAAATTTCTCACACTGCAACTTCCAAAAGAAGAAAAACAGTTTGTAGATGCTGCGGTGGATTGGCATGAATGAGAGACCATATATAAATAACTCGAACTTTATTTAGGAAGGTTAGAACTTCTGATTAGCATTTGCCAGGTCGCGGGTTCGATTCCCCTGTCCGTCTGCCCTTATTCAGGTTTTTAGGTAGTTTTCCTGAGCCAACAGAGTACCTACCTTCTCTGAGGCGTATGCCGGGGCAGTACTTCTCCACCTTTTCTGGCCTCTTTTCCATTCTCCACCCCTCCTTCCTCTCACCAATCCTATAATTCCTGTTCTTGGTTGAAGAGAGGCGCAAGCTCATTATAGTACCCCGCCCCCAGTTGGAGAGAATTGAAATAACCCTGAACCTTTACCCTTATCTACCTTAGGAAGTAAAAAACAAAAAAGTTGATATGGATGTATGGTCTTTGATCTTTCGTTATAAAGGTGCAAAACGTCAGTACTCAATTAATAACAGAAGACTCAAATCGTAAATGCAATACGTTTTATTTTAACAATGACATATTAGTAATTCCACATTGTGAACGGCTTATGTTATTATACCAGGAAGCTTTACATTAAATTGTGTTCAAATCGCCATTCTGCATCTGAATACAATCTACTAGTCGACGCACGAAGCATTGTATAATTTGTGCGAAAATCGCTGATAATTTTCTTATAGAATCACAAGCCGTTTGACTACTTTGTCCTAGTTCATTTCGTGTATTTACTGTTGGTTGATAAGTAAACTATAATGGTAAAAATATAAAGTTGCACTTCCTCTATGCCCCTAAGTCAATTTCCATATTTTCGGAATACACTGTACAATGACATGTATTTATGCAATTTCAATTTTGAATTGATTATGGGATAAATTCTTTCCTCGATCAACTATAATAATAAAAGTGATCAAAGGAAGGTTTGAAGTATCGAAACAAAATAACTTCGTTAAACTATCGCTTTGAATTGTCGGGAATAAAAAGTTGACACCATCGAGCCCCTCATTAATAAAAACGTTGTACTGAAATTGTCATTATTATATTTAAAATAGTATTAAGAATCGATACCATCGGCTTGACCCCTATACTCAGTTCGCATCTCCCCCTGTGCTTGTAAAATTTATGCGAACAAACACAAATGGATGGATGAAATGTGCAGAGCTTAAATAAATCATAACTACCATTTCCCTGAATTATTGCCGAACCACGGAAGCACTGCTCTTAAAGAACACATAAAAAGTTAAACACGCCGAAGGCGCACGCAACATTGCCGTATTTTAATTCGATAACAATAATTAATTATTCTGTATTTAACTTTTAACTCCGGCTTAAGTTTTACAGCAGTTAATTTAAATTTACGGTAATTCTTAGTACCTAATATAGAATTTGATTAAACAGCCGCTTTGTTAAGCAAACAATACTTATTTACTTCCTAAGTTACGGCTTACAATGCTTGAGAGCAAAATACCGCAACCAAGTTAATTCCATCGATTTTCTTAAAAGGAAACGCAAAAGAGGATTACCATTTCTAACACAGAACACGACTTTTTACTCCTAGTAAAAGTATTTTGAATTAACGAGTTTCGTTCTTAAATTATAGCCTGTTGACGCCGCCAGACTTTTATTTTAGGAGAATTGACCATCTACGTTAAATAATTCCTATAGGCGAATTTACGAAAGCCAGTGTTTCGTTACAGATCTTCACCGAGCGAGTAGAGCTTTACATTATCTTATATATTGTTTATTTTTCTGTGTAGAGAGAGATCTGAGTATGGATATTAACTATTGCATTAGGACAACCTCCTCCTTGAAGCAAATTCCTCTAGATTTTACTCATCTTTGATGTTTATCCAAAATGTTGAGGTTAAGCTTTAAAGATTTTCTCGAATTTTATCGCCTAGTTCGATATTCATTATTGTCCACAAATGCAAAAACACATTGAGTCAGTTCTCTGATACTGCGTTTACCTTGATGCCTTATTGAACGAACATATTCTAATTTTTAAACAAAACGACATTAATTCCTTCAAACTATAAGTAAGTGTTGATTTCAGATAAAATAATAGTTATTATTTATTTATTTAGTCTATAAAAGTTAGTTTTATGGATTGAGCCATAAAACGTATTTAAACACGTATTACATGTAATATTTTTTGCAAGACCGTAACAAAACACAGTAACACACATTTTGAAGTAATTGAACATGCGCGACATAATGTAATACCAGCAAGCTTAATAAATTTGTTAAAAAACGGAAATTGAATTGATTATCGAGTATTACGAAATTAAATGCGTATTAATTATCCAAGAAGCCCAATAATGTTTTAAGAGAGTTGGCCAAGAAATCTAGACGATGTCTTGTAAGGATAATATTAAATTTAATTAGGTTGCCAATAATTAAACATGCTGAGTTAAATAAATGGTAAAACATGTCTTGCTATGAAAATGTTATTGTTTTAGATTCCAATTTATTATCCTGCGGGAATTAGTAATCAACTAGCAACCAGTGAGACAAATGTCTCATTTAATAAAACAAAAAAGACCGTTTTTCAAATAGAACGCGTATTAAATAAAAACAATAATATTTTTAAAATATTTGATTTCTCGAAAAGCGGAAGTGTCACGTGACTGAAATTCGGTTCCTGACCTGACATGACCATTCCAAACATATAACTTAACAACTTTTTTCTCTATCTCTTACGGTTTGGCTGCCGAAACAGCGTCCCGGACGGACCAGCGTCCCGGACGGACGGGAATCACATGATTTCTCGAAAACCGGAAGTGTCACGTGACTGAAATTCAGTTCCTGACCTGATATGGCCATTCCAAACATATAACTTTAATATTTTTTTTCTATCTCTTACGGTTTGGCTGCTGAAACAGCGTCCCGGACGGACGGAAATCACGTGATTTCTCGAAAACCGGAAGTGACACGTGACTGAAATTCGGTTCATGACCTGACATGACCATTCCAAACATATAACTTTCATAACTTTTTTCTCTATCTCTTACGGTTTGGCTGCTGAAACAGCGTCCCGGGCAGACAAAACAGCGTTCCGGACAGACAAAACAGCGTTCCGGACAGACAAGTCTATTAGATAAAGGATTTTGTATATTTTTAGGTACATCAAATATAATCCGTTACTATTTTGCAGTTGTACTGTAAATACGTATACTTCTTGATAAGCATCAGATGTTCCATACTCTTCGTGGTTGGTAGCATTAATGATGAAAAACAAACAACTTGTCTCTTCGTCAAGGTATAGTTTAAAAGTATTGCTACATACCAGTATGTTTCGGCATATTAATTAGAAAAATGTTGCCGTGTTCAGACGCGAAAAACGTTACAAAAACAAATACATCAAAATATAAATAAAGGGAGACAATATATGACAGAACAAAATGTAGTCATAGAAACGGTGATAGTGTGTTACGCCATCACATTGATCAAGATTAGCGTAGAATTTTTTCGTTACCTTACTGAGAAACTGCTCTATAATGGGGAGATTCGTTTGTCTATGTAACTGTGAGTTCCTGATATACCATTCTGCATTGGTTATAATACGTAAAATTTTATTTTGTAGAATTTGTAGTTTCTTCAAGTTAGTTTTGGAGGTGGCCCTCCATACATTATATCCGTAGGTGCATATTGGTCTGATTAGAGACTTGTATATTAATGTGCCACAGTTAATTTTTAAGGAGGAGTTTTTGTTTAGTATTGGGTATAGTATACCCAATCTTGTGTAACTTTCTGACAGTTTTCTATTTATATGAAGGTTAGAGTTGCATTTACGGTCGAGGTCTATTCCGAGATATTGTACGGCACAATCTTTGGGGTTCTATACAGTAGCTTTTTACAGGTTGCTTACTGCAGCATCAATTTCGTGATCCTGTGTGACTATTGCGGTATCATCCGCGTACATGGCGAGGCTAATGCCTGTCGGAATAGAGATATCGGACATGTAAATATTGAATAGAGTGGACTCAGGATGGAGCCTTGCCTTCACTCTTACTAAAACAGATCTTTTAGATAGAAATGAGATGATTATGTGTAGTAGGTATGGGGGTATTCTTACTTTTGACATTTTGTAGAATAAACCATTAATCCAAATACGATCAAACGGCTGCGCGATGTCTAAGAGAGCTATGACAGTATGGAGTTCTTCTTTCACAACCAATTTCTATTGTTTCAGTAAGTCATAGTATCTGGTGCTTAGTTGAGTGAGAATTCTTGAATACAAATTGCATTTTTGGGGTGATGTTGTTATCCTCTAAGTAGTTGATGAGACGAAATTGCGCGTTGTAGTAATTTGAAGACAACAGTTAATAGACTTATTGGTCGATACCATAGGCGCCGGTTTTCAAAATTGCTTTGGGTGCTCTGCCTTCCACCTCTCTCCTTCAATGGATACGTGGGAATGGATTTTATGTTCAATTATTTATCATGGAACCAAAATAAAGTTATAGGTACAACACAAAAGACGTAAAGACGAACAATATTTATTAGGTATATGTACAGTGTTGTCCCCGGATTGAGTTCACTATAGGTATAATTGACAAAAAATTTTACAATTTTGTTTTAATGTTTTGGGATTCCGCCCTGCTTGGTCTGAAGAGAATTTTAAGAATATTTACAGTTTTTGAAAACACAAGTTGGCCTTGACAATGAAGCAAAAACTATTTTCTTTTCAGGTAAACTACCCTTTATGTTCATGATACCGCAAAATTTTACCAAGAAAAGTTGTTCATAATGATAAATTATGGCGCTATACAAAATTTCAGCAAGATCTACCTACTTAAATTAAACCGTTAAAATTGTATTTATTAAAAATTACGGTTTGATTTAAGTAGGTAGAACTTCCTGAAATTTTGTATGAGGCCATAATTTTCCATTCTGAACAACTCTTCTTAGTAAAATTTTGCCGTATTATAAACAGAAAGGGTAGTTTACCTGAAAAGAAAATACAATAGTGTGTCCCAGGATTGATGTTACAAGAGGTAAGATGGACTAAACAATTTTGAATTTTATTTTAAGGTTTTGGGATTCGGACCTACTTGGTTTGAAAAGAATTTTAAGAATATTTTCAGTTTTTGAAAACAAGTAGGCCGTGGCAGGGAAGCGAAAACTATTTTATTTTCAGGTAAACTACCCTTTTTGTTCATGATACGGCAAAATTTTATTAAGAAAAGTTGTTTAGAATGATAAATTACGGCCCTATGCAAAATTTAAGAAAGATCTGTTCACTTAGAAAACACCGTTATTTTTTAGATAATTGTATTTTATTTTCAGGTAAACTACTTTTTTTGTTCATGATACGGAAAAATTGTATTAAGAAAAGTTGTTTAGAATGAGAAGTTTTGGCCCTATACAAAATTTCAGAAAGATCTGTCAACTTAGATGAAACAGTCATTTTTAATCTAAAAAATAACTGTTTAATCTAAGTCGACAGATCTTTTTGAAATTTGGTATAGGGCCATAATTTTTCATTCTAAACAACTTTTTTTAACAAAATTTTGCCGCATCATGAACACTAAGGGTAGTTTACCTAAATAGAAAATAGTTTTTTCACATTTTTCATGGCCGACTTAATTTCTAAAAATTAAAACTCTGCTTAAAATTGTTTTCAGACCAAGCAGGGCGAGATCCCAAAACATTAAAATAAAATTGTAAAATTTTTTGTCGATTATACCTATAGTGAACACTGTATATGAAAAAAATAACAAAAATATAACAAAACCTTAACTAAACACAACTTTGGTTTCTTGTTTCTAATATCACAAGAATAATAAAAATAACTTAAGAAAAAATGTAAAAGGAACAAAATCTCAGCAGGTTACATAAAAAACTTGTCGCCTTTGGCTGTTTTTTTAAATAAATATGATGGCAACTTGCTCGTCATTAATTTCCCGAGCAAGATCTTTATAAAAGTTTAAAATAGCAATGTTAGTCAAACGTGACTGTGTCATGGTAATTCTCAGGTAAGTCTTTAGGCGTCTTAAGCCAGAAAAACCCCTTTCTGACATACATGATGTTGCAGGAATAGTTAAAAACATTTTAACGACTTTAAAATATTCTGAAAATAATTCTGATTGAAATACAATAATATTTCTGATACTGATTTCAAAGGATGACCTTTTGTAACATCAAAAAAAATTTTTGTATGCAACTGTAATTTGTCGTGATCAAAATTTTCGAGGTAATATTTTCTGACTATATCGGTATCCTCTTCTTTTAACAAAAAAGTTTCTAATTCGATTACCCTTTTGATACCTTCCGACTCAAAACGACTTTTATTACTTTGCATGCAGCTGTCTATAATATCAAAATATAAAGTTCTGTAGAAATCTTCCGGAGTGTTCGCAAAATATTGGTTCTTAAAACCACCTAGTTTTATGGGAACTTTTCTCTTACTTGGTAGACCAGGCTCGTCTACTTCATATTTACATCTGTCTTCATAAATAGACCTCCAAAGGGTCGGTAATGATTTTTGTTCAAGAGACTTGATAAGACAGCTTATACTTTTATGCTACATTTTTTTAACCTTCTGAATGTTATCATTTACGTCTTCAATATTATCAAAGATATTTACTACAATTCTAAGTAAAAAGAAAAATTCATAAGATATCAACTTATCCCAATAATCACTTGCTTTGGCACCAGCTTCACTATTATCTTGATTTGCCTTTTCCATAAACTAGGTAATTTTTTTATAGTCCTCAAATATCGACTTTAATGAGACAACTCAAAGACACCACCTCGTAGTGTAACGATTCGCCCAGTAGAAACGCGTTTTTCTGAATTGAAATCAATTCGCGCGTTCCAGCCTAGCAATTTCTACGTTACAAATTTGAATTTTTCGCCTGCGCGGCCGGCTACGTCATCAAGGGATCCCTGCTCCACGTATCCCCCACTTAGAATGGCCGAGGTGGTTGCTTGATGCACGAAGCCCGAAGAAGAGCTATAAAAGCCGTTTCCCGGGGCATTTCAGGGCAGACTTCATTGAGACTTCATTCACTCATTCATTCATTCCCTCCCTTCATTCCCTTCCTGATCCTGTCCGTCCGTTTAAAGAGACTTATTCCTGTCTAAACTCCAGATCCCGATATCCAATAGTAGTTTCCCGTAGCTGCAACCGAACCCGAGGCCGTAGCGTTTTAATCATATCTAAATTTCCTGCAAGGCATATTCGAGACGAAGGGTTAACAACCAAGCCGTTTCATATGTCGATCTCGTAATAATTAAATCACTAATCCCTGTTAAAACCCGGTATTAATATTTATATTACAAATTTCCTGCAAGGCATATTCGAGACGAAGGGTTAACAACCAAGCCGTTTCATATGTCGACTTCGTAATAATAAATAAATTGCTAATCCTTGTTAAAATCCTGTATAAAAATTATATTCAAAATTCTCCTGGAGGACGTTGGCCAATAACTATATCAAACTTCCCCGCAAGGCATATTCGAGACGAAGGGGTAACCACCAGGCCGTTTCATATGTCAATTAAGTAACAATAAACCTACAAACCAATATAACATTTGCCCAGTCCGGATATATTAGATTTCATGTCATAACAAGAGTCACACGTAGCTGACCTCCTGCAAGTCCCGATTAGATTGCATTTAATTTCTGTTTGACTGCAGAATTGTACTCACCGTACTTAACAGTCCCTACCGTAACCTGGAGGCTCGGCAACAACATCCTGGCCATGGGCTGTCGTAAACCACCACAACGAAGAGGAGCTCCAGCTGGACCGGCACCGTCAACTGCCTCTTTCCGCCGCCACTCACACAAGCACCACACCATATCCCCGGGAGTCGCAACGCTTTCACGGGGTTGTAAGGCGAAATACAAATATTAGAATTAACCTATATTTGCAGTTACACGCGGTTTCTTCGTCGGACTTGACGTTTGAACCCGGAAGTTGGTAGCCCTGCAAATTACTTTGGGCAAACCGGCATCCCGACCAGTGGCGTTCCGACAATTTCTCCAGAGGGCGGGCCACCGGACCTTCGATACATGGACGCAGTACGGGTTGCTGAGGCGTAAGGAACGAACAACCGAGCATCCAGCACAATTATTGAAATTTATTGTTAAATACATTTTATTTGAATCTTTACGAGGAATTCTTATGTTTGTACATATCGAACATTATAATTAAACTGTTTAACATTATCCTAGTGTTTGCTTGCTAATATTCGAGTGTATATCTGGCCGAACTAAGTTATTCTCCGACTGACAAGCTACCCGAAGGAAATTAATTAAATTCATTAGTCCTAATTAGCAGAGGGCTGGTACCGTTACAGTAGTACAAAATAGTCTTAAGGACGATGCTCTAGAGTCTTCAGTATTCGTTTTAATATTTTTTAAAATTTCAACCCTCATTACCGAGTCTCTAATATAGTTTAAAGTATCTTTCGCAGTTGGTAAGAAGTCTCTTACATTAGGCATTCCGTTAAACGCATCTTGAACTACTACATTTAAGGATTGTGTCATGCAATGAATGTATAGAGCTCGTGGTTCATCATTTAAGATTCGTTTTTGTAAACCAGTAGGTGCACCACTGACCTATTCACAAATTTATATTCGGTTTGAATCTTAGTCAAACGTCTTTTACCACTTTATACAGCGTTTGTGCGTCTGTCAATGGTGTTTCATACAGTCCTACAAAATATTCGTGTATTTCTAAGTCCTCCGTTACTGCTCGAAAACAAACTGAGAGTTGCTCTTTTTTAGATAGATCAGTGGTGTCATCCGCGACGATGGCAAACATATTATTTTTAATTTTATCTAGAATATTTTCTCGTACATTGTCGGTTAAAATGTCCAGTATTTCGTTGATTACATCGTGTGATGTCCACTTGTTGTGTCTTCTATTTAGCCATACTTTAAGTGCAGTAGAATCTTCAGTTCGCAAACGTAACAGTTGAATAAAGTTAGACTAGTAACTAGTTAGTAACATAACTACGGACGCAACGATGTCGCCACTGTCGCCCGTGTCGGTGTAGTAGGACGACAGAGAGCAGATGTGATGATGTGTTTTGTGAGCATCATGCATGATTACATTGATTACTATTACTATTACAATAGAATAGTATCATGATGTGTTTGTAGGAAGCGGAGGTTGCGTAAAACGAACTTGTGAGAGCCACCACAACCAGAAAACAGAGTTTTGAAAACATCACAATAGTTTAAAACAATACATACATAACAAAATTGCTTTGGGTGCTCTGCACCCAAAGCAAATTCTGTTTGGGTGCTTGAGCACCCAGAGCCACCGCGGTTCCGGCGCCTATGGTCGATACTTTTTAGAGTTGTTGTGTGTGTTTCGGGATCAGGAAGATTACTGCTTGTTTTCAAGAGATCGGGAAATATCCTATTCTCAGGCTGGCATTAAGAATTGCTTTAAGATATGAAATGGATTTATCTGGTAGATTTTTGAGCCATATGTTTGGAATTAGATCGATTCTTGGTGCTTTCTAAGGATTTCAATGTTTAATATATTGTTTAATTTCCGATGGGGATACTCGGTTGGTAAGTTGTATGTTAATAGGGAAGAGGTGGAGGAGTTCAGCTTCAATTTGTTACGAGGGCGTTGTTTAAGTTTGTTGCGTTTGTGAATGTTTTTTCTAGTTGATTGGCAAATACTTCGCGTTTATCCTTTGTCTTTGAGATAGATTCCTTCGTCAGTTTTTAGAATAGGAATGAATATTGGTTGTCGTAATATTCTTTGGTAATTCTCAATAGATTTGGGTCAGCGGTGGTAAGTGACTCAATGTGGGTTCTATAGCAGGAGATGCGGAATTTATTTAGTTCTATTCGTATTCTTCTGATTAGATTGTTGAGACGATTTTGATTACGGTATTTCGGCTATTCTGTCATATTCTGGGGAGATTATTTTTGTCACTTATAAGTTGCTGTATATGTTGGGGAAGGATATGATCATTATGAGATCGGTAAGTTGATGTGGTTTTGGTTGCTTGTTGAACTGCTAGCCTAGCAGTTTCTTTGAACTTTTTGACTGCGTCGTTGACATCTTCCTGTGTAATTAGGTTTGTTGGGCAGATTAGTTTGTTGTTCATAATATTTCGAAAATGTTCCCATGAATTAATTTCGGAAGTTGTGGATGATAATGCGGTAAGCAGTTTAGTGTAAATACTACTGGAAGGAAGGTGATCGCAGTCCAATTCTGTGGCAACTATCTGGCTGATTAGTAGGTACAGGTTTTTGTGCAAAAGGATATCCTTGTATTCTAGCTTTTGGTCGTTTTACGGGAAATATGTGTAGTTGGTAGGTGCGGACATTAAAATTGCAAGTCTAGAGGAAATTTCATTAAGTTCTATCCCATTGGGGTTTGATGCTTTACATCTCAAATTCATATGTTTAGAGTTAAGGTCTACGGCTAGTAATGTCGATGACAGATTTTTAAATATTTGGTTGAGTTCATTGGGATTTAGTTGATTAGTTGGTAGTTTGTAAGCAGCAACTATTCTCAGCGGAGAGGAATTATTTATCTTACGTTGAATGGCTACAGCTTCTAGATGTTGGATGGAATCTATTTCAAGTGGCATTGCGTCCAGGTTTTTTTAAATGATTATTGCGGAACCGCCCCATACGATTTCGGTCATTCTGTCTCTTTTATGGATTTGATATTCTGGGATTGTAAAACGTTCGTTTAAAACTAGGTGTGTTTCTGTGATGCAAGCTACGTCAATCTTGTGTCTTGTCGAAATGAAATAAAAATTGCGAGTTGGTATTTTATGTCATTGGTGTTCCAATTTAGGAGGGCTAAGTTATTCAGAGCATTATGATTATTTATTGCCATTTTGGAATAGTGATGACATTAAGAATAGAATAAAGGATTTGAATTGATCTAACAACGGGGTTATGATGTCAATGGTAGTTTAAAGGATATTTTTTAGCATGGGGTTTGTGGGAGTACGGTTTGCAGTGCCTAGATTGGAATTATTAGATTTGGGGTAAGAGGAGTTGTTTCTTAGGATAGACGAATAGGTAGGGTTGGATTTTATTTTCCCGGAGTGGAAGGCGTCTGGGTGTGTGTTTCGAGTAGTGGAGGTTATTTTGCATTGGGTGTAGTGATGATTATCAGTGCATTTAACACATCACGTTTGCAGGTGGCAGTAATTTTTTGTGTGTCCTACGACCTGGAAATTGGTGCACTGTGGGGGTTCATTGCTTCGACGTCGTGTTTCTACAGAGACCACACAGTAAAGTAGTCGGTTTAGATGAAATATTTCAAGGATTTGTCCGTTTCCTTTATTTCAACTTGGAACC
This sequence comes from Agriotes lineatus, assembly GCA_940337035.1. NCBI lineage: Eukaryota > Metazoa > Arthropoda > Insecta > Coleoptera > Elateridae > Agriotes > Agriotes lineatus. The sequence goes on from OW679194.1 coordinate 215,923,941, forward strand.
TTTACTGTTAAGTAGTCGGGTTGTTGTAGTTACTGCAAAATTTACGTTGGTTAGTTTTGTCTTAATTTCTTCCGCTGTGACATAAAGAGGTATATTACGTATAATAACACAAATATTGGTAGCTTCTGGGTTTCCGTATGTATGTATGTATAGTAGTTTATTTGACGTTATTGTAAAATTTTGTTAATTGTCTGTAGGTCTCTACACTGTTTAAATTTATTCAAAGATCTTTGCCTTTATAGGTGGTAGTAAAATCTTCCGATACTAGTGGCTTAATGTCTTTTATTACGTTCTGGTAATTAGTACCATTCGGTAGGAAGATTGAAGAAATTTTTGGGTTATTTGGGAGTTATCAGGAATAGCATTTGTGGAGAGAGTGTCTTTTGATCATTTTAGTGTACAAATTATTTTGGGTCGGAGCAGAAGAGATATCTTTTGTTGTAATCGTTATCGTCCGGAGAGGTCAATGGGCGTCTACTTTCGTTAGTCTTTGAATATATTAAGGTTTCACATTACATGGATTGTGGGTTATTAACTACCTTTGAACTTTGGTAGATGGTATTTGGTAGCTTGAGTTGAAATTTGACTGGGTTTGTGATAGTTCCATTGGCATGGTGGATAATATTTTAACGGTGTGATGTCGGTGGCAGTTGTTGGGCTACACGCGTACACGTGCCCACTTAAATTTATTGGATTCGTATTTCGAAATAACAATAAGTGAATATTAAGTTTAAAACACAGTTCAGTATGAGAAACTCAAATCGCGTTCGAACTCGACAGGGCCATTTGCGTTACTCCATTTCCTTGGATGAATTTTCCTAAAATATTGGAATAAATATTTTAAAATAAAGAACAATCAAATAACGTAGAATATATTATGTTTTAAAAGCAATTTGTGAACATCTTTCTAGTTTTCTTTTTCTATAACAATGTTAAATATAGTTTAAAAATAAAGTATTGCTTATTTAGAACAACTATAGGTACACCTACGTACAACTACGCAAAACAATGAAATGCCAATGATGGGTAATAGTTGGTCCAGTTTTGGGGGCCAAAGTTTTAAAACTATTTTGGATCGGGAAATGTTAAAATTATTTTTTGGTAAAGTGAATATTGACGTCAATATAACCATAATCATTTCATACTTATACTCGCCCTCTATAATTTAAAAGACATTTTGTAGTTGCAAATAGTTGGTGGTATTTGTATTTACAGATGCAAATCCTTTTATTAAATAACTTTAGTGATGTTTGATAATATCAGAATCTTTGAAGCATGCCTAGCTGTTAAATTGAGAACGAAAAATAGTTGTTTATTTATATAAGTACATATAGAAATAGTAGAACATATACATCTTGTATTAAACATATTGTGCATTTTATACATGTTGCAGAGCTTTTTTTTAGATATATGAAACAAATATTCTTTATTTAACAGTTATTTATTATTAAAATTACTTTCCACCTAAGTTTACACAAAGTTTTATTTCTTCAAATGTCTGATTGACTTAACGTAGGATAGTTATAGTTGCCTAGTTCCTCATATTAAGCATTTTCCTGGTATACTAACAAGTTTTTTTACGTACACCTCAAAACTGCCTCACTTAATATTTTTTCAACATGATACCCTTTACTCAAATTGTAGTCCGGCCAAAAATATCGTATTAAGTTTTTTCTCGATGTAATTCGTTTCATCAGGTAGACTTTTTCACATATCTGACTGATGACAAAATGCCACCTCTGGGCAACTGAAGCTATACGCTGTTTTCAATAATAGTAAAAAGTTAGTGAAATCGTGAATATGAGTATTTGAATATTAAAGGTTTAAATTGGCAAAGGAAAAATTGTTTAAAAATGCCAATTTATTTTTTAATATATGAAGAATATTTTATTCTGAAAATAAAACAGAAGAAAATCGGCTGGAGAAGCATCAGTTTAAAGTTTAAACACTATAAGTGTAGAAAAATTGTCCAAACACACTAATCTTCAATGGAATCATCAAGATCATAGTCGTTATTCTGGTTGTCATCCTGATCTTCATTCTGATCTTCATCCTGGGCGTCATCCTCATCTTTACCATTATTTTCTTATAGTTTTGCATGGAGCGTGGCTTCTAGAAGAGCATTTAATCAGTTCTAGAATGTCAGGAGGTGCAACTTCTGTGTTCTCCTCCAAAGTTATGGCATTAAGCATCTTGAATTTTCATACTTATTGAAGCCGTAAAGTAGTGGATCCAAATCTAGTGGATCAGATTCCAGTGAGTGTCTAAATACACGCTTGAAGGTGAGCACGTGCTCTCCGAAAACTGCATCTGTTGAAGGTAATGAGCATTGAAGAGGCAGCTGTGCCCTACCACTTCCAATTTTATTTGCCCATAGTTTCACACGGGTCTCTGAAATTTAATTTCACGAAGATTTACTATAGCATGCAGTCATGAACTTTGACGCTTGTTGTGTAACATCAGAAAGATTAGCATACTGCTCTCCCACCATGGATAAAGATTTTCCACTTTTTGATGTTTCGATGACTTTACTCTTTCCATAACACATAGTAGTTGTATCACAACCGCTAATAGCATGAGCTGCTAGAATGTCAGGTATTATGTCTTTATATTTTATAGCTGATGTTCTAATGTCTATTACCGAACGACCATGGACTGGTGATTCCATCAAAACCGAAGTAGATACTTTCCTCAAGTTATAATAATACAGAAGTAACAAGAAAACATCAGTGTCATCTGATATGACAATTACCTGTTGATGTTCACAAGCAGCTTTCTGGATTGCTTGTTGAAGGATCGTGTCAGCTTCCTCATGTGTTGTTCTTAGGTGTGGCCTTCGTTTCATTTCACCACAATAAAGCTCATACGACCCTGCGTCTGCACCTGTTAAGACTAATTTGTGTTTGTACACATACTCGGCATTGTATGTGACATTAGTGACAATGCTGCAGCATATGAGATTTATTAACTGCTTCGTGTTTTCTGTTGCACTCGTAACAACCTTGCGAAAAGGCAATGGTGTTGTAAGTGTAAGTTTGTGAACTCCACTGGCTCCTGTGGCTCTCCCTGCTCTAGTGCAATCTTGACCAACAATAATGATGACTTTATCTTCACTAGCTCTGTTTCTGGCTGAAGATGTAACTTGAAGATTTAGACTTACATATTCTCATGTCACCTGAATCTGTGAACATTGATGTGGGTACAGGTGAAAGTTCATGAGAAAGAACACGTTTGATATCCACTTTTCGTGAACGACGTTGTTTGTACGCATACTCGGCATTGTATGTGACATTAGTGACAATGCTGCGGCATATGAGATTTACTAACTGCTTCGTGTTTTCTATTGCACTCGTAACAACCTTGCGAAAGGCAGTGGTGTTGTAAGTGTAAGTTTGTGAGCTCTAATAGCTCCTGTGGCTCTCCCCGCTCTAGTGCAATCTTGACCAATCAATAATAATGACTTTAGCTTCACTAGCTCTGTTTCTGGCTGAAGATGTAACTTGAAGATTTAGACTTACATACATATTCTCATGTCACCTGAATCTGTGAACATTGATGTGGGTACAGGTGAAAGTTCATAAGAAAGAACACGTTTGATATCCACTTTTCGTAAACTACCCTGCAGCCCTATAACTCGGGAGTAAATGAGACTTGTATCAAATACTTTTAACACTGCCTACATTTATATGCTTCTGTATTGTGAACATGTTTATAACTAATTTCAGTAATGTAGGTAAAATGTAAACTTTATGGCCAGTTGTTTTCAAATGGTTTTATTTACTGTGCTCCAATAGATATAGTATCATGAACATTAACATTTGGTGGCAATACACGCTCCGAAGGTCCATTGGGTCAATGGAAAGTCTTAGATTACTTCTGATTCCTTCTTGATCCTTAGCATCAGCTGCAATTCTAGAAAGCATTCCTCCTTTATGTTTCTCCTGTATGACTTCCTTATTTTCTTCACAGAGCTTTTCTATATCTTTCTCTAGTTGAGGCCCACATTTTTAAAATTTCTGGTCGTCGATTTATTCCAGTCATTTCGCCTCAACTATGATCGTATCTCATGTATGTAGTTTCAATATATTACTCCATACACCCTTCCATAGTCCTTGGTTGTGCCGTATCACATAATCTCAACGAAGAAAATGTTCCAGTACAGTTTTCAGTAGTTGTTGCATCGATCTAAAGTAGACCATACCGTCCGCAGTTGATATGTCCTGCAGCGAAAAAATAAGGCAACATTTGTTGAACTACTTCAAAATGTAATTCCCTATCAAGCTCTCATTCTGCTCTTATATACATCATCATCAAAAATACTGGTTTTATCAGTACATTAAACCACAGTTTACTAGTCATAATTTTAAAAGATAATGTTTCAAGTATGATAACAAGTTCGTCGTAATTAGTTATTGTATTTTCAAGAAAGCCGCTTCTTAGTATATTAACCATTAGCAATGCTCTTACATTCTGCGGAAAGTTTTTACAATCCACCTTTTTTTTTATCCACCAAATACATTTTCCATTAACTCCTCCAAACCGCTGTTTGCCATTTGTGTCCCTACCGATCCACCAAAGCTCATCAGAAGATGCATACCTCCAAGAATCAACACCACATCGCGAAACCTTTCAGGGTACACCCATATAATGTTTAGTGCAACCCTGTGTAGTTGTTGGTTACATGTGGCCTGTCTTTTCTGATGCGGAGCTTGTACAAAAGCTGTCATCATAGCGTCAGGACGAGCAGGCCTCATGTCAATTAATGGTAGTTACACTTCAGCTGTTGCAGGTTTAAGTATTGCACCATTTCACGGAATTTTCGAGTATTATAGCCACTGAGCTCTGGGCATTTATCATGATCAAGAATATCTTGGACGAAATAGGAATTATTTGCACTGGCGTTGTTGACAAAATACCGGGATGCAAAACTTTCAAAAGCAAGGGTGATCTCTTTGCTATACTTGTAGGCATGGGTGGCTTTCAGATCCATGGTACCTTACTATTTGTGTCTCATAGTTTATTTTACGTGGCATGACTTATTTCAAGCGCTTGATGGTTGGTGGATGATTGTATGATGCAGAAAAATATCTTTCCGATTTTGTTTGAGTAGCCAGAACAGCTAGTGGATGTGTACTGGTTTTCCCATTTTGGGATGATATCCCTGCATCAAAAGTGTCTACAAAAACTTGAGTAAAAGTCGAACCTGTACGATCTTTAAAAATTCCAGACAAATCGCAATGTTTTGAAACAGCCGACTTTTTTAATCTTAAAACCTCATCATACGTGATAGATACTTAAAGCTTACTTATGAGGTTTACCATTTCTTTAGAAACACACAATTTTGTACCTATTCCGATCTGAAGTTTAGTAACTGTATTAGACAAAGCTTCAAATACTATACTCCCAATAAGTAAAACTGGAAGAGTTTTATCCAGTTTTGATGATAACGCTCGGCACAAATTCATCAGGGTTGAGCTATTTTCTTGTAGCACATTGTCAAAATTCACATGTAAATTCTACTGCTCCTTGTTTCTTACTATTCCCGCAACCTCACGTTTTATTTGTGTTGCTATTTTAGTTACAGCTGCATTTATATCATTATCAGGACTTAGTCTTAAAGTCAATGGTGCCTTGTTGGAAAAAGTTATATCAGTATATGCTGGTGAAGGCACTTTATAACAGTTTGCATGCGCTGAGTACCGGCAACTGTAAGTTTTTCATTGCGATTGCTACAAGCAAATTTCCACTCAAAATAGCATTTGTCTCCTATTTTTCACTTTCACAAAAATCAAAACTATTTCCTTTATATTTGTATATTTTCTGGTCATTTACATATCTCATTGTAATGTCCAAACGTGACGAAGTGTCATCATTCATTTTCTTCTAGTTAATCATGTCCTAAAACTTATTCATAAATCAACATTTTTGACTTTCGGCTATATATATTTCTTTTATCTAAAGTGCATGTTGACCATTTCATTCAACAGCTCCAATGAATTTTGTTTCCCAGCTCACTTCAGCTAATTGGTGATCACGCAGTAAGTCGTTTACTTTATTTATAACAAATCTTTTTTTTTTAATATACGTTTCGTTCCAATGCTCCACACAATGTTCCAATGTTCGAAACTATTGAATCTTTTTTGACTGAATACTCTTTAACTTCCTATACATTTCAAAAAATGTGTGAACTTTTCTTTAGGGAAAATAATACATTGCTTGTTAGTATTAAATTATAAACAATTTTAACATTATTAAATTTAGTAACAATTATCTTGTTAGTATCAAAACAAAAATTCACACTTTGTCACCATCAGTTACCCATTCAAAAGTTCATATGCTCGAACTGTATATTTTCTCATTTCTGCTGCATCCTTATTCAACTAAATTCTAATCTAACATTTTCGTGTTTCTTATATTAGTTTTCTCGTGCATGTCTTTACTTCTTTACTATTCTACTTACCGTTATGAGAATCAACATAAAGTAAAATGACTTATTGTTGTTTTCTAAGTCAAGTATTAATTAATATTTCAATTGTTAGCTTTATTTATCGATTACATTCCAAATAATATCATGTTAATGAAATCGTATTATTATTTTTTTTAAATTGGCAGTGAAGAACGCCGGAATCGTCATTAAAATAGGCAGTGAAGTAATTCATTGTTTCACGATTTTTTGCAGTTGGCGGGGTGACAGATGGGTGACAGAAAAAGTAAACATAGCCTATATGAGTTGGTTAAAAAATGAAAATTTCACGATTTCTCGATTTAAAACACATAATGTGCACCTCGGTACTGACGTTCCGTTTTATTCTTGATGTGGTATTTTTGCCTCGAGCCTATGGGCCTCTGCAACTAAATCTACATTCGCAATAAAAATTTACACTTCAGTGCCTTGGTATATAATAGATATTTATGCATTAAGGGAGATGTGAATATGTTTTACCCTGAGGCTGACATGGTAAAATAGTGTAAAATTTTAAAATGTCATAAGTTTCATATGTCATATTTAAAATAAGAATCTATAAGTAACAGCATGGATTACCTGAATGTATGGTTGCTAAGACGTTGCTTGTAGTTGTATGGTTACCAAGAGATTGAGGGAAAATAATTTGAAAAAAACCCTAAAGAGTTATGAGTAGCTTTTCAAAGAGTGGTTAAAATTGTTTAATTTTAAGATTTAAAAAAAACAATGTTCTCCTCGGCACGGAACTTCCACTTATTTCTCATGTGGTTTATCTTCAATGGTTTGTACTATGATGTCTTACAGCAAATCCAAGGTAACTTATATCGCAAGTCTCTTTTGGTTGGTTAATATAAAAAAATTATTTAAAATTTATTTTGTACTTCTTTTCTTGTTAGGATAACCTTGTATCTTATTTTCATATTCTTTTATGTATTACATAATGTTTGATGTTTGTTTTTGATAATTCTTTTTAACACACATAAAATTCAGAGCTCATCACCTTAATAGTTTTCAAAACAACTCTGGTTTCATTTGTTCAAAAACAACTAGTTGTTTTAATTTTATTAAGAATCGTCAGTTAGGTACCTACATCCAAGACATATCATTACGATACTGGGTTATAAAGCTACTAATAACAATTTGGGAACCACTAACATGTAACCGTAAGCTGTACAAAGAACAATATGCAATTGCTCAGTGCATATGGTCGTTTCCTCCAACATGTTGCAGGTTGTTTGCAGATATTGTAGAGACTTGTTGCGCATTTGAACCAAATGCAGAATACTACGTTTTCATTAATGCGTCATGACGGTCACAATTATATCAGAAGCAGGGGATGTAATGCTTAGGCAGATTAACATAAAACACTAACGGGCAAATTAAAACCAAATTGAAAAATTCTATTTTTAAGTATTTATCGTAGTTGCTATTGATCTATCTAAAGTCAATGTTGACATAGAATATGGAAACGTACAACGTTAAAGGAAGTTAGGACGCTCATTACAAATATTTTTTAAATTATCAAGAAAGCTGTATATTTAATGTTGTGTTACGGTCTTTACAATGCCTGGAGCAATACGATAAGGAGCAAGCAATAGCGGAATCTCCACTCAACTGCCGCATCATGAACAGGCGAACCAATAACAATAACCACTTTGCAAATGAAACTGCAGAGCGAAAGAAGAAGACGAAGAACTTCTGCCCGAACTTCTTTTCGATTAAATCAATAAAAACAAACTTTGAAACTTTTCTTGCGTTTGACCTGACATATGGCGCCAACAGTAAAACTGTCGGCGACGGGCTATGCCTTTTACATTTACGCGTCGACCGTTAGTATCTTTGCATTGGGATGTTTCGAATTTTCCCTTTAATTTTTCTGCAATGTTTTAATTTTTGCGGAATTATCAAAATTTTTTGTTGGTATTAAAAACTCTTTAATTAAGCTGCAGATTCGATTAGAGCGCTGCTGTAATGTAATTTACCTGAACAGAAAAAGAGAAATAATAAAAATTCTTCTGTCCTGCCATTCCGGTAAAATTATTACGTGCATTAAAACGTTTTCCCCCATTTACAAAATTAGATTCTCCGCTTGTACTGATTGTTTTTTGTTAGTGCAACGGATTGCGCTAATTGCAATAAATTCCAACGCTGCGCTGGGAATATGGAAATACCATAAATAGAATTATTATTATTAATAATGCAACACCACAGCTTAGTTGCCTTTTTGAAAATATAATTTCTGTGAAATAAGGAACTAGAAATCTTGTTACCATTGTCGATTGCCCAAGTTTTTTTTACTTATAATATTTTATGTAAGCAGAATGTAACCTACACAAATACATTTTCTACCTAGTATTTGAGAAAATACAGTGTATACAGTCTAATTGTATGAAATGATTAAGAATTAGTGACAAACACAAATAAAAAATTAATAATAAAATGTATAGGTACTCGTGTTCGAAAAAAAATATGTATCCCTCATTTTATTGAAAAATATTTCAAAGAACAGTTACTATATAATTTTACAGAGCAACATAGAACTATTATTTTTTAAAGCAAAAGTGTAACAAATAATCCCCCATTTTTTTGAAATTACACGGTAACTTTTCGCGCAAATTAACCACGTTTCGTGAGTGGTGTGTTACCAACAGTTTATACCTCAATCTCTCTAAGTGTAGAGTAGTCACTTGTACCCGTAAATTATATCCAATAGTTTATCCATATACTTGTAACATTATTCAATTCGATCGATGAATGTTAGTCAATGATCGAGGTATACTTTTTGACCATAAACTTTCTTTCAACATATTGATGCTACATGCAGATCTGCGATAAGTATTTTAGGATCCATTAATCAAAACTGGAAGTCATTTTCTAACCTTTTAGGCTTAAAACGTTGTTTTGTTCCTTTGTTCGGTCCAAGCTAGAATATGGCGCACTGATATGGTATCCACACTATGAATGTTATACAGAATGTTTGAAAATGGTTCAAAGGAAATTTTGAAACTTCTATCTTTCGAGATTGATGGTTTCTATGTCGCAATTAGTATACATCAATGATTATTACTATTTAGATTTAACAGTCTTTCGTTAGCAAACAAAAGAGTAATTAGAAGTGTTACATTCTTATATAACAAGATTCATAACAAAATGGATAGTACTTTACTTCTAGCTATGATAGATATCCATGTACCTTGTTCTTAAATCAACAATGCAATAACTTTTCACGTTTCTATAGCTCGAACTAATCTACTTGTTAAATCTCCTTTATATGTAATGACTTCAAATTTTAATAAAATGTCAAATAACTGTGATATAAATTGCTGTACTCTAGGGTTTTTAAAGAGATCAATAAATAAATCAATCCATGTGTAATTGATCTCAATTAATATTAGCATGTGGTATTTAGCGTATGTAGTTATTATGTTAGTATATGTTATTCAATACTATTTACTCTACTTACGCATTGTCCTGTAATTGGAGCTTTTCTGTTGTGCAATAAATAGATAAATAAATAATATAAAGAGAACTTCACTGTAGCAATTTTTCAAAAAAGTGATAAGTGCTCGACAATTAATATAGAAGTATTTTATTTAATATTGGACAGATATGATTTAACATTATAATGGATGATTATGTTCAAAACATAGTATAAGCCGTTCACGATCTTTTTGGGTCAGGTGAGGCTATGACCATCTAGTAATTTTGTTGGCAGAACCTCTGTTGCAACTAAACTCCCTCATGGAAATTGACACTTTTTGTGTTAGGTTAGGTTGTTTTCAGTTTAAGGTTATATTTTCTGAATAGGTACATTGTTGCCGGATATTCTCTAGTCTCCACATCAACCCGCGTTCTTTTAAATTTGGCCTGTCCTTTTTAAATTGGAAGTAGCATCGTTTAATGGAAATAATTTGTTGTAACAAAATTATTTTGGGCATTTTGACTTTTCCTTTGACGGAAATTAAAATTATTTTTACACATTTGATAAATCATTTATTTTGTTACGAATATTAAAATAATAAATCTGGCAATGTGGTGGCAAGAAAATGTCGAACAGACACTGACAGAAAAAAAACTTGTATCTGCTACATCATCAAATCAGTTAGTCCAACATGAAAAGAAAAAATCATAGCCAACTCTGTCCCAAAAAGGTCGTGAACGGCTTATAGATAGCTGTAATTTATGCAAAACTAGTACTACAAATGAGATAGTTACCAAAACCTATATAGAAAAATTAATATTTGCCATTTATGTATCAAGCATACAATGTAGGCCTTTATTGAACAAGTCTATTTCATGACAGAGCGAGCGTAGTGCGCGAGGCCAATAAAGAGGACGGGTCAAGTTCGATTATGTACGAGTTGCTTACAGAGCATGTTGTAGTTATTTTAGCTGCAATAACATTTATATTTGACACAAATTTAATAGCTTCGAAGTGTGCTTTTTCTAAGGTTAATTGCGTTATGAATATTAAGAGTAACTATTACTATTAGGTACTAAAGATGAATTCCTCTTCTTTATTTTTGTAAAGTTTTTGCTTCATGTAATTTCCATTCCTGATTTGAATAAAATTACGAAATTTACTTTCACGTCTATTTTCATGATAAATATTGACATTGACAGGAGGGCGTTCTACTTTACTTTGTAGATTAGACCATATTGGCGTGAAACTTGTAATAATGCACTTCATTTATCGTACATTTGGCAATGGAGAGATCGATGCAGTAGGGATGGGCTAAACGGTTATTTTTGTGTAATAGGATTTAATGTTTCAGTTCCGCCTTGGTAATATATTCTAATAACCGGTTATAAAAGTAACCTGTTTCTTTAATGCAAGACAATAAATACCAGCATTCAGTATTAGTACTCGTGAAATACCTGTAGAAATATTCGTATATTGACTATGTGGAGGTAACTACTAAAATAAGTAGGAACAGAATCAGAAACACAATCTCTTTGAGATAAGTCAGTGTTCCCTATCATAATAAGCTATTTTTATAGAAGAATATAAAATATGCAACAGAATTATTATTTTTTAAATCTAGTTGTAAAGCAAACAGTAACATGCACACACCGGCAAAATTAGAGGAACACAAAAAAGTAATATTTTGGGATGTTCTGTAGCATTCTTTAACTGAATTATGTTTTAAGCTTTAATGCTAGCAATACACACCTTCAGAGAATAACAATTAACGATATAACAAATGAAACTACCTAATTCAAGCAGTTTACTGAGTAGAATGAAAAACTTCAGAATAAAAACAATTGTATTCTCCTTATAAACAGTATTTTTTTATTATGGTATTAAACACATGGGTGTAATTAATAACGCGTGTTACCCCCACGAGCTCTGATTACTGCTTCCATATGTCTATTCATAATATGGATGAGGCCATTGATGGTTTGTTGAGGCAGAGTGTTCCACTCTGTTACTAGTGCCGTTTTTAGCTCATCTAGGGTTTGTACCGATGGATTTCTGGCCAGGACCCGTCTTCCCAATATGTCCCATATGTGTTTGATGGGATTCATATCAGGAAAACGTGCTGCCCAATTCATGGCATGAATACCAACTTCGAGTAGGTAATCCGAAACACAGCGAGCAGCATGGGGTTATTCTGCATTAAGACAAAATTCTCCCCTATAAATGGGGCAAATGGCACAACATGATCTTGCAGCATGTCTGTAATATACCGTGCACCTGTCAGGGAACCTCCTGCAATAACTACTAATTTCGTACGTGCTCCCAAACATATCCCACCCCAAACCATAAGTGAGCCGCCTCCATATAAGACTGTCGGGTACATTGTAAATATCGCTCCCTTTGGCGTCTCCATACTTTCTCTCTACGATCAATCACATTTATACAAAAGCGGCTTTCGTCGGTGAACAGAACTTTACCCCACTGCTCCAAAGTCCAAAATCGATGTTCATGAGCAAATTCCAGTCTTGCTGTACGATGCCGTACGTCAAGTTTTGGCCCTTTTGCAGGAATTTTGGAAGTCAATCCAACCTTGTTCAGTCTTCTCCTGACTGTTCTTTCACTTACACTTACGTGACGCACATCTTCTAAGGCATTTCTGGTCTGAACAGCCGTTAAACGTCGATTTCTGAGAGTCTGCAGTGTAATAAAGCGATCATCCCTTGCAGTTGTTGCTCATTTCCTGCCTTGGCCACGTCTACGTGTGAAATAATCGGTCTGTATAAACTCTATAAACCTCCCAGGATTCTGCTGACCGATCTGTAAGTGTAGCCATTTTCGACCATTGTTAGAGCTCTAGCGACATCAGTTGCCGTTAAATCGGGCAGTTTTCACAACAACAGAAAACAAAATCGTAAACCCTCTTTGTAAACTAAGCAAGAAATAAGCACTTGTTTTCAAGAACACAAAAACCCAAGCAATATGTCAACAATAAAACAACTGATAATTAGACTCAAATGGGTGGCGAGATTTAATGTTAGATTGCAATTTTTTATTCGTTATACAAGCAGAAGTAACATTTATAACCAAATTGAGTCATATATATCCTAAAACATAGGGAAAATATGACTTTTTTGTGTTCCTCTAATTTTGCCGGTGTGTGTATAATGCAGAATGCAGAATGAGCGGAGCGTGCGATCTAGTTCAAAATTGCCTAGCGAAAAAACTCCGGTTAAACGGAACATAATTTTGACGAAACGAATACAAATAATACTCCACCTCGCGAGTTCCGAGATGCCGTTACAAAAGTAACAGGCTTAATTCTGTATATATTACTGCAGTAATAGCGTACATGTTTGGAACGCTGTCATTGTAACTGTATCGTTAAATATCGACCATCTCTACGAAGCAGTGAAATAAAAGCGACTATACAAAATGAGAAATAAGAACACTAATACCGTATGCTGCGCAGACGATAGTGCTCATCGCAAACAGTGATGGTGATCTTCGACGTCGTACGATTAGTAGATTTCACTCTTTTCTCTCTTCTCATTTAATTAAAATCAGATTGGGATTACACATGGTTTTCTGTAATGCTTAGTCACAGGATTTCCTCAGCCTGCCTCTTTCGGTATCTAGATGGTGGCTTGTTTTGGTGATCTTTTGTTGTTTATCCACTGAATACAGTCATACGAAACTAACAGCCGTATTCATAGTCGTTAGAGTTCCTATATGTACTAAGAGTTGAGCCATTGGATCCACATATCAAGGACCATGTGATATAGCAAAGATATATTTCATTTATTTTAGTTGAAAGAACTGTGCACAAAGTTTAAAATTGGCAAAAATCAGGTACTCCAAGGTTTGTGGATCCAAAACAAGTCACCCTACATGTCCCAACTCTTTCATATACAGGTACTCTATAGTCGTTCGCCAGCGTCTATGTCAAATTCGAGGTTAGCAGGTTAGATTTTGTGTCAATTTCTGTCAAAACTGACGGAAAACCTAACCTGATAACCTCGAATTTGACATAGACGTACAGTGCCTCCAACATACTATTCATAACGAAACTCCGGCGACTCGCCGGCGAGCCGCTGGCGAACGACTATGAATACGGGTGTAAGTGTCTTCTTTCTGTACCTTACGTTATAGTTCTCATTCCTTTTATGATCTTTTTATTCGTTATTGGATTACATCAAGCTATTTTTGATTCGTAGATCATTCATTTCTACTGCTCCTATTTTTTCTGTTAAGCGCAATCTTCCCGATACTTCTACTCGTATATTAACCCACATTTTATCAATGTCTCATTTTCGTATATGTGATGTTTAATTTTTTTAATTTATCTACAATATTTCACTTCTACATCGTATACATGTACGTACTTCACAACAGTCTGTAAGAAATTTATCAAAAATTATTCCCAAATATTTATATTTCAGACGATGTGTTAATTTGTCATTGTTTTCCAAAAGTAAATTTGAAAATCGATAACAATGCATCTTTTAATTTGCGGGTCATTTATTCTAAGTTTCCTTATACTTACTATAATTTAATTTTCTCCAAACTGAAGACTACAATGACATGCTGTCTAATTCAATTTGGGTGCAGCTACAATTTTTCACGAATAAAATGCTTTAGCTATATATTTTGCCTTAAACCTTTGACGACTGTAGAGTTATGTTAATTCTTGTTGTTCACTCACAAAGTAAATTTTAGAAAATATTCATCAGAGTGTGTTTGTATTATATTCCTGTAATACTTTCTGTTGTTGTTATATAGTCCTCATCTCTGGTAAGGTCAATAAATACTAGAATTACTTGATCAATTTAACACCAATTAAATATAATCGGCAAAGACATTCAACATGAATATATCTACAACAAAAGCAAAAAGCATGGTCGTCTCCAAAAATTCAATTCGATTCAAGCCAGAAGTGGAAGATAAAGTCATAGAACAGGTGGCGAATTTGGCTACCCAAGAGTTGAAAACACGAGCAGAAGAAATTTAACAACTGAAGCACAGAAGCAAGCGATGAAGCTCTCAGAAACTGCTAGCTGTCTCAAAGAAATAAGAAGGAACGATACATACATGACTAGTCAACGTAAGGTTAAAGTGTACCAAGTTTTCAGTTTTCATAAACTACAATGAAGACAGCCCTGCAAAACAAATCCCCAAACAAGAAAAACATCGATTGAACTAGTAAAGTATTCATATACGTACAATCGTACAATCATAATCGCCAAGGCGCGTGCGGTTGCTTAAGAGAGGAATGCACAGTTGGATATCGTTTTTAATAGAGCAAAGGCCAGATAAACAAGAATTGAATTGCTGGTGAAAGAAAGAAGAAAAAAAGAACCATTCAGTTTATTAATATTTTAATTGTTTAGGGATAACAGATGAAATGCTTCTCGATCATTATAAGGAAGCTAATCTTTTAAAATATTTGTGTAATTATCGTTTTACGAACGGTACAAGCAATTTAATAATTTAAGAATTTAATAAAAATATCAACAAGCAAAACTAAAGTATGTAATACATGCATATTGGAACTAGTCAAGTCGCGCATTGAGCTGGACAACAATACATGTAAATCTAAGACGTGTGGAGAAGCAGGAAATAAGTTAAATTTACTTACTCAAAGAGTTGGGCAAGACCAGAGAAGCAGCGAGTATATCCAAGTAATTCTTGCACATTAATAATGGAGTGTTAAAAAGGTTCAATTTTGTTTGTTTAAACACAATAGCAACCTAACCTTGTTAAACGCCCCTTTAAGGATGCAAATGTAATTTGACTTATTGTTATCCATTTTTGCGCTACAAACGTCAACACTATACAGAAAATGTGCTCGTGCACGTAAGATGCATGAGATGTATGTAACCAGTCAAAATAAATGGGGTGTTTTTTACATCGCGAAACTTTCGTGTCGCATTCCTAGACCTGCTTGTTTAAATGGTTCAAGTTTCATGTCGTCACGAAAGATTTTAAGATTACTTTTTTCGTTGGAAGCGAAGAAAAGCATGGAAAATTCCTTTTGTACGAGCACGCTCATAAGTAATTTTTAATTAAATTCAATTTGATTGCAGCTTTCCACGATGTCTACATGCACCAACACTGCATGTAATCACGTAATTTTGCGAGAAAATGTAATCGATACCTTAGCCCTTATTAGAAATAAACCACGGTCCTTTACGGCAGAACGTGGTTCCGAGTGTACAAACGCAATTTAACGCTGAACTGGATTTGATATCGGTTCAGGAAATGAATAAGGCCAGAACGTTCTTTAACGCTACGACATTAACGAGATGTCCTGGTGGTATTAGAAGCACCGAAGGTAAAACTTCAATAGAATCATCGTGATTACTACTTTTTCGCAATACAATGTAGTTCATATTTATAAAAGTATCATTCGGTACTATTGAACCTTCTAGAAAAAGCTAAATATATCAATTATTGTGATTTGGTTTTATACAACGATATTTTTAAGTAAATATAATTCATCAATAGGTTGAGAGATTCTGTTACTCGTGCAATATTAGATGGTAAATGCAAGATTACACTGTAAAAAGACATTTCTATTTAAATTGCATGAAATGCACAAGCAAATTCCCGATCACGGAAGATCTAATTGAAAAGATTACCTCTAATGTAGAGAATAACATTCTCCATATTATCGTAACGAGTTCCTGTTTAATTCTGATAATTTATGTCTCAATTGTGGTTATCGAAGATAGTATCAAGAACTATTTTACTATAATGTCGATTGTCAATAATGTACAGTGGTGAGAGCAAGATGAACTAGATGAAGCTGTGTATATACGCGTATATGCTCATAAGGGTCGTAATATGAATTAAATAAGTTGATAAAGCTCCTGCTCCAGTTTCTGTGCAGCTCGGTTATTTTAATTTTAGCAGAACCTTGTCTGGTTTCATATTTCATTAGAAAATTAAATTACAGGTACACTATTTTTCCATGATATAGAACAGAATTAATCATTATATTTCATGGATACTTACATAGCAGTTAGAAGTAACAACTCGATCATTATTTTTTTTAATTTCTTACAGTTTAATCCATTTAGCATATCAAAACTCATAAAGTTTCTTAGAAATGCTTAACGAGAATATGCCTATATTTAATTTTTAGTGGCAATTACTAGTTTTTTACAATAAGAAAGTATTGGATTCACCCTACAAATTCGAAATTGAGTTTTCAACAGATCTTCATGTTTTAGAGTCCCCTGAACTCAAAAAAAAATTTTTTGTTCATCGGTCTGCTTGTGTATGTCTGTTTGTCTGTCTGTCTGTCCGTGTGTGAACAGAATATCTCAAAAACGAAAAGAGGTATGGCGTTGAAACTTCATATATAAGGTTTATGTACTATCTAGATGTGACTGCAAGCTTTTGAAGAAAATCGCATAATCGTAAGTATGGTGGTTACTCTTATGATTTTCCAGCTTTTTTTCGATTTTTTCAAAAAGGGCTCTAATGATTTTTTCAAACTTATCAATTTTATTATATTTTTAATGTGTATTGATGTGAGATAGGTGATTTTCAAGTTGAATACCGAATACTGAAAACTGGTTATTTTTTTGTTTTTTCCTTTCTTTTTATTAACCCCAATTTTAAATAGAACACCCGGTATATTATTACACTTTTTAATTCAGCTTAAAATTTTAGAGAAAAGTGGTCTCTCGAACAGACGCTCCATTTTGTACGGTTTCTGTAGAATTTTTAATGTTTGAAAAATTTTGAAAAACGTTTTAAAATTAAAAATCTAATTTTTGGGTAAATATAAGATCACTGTAAAAGGAAGTTGTGTGCGTGTGTCTGAACAGAGGTGCCTGAGAGGCTGTATCAGGACTCCGTTACTTTGCGCTGATTCTATCCGTCAAGCACGTAAACAAGACTGTGTTTACGTTTTAAACCAATGTAGTCAATGGTACTTGAAACGGACGGCAGTAGAGACACTAACCCTCGGAGCACAGCCTCATGCCCCGTGAATATTATGGCTTAGAAAGGGTAGTGAATGAATCAAACATTAAATGCAGATTGATTTTTATTATGAAAATAGACTAGTATTTATATAAAACTAAAAATGCTTAACGCAGTAACAATATCAAAGTTCATAATAGTGTAATAGAACGCGTTTAAAGGTCCGCAAAGACCGCAACTCAGCATGATAAGCTTTTATATTTCCGCATCGGTTTGCAGGCTGAGCGTTGAACTTGGCTTTCTAGGTCGCCGAGTTGCATTTTCACTTAATGTTGGCGAAACAATATTCGTTTAAGGTTTCGTAAATGGGAACTGAATTTTGCCTGTTTTAATTCAAGATTAAAACAGATATAAATTACGTATAAACTTGCGAAATTATGAAGTAAAACTGGAGGTTAAAACTGTTTGTTTATGAAATCGGAATTACATTTCGAACTTCTGACTGGCTTCGTAAATTTTGTTATTAAAATTTATGTGTGTTTAAACCAAGTTTAAACATATTGCCAATTTTAGGCCGAAGAAAAAGAAAAGGAAAACTATATTGTTTCTTCCACATTAAGGGTTCTTAAAGGATATTCTTCTACGGTTGACTGGCGTTGTTTGGATTGATGCTTCCTTCGGTTGATCCTTTTTCGAATGTAGTAGACTGCTCCTATTAGAATAGCCCCTCCCAATAGGCTGCTTGTTATCCCGCTGGATAGATAGGAGTGGTGGCGGATGGTTTTCCAAGTAATGTCCTTTAGGTGCTGCTGGAATTCCAATTGTGAAGTTTGTAGATCCTCGAAGTGGTCTGATTGTTTTAGAACTGGCTCCTCTGCAATTTCTGAAAAGGAGTTGGGTGTTATTGTGTTGGTAAAATTGATGCTGACGGCCTTGGAATATCCTGCGAGGATCTTGAATTTCTTGCTATGCCTGGGGGTTAACGTATTCTTTGGAGTTTGTATGATGCAGTCTGACGAGATCTGAATTACACCTGTAGTGTTGACATTGACTTCTTCCCTATTGCCACTACAAGTGATAGCTATTCGGGTTGGCTTGTTGACTACGAACATCCAGGTGTTTTCCATGTATAGTTGTTTCCAAATAATGGACTGGATCTGATGTCTTCGTAGGCTGCACTGACTAATTTCTGTTCGATGATATATATCATCAATGATGCAATTTGGGTTATTTTCAATTCCTTTCACGACTGTTGGACTGCAGATATACGTGTTTGGAGTAATTTGGAGATTTTCTTTGAATTCCTCATCTGTCTCTTGAAAATACATTTGTAAGTTGTAATCCACAGCGAAGATCCCTTTTGGTACGTCGATCACCCAGTAGGACCCATTGTTAATTTGGAGAGGAATTGGTGTCACCTTGATTAAGGTATATTCGGTTTTTTCTACTATGATGAAGTATCCTTGGACGTTGATGTAGATGTCATCATGTCCGATGTCGACCTTTAGGATTGGGGTCGGTAAAATTTCTAAATTTGGCGAGAGTTTACTGGTTGCATTTGCGAGGATTTGCTTGATTTGGGCAGGTGTTATTAACTCGTAAAAATTACCTTGTTGGAAATGAACGTTCAAAATGTTTGTGTGGTAATTGCACAGTTCACTAATAACATTTGTGGCGACTTGATAGACACTGATGATGTGGATATTTAATCGGTTGGAGTCGGTTGCCTTATACCACTTGTCCATGTTGTTGATCGCCCTGATTCCTTGGTTCAGCTTCTCTTGGAAATGTTCCAGTTTCTGATCGATTCGTTCTTCGGTCTCATTAAATCTTGAAAGTGCTGACAGCAAGAATTTGGATTGTTGACTGTCCATTTTTATTAATTCCTGTTGATTTTTGTCGAGTCTGTCAATATCTTGATAGACCTCGTCATTTACTCCGAAAATTGACGTTAGTACAGTCCCAAGCACTCCTCGTTTCTCTCGTCTTGCTATGATATCTTCCATGCCAGTTTTAATCCATTCCATATGCCTTTTTTGTTCCAGAAGATGATGCACCAATGTCTTGCATAACGTGTCTTCGGACAGTTCTTTCGCAGAGTTGCAGAGGTCGTCGAATTTGTCCACCATGTCGGTAACTGTTTCGAAGTCTTCTTCGATCTTCCCCCTCTCGAACTGGATTTCGATCCTGAATGTTCCTCGTTCAATCTTCCCGTGTCCAATATGCTCTACATAGTACCCGCTGTCTGGTTTTTGTATGTTGAATTCTGCCTTACTCGATGTATTTGTAGTAAGGAGAGTAAATATTAGTAGAAACATTTTCCATTTGGACGTGACAGTTTTCTTTGGTGCTGGGAATGATTGTGTGTGGGTGCTGTTGGCCGAAATTTTTTCTTCAGGCTCTGGTTCCTGCGATTCTTCGTTATTTGGTAATGGAATGATACTGCCTATGGAACGTTTTAATTGATGTCCTCCTGATTTCTGGATGGTTATTACTCGTACTGATCCATCGGTTGCAGGATAAATGTCGGCAACTCTCGCTAATGGCCATTTACTAGGATTAATGTTTTCTTCTTTGATTAGCACCAGGTCACCAACTTTTATATTCTCCACCGGTTTTTTCCATTTGTTTCTTTGCTGCAATCCATGAAGGTAGTCTGAGCTCCATGATTTCCAAAAATCTTGCTTGATTTTTTGGATCAATCTCCAGCGATTTGACAGATTTGTAGATATTGGTGTGCTGATTGGGTCCGGTGGTGAGATTATCTCTCTTCCTATCAGGAAATGGCCTGGTGTCAATGCACTGGTGTCTTCAATATTGTTGCCTTGTGGGCACAGAGGACGTGAGTTTAAGCAGGCTTCTATTTGGCAAAGCAAAGTTGTTAATTCTTCGAATGTTAGAGTAGCGTTGCCAATGGTTCTCTTCAGATGATGCTTCATTGATTTTACTCCTGCTTCCCATATTCCTCCGAAGTGTGGGGCTACTGGGGGGATGAAGTGCCATTGAGTACCAATGGTGGATAAATTTTCTTGGATAACTGGGCCTTCCATTGCTTGACGGATTTCCTTGTCCAAGACCTTCCTTGCTCCAACGAAATTCGTTCCGTTGTCGCTATAAAGATGTGCACAGCGTCCTCTTCGGGCGATGAACCTCTTGAAGACTGCTAGGAAGCTGTTAGTTGTCATGTCGCTGACAGCTTCTAAGTGTATTGCCTTGGTTGATAGACAGACAAAAACAGCAATGTATCCCTTGGATGAAGAATGCCCTCTTCCTTTAGATGTTCGGATTTGTATTGGACCGGCATAGTCCACTCCTGAATGGAAGAATGGCGGGGTTGAATTAACTCTTGATGGTGGAAGATTCCCCATTAATTGCTGGGCTGCCTCTGCCTTGAATCGGATGCATCGAAAGCATTTCTTGATGCTGGAACTGACGGCTTTCTTTGCGTTGATGATCCAATATTTTCTTCGGACATAGGACAGTGTGAGCTGAGTGCCACCGTGTAAGGTGCGTAAATGTGCCTCATGGATTATTAATTTGGAAATATGATCGGAATAAGGAAGGATAATTGGGTGTTTTTCGTGGTAGGATAGGTTCGAATTTTCTAGTCTTCCTCCAACACGTACGATTCCATGTTGATCGATGAATGGATTGAGATTTGCGAGTTTGTTGTTGGAGTCCACACATTTTCTCTTTTGGAGTTGAGATCCTGTTGCCTTCAAAATAGGATCACTTCCTTGGACGACCTTGATGAGTGTGAGGATGGTGTCTTCCATTTCTTTAACTGATAGACATCCTGGTTGAATGGGAAGACGCCTACACTTGTTGATGAATCTTCGGCAATAGGACACAACTCGTACCATTCTTGTCAGAGACGAGAAGCGATGAATAATCTCGTTCTCGTCTTGATGAACTGTGGCTTGATGCACAGTGTAACCTTTTGCTTCTTCATTGGTTGTGGCGGTGTCTGGTTGGCACGGCCATAACTCTTTGTTAATTAACCAACTTGGACCATCCCACCATAGTTTATGTTCCTTTAATTTCCCTGGACTAGTACCTCTGGAGATGACGTCTGCAGGATTTTCTTCTGACTTGACGTGGTTCCAATGTTGGGCCGGAATCAGGTGGTTGATTTCGGCTACGTGGTTGGCGACGAATGTCTTCCATCTTACTGGATCTCCCTTAATCCAACCTAGTGTGACCATGGAATCGGTCCAGGCGAAGATAGATACCTTAGGAATGTCCAGTGCTGTAATTACCCGTTGTAATAGATTAGAAAGTAGTACTGCTGCGCAGAGTTCTAGTCTGGGTAGGGTTGCCTTTGCTCGAGCTGGTGCCACCTTGGATTTGGCTATTAATAATGATACTTTGGATTGGCCTGATGACGTGATGACTCTGGAGTAGACCACGGCTCCAATAGCTCTTTCGGAAGCGTCACAGAATCCATGTAGTTCCATTTGGGCTTCCCTTTTGGTAAAAAGCCACCTTGGCAAAGTAATTTCTTCTACTGATTTGAGTTGAGATTTAAATGTTTCCCATTTGCCTTGGATACATTCTGAGACTGGGTCGTCCCACTTGACATTTTCGAGCCATAGCTCTTGGATGAGTAGTTTAGCAGTGATGATGATGGGTGCTAACCAACCCAAAGGGTCGAAAATTTTAGCGACTTCGGATAATATGCTGCGTTTCGTGGATCCCTTTTGCTTCACATCCACCTTGAAGCAAAACACGTCTTCATATGGAGACCAGTGAACGCCCAATGACTTCTTTAAGACGTCCCCACTTATTTCGAGGTAGGTTTGCTCCTTCAATTCTTCGGGTAGTTCTTGTATGATGGCTAATTCATTACTGCACCATTTATGTAGGGTAAAGCCTCCACGTTTTAATAAGGAAATTAACTGACCTTGCTGCTTGATTGCTTCTTCTAAAGTGTCGGCTCCGGAGAGTACATCGTCCACATAGAAATCTCTCTTCACAACTTCCGCTGCTAATGGAAAAGAAGATTTTTCGTCCTCTGCTAATTGGTGCAAGGTTCGGATGGCCAGATAGGGAGCTGATGCGGTTCCATACGTGACGGTGCATAACCTGTATTCCCTGATTGGCTGTGATTGATCGAATCTCCATAAGATTCGTTGATACTCCTGGTCTTGGCTGTCCATCTTGATTTGTCGGTACATTTTCTCAATGTCCGCAGAGAAGACGACCTTGTGAGTTCTCCATCGGAGTAGAAAGTCGACCAGTTCTTGCTGAAGTTTCGGTCCAGCATACATGACTTCGTTTAAGGACTTTCCATAAGATGCCTTGTTCGAAGCGTCGAAGACGACACGGAGCTTCGTTGATGAACTTGCTTCTCGAATTACGCCGTGGTGTGGGATGTAATACTTGCCATTGTTTTCTTGCTTCTTTTCTACTCTTTCCATATGTCCTAGATCTAGATATTCTTGCATGAATTTCTTGTATTGGATTTCTAGATCTTGGTCTTGTCTCAGCTTCTTTTCCAGATGTAGTAATCTTGCCAATGCCGAAGGTTTGGATTTTCCCATGCTCTCTGGAGTTTGCTTAAATGGAATCTTGACTATGTATCTGCCATCCTGGTCTCGTTGCACTGTGTCTGTGAATTTATTCTCACATACCTGGTCGTCTGGGGAAATTTTTCGTTTAGTGGAAACTTCTTCTATGTTCCAGAATTTTTGTAACTGCTCATCTTCTTCGATTTTGGCAACCATGGTGTTGACTTTAATGATTTCGTTATGTTGTCTTCCAATGGTTCCAGATAAGATCCAGCCCAGCTCGGTATTTTGTCCTAAGATGCCATCCTTGGTTTTAGTGATTCCTTCTAGAATTATTTTTGAATATTCTTCGGCTCCTAGAATTATGTCTATGGGGCCAGGTTGGTTGAAGGTTGGATCGGCGATAAAAATATTGCTCCAGGAATTGATATTTACGTTTGGGATAGGGGATGAAGGCATGGCTTTGGTAAGTTTGGGAAGTATTAGTAAATTTACAGGTAGGGAAAAGTTACTTGAAAATCTAGGTGTGATCAAACCTGGGATTTTCCATTTGGCAATTTTTGGCTCGCTGTTCCCAATTCCTGTGATTTCAGCTCGAACTTTGGTCCTGGGTAACCCCAATAATTCGGCTGATGCTTCCGTGATAAACGACCCCTGAGACCCGGGATCTATTAATACTCGTAGTAGATGAGTCATCCCGGATGCTGCCTTTACTTGAACCATTGCTGTGGCAAGTAGAACTTGGCTCTCCTGTGCGCCTACATTGGCGGTGATGATGTCCGACTTCGGCTTCTTTTCTGGAGCGTTGGAAGTCTTCATAGCTGCTGCATGAGCTGACGTTCTCATCCTTTGGGCAGGGAGCGGCCTTGATGGTGGCTGCGCCTTATGAAGCAGAGTATGATGCGGGAAGCGACAGATCCTACAATTAAAATAGGCACGACATGGAATATTTGAATCGTGCCGCAAGCATCGATAGCACAATCGATTGGTTTTTACTGCTTCTAGTTTTTCATGGGTAGGTAGCCTCTGGAATTGACTACAGTTGTCGATGTAATGATCTCCATGGCACAGCTTGCAATTTAGGGATGCGGAAGCGTAATTCTTCTGTGGTCTTTCCTGCGCGGGCTTTCGAGCTCCATCTATGGATTCTAGAGATTGGAACCGCACTTGCAGGAAAGCCATTAAATTTTGGTGATCCTGGACTTCATTTGGACATTGAAGCGACTGTTCATATAATTTGTTGGTTTCAGGATCCCATTTTCGAGCGATAGCTCTGTTAATCCACGGACCCCAACTGTCCGTGGAGATGCCTAAATTTTTGATTGCCTCCACACATTCCTTGATGGAGTCGTGCAATCGTTTTAACCCTTGGGCTGACTCTTTGGAGAGGACCGGCAGATCGAATATGGTATCTAGCAATTTAGTTAAAATAAGGCGATTATTTTGATACCTTTGTTGCAGCAGATTCCAGGCGGTGTTGTAGTTTGCTTGGGTAACAGCTAGATGCTGGATCAGTCGGCTTGGCTCTCCCTTAAGATGCGTCTTTAAATATTGCATCTTGATGACATCGTCCATATTCTGGTTGTCATCTACTAATTTGGTGAACAGGTCCTTGAAAGTGGCCCATTCCTCATAATTTCCCTCGTATATGGGGATTTTGACTTGAGGAAGCGAGATGGCTGCTGCTTGCTCGTTCCTTGTTGGCGCTTGCAATAAAATAATTAAATTTCTGTACCTGTCTTCCAACGTAGTATATTCAGGACTGAAGTGCATTTGTTCTGAAGCCATGTCGTTTGACATAACTTCTTCGTCCATCTCGACCACACGATCCCATTTTTCTCTTAATTCCCTTGTCGTGATGGCGGGCCTCCCTAATTCTTGTGTTAGCTCGGCGTCGTCCATCGCTTGCTTAAAATTCTGGATCCGAATCTGCAGTTTTCGGATACGAACCTTTTGCTCGGGGTTAGCCACCATTTCCTCTTGTGTTCTGCTTGCGGAGGGGTTGGAAATTTCCGTTGCTTTTGAACAGCTCTGCAAGTAACTTTTTGCTTCGCCGTATATGGCTTTAATTTGGTCGTAATACCCTGTTTTAAAATAATTATGAGTTGGAATACTTAGCTGCCCCAATTTTGCATGATTCTCAGTTGCAGTGTTCCAAAGTTCGTCCAGCGTCTTGTTGCGACTGGCGATGTAGGCTTCATTTTTTCGGCTGGCAGGGTCCTTTTTGCTGTTGGATAATATTTGCTTTATCTTCTGCGCGAGCTCTTCTTGGGCGATAGCTAAGTTGTTGAATTCCTCCATGTTGTTGGCCATTTTCTGGGAACTGGGTGGTTGGCAGATGTTGTCTTCTTCTCGGGATGTGTTTTTTCGTTAGTTGGAGACAGATCCGGCTCGAAGGACCATGAACAGAGGTGCCTGAGAGGCTGTATCAGGACTCCGTTACTTTGCGCTGATTCTATCCGTCAAGCACGTAAACAAGACTGTGTTTACGTTTTAAACCAATGTAGTCAATGGTACTTGAAACGGACGGCAGTAGAGACACTAACCCTCGGAGCACAGCCTCATGCCCCGTGAATATTATGGCTTAGAAAGGGTAGTGAATGAATCAAACATTAAATGCAGATTGATTTTTATTATGAAAATAGACTAGTATTTATATAAAACTAAAAATGCTTAACGCAGTAACAATATCAAAGTTCATAATAGTGTAATAGAACGCGTTTAAAGGTCCGCAAAGACCGCAACTCAGCATGATAAGCTTTTATATTTCCGCATCGGTTTGCAGGCTGAGCGTTGAACTTGGCTTTCTAGGTCGCCGAGTTGCATTTTCACTTAATGTTGGCGAAACAATATTCGTTTAAGGTTTCGTAAATGGGAACTGAATTTTGCCTGTTTTAATTCAAGATTAAAACAGATATAAATTACGTATAAACTTGCGAAATTATGAAGTAAAACTGGAGGTTAAAACTGTTTGTTTATGAAATCAGAATTACATTTCGAACTTCTGACTGGCTTCGTAAATTTTGTTATTAAAATTTATGTGTGTTTAAACCAAGTTTAAACAGTGTCAGACCAGATTTTTATTTTAAAATCTTTTTCTGGTACGAGCGGGTTAAATCTTATCCAACAAAATTTATTCTGTTTATTGGTACTACCATGGGCGCATTGTATCTCTCCCTACTGTAGCTACTACTTGTATAACAAAATACATCTGTAATGCACCAGGAAACCTTTTCCTACTGATGTACATGTGCTATAGAATCTATTTTAAGTCTATTCTGACCCTCTCATACTCTAAACGTTGTTATTTTGGTGTTTTATATTATATGCAATATTATACATATAATTATGTGTAACGCCCGATTTCATTTGTGCATTCTTTGCGATTTCCTCCTCGATGCGACTCGCATCTATTATATTAATAGTCCGCGCGCTTCTCTTTTGGCCGAGCGCTGTACGAAGGAAGTTTAGTTTTTCCGAAAAGGCGCACGACCTTCGATAAGAGACGTACCTGAAAAGACATTTTTGCGAGTGGCGGTCTTCAATTACAAGAGATAGTCTTGCGCGGCTGAGAACGCCGAACAATTTCAAGCCTACTGAGGCATATCAATACCTTGATCTAGTAGGTTATGTTTCCTAGCCGTAAATTGTTTCTGTCGACAATTTAGGGGCTCGCTTCGAGCGACGTCCCTTTGAAAACTTACGTAAGGCCGATTTTCATCTTTGGTGAGATGTTTTTTAGTTTTTGTTCTGTACTAATGCAGTGGTTTGTTACCCAACGGCGTAATGCCTTTATCATCTGGCATAAAGTCCTGACTGCAGCCGCGTTGGAATTTTCCAATATGCCGACAGTGCGAATTTTGGGGCCAAGTTTCAGCAAGATAAACTTCCACCAGGATGCAGATTCCTGCAAAAAGTCTTCACCCTGACGACTGCTTCTGAGGACAAGTGAACCAACATTTCAACCAACAGTAAGTACATGCAATTTAAATTTTAAAGATTGATTCTATAGATAAAGACGATTGCCGTCTATAGTATTGTATGTTTTGGTGCAAGGTCCTTTGAATATAAAAAACGCACTTGCCAATGTAATAATACGTAGTATTTTAAACGCTCAGAGGAATAGCTAAAATCGTGTTTACACCCTGTACGAACTCTTTCATGAGAGTATCTTTGAGCACCCGGCTTTCAATGTAACAGTTTACAAGCTGGGCAAAGTGAACTAAGTTACCTTCATCTATAGCTGGATGTTTGCATGGAATTCAGATTTCAATAATTTGCTATTTATTGTAATTATGACGTATGATGCTGCTGGCATCGAAGTTTTAAAATGTTGTAAAGTGTTATTTGAATTTTAATAATTTACTTTTTTGGGTTTTGGATTTGAGTGAATCCAAACTTTTGTATTATTTGTCATTGTAGAGCGCCAGGTTTTAACTGAGTTGCCTTAATTAACATTGTGATACTTTTGTTGAATATTAAATTCTATGAACTATTGCTGGCTTATATTTCCTTGTTAGTTGTACTACGGCCCCTCATAAACCTGCTCGTGTTCTTTTTGAGATTTGGGTTGAAGTAAAAGGCTTCCAAGGTAAGTGGTGATTCACTTTGGTAGCTATATTTCTTTTTATGTTGTAAATAACGACTGGCGCCCATTTTGTTTTAACTAATGAGTCTATTTTGTAACCTTAAGAACCGCTGCCTGGTCCTGATTCGCACCATGGTTTATTGAGAGTTAGAGCTAGCTAGAATTGTGATCACATCACGTTTAAGGGTGATACATAGGGAGAAAAACAAGGATTTGACCCAAAGGGAGTGAGTTGAGTTAGTTATGGAAATTTATCCAAAGCAGAAACAATAACTAGTGATCTCCATACAATATAAACCATGACAGTAATAGTAGGATAACTATTATGGGAAAACGAAAAGAAGTGGACGAAGTGCTAAATGTACCCGAAGAGGACTTGAAAATTTTGTTTGATGACAGTTTAAACACCATAATTATGAAAGTAGGTAGAAATTAATAGAACCGCTGACATAAGATCAGACTATTCTCTTCATCTTCTTCGCATGCTTATTCATTAATGGATGTTTGTGACTACATTTATATTCTTTGCCGGTCTCTTGAAATATGTAGCAAGCCTTCCATGTTCGGTTCATTGTTTTACAATGGCTATGCAATCATAGCCATGCCAACTTTTTTCCCCCTCTTCCCCTTCTACCTGCGCTTTTCCCTTCAATGGTAAGCTGCAGTAGTTGGTATTTTGAGTTACCATAATATGCCCCAGATATGGAATCTTATTCGTTTAATTGTTACTATGAGTTCG
Organism: Agriotes lineatus; assembly: GCA_940337035.1. Taxonomy (NCBI): domain Eukaryota; kingdom Metazoa; phylum Arthropoda; class Insecta; order Coleoptera; family Elateridae; genus Agriotes; species Agriotes lineatus. The sequence continues at coordinate 215,952,594 of OW679194.1, forward strand.
CGGTATCTGCCCATTCGCCTGAGGACCTTCACATTTGTTGCTTCCGCGGTGCACGGTATTTTAAGTAGTCTGCTATAAATTCACATCTACAAGGCCTCCATTCTATTCGTTGCAGTTACTTTCATTATCCAGTCCTCCATATTATATAGTAGCGTTGACGAAACTTAGCAATTGATAAATCGCACTTTAAGGCTAAGGGCAAAATCTGTTTCCTGGAGGACATTCTTAAATTTTATGAATGCATTATTGGCGTTCTCTATTCAACATTTTATCTTTCGTATGTTTGCTGTCCGGTCCTCTAAAAGCCATATTACTGGATATTTCTACTTGTTTACTTGTATTATGGGTAAGTAATTGAATGGACCATTATCTGCTGGTAGCGAAAGTTCATAATGAATGCGGCGGAACCAAAGACCGAATGGTCACAAACAATGAATTCAACATAGGGAAAGCACTTATTGACAACAAAGTTAGATAAAAATTTATTAAAAACTTGAAACAAAGCCCACAAGAAATTTGTTTTAAAAATGCCGCTGAAGAGAGCATATCTCTGAAGGGGGAAAAACTTATACAAAAGCATTTAAAGAGGTTACCAATAAAAAGTCAAAACAACAAGCTCATTAGATGAGCAACACCACTTCGGAGAAAAGAAAAGAAAGGAGACCTGAAGATAAGAGGACTACACGCACAAGAAGAAGTGGAGAAGGCGAATATTCTGAGATTGTTCCGAATGAAAGCTAAAAAGATCAAAAGAGACATGAGGGTAGCCAAACGCAATCAGATAGAAAACTAGTAAAAGATGCGCAAGCAGCAGCAAACCAAGAATATGTCAAAGAATTATACAAGGCAATAGATAAATTAGCAGGTAAAACAGAAACAAGGTCGATATCCCAGTGAAAAGCAGATTCTGATTACATCGAAAATGCCAATCGAAAGATGGCAAAGAGGAAAAACAATTATAAAAATAAACCTCTCTCGGAGGGAAGACATTCAGAAAGCTATCGAACAGTTGAAATCAGAAAAGCACTGGCTGTGGATTGAAGCACTATAGATATGATAAAAGTAGATATGCTTACAATCGTAAGTATACTACCCCCACTATTCGAGAAGATGTGTATTGAGAAAACCTTTTCAAAAGATTGTAAAAAATCTGGTGTGATACACGCACACAGCTTCCTCTTATAGTGATCTTATAATTAGCCAAAAATTAGATTTTTGATTTTTAAGCATTTGTAAAAAATTTTCAAAAATTACAAATTCTACAAAAACGACACAAAATAGAGCGTTAGTTCTAGAAACTCTAATCTAGCCCAGTTAATGAATTACGGTTACAAAAATCCTGTAAATGTTCTTTTAGAGTTGTCTAACTGAAGAGATTTTTCTTTATCCAATTTACATTTTCTAAAATTTACATTTTATATTATTTTTTCCGATTATAAATCTTTCAAGTCTTCACATAAAAAGTTTGAATTTTAATATTAGATCTTGGTATGTGAAATTTTGAAAATATTGAAAATTAATTTTTAACAAAAGTTAAAAAATTAGATGTTTTATGGCCTTGATATTGTTGAGTTAGCTAAAAATAACACACTCTAAAAAAAACTCATTGAAATCTTACTGAATTTCCGAAAAACTAGCAGTTTTTGGATTTTAACAATTTCGAAAAACTCTATTTTCTATTTAAGTAAAAATCAACAAACGTTGAGTGCATATTCCTCTCACTAAATACAGCCTAAAAGATTAGACAACCTTGATCCTTATCTGCAAAATTAACTCTTGTGAATTTTTCAGGATACGTTTTATTAAATGATATAAAAATTATAGAAAATCCATTAGCTTCAACGGTAACAATAATATTTATTATCAGCTATGGCCTACCTATCTCCTTTAAAGAATTCTGGACTTCCAAAAACCATTCAAAATTCGTGTTCCTACACATTATACGCATTCAAATCTCCAAACTTGAATATTTTATTTCCACTGGTAGTTTGATTAATGATAATGTCATATTTCATTTGTACCTAATGTTATTAATTAATTAATGACAATTTACGCGAATATTACAAAAATCAATTTCAAATTTATAAATTCGAAATGGCCTATCCAATTAATGAGATGGTTGTGCTTTGGGCATATGGAGCTGCGGAAGAGACCGGTACAGAAGCATTGCGAATTTCCCCTGAGGCGGTAGCCTCATCGTACAACATTCGCTTCAACTGATAGACGATTACGTGAAACCGCCTCACTTCGGTGTTCAAGACCAAATGCTGGATGAGACGTCCGAACTGCCGATTTTGAAGATATTCTAAATACAATTGAACAGGAGACAAACCGAAGCACCAGAAATTTAGCAAACCAAGTTGGTATGAGTCATATGACCAACGTTTTCCATGAGCAACTTCTTCATCCATATCGATCTCAAAAGGTATAAGCCTTACTTCCAGCAGATTTTCCGATACGGGTAGGGTTTTGTGAAGATCTACTAAATCGAAATATTAAATATCCAACTTTCTTGTGCAAAATACTTTTTACAGATGAAGCGAACTTTTCAAGAGATGGCATTACAAATATTCACAATTTACATACTTGGGCTCAGGAAAACCCTCATAATATCGCAATCCGCAATACTCAAAACATCGGTTCAGTGTGAACATATGGTGTGGTATACTAGACAATTACCTAATTGGCCCCTATGTCCTTCCTCCGTGGTTGACAGGACAGATTTATGTCAACTTTTTGCAAAATGCATTATCAGAATTGTTAGAAAACGTTACATTTGAAGTTCGTAGGCAGATGTGGTTAATGCATGACGGCGCCCCAGGGCATTTTAGCATTGTGGTAAGAAACTATTTAGATGAGGTGTTTCCGCACAAATGGATTTGTAACGGATGGCCATTAGCATGTTCAGCTCGTTCACCCGACCTAAATCCCTTAGAATTATTTCTTTGGGGCCACTTAAAAGCTTTGGTATATGAGACACCAATGCAAACAGAAGCCGAATTGCGTCAAAGAATCGTTGATGCCTGTGATACCACCAGAGGAACTCCAGGAATATTTGAACGCCAGTCTTTACTTCGACGATGCCAACTGTGTATGGAAGTTCAAGGATGGAATTTTCAGCAACTTTTATAACTCTTCTCAATTGCGTTCTTTTTCATATTACCTTTAATTAAACTTATTTTTTCTTGTTTCTGATTTTTAAATTAATTTTACTTATAACAGTTATAACTAAAGCTGATATATGGCAATTGCATATTTTGTATAATTGATATGCCGGCGAAACTGTTTTCATATGTATACTAATTACGTGGAAACAAATCGTTTAAGTCAAGTTTCACTTTGCATATTTTGCATATTTATACGTTTTTGAGCATACTTTCTGTATTTTGCATATTTGGTTATATTTAGCAATAATTTGTAATGTATAAACTTTTTAAGATTTGTTTCGTAAAATTTACTACTTCATTAAATTTATTAATAAAATTATTGTGTGCTACTGAGGTATATACATTCACTTTCTGCCGCTGCAGTGCAGTATGCGTATCGAAATAATCAGAGGAAAGGGGAAGTCCCTGTTAAAATCTTTGACTATATAAACATAGACTGCCAGCAACCCCCACTTTTCCCACATAAGCAATGTATAAGGAATCAGCCAACATTATATTCATGTCAAGAGTCGAACTTCGAATGTTGGGTGAATAATAGTCTGGCGGGGTTAGGGGAAACCTTATTTTTATATTGGCTTACAACGTGAAGTTGGCGTTGCAGTCCATGTTTATATAGTCAAACGTTAAAATGAATGACGTCTTTGAATAAAAATTAGAGAAATAAATACACTCATATAAAATAATTAAAATATTTACATTATTTAGAATACTACTTATTTTAAAAAAAATAGAGCATATTATGTGCATATATATTAACTTTGGGTGCATATAGTCCACAAAATATATGCATAAATATGCGCATATTTTCGTACATTTGAGTGCATATAATTATCAGCTTTAGTTATAACCAAGTTAAGATTTTAATAAAACTTCTAAAATGTGTCAGATGCCTTATTAAAGCGTACTTTAAAAATGTAGTGACCGACTTTTTATAGAGCCTACTACAGTTCGATATTTGAGTAAAATTTTATTCAGTGATTTTAATTTTAATTTTTTTTTTAAATTTGTATTCTGTACTCCGCCAACAGCTGTTAGGCCAATTATAGGCGTCACTGTACATTTTATGGGGACTTCCAACCCCACTAACGACTATCATGATGTTATTATGATATCCGGGACCAACTTTTTTCCGTGGTAGCCGTACCACGAGATGCCGGGAAAAGCAGCCGTGGAACTCCCATCCAAGTTCTGACCAGAGAGAGCGTTGCTTAACTCTGCTGATCGAACGTGGACGCTTGTTCAAGCTACACCACCCGGGACCATAAATGCTAGATTAAAAGAAAAATCACAAAAGTGGTTCTAACTTTGCAATGAAAGGCGATAGATTATAAGTATACGAATAATTTAGGTACATCTTTAGGCAGCAACGACACCCTCGAAGTTTGTCGGTCGAATTTGTATACACCCTGTATATTTTAGGGGCTAAATAGGTTTTTAGAAAAACAAAAGTTATTGACGTAAACAGTTTTTTTGAAAAATCAAAAATACATTTTTTTCCCATATTATGCCGAATTTTTGGCGGACACTGTATATAAAGTTTCAACGCCATACTTCTTTTGTTTTTAAGATATTCTGTTCACAGACTGACCCACAGACACACAGATAGACAGACACACAGACAGACAGACCAATGAACAAAAACATGTTTTTTAGGTTCAGGGGACTTTAAAACGTGAAGGTCTGTTGAAAACTCAATTTCGAATTTTTGGAGTGAGCCCAATACTTTCTTTATTGTAAAAGGAAGTAAAAAGAAGCGATAATAAAAATACCTATAAAAATAGACCTGAGAAATTGCTGAAACTACGGGGAACACATTTGCTGAGTGTAGCCAGAAAATATTTTATAAAAGAAGTCCTTAAGTCTTAAGTCCTTAAGTGATAAAAGCGTATGTTTGTTTTTCGCTAAAATGGTACAGTCGCAAAGCATCCAGACAGCATTGATAGATGACCCGACTATTAGATTGGATAAGGAATGATGAATAGTTGATGAGTTTCTATATATTGAGAACAGTATCACTGGAGATAGTTTATTCTCTTCTTTGGAGCAGAATTATGGCAACTAAAATATATATATGTTTCTACCTCGAATAAAAAAAAGATAAACGTGTTGTGAAACTTGCATTTTTGAGATCATTTTTCATTTTTATGAATTGGTTGTATTTTGGCAATTCCGAATTTAAAATCCCGCCTGTAAAGAAACAGTTGTAATCATGTGCCTGTTTTCAGCTGCGTTAGTAGCACATATACCGTCTCGGCGATTCGTCTTTGGAGGTAATATTTGGAGCTAGAGGGAAGCCGTTGCTGTGAAGTCAAGAATGATTTCGCTAAAAAAGAGTTGCTGTGTATGTGTGTAAGAATGAGAGGGAGCAAACGTTTTCCCCGCTCTGTATGGCTCAGGCGAGACGTTGATAACATGTGTACAAGCTTCGGGCTTCTCGCAGGAGATTCTTGGTTTGGCTGGCTGATAAGCAACAAGTGTTTTGCTGCCCATTCACTCCGGCGTGGGGTCTTTCGGTCCCGCTGGGGGTTGTTGCGTTTGTTTGTCTTGTAATTAACGGTTGTTACTTGTGTGTGTTGGTACCGCATGTTTAAATGTCTTGGGGTTTTTGTTAACCGTCTGTGGATGTCGCTGTAAGCCTTGAATTCCCGGTTATCGCAAAGTGGGCAACTTCGATTCACGCTGTTGGAAAGATTATTTGGTGGGAATCTCAGTATCAGCTTATTTTGCATCATAAAGTACCGGTGTCTCGTTTAGGATTCTTGCCATGCCGTCATGGACTTCGTAACCCTTGATTGATAATGTTAGACGCATTCCATCGGCAGTTCCTAGTTGCTATTGTGCAGTCTCTTGAAGCATCTTCGGGCAGTGTGTTTGGGAAGCGGCCACCTGCAGCTCCGTTGGACACCGTATGCAGCTACTGGGCTCCTTATTACAGTATGTACCGCTTTTATGTCTTAGTTTTACAGTGTCATAGTTTACAATGCACGTAAAGTAAAGTTCGGGTACTTTATTCCATATAGGAACATGGGCTGAGACAAGTCGAGTCAGGGTCGCTGAAATATCTCTTTCCGAAACCCAGTCATCTGGCACACCGTTAACGGCGTACTGGGTGATGTGGTTAGCAACACGCCTTAGATGACTGCTTTACTTTCCCTACTTCCACAACTGTGGTTTCGGTACCCAATTTTTAAAGCGACTGGGTGGGCCGCCCACCAGTTGCTAAATGTGGGAATTAAACCCCGTACCGTGGCACCGCAGCCTGACGCCCTAACTGCTCGGCCACGCTGGCGATTTACAATGCACGTAGTGTTGGTCAATTTTTGGGTAACGTTGCGGTTAATGTAGCCTTTATTGTTTGAACCATTGTAGTTGTCTTTGTGTCGAATCAATTAATTACCGTCAGATTGTATGTTCCTGCTTAAGCTAACGTTGTGGCGATTAAAATATGTATCCCATTTTAGCCAAGTTTATTTGGTCGCCGACAAGTATTATTGTGCATGAGTTAGTGCTTTGATTACTTAATGTTGCTACCCTTTCAGAGTCATTTCGTGTAATTGTTGTCAAGTTTACCGCATATAGCTAATTTAAAGCGTTACGTAATATAACCTAACCCTTACTAACCCATTTCGTTATATTAGTTACTAAACCAGTGTCGATTTACATATTATTGTTAATATAGTTCATTTTCACTTAACTGTGTTTTTCTTGTTTGATGTTTACATTATTTGCATGCGATTTTGTGTTTTTCTTTGTAGAAGGAGTTTATAAAGCTGCACAAGGGTTTTTCCGCAAGGCAACACTGACCAAACACTGCCAATGTTGAAGTTAGAAGGTATACGCATTTGCTTCCACTTTCGTCAGTGGACTCACCTGTGTATTTATCCTATTAGGATTGTGGCAGCGGATTGGATTCTAAGGTCTGCTTTTCTTTTATTAAGCCGTTGCCCTGTGTAGTCTCGTATTGAACAACCCCCAGTTCCACTGAGCGACGACGCCGGCACGCCTTTTGTTACCGGCTGGGGCAGCGGTATGTAATTCTTTCCCGATATGAATCATTTCAACCGCTAGTCAATTAGCTACTTAGTGTCATGCTGTAAAGTCCGTTCATGTGGTAACAAGCTAGCGCCCTTGTCGTAATGTAGTTTTTATGCTGTATCAAGCTCCAGTAGGCACAGAGAACTACATTATTCGCTTTTTGGTTTAACGAAGAATTAAACCGTTTCATCATATGTTGCGACGAACAGATCAGTTTTTCTGATTTCATCGATCCACAATGATGCATTAGTTTCTAAATAAGCTATGAAACGACCGGACATTAGAAGTTTCTAACATTACAAAAACTGGATTAGACCAAAACTGACGTGGATATAAAGATTTGGTCTCGCGTAATGAATATAGCTCCCGTCAATGCACTTATTCTTTATAATGCAACAAATATCAGTAAGGAAGCTGACAGAATTGAATTTTTTATAAATTTAGGTCTACTCAGCGCTCTACTCAGAACCACCGTGACACACACCTCACACAATAGTTGCTGCGCAAGCACAAAAGGCGCGCTCTAACTTTGTATCCCGAATCTGGGACAAGTTCAGCATTGTACCGCCAGATGCAAGCGCATAAAGCACCAGCCTCTACACTGCAAGGTAAAATGAGTTTATCGATAATACAAATAAATGTAGGTCAAGAAACTAACAAGATATGCTGAAACGTCGCATTCTGACGCTTAGTCTTCCACAGAGGACTGAAGCAAACCATTCACGAAGTCGGTAAATCATAGGTACAAAATAGTTGCATCGCGAGGTTCCCAAATGAAAATAAACACTCACACTTATGTGGTGGTGGTTGAAAACACTATGTAAAAACGATTGTGGGCCAAAGACGCTATGTGATAGCCGTAATTGTCCCAGCACTAGACCAAAGGAATAGCGAATAAACGTCATTTAGAGCTAAGTATCATTTTAATTTTTTACATGTTTACCGGAATTTCTAAAATAGTTTTTTGCTATTGTTCACAAGTTTTATCTTTTAGAATACTAATAAAGGCAAATAAATAGTGAAAGTGTTGTTTACCTCGTTCGTCATTTTCCACATACTGTTTTAGATAAAAATCCGGGTCGAAATTAATCTTGCCATACCTTAAGCGTCATGCAAAGGCACTATAGCAGTTGAGGGTTAATACATATTTTTTTCAAAACATAGGAAACCGAAAGTTTGTTAATAGTTCAAACAATTTATCTAATGTTTCTGCACTCGAAATTTGAAGAAATAGGAATCGTATAGAGTATAGACTATCATAATAAATAATTCCCTTTTATATGAGACAGAAACAAAACATATTGTTTGCATATTATTATGTTACGGTCAATGGAATTTAATTGAGTTTATAAAATATTTTAAATAATTGGTATTGAAATTTAATTATTGAACGTACAATTGATAATAACGCTATATGGCTATGCCAACAGCCAACGAGCATTGTAAAGTGCCCATTATGATCAGCAACAAAATCAAGGCTACTAAAAATACATTCCTTCTCCGAGAACAGCTGTTGTCAGTCATCGATCAAAACCGACCCTTGGGTTTATTCTGGGGATATAACTACCAAAAGAAAACAAATGTGAAAAGTTTTCAGAGTGCGGAAGGGCAAGCTTATTGAGAATGTCATTATTATTTAACTTCTTTGATATTTCTAAATCGTGTTGGCTTTACTAAAGATAAGATCTTACTATTGGCGAAACAGAATATTCCATTTTAGCTTAACTGCTTTCAGAACAAAAATGGTAGATAACAATAGATTTGTATTCAATAAATATTACAAAAGCATCATATGTGTTGAGTGCCCAACTTTGAAAATGTGAATTCTTCAATATAAAGACCTAATCTGCTGAACATCGACATTATTTTTTCATACATTCTAATTTCTAAAAGTCATATCGGTGGAAAATTTGCATACATTATACTTGTTATCGTAATTGCCCTGTCATTTCCTGCAACATAAGCTACTAATTTTCCAGCTTTAAATTTGCATTTTGAAAACGTAGTTTATAACAGACGCTCGACTGATAAAAGGAAGGTGGCAGTTGTATACGCGTTGGTAATTATTATCATTATCATCATTTACGCATTAGCCTAGTTCTGGAATTATATTTGACTTCAGTCAGGTCATTCGATTTCCCTTCTTTTTTATCTTTGATCCTTTAGTGAAAGAATTACTAGCATTAAAAATCATTTTCGGAGTAATTTGACATCTTCTGAATTTAGAAAGGAATTAGCTTTCCACTAGTTTTCAAAAATGAGCTTTTCATTACGATGTAAACATAAAATTAAACAATTTTCAGTAATAAAACATTTGGAAAATATTTTTCTGCAGTTCTGCAATTGCAAACAGAATGGCGCTCTCCACATTTAGAACCGCAAGGCCACTTTAGACAATGCATTGTTTTTCTTATTTATTTATTTATTTATTTATTTATCATTCAACCAACAAAGTCCAATAACAGGTTGAAATAAAAAAAATATAATATAGCAGATGGTGAGAAAAACCCAATCACAAATATAATATAACAATTGTAAATATATGTGTATAAATAATAATCACTACTAAATAAATCATAACCGCCGAAACAGTAACTAGCAAACTTAAAATTATATGTAACGATTTAGTAGTCAACTATAAAAGGAGAAGTACTGATCGTACTGAACAAATCAAAAACCTACACCGACAAGAGGCCAACCGAAAGTTTTGCCATTAAAGTCAGAATGTAAACTAACAGAAGTAATAATATAATAATTAAGAAACAAATACTTTTATACATTTACTTAACATTAGTTAACAATTCAGTGACGACATGATCTGAGCCTTGAAAAACTTCTTATTATCATTGAAGATATCTATGCTTTGGCAGCGGTTTACAATCCGCAGCCTTCTGTTCAGGGGCGAATGAAATGCATAGTTTTTACGCGTTATAGAAATGATAAAGGTACATTTACGCATATTGTTATAGAATGGTACAGTTATACTCGGGCCGCCGAACAGATAGAATGGAGCAGGCAACCCAAATAACATATTGCAAAGGTCACTTGATAATATTTTAATTATAATTACCAAAAAGGATCGGAGATGCCGACCCTTACAATTAGAACTAATTTCAATAATTGTCATTAAACAAGTTTTTGAGGTTATGATGCAAATAGAAATGGCGACCAACTTAAAAGTCAAGCCTGACATTTGTGCACTTGTAATTGAAAATGTTTAGGCCTGTGGCATGGCTCTTCCTAAATCTCATTATTGGCTGCGGCGTCGAAACCAAAACACGTTGCCCTAAGTTTGTAGCGTTTTTTCTTTGGAGTTCCTTTATTCAACCATTTACAAGGACTAAATTGTGCATCTCTACTGCTGTTTTCAAAGTTACATGCAAGTATAAAATATTGACTTGTAAAGTAGTCTCTTAAGGAAATTTTAATTATTCATAGAGCTGCCTGCATTATGGGTAACCGTAAGAAACTAATTCGTAGTCAAGGACGTGAAAGAATCTAAAGCGACTATTGCAATTTTTCTCAGTCGTTTTGCAAGAACGAGTGACTAAAGCAACCGATGTTGGCCTAAATACTATTAGATGAGCCCAACAAAGTGGCGGAAGAAAATTTACTTCTCCAAAAAAACAAATTACTAAACTTACCCCAGGTCATCTGTCGATCAATATAAAGAAGTAATCCCAAGTGTGATCTATAACTTTGCCATAAAAAGAGACCTACAATGAAAGCTGTATTCGAAGTCGAACAAAATGAAGGGGGGTGTTAATTTCACTGAGAAATTACATTCCTTTAGGCGATTGGTACATAAAATGGGTTTTTAATAGAGAAAATGTCAAGACAATAGGCACACGTTCTAATAGAGAAGAGAGAAATAGCAAATTGTGTTGAATTTTTAAGATAAAATATAAAGCCGAATGCTGAAATATTGTGTACACTGATGAAACGTACTTGCATAGCTTCCATACTGTTCTAAATGTTGTGATGATGGTACCAACAATTCTTTAAAATCCCCCGTCAGTAAAGAGCAAGCATTGATTATTCTTTATGCCGGAGGTAGAAAAGGTTTCGTACCAAATTCATTCCTGATGTTTAAATCAGGACTTAAGAGACAGATTATTGCCACGATGAAATAAACCATTAAAATTATGTGAATTGCCTGAAAGAAAAATTATTAGCAAATCTTCAAAAAAGTCGGTTTTGGTCATCGATAATGCATGGTATCACAATGTCTGTACTGAGCCGAATCCAACACTTGTTTGGAAAAAGCAGACATGCAAAAGTGGTTATCAGTAAGAAACATTTATATTAAGTTGAATGAAACAAAACCAATTATATGGTACCAGAAAATTACATAAACCTACACATAAAAGTTATATGATTGAGAATATTAGCGGAACATGGTCATACGTAGTCCTACGATTACCCCCTTACCATCCAGAATTAAACCAGATTGGGAAAATATGGGTGTCAGTAAAGAACTATGTTTCTACAAATAATACAACATTCAAATTAGACGATGTTAACACTTCTGCAGAAAATAATTTTGGAAGTGTGAGTGTGCAAGAATGGAAGAATATATGTGCAGTGTCGACAAACATAAGTGGGAATACATTATGGATAACAGAGAAGAAATAATTATTACAGTAGACGGCAGCGGTGAATCCGGTTCTAATCTATCGTCTGAACAAGAAGATGATTTCGTTGAAGACAATTTAGGTTGTTAACCATTAGAGGAATCTATATTGAATTATTTTACCATTTATTTGAATAATTGGCTGTTTTTTTTATTGTATTTTATGTATTTTTCTTTGCTTCACAAATAATTTCAGAAACTAGAAAGTCATTAGATTTTTAAGTCATTTAGAAGTTATTTAAATTTTTATATTTTGTAAATCTAAATAAAATATGTTCATTTTCAAACACCATAAAAGTGAAAACTTATGTGACTTGCTTCGCAAAGTGAAAGCGTTAATTATAATTATAACCAAAGGTAAAGGTAGTACTTTAACTGATTAGGCATATAAAGTTGCCACTGTTGCTACTTTATCTGCCTACTCATATAAGATAACAAAATCAAACATTTCAGCAATATAATTTAATTATTATTTGTGATTTTCATCCATCATAACCATGTGGAAGAATTATTTCCAACGTATCACAATTTTACCTCAATCTTGAGTTTTTACATTTCTACTAAATTATTGTTTTCTAATTTTGTTACTTTTATTGCAATAAGTATTCGTTTGAAAATAAAATTTTATATGTTATTCGCAATAAAAGTGGCTTTATGTGCTTTGCCTGCTACCAGCCTCAACACATAAAGCTTCTATAAAAATATAATTAATATTTTTATTTGTTTATTTATTTCTTTTATTTCATACTGATGTCAAAAATAACATTTTTTGTATTCGCTCCCCAAACTGGTTACTTTGGAAACTGTCTAGGATCCTCAAAATGGCCATTTAGAGGCCTTGTACTTAAAGTCGTCATGGCAACATTTTAGCGGACTCACACATTAGTTGCCATGACAACTTTAAGTACAAGGCCTCTAAATGGCCATTTTGAGGATCCTAGACAGTTTCCAAAGTAACCAGTTTGGGGAGCGAAAAATACATTTTCGCGCGGCCTCCTAATATAATGCCGCGTTAATGGTAATTGAAACTTCATATTATAATGTTTGGAGAGCTAATACAAAAAAACGTTGTATGCAACACGTCCTCAAATGGCTTTAGAGGACTCATCTTCATATTACGGACTCGGCTGCGCTTCGCTCCTCCTCGTCCGGAAACATTACGACTCGTCCCCTAAAGCCTTGCTTTGAGGACTAGTTACATAAACTACTATTTTCGGATTATTTATGGTACAAAAAATGGAACATTAAAATCCTTGTACTTTAAAGTAAAATTTTAAAGTTCAAGTACTTTAAAACTTATTTATTGTACAAAAAATAAAACATTAAAGTCCTAGTACTTTAAAGTAAAATTTTAAAGTTCAAGTACAGTCGTGTGCAAATAAATCTGGGACAGTGTTTTTTTCACATGCAGATTCAGTTAAGAATTTGAAGAATATTTCCATGGATTTCCTCTTATCAGAGAGAGTTACGGGTTTCAGTACCTGTTAAAGTTTAATGTAACTCTTTCTGATAGCCGGAAATCCATGGAGATATTCTTCAATTCTTAACTGAATCTGCATGTGAAAAAAACACTGTCCCAGATTTATTTGCACACGAGTGTACTTTAAAATTATACGTCAGTTGTTGACATAAAATTTGAAATGATTTACTACTTTTTATTTAAAATTCATTAAACTTGCAGTATGAAATAAACCGTTGTATTCACCACGAACGAAAAGTGTTTTTAAAGGTCCTCGCAAGTAATTCAAGTAAACAACTTTCTCGTCTTTAAAATGCCACTTTTCGTTCTAGATAAATAAACTACTATTAATATTATAACTTTTGAAGGGGAATACAATTTTTAGTTGTTTTATGCTTTAAAACAATAATTGTGATATAATTTGATCAAGTATTTCAGTAGTACCCCTCTATAATGGGTAAATTATTATTTAAACATTATTTGGAGCAATAAAACTTTGATAGTGATTTATTTACGTCCCAGTGTGTACATAATAAATAAATTAACAGTCCGTTAGCTGACATGCAGCCGCAAATCATAATCCCCTTTGGAAACTTCGCAGTTCCTTTAATGCCGTTTTTATGAAAAGCTTCTGATTTACTCTTTCTAATTCATCTAATATGGTCTCCAATGAAGTAATAAAAAAAGTTAGAACTGCTAAAATACAACTAAACACCATATAAAGGTTAATTCATATGTATGGTCATTAAATTAAATAAGTGTATAATAACATCAGTAATAGCTTAACTAAAATTAATCACATATAGAAAAAATTGCATTCATGTCTAGACAAAACTTTTTAGAACCAAAACCTTCATTAGGTAAATCAGATAAGAGTACATTTACATTTTCTTAAAAAATCAACACGTTTTGTCAGAGTTTCTCTCTTTTCTATTAGAACGTGCCTATTGTCTTGACATTTTCTCTATTGAAAACCCATATTATGTACCACTCGCGCAAAGGAATGTAATTTCTCAGTGAAATTAACACCCCCCTTCATTTTGTTCGACTTCGAATACAGCTTTCATTGTAGGTCTCTTTTTATGGCAAAGTCACACTTGGGATTACTTCTTCTTTATATTGATCGACAGATGACCTGGGGTAAGTTTAGTAATTTGTTTTTTTGGAGAAGTAAATTTTCTTCCGCCACTTTGTTGGGCTCCTCTAATAGTATTTAGGCCAACATCGGTTGCTTTAGTCACTCGTTCTTGCAAAACGACTGAGAAAAATTGCAATAGTCGCTTTAGATTCTTTCACGTCCTTGACTACGAATTAGTTTCTTACGGTTACCCATAATGCAGGCAGCTCTATGAATAATTAAAATTTCCTTAAGAGACTACTTTAGAAGTCAATATTTTATACTTGCATGTAACTTTGAAAACAGCAGTAGAGATGCACAATTTAGTCCTTGTAAATGGTTGAATAAAGGAACTCCAAAGAAAAAACGCTACAAACTTAACCATATCACGGGCAACGTGTTTTGGTTTCGACGCCGCAGGCAATAATGAGATTTAGAAAGAGCCATGCCACAGGCCTAAACATTTTCAATTACAAGTGCACAAATGTCAGGCTTGACTTTTAAGTTGGTCGACATTTCTATTTGCATCATAACCTCAAAAAGTTGTTTAATGACAATTATTGAAATTAGTTCTAATTGTAAGGGTCGGCATCTCCGATCCTTTTTGGTAATTATAATTAAAATATTATCAAGTGACCTTTGTAATATGTTATTTGGGTTGCCTGCTCCATTCTATCTGTTCGGCGGCCCGAGTATAGTAACTTTTTGGCAGCAATAAGCATAACAATTTTCTAACAAACATTTCTATTGATCGAAATTAAAATAGACACTCCCATTTTGCGGTATGATCATGACCTCTTCGACTTTTTCGATTAAACTGTCATTTTATAATTAGAAACAACGCTTCCAAAGCAGTAGAATAAAAATTATTATTTATAAACGGGGCTGCGCGCGCTATTGCGCGGTCTATCCTATTCAATTTACCACCATTTTTAGGCCTATTACGAAGGGTCATTCCGTTCTGTTACACACTTGTTACACAATATCAGAAATCACATTTCGCATGATATGAAGCAGAGGGTTCTTTTGTGGAGGAAGAAATAGGGAAATACCCGTCCTCTAAACCAAGAGGAGGTGGTGAGGTGGAAGCTCACTGCTTTCACCTAACCGTTGAAAGGCTCCAAGAGGAGCTATCGGACTACTAATTGTCGACATGATCTAAAAAAACACGTCAAAAAAGTCCCATACGATCAGCACGTCATCGTATGTGCATCGAGATGCCAAATTTGAAAAATCTCTGCTAAACATTTCGCCAGTTTCGCCAATTTTCTAGATCAGTTCGATTATCGATCTTACATCGATTTTTCGATTCTTAATCTCATCGCTTCTGCCGAGTTATTGGTGTCACCGGTTTCATGCCAACAGAAGGCGAAAAAGGAACAATGGTTGGCATCTCGAGACAACATGGATGACAGCAGATCACACGAAATACACCACACAAATATCGCAAAAATACACACCACGAACTAACGTGTTGACAGGTACACAGTCCAGTGCCTATATTAATGACAGTGTGGTCAATTTTGGTACTGTTTCTGATTGGTTGTTTTAAAATCCGCCTTTAAGAGTCGTTTCAATGTCCTACTGAATATTTTTAGCAGTGTAAGCATATTTAGTTACAAAAAGTTACTAATGTCAAAATAAGACGTTGACATTTTATAAATTATCTAAAGTAGCTCAGTTACTGAACACGGCCTAAGCATCAAAATAAATATTGTATCATCATTGATGTACACTTGTGTTTTATACACAAAAATAAAGTAAATACGAATGAAAAATAAACTTTAACCAAGCAATAATTTTGACTTTAGTAATATTTTGTTACTAAATGTCACTGACACCGTTAAAAAAATGCACATGAAAATTCTGTCACAGTGTAACAAATGGAGTGAATGCGGTACAGACGACTCCTGCAGTTTACACAGGTATTTGTAGTCATATTTCAGTAATATTTCAGACGTTTTCAACTGAAAACCATTATTGTTAGTTTCAGTATCACCGTTTTAAAACAGTTTTTTAATAAAACAGAAGCTATTTGTAGATAAACACCCGTGCAAGTTTTAATTGATGTTAACCATCTAAAGGAGATCTGTTATCATTTGAAAAGAAAATAATTGCTTAAAATGGGGCCCTCGGGAGTCCGCCCCTCTCCAAGGGGGCTCACGGGGCTCTGTCCCTATTCAAGGGGGCCCTCAGGGCTCCGCCCCTCTCTAAGGGGGCCCCCGGGGCTCCGCTCCTCTCCAAGGGGGCTTTCAGGGCTTCTCCCCTTTTAAAGGGGGCCCTTAGGGCTTCGCCCCTCTCCAAGGGGGCTATCGGGGCTTCGCCCCTCTCCAAGGGGGCCCTTGGAGCTCCACCCCCTGTAAGGGGGCCCTCGGGGCTTCGCCCCTTTCCAAGGGGGCTGTCGGGGTTCCGCCCCTCTTCAAGGGGGCCCTCAGGGCTTCGCCCCTCTCCAAGGGGGCTATCGGGGCTCCGCCCCTCTTTAAGGGGCTCACGGGGCTTCGCGACTCTCCAAGGGGGCCCTTGGAGCTCCGACCCCTCCAAGGGGGCCCCCGGGGCTCAGCTCCTCTCCAAAGGAGCTGTCAGGGCTCCGCCCCTCTCCAAAGCAACTGTCGGGGCTCTGCCCCTCTTCAAGGGGGCCCTCGGGGCTCTGCCCCTCTCCAAGGGGCGCTCGGGGCTCCGCTCCGGTCACGAAATCGAGGCGACGGCGAAATGAATGCAAACGCAAATGGGGGACATCGCGTCTGCAATTGTCGTGACACACACGTTTAGATCGTTCTCCTTTATTTATATGATGTAAATCGCACGGAAGCGGACTTTTAGACTAGTCTAATTTATATGCCTCGCTCGCTGCGCTCACTTGGCGGTGAAATGCGACTCGTCCCAAAAAGACCTTAATTTCGTACTTGTAACATAACATAGCTATTATTAACATGTAGTACTGTCGTATATAAGTATTGAGGATTCAACTAGTGATAATAAGAACTCTTATTTCTTATAAAGATGTTTCCATCACCTTTGTTCCTAAGGCAGGCAGCGTCTCTGCATTGTAGGTAACTAACTCGACTTGTACGTTAAATAAAAGCCTATTAACAGCAAGGAAGGGCTGCAAGATTAGCTCATCATTCACGTAGCATAAATAAAAGTTAGAAAAGAAGCGGTTCCAACCAAAAAGCCTATTAACTGCATGGAAGGCTTGAAATGCCAGCTCAAGATTCATATAGTACGTAGAAGAAAAGTTAGGAACAAAGTTGAGCAAACCAAAAACCTGCTAATGGCAAGAAAAGGGTGCGACACCAGCTATAATGATTCAGTTAGACATAACAGAAAAAGAAAATCTGTTACAGCAGTACTTCAGATAATTTTTGGAGCTATCACGCTTATCATATCTTACCTTTCTTCCCTCGCCAGCGAGATCTGCATGCGTTTTATAAAAAACTTATAAAACTGCCCATAGTTGTGGGAATAAATGAAAAAGCCAAGTTTTTATTGAAGGAGAAGCTAGACGATAAATAGAGTGTTTAACTCGCTGCTGCCGTTTCCAAACCAAACTTCAGTTAATTTTCTCTCCAATCAAATTTTGAATTGGAATTTCCCACGGGGCTCCGGAAACTTTACTTCAGCATGTATCTTTTCGTTCAATATTTAGGAAGGGCCCCATAAATTTTAATCTAAATTGACTTTCGATTGTCGGTTTGTTTTCACTGCAGTGTTGCCATTTGAGTTTGCTCAGTATCGTCTTACAACATTTTCAAACGAACGAAATTTTCGTTAAAGCTATAATTTTGCTATATCAACAGTAGTTACCATTCATTTTCTTATCTCTTAATATAAGTGTCTTTATCCATCTATCATTTATACCCCCTACATTTGGCGAACCGTTGAATAACCATGTAAGTTAAAGGTGAACAACATAACTCCTCTAAAACTGCAGAGCTCTTGCAGCACATAAACACGTTGTCAAGAACTTACCTATTTTAAGCAATAAGGTACATTTTAGATACCAGACGTTAACTAAAACTTTTATCAGTACCTAATACGCAGTTTTTGTTGGTTTGCATTTCAAAGATATATTTTTTGCCATTAGAATAAAATATTGTTTCTTAGGCGAGCATACATTCTTAGAATAAAACTTTTGAATTTTAACTCAATTTTGGGGGTGTTTACGAAATAATAACGTAGGAAAAAGTTGTACTGGTATGCAAATAACTTATATTTGGAGAACATATACTAAAGGTGACTTGAATGTTGATGCTTTACTAGTTGAAAAGGACATTCTAGAAGATGATGCTCAATCAAATGATAACAGTGGCACCGATAGTGACAATAAGCGGCTCATTGTAATACACAAGAGGACGCTATAAAATTGCAAATACGCCTTGTGTTCAACTGCCTGTTTTTTACCCTCAAGTTGTGTATTCGGTATGCTGAAAAAGATCATTATCTTTACAGAAATTCTTTATGTGTCAGCGATTGAAACCAGCCAGAGCAAAGTCCTTGGATTGTCTATCCAGTTTTATGTTCAATAGTTTTAGACTTCGATTTCCGTCACGTTTGACCTATGTAGATTAAGTTACAGTCACTACAGTTGATCTGGTGCACCATATTTCAAGAAAGTAGAAGAGGAATATTATCCTTTGCTCTATGGCAGTGATGGGCTATTCCAGATGGGCTGCGAAGCTACAGAACCTACATTTATTTACAGTCACTAAATTATAATGAATTATATATTTTGTTATGCGCATGCAAAAATATGTGCTCAGCGACAAGTCAGAATTGAACATTATAGTTTAGCTACTTTTCATATAAAGTCTAAACAATGCGTCTCATTTTACATCTATCTGCTCTCTATATCGTAAAATCTCTCTGTTGCTAGTATATGCGTCCCCTTTTGAACAATGTGAATTTTAAACAGTTAATCAGTAAAGAGCTTGGTTTGCATCGTCCAAATTAAATTTGAGCTGCAATCTCTACAGTGAAAGCTGGTTGATTGTGGTTGTGCGTGTACAAATTTGCTCTCTAGCAAATAGGTGTAACTAGCGCTTTCTGGCTGATTTGATAAATTGATTAGTTTTGCTTAATAATTGCTCTAAATGAACTTAGCGTCCCCGTATATAGTTTACTAAGAGTTGGGCAAACAGCTTGATACATTTTGATTGATTTGGATCACTTTTTACAAGGCATGATAAAAGTGCCTTATTTACATATTACTTTCCTGGTATGAAAGACAGAGGAAGTATTGTAATCACGAAAAAATCAGCTTCCGAGATTTCTTCAGATCTTGACGTTTCAGGGTCACTAGATGACGAAATACAGGTTTTCTCAATTCAGTCTGTCTGTGTGTCTGTCTGTTGGCGGTATAACTCACAAACTATTTGGAGCAAGACGATATTTTGCATACACATTATATATATTGCTACGAACAAAGCTGTTTTGAAACTTACTGTACCTTTTGTTCTTTAAAAGTTCAATCACCATAAAACCTACCTTGTTGTAGATATTTTCTTGCACATAATAATTATTAACTCGGCTAGCTCTATTTGTCTTAATCTGCAGGGTAACTGTTGCATTATTTTTAATACGACACTGCAGTCTATTTCAATGTACGTTTTCTAGTTAAATGAAATATTTTTAGAAAGATAATATTTATGTCTTATTAATGTATTCAATGATAACCTTTGAATGACACTTGATCAGTTTTGTTATTAATACATCAATATAAAGGTAATTGTTAATGTTTATTGAAGTTACTGTTATTCTGACAATTAAACAAAATTTTGTTAATGACACTTCCAATAATTAATTACAATTTTTAAATTTTAGGTTTACAAACTAATCTTAATTAATAAATCTAATTTCAATGCATTTAAAATTCCTATAGGCGTTTTTATTTCTTTTTACTTATATTGTTCTTAGCTCAGTACTAAGAATTGATTTTTAAATTGACTCACTTTACTTTTTCACTTGTAGCCCCGTGTCTGCAATCTTCTCTGCAAAAGGTTTCCCTTGGACTTCACTTGATTCTGCCACTTCTGTATCAATGTTCTCCAATTTTAACGATAGTTCTTCCACTTTGATATCACGCACTGATAATCACTTTTATATATATATAGGTTCCTTTCACTCCTCTCGGGAGCATAGGGCTTCTACAAAGAGCTTCCATCTGGTTCTATTTGCGGCAGTAGCTTTCACTTCTCCCCAAGACTTGCCCATTTTTTCGGCTTCTTTAAGTACAGAGCGTTTCCATGTCATCTTTGGACGCCCTCTTCTTCTGCTTCCTTGTAGGTTCCAATCAAGCGCCTCTCTCGCTATGCTGTTCCGAGGTGTTCGTAGGGTGTGGCCTATCCACTTCCACTTTCGCCGTTTTATTTGGGATTTCATGTTTTCTTCTTTCGTTCTTCTCCAAAGGTCTTCATTGTTAATAGTGTTTGGCCAATAGATGCGTAGGATTCTTCTAAGACATTTATTTATGAAAACCTGGATGCGATTTGTTATTTCATTTATCACCATCCAAGATTCGCATCCGTACAATAACACAGATTTGACATTTGAGTTGAATAGGCGAAGTTTTGTATTGTATGAGTATTGTGATGAATTCCAAATTTTGTTCATAAGACTAAACGCTCCTCTAGCTTTCTGAATAATCACCTTTAACGTCGTTATAATTAAATTCTACCCAGAGTTTATCTGTTTTAGTATTAATTCTGGAAGATTATTTTATATCTGTCATCAAATTAATAATTTTTCTACCCCCCTCCTTTTCTCTTATAAAAACATAAACAATTCCTTTTCCCTCTCTCAGCACTTTTTTTCAGATGTAAATTTTATTAATTATTAACTTAAATCAAGCTAGTTAAATATCTTGACAAAAGTAATTTCTTAGGTTATCAATATTCATCTAACATTTTATAAACATATTTAAAACTTTTATGGAATATAAATACACCATCACACTAACCAAATTAAGTTATACCTAAGTACGTTGTAACATTCTGCAATGTATCTCATATGAACAATAAATAATTTTAGAAAATTAAAACCACTTGCTTTGGGTCATTCTTTTCTTAATTGAGCATTACAATGCATTGAATGAATATTTATACATTATTCATATCAATACCGATTTCTAATATTTTATTTGACTTTCTCATATTTTGGAGGTGTTATACCAATCTTGGTCAGTTTTTAAGTGATTCAACCTTGTATAGAATATATTCTTTTTTTACAATTTTTATATCGTAGCAATATACAGTGTCCGCCAAAAAGTCGGCATAATATGGGAAATTTTTTTATTTTTGATTTTTCAAAAAAACTTTTTACATCAATAATTTGTGCTTGTCTAAATTCTATTTAGCTCCTATCATATACGAGTACACCGAGTGATGCTTACTTGTTTAGAAAATAGAGTTTTTCGAAATTGTCAAAATCCGAAAAGTGTTATTCTTCGGAAATAAAGTAAGATTTCAGATTTTTTTAGAGCGTGTTATTTTAAGCTAACTGAGCAATCTCAAGGCTACAAAACCCCTATTTTTTTTAACTTTAGCTAAAAATTAATTTCAATTTTTTTAAATATGTTTAAAGATTTTACATACAATTTTTCTTATGTGAACTCTTTAAAGATTCATAATTGAGAAAAATAATATAAAATGTTAATTAGTTCTTTAGATGCTTTATTATTTACCGAAAAGTAGCATGTTTGCATAATTTTTACGATTTTTATGCAAGGCGCTTTTTAGGAGAAATATTTTTCAATTCTTATTAATATCAATTTAAATCTCTGAAAAAAAAATCCTCAAGACGTAACAACTAACCTAAACCGCTAACCTGAACCGCCGAGAGTGCAACAACATTGCTTTAATTTAATCATTACGAGACGATATCGACACCCACAACATTTTACATACTCCACTCTTAGCGCATGCGCAATAGACCGGACCGTATACTGAATTTGACCCGTATCTTCAAAAAATATGGGACCGATCAATCTCCTTCGCAAAAGAGCTCTACCCAAATACCGATTTTAGGGCAATGCAAGGGAGTTTCTCTCATAAAATTGGGATTGTTGGTACTCCACATTCTCATCACTTGCGAATTGACGTATCCAGACAAATAAAACCATGATTCGTCTGAGAAGAACATCAAATCCAAAGCATTATCATCCAGATTGTCTCGGAATCAGGTACAGTATGCAACTCGTTTATTATAATCTGGTGGCAGCAATTCCTGATGAAGTTGTACTTTGTAGGGATGCAAGTCTAAATCTTTTTTGAAAATGGTTTGACACGTACCATAACTAAGATTACTTTCCTGCGACAACCTTCGAAGCGATAAGGTAGGTTCCTCTGCCATCCGACCCCTTACTTGTTCGATGGTATCATCCGTTCGAATTCGTTTCCTGTCAGCTCTAGTTCTGTGACCTACACTACCAGTTTCTTCAAAATTGGTAACAGTATGTTGCATTTGACGTAGGAAATTATCTTCAATCACTGCTACTTCAAGAAAACGCACTCTGAACTCGTTTAAACACAAACGTGGATCATGCATCCATTCACCATTTTCTAGATGCGAGTTTCGATAATATGACTGTATCATAAAAATTTCTTGTTCTTGAGAAAGCATCGTTATAAAAAGCTTGGATAAAGAATAATTATAATACAAATACAAAATGTGTCAGTTATCAATAATAATAATAATAATAATAATAAATTAGTTAATTGTATACACAACATTCGAACAAGGTCAACATAACGCGCTAGCATTGCACTAACTATGTCATTCACATATACAGGGTGGTTGGTTTTTTATACTGCAAGCTGTAGCTTTACTAGTGTTGCGAATATTACAAAACTCCAGCTGAGAAAGTTGTGTGGTATGATGATATCTCCCAAAATGAAAGTAGTGAAGTTTCCAGCAGCCTACTAGTTTTAGGTAACGATGTTCAACCTGTTTTACATTTTCTGAAGGCTAATGAAATTATCTACACATCAAGGTAATAACACGTTTTATCTGC
The DNA here is from genome assembly GCA_940337035.1 of Agriotes lineatus. NCBI lineage: Eukaryota > Metazoa > Arthropoda > Insecta > Coleoptera > Elateridae > Agriotes > Agriotes lineatus. Next base: position 215,976,012 of record OW679194.1, read on the forward strand.
TCCTACTGTATAATGGCCATGAATTATGAATCATAAAATTCTATTTTCATAATTCACTAGTTTGCAAGTTGCAACCAATCAGAAAATTCTATTTTCATTATTCAATAGGTTATAGCCAATCACAAACTTAATTCTTATTATTAAATGACTTTTGCAGTTAAAAGCTGTCACAAATGACATAATTCGGAAACATGAATACAAAACTGCTATTGCATAGGAGTAGATAAAGTATCGTATTACATTCGCGATTATGGCCATTATTCGCTTAGATGACTTGCCCCACGCGCCTTCGGCTTGTGGCTCAAATTTCATCTTCGTGAATAATGGCTGTTATAATCGCTCATATAATAATATACTATATTTTTCTAACAATTTACACTTGAAAAATGAGAAAATAATGCACCGATTTAGAAAAGTTCTAGCTTGTGGAATGAGAAAAGTCAACTACCCTGAATATTAATTGATAATGGAATATAAAAGTCAAATTTAGTAATGCAAGCATTGATTATGCTTTTGACTAAAATTTTATTAGAATAGGGGATAGGGTGGATTTCATGAGCGATACAAACGTTTATTTATTGAATTTGTTTTTAAAGTAGGTAGGTAGGTCAAAGATGAATTTAAGCAAATGTATATACTCCGCTTTGAGAATATTCCTTAGACGATTGATTAAACTAAAGATATAGCCAATTTATGGTAAATATTTGAATAAGGTGGCTTTCTTCAGCAAACGGACTGACAACCTTAAGTAGCATTGAAAGCAAGTTTTTTTATTTTATTTGACAAATTTTTGAATTCATTTTTGGGGTTACGTTCGAATATGTCTTCATTTGTTAAATTTATTAGTTTCTTTGATACGAAATTGAATTGAAGTATTACTTCCCTCGTCTAAAAGACGGAGGAAGTATTGTAATCCCAAAAAAATCACTTTCCGATAAATTACGAAACGCAGGTTTTCTCAATTCCGTCTGTCTGTCTTTTGGCGATATAACTTAAAAACTATTTGTTGAGGGAGGACGATATTTTACATGTAGATTATATATCTACCTGGCATGAAACCGAAAGTTTTATATCAATTTAAATTTTATATTTTATTTAAATTGTGACCTTTTAAGGTTAGTAGTTGCCCCTGCACTTTTATATTTGAGGTAGAAATAAGTACATGGGTTACGTTCTTACTATCCCAAAATACTTCCTTAATTATACTGGAATCGAAATATTCTATTTATATGCAAAATATAGCAAGTTTATTTTTGTAAAAAATACAAATAAAACGATAACATTAGATCCGGCAATATTGCATTCGCCTCGCCCAACAATATTCACAGTTGTCCGGGAATGTTACGTTTTTCGTTCTAAATACACAAATGGAACAAGATTTGTAAGAAAGAACTCTATGCACGCTGAGGAAAAAGAACAGTGATGATATAATACAATACATTTTCACCATCTAGTATGCATTAAATACACTGTGGGATTCTCTGCATAAATACTCTTTAATCAAAAATTTGAGATTGAAATTTAAAATATATCTAATAATTGCGCTTTGCGATCAAATAAATTATATTGAACTATAAACAGCTTGTTCTTAACCTGGAACGTCTCTATTAACAAACAAAATAAAATAAATGTTGGTTTATATACAGTTCTAAAAATGTCAAAAATTGTTATTCTAAATAGTTTGCACAATCAACTTAAAATGCTGAAATTTTCTCTATAAAATGGTGGAAAACTTTCCGGCCGAACAAACTCTTTATACATAAATCTCAACCAAACTGCAGAAAAGTAGCTTTTCTAAGACCCGAGCTCAGATCACCGTACATCGCAAAGATACCTCGAGGAATTGTAGATTCCTGATCCTCTAAAGTTGATATTACGTTCTGGCTGCAATCGCGCTAAAACTAGCTGATTTAGCGCTTGAGCCTCGCCTTGGATAGGGAAATGGGCCTTAAATTGAGATTTGCACACTAACCCGTCGATTATAATTTTACAATTATAAGAGCCATGAAATATTGTTCTTCGGGAAAATTTCCATTTATAGTAAGTAATTTCCGCCAGCAGATTGTCCCCACATCAAATACTTCACGTTCTAGAATAGGGCTCACTTCCTGGCAGCATTTTCCTACGAAAATTACATTTTCGGAATTTCACGTTTTAGTTGGTAGCCTGGAATTTTTTCTTTGAAGTTTTCACGCTATACCCTTTACAGTGGTAAATATTGCATTACATTTCTTTGCTAATTTTAACCAAGTTTAAATTACCATGTTTACTTTTAGAAATCAGAAAATGGGCTATTAGTAGAAATTTTTTACAATTTATTGTTTCTGTTGCTTCGCCCTTAATTTTTATATTTTTTACCAACGTGTCAAAATTATAACATTATGTACAGTTACTGTTTATACCACTTTCAATTTTGACGTACGCATTACGTTTTTATCAGACCTTCAGGTATTGATAAAGTGCGATAAAAACGTAAATCGCACGCTTTGCCGTAAATGTATATGTCCACATAACCTAGAGTATCTAATAAACTGTGACAGAAAGAGTGCCACCTGACTACATTTTTATATTTTTGCTACGATCGTAGAACAAATAGCCTATGATACACGTGTATAATTGTCTCACATTGTGTTCTTAAAGTCGTCGCAAGTCTTTTCAAGGTTTACTTTGTTTCGCTGTCCTGTCATTGTATTTAATTTTTGTAAATGATTCGCCGCTTTGTTAACAGTTAACTCACTTTACAAGACGGAACCTCTTACATTTATCTCAGTCGTGATTACGGATACATCACTGCAACAAAGCTCCGTAAGGTAACCTTACCTGGCTTGTAACATTGAAAATTTATGCTCCAAGCTTCTATTCAAATAAAAGCTAATCTGCACGCAATCAATGTAACCGAAGTACATAGTGGTTTTTAAAGACACACGTAACATAATACGGAAAACAAGGTTAAAACCTAGAATCTGGTCATTCCTAAACACAACCGTGTGAACCAAGAATGTATGACCTGCGGGCATTAACTAGTTTTTTCACGCATTTAAGTGAAACACAAATAGAATTACTATTTCTGAAATACATGTATTTTTAGACAACGTTAAAAAGGCAGCGAAGTAACTGTCTTCAATCTGCGACCATTAAACTGTATAAAAGTCCAGCTTCGCCGCCAATTTAGTTGTTTGCAAAAGGTGAAAAGCAGCAACCTATAATAATTGCATGTAGGTATGCGGATCCACGGTTTTTGCGCCTCGCACTGAATGCAATTTGTTAGGCGTTGGTGCAATTCGGCAGCGCAATGAAGAATTGCCCACTGCAGGTGTCGCACCATTAACGACGCCTCTTATGCGCGGGCGCGTTGCCCTCAATATTTCTTTCGCGCCAACACTAACTTCCGTAAATGGTCACCAAACCTGCACACTAAGAACCGCAAGTCACTTTGTCGGATGCACGAAATTCTTGGCGCACATTTAAATCAAATAAGCTAATCAAATAGAGTTATATATAATCATTGCACATGCTCAAATGGGTATATATATATATATATCATTATTAATTATTTGTATCACAATATACTACTATCTACGACAGTGTCTAATGTTGACTTTTAGTTGGCAGATTTAAGTTTATAAAAAGACTATTTAATAACATGATTTTATTAGTCACGAGATGCCCATCAATGAGTGTTTAAAATTTTTGTTTGTTTGCTTGCTATAGACAATATCTTGGTATGCGGAGCGACAGGTACCTTAGGTACAAACTATTGTGGTCATATGATCAAAGCCCTACTAAAATGTTGCTGAGACTAAGGAGTTCTAAATCTAGCAAGGGATCTCTTACATGCTACACATCGTAGTAACATGGAATGCACAGTTTTATATCTCTTCCGAAAGATGATATTTTGGCATTACTCCGCAATTTTATTTTTACAAACCTTACTTGGGCCGGATATCGTACTCGCGACCTTTGGAGCAATACCTTTGGTTTTACTAACTCTCCCATATCCTGCAGGACATTTTTGTACCTTACACGTATGTTCTTAACTATTTTTTTAATTTTAAAATTGTATTTCTTAATCAGAAGGTGCTTACAGTGCGCCAATTTCCTTCATCTTACTTTCCTGCAGCATATATTAGCAACATCATCAAGAAACTAATATTGCAAGATCACAATATACTCTTTCATGTAGCAATTTACCTCATGTGCCAATTGGTTACTTTTGGTTTTAACTTTAATAGAAATTTTATTAGAACATTTTCATCGGAAGAAGAGCTATGAACACATTCTCTCTACTTTGAAAATTTTCAAAAAAAATTATGTCTTTGATCTTTAAACATTGATGAAAATATTGTAGAAGTGATTTACTGCTATTACGAATTATTCGGAACATATTTAAAACTTAATCATCGAATGTTAATGTTTTTTGTTCTCAATAATTTCAGCTTGAACCTTGTAACCATTCCTGCTCTTATCATACAGCTGCTAATAGTATATTATACATCAAGGTAGCGAAGCGCAGTATTATAACCTGAGCGTATATTAGATATTGAGCGCGCAGCGCGAAGTATCTAAAGCGCGAAGGTTATAGATTCGCTACCGTGGTGTATATACTATTTTTTGCACTACCAACGGCTTAATACCTAAATTCCCAACAAATTTCGAAAATATTTTAACTGTCAACCTGGATTCTGGATTTCTGGATTAAAAATGGAGGGTGAGTTACCTCACATGCACTTAGGCCGCATTAAGTGGGCCCATTGTGCTACCTCCCAGCAGCTCTCCAAGTTGGGTATCACTCAAGCCATCCAATCCTTTGAATGTACTTAAGGACAACCGCAACTGGAGTGTTGCTAATTCTGACCATATCGGGCCAGAAGTCCCCCAACATGGATCCTCTGACTCTTGCGAGAGCTGGACAGTGGCACAGAACGTGTTCTGCTGTCTCGTCATCCTCGTTGCATCCGCGACAGTTTGGGCTGTCCACTAGTCCCATCCTGTGCATATGTTTGTTTAGAGTGCAGTGTCCAGATAGAATACCCACGACTAATCGAAGGTTTCTTCGGGACAGTAGCAAGCAATATTTGGCTGTCTTTGGCGAGGGCGCTGTAATAGCAGCTCTTGCTTGCCGGCAGCTTTGCATGTTAACCCATCTTCGTATGAAGCTGTTTAAGGTTTCTTGATATAGCATAGAGCTTAATATTGTCAGGGATATAGGGATTACGGGTTCTGGCCCCCAGAGAGGTTGCCCGGAAGCCAGTCTCGCAGTCTCATCAGCCTCCTCATTGCCGTAGTTACCGTCATGTTTTTTCACCCATACAAGGGAAACGACATTATTTTTTGAGATATCCTCGAGAGCTTCACGGCACTGCAGTACCACACCTGAGGTAATTTTGCAACTGCCCAGGGCTAGTAAAGCGGCTCTACTGTCACTGAAGATACCAATACATTGATTCTCGATTTTCCTTTCAAGAATTGCTTTTGCACCATGCATTATTCCAATTACTTCCGCTTGGAAGACAGTGGCCATTTTGCCTAGTGGTATGCTTTGGCGGAGGTTCAGATCGTCAGAGAAAACTCCGGCACCCGTTCCATGCTTTGTTTTAGATCCATCAGTAAAGGTGGATATATCTGTATGCTGGGTATACCCGGCATTTTTATAGACGTTAAATTGTCTGTTGAAGGCATATTGTAGAGGGAGGTAGTCTACTATAGCGTCCAGAAGAGGGATCTTGTCGACGGCCTCATTCAGGATGCGGGTATGCCTACCTCCCTTGCCTGCTGTGTGCCACAGCCCTTTGTAGCGCAGCCTCAAGGCGGTCCTTACGGCTACTTCCTCCACAAAAAGATCAAGTGGTGGAAGGCATAAAACCACCTCTAAAGCGGCTGTAGGGGTTGAGCGTATAGCACCTGTAGAACTAAGACAGGCAAGGCGTTGCACATGTCCTAGTTTACGTGCTGCCGTAGCCTGTCTGACCCTGGGCCACCAGACAAGTGCTCCATAACATAGCATGGGCCTTATCACGGCAGTATACAGCCGCAAGGTAATTCGGGGGGAGAGTCCCAGGATTTACCCAAAGCGCGGCGACACTGCCAGAATGCCATGCATGCTTTTTCAGTTTTAACTTTTAAATGTTTCTCCCAATTCAGCTGTCTGTCAAAAATAACTCCCAAGTATTTGACATTGTCTGAAAATCTGAGAGAAGTATTGAATAGCAGAGGTCTACGTAAAGGTCCTAGCTTCCTTTTTTTGTGAAAAGTACCATTTCTGTCTTTGAAGGGTTGACAGAGAGGGCCTGTTCATTACACCATGTTTCCGTTATTCGAAGAGCTGTCTGCATCAAGTTACAGAGCGTGCTCTCGAACTTGCCAGTAATGAGGATGACGATGTCATCCGCATATCCAGTAGTATAGAATCCAGCGTTATTGAGTGTGCTTAGAAGGCTGTCTACCACTGTATTCCACAGTAGTGGGGACAGAACCCCCCCTTGCGGACAGCCCTTCGTCACAACACCTCTAATGGAGTTGTATCCTACATTAAATTGTACTGCTCTCATCGTAAGCATGTGTTTTATCGACTCACAGAGAGTGGGTGCCACACCATGCCTGCGTAAGGCAGAGTTAATGCTCTCAAAGGAAGCCTTGTCAAAGGCTCCTTCAATATCAATGAAAACTCCCAGAGTGGACATTTTATTGTCTAGCGATCTCTCAATACGGTTCACTACAGCATGTAGCGCCGATTCAGTAGATCTCCCTGAGATATAGGCGTGTTGGTTCGGGTGCAATGGGTGTAAAGCCAGCACCCTTTCCCGTATTTCTCTGTCACAAAGTCTCTCAAGCGTCTTTAGTAAGAAGGATGTAAGACTAATGGGACGATATGATTTGGCCTGGGTATAATTCGTACGCCCTGGTTTAGGTATAAAAACTACATTCATTTCTCTCCAGCTCTCCGGTATATATCGAAAGGCGATACATGCCCGGTAGATGCGCACCAGGTGAACAAGCATCAGGTTCAGTCCCCATTGTAGCAGGGCTGGAAAGATACCGTCCACTCCTGGCGACTTGAAGGGGAGACAGGAGTTTATAGCCCAGGTTACCTTGTCACCCCGTACGACCTGGTTTGCCACATTCCAATCCTCCTCTGAGGGAGGTGGGATATTGGGTTTTGGCCATACATTGTCAGGGGTGACAATACAGCCTGGAAAATGTGTTTGAATTAGCACTTCCGCTGTCTCTCCGGGTTTGGTTGTAAAAGAACCATCCCCTCGCCTGAGACAGCCTGGCTGTTGGTTTGGGTCCTTAGAAAGGATCTTCTTCAACCGAGCCGCGGAGGCAGTGGACTCTATGGAACTACAAAACGTTTTCCAAGAGTCCCTCTGTCTCTGGCGGATTTCTTTTTTGTATAATCGTTTTTGGTCTTTATAGGCCTCCCAGTCACTAGTAATTCTAGTTCTTTTTGCTTTGTTAAAGAGTTTGCCCAATGTTGATTTCATCCTGTCGAGTTTCGAACACCACCAGGAGGTTGTGCGACTCGCCTTGGATGTTTTCAAGGGGCATGACGATTCGTAAGATTGTAGGATCGAGTTCTGCAGGTTATCCACACTGATTTGCAAGTCCTCTACCTGATCAATCTTTTCTGGGAAAACCGAGTTCACCAGGTGAGCTTCCAAATCTGTCTTGTAAGATAGTCTGTCAGTCCGCCTAGGATTTCGATATTGTTTTGGTTGAGCTATAGTTCCAGATAATTTGAAACAAAGCCATCTGTGGTCTAACATAGACACAACAGGTGATACCTGCCAGCCCACAATATTATTGGAAATATCTGAAGAGGCCAGAGTGACATCAATCACGGTCTGACTACGCGTTATGACAAAAGTTGGTTCACATCCACGGTTCAGTATTTCTAAGTTTGTACTTATTAGGTACTCAAGTAAGAACCTACCTCGGGTGTTAATGCCACTGCTACCCCACGAAACGTGGTGAGCATTTGCATCACAGCCAATAATTAGGTTTTTGTTGTTCCTCTCACAGTAGTTCACCAATTCGATCAACTCCGTGCTAGGTGGAGGGTCAACTGAGTCACTGGGGAGGTATACCGATGCGAAAATGACATCTTCCTTCCCTTCGTTTATACTACAGCTCATCTGTATCGCCGTAGATAAAAGAACGTGCGAATTAGTATTAGCCTTACAGTCTCGCAAATGGGAAATGCTTGTGAAATTAGTGCTCAAGTCATCATTTGACATGTTAGCGACCGCGGATGCTTGTTCTCTGGGTGCTGAATTGTTTTCATGTATCAAACTTTTGTGTTTTTTATTGCAGTGGCGGCATCGCGAAGGCAGACAGTCGTTTACCGAGTGATTAGGTTTTAAACAGTAATAGCAAAGCCTCAGCTTAACGATATTTTCACGTTTCTTTTCGTTTGTGAGATTTATGAATTTTTCACAATAATAAACTTGGTGCGAGCCGCTGCAATAAACGCACTTTACCTGCCGTGAAAGGGTTGTTTGACCGTTGCTATAGTAAGTCGCCGCCGTTACTTTAAAGTTTTGCCTAAGTTTATGTGACAAGTTTTGTTCGTGCGATTGATTTGGAAATATCTGCTCTAATACTTCCGCCCGTTTTACCAAGAAGTCCGTTATGTTTTTGTGTGTCGGTAACTGCGTTTCTATGTGAAATTCTGCCCAATGCTTCCTGGAATTTAAGTCCAATTTGGAAACAACAATATGTATTAGTAATAAATCCCAACCGCTCGTATCTTGACCTAATGATTCAATTGCCCTTAAATGTTTTGTAATCGTATCTGCTAATTGCCTTAATGCCCCATGTGCTTCTTTCTTTAAAGGTGCTATATCAAAAATAGCAACGATATGATTTTCTATTATCATTCTGATGTTTTCAAACCTATCCTTAATAAGTTTCCAACCTGTTTCGTAACTTGCATAGGTTACTGGTAATGAATTTAAAATATCGCTGGCTTTTCCCGCCATACACCCCCGTAAATATTGAAATTTTTGCACATCACTTAATGAAATATTGTAGTGTACGAGTGCCCTGACCATATCCCTAAATTCTAACCAACCCTCATAATTTCCTTGAAAACTTGGGAGGGCAATAATTGGGAGTCTTGTAGTATTTAAATTTTGAATACCTTGCGAATGAACTGAAGCTACGTGTGACACTTCTGACCTTCGCACGGGATGTAACGCGATATTAATTTCTTTGGCAAGTGCCTTTGCTGTTGACGAAAGTTTAAAATATTTGTCTTCGGAAGTTTCCCGTTCTTCGTCATCTTCAGCGCCCGTATGTATTTCAATGTCCAACTGTACTGCGTTCAATTGATCATAAGCTAGTTTTATTTGCCCTAATTTGTCCTCTAATTCGATTAGAACCCGTTCATCTGAGACACCCCTTTCTATTTTGTCTAAATACCTTTCAAAACGCGTTATGTGACTTTTGCAAGCTCCCCTCATTGTTATTATTTTTTTTAATTCCGCTTCCGACATGTTAACTTGAATATAGCTCTGTACTGACTCGAAGTGAAAACCTGCTGAAATATAAGGATATGTATGAAAGGTTTTGCTTACTCCTGAGTCCGTCCCTGTGTGTTGAAAGTGGAATTGGCGGGAAGTCGTCTCTTGTGTTGCCCAGTTCCTGCGACGATACCTCCCAATTCCAATGGCCAAAGGTCCAAGTCCACGTTGTTCCCAAAATTCCCAGATTTTCCAGAATTCAACGTCAAAGTGAAACAATAAAGAAGCCGACGCCGACGTGCGATTAATTAATAAAATTGATCGATGGTAGTAAAAATCGCAGATCAACCCCCCTACAGTTTATACACCACGGCAGCTCTGAAAACTCTTTACTCACCGCGATGGCCCTAACTAACTCAAATTTCGGCGGCCTTGGATCGTAGGTTTAAATCATCAGCTGTGTACCCTGGAATGTCTTCAAAAAAGGAAAGGAAATGGGCGCCAGAAATCAAAAGATTTCAAATAATAAGAAGAAATAAACTGCAAGTGACTAGCGTTTAATTAATAAGTAATAAAATGTCTTGTAGTGTCAGTAGTAAATTATCAGAATAATTAAAATGCAAATAATGTTATAAAAAAATTGTGTACGTAAACTGAAGGTTGCGACACGCATAAAATTAAGAACCCCTTTCGGGTTATTTTAATAACTTTAACAACAAATTACTAGTGAGATAAGCTTATCACAGTCATTTAATAAATCCTTCTGTTTAGGCTATTGAAAATAAAAAAGCGTGACTGTACCTTTTACAGAGAGTCGAAATACATCAAAATTGCAACTTTAAATACTGAGCATAATTAATTATAAGCATAAAAATTCAAATGTAAAAAGCAAGAGCATGTATGAAATTGAACATTACATGTTAATAATGGTAAAACGTATGAATTAAAATTCCAAATAATTAGTGGTTTAGAATGTATAAAAGTAAAATCCAGGTATTAAAGATAAATTGATATTTAATTCCGGAGTAGCACTAACTAACCTCGAAACATAAGCTGGACGTGAACGGCACATAATGGACGAAGTCGCCGTGGATGCAAATTATAGCAAAGGCACCCTCGAACGGCAGCAACTAAGCAGAGCGCCAGCCAGTGTCGAAAATGCGATAAGGCTAGCGGCTTGGCCTCCGAGAAAAACTCGTGGTTGAAACTGGTAATAAAGAACTAAGAAAAAATGTAATTACTATGCGAATAACAACAGAAAAGCGCCATCGTACCTGATCATTATCAGCCCTTAGGAAACACAATGCTCATAAAAATTGGTTGAGCGCACGTAATTTGACTTAATTAAAATCAAGCCTTAGCCGGGCCGATGACGGCGGGCTTAGGTTAAGACAGCAAGTGCCTCGAACGAAAATTTCGTGCCCAAAAGAAGACTCGCACTCTGACAAGAGATAGCGCGCGTCGAGAGGGCATCGCGATAACGAAAGGAACTTGATGCAGGTACAAAATACGCTGCTTTGGAAAATTTAAGAATTTGAAATGCAAAGGATTTATAATTCAACTAAAAATATACAGGTTAAGCCTGAAATAATTGGATAACTGGCGAAACAATTAGGCGAAGCCAAAAAATTGTTTCAAAATATGCGGCTCCGAAGGTCCAAAATTGTTATTGTAGTTTGCCGAACGCTGATTCAAACACCGTTGTTGTTGAATTGAACTTTATTTCTGATTAGAACAAGTGGACTGTATAAATGTATTATAATTGAACTATGCTAAAATGCGTTGTAGCACAGAGCTACCCTGATGGATCTTGACTGCGGACTGCTTGTACCGAAGATCGCCGGCTGGTCCCTTTGCAGCAACCCTCTGCGACCCCAGCTCTGGCTTTCAAGTGTACCCGGCCGCCCCCCTAAAGGCGACGCTGCGTTAAAAATGCTTTGAATGTTGGTTTTGACACTAACAGATGTGATTCAGGATCATCTCTTTCTGGTGCCTAGCTTTTTAGCTTTTCTTTCCATTCTTGCTACTACTGCTTTTAATTAAGTTTTTGACCTTGCTATTACTAACATATTGTTCGCAAAGGTAGATATTGAAGCTTTTTATTGATTGTTGTACCTTTTCTATTTATTTGACCACACTAGAATCATTGTTTTTAAATTGATGATATTGAATTACTCTTTCGTACATACTCTTTTTATAAATTTCTGTAGGGCCCTTTTCCGCTCGTATCTAATTTTATATTTTATTATGATTGTTTTTGATGATCTCACCATCTTTCTCGGTACCGTAAAACAATTTTAAAATTGAAAAAGAAATCCTTGTTTGGTTTAAGAAACAGAGAAAACTAAGTATTTAAATCCTTCAAAAGCGTTGCTTTCAATTTCAACACGGTAACACGATTTAAGCAGTTAAAAAATAATATTTCTGTTGACAGTTTCTGTAACTGGAACAGAAAATGTCCATATGAGGATGCATTAATTTTCATTTCCAGTAGATGTTTTAGTCCTTATCGGAGAATACTTTGGCACAAATCGAAGAAAAGCCATTGTTTTTATGTTAATTTACAGAGTAAAATGATGGAGGACGACAAAAACGCTAATGAACTGTTTCCCTACGAATAACTAGGATAGTGAGTTTTCTCCCGCAATTTGATTGTTTTATATTCTAAGTATACTACTGTTTCCAGTCAAATTGAATAATGATAAAAGCTAAAATGTTGCTTTGATATGTATTTATCTTCAAAATTTTCTAAATGAAACAAATAGTAAAACACAGTTCTGAGTTAGAAAGACTTCTGCTTACGATTTGCTTTTGTATGTGCTTGAAAAAACAGGATTTTGTTAATAAATGAATCAATTGCGTTAAAGTTTTTCTTATTTATTTACATTTATATTTTTGAAAAGGTTAATGCACTATGAAGTTTCAATATCTTTTGATCACTTTTTTCCTTTTCGTTTTTAACTCCTTCTCAACCAGGTTTCTAACTTTGGATATATGAATTCTATACTTCTTTCCATTTGTCCCTCTCTAATTTTATTACTTTCCAAATTTTATATCCCTTCAGATCATGTCATCTTCCCATATCATCTGCGATTGCCCTAGTCTTTGAGTATCACTGTATGGGTGATAACTTTGTATGATTTGATTCCATTTATTGTATTAGTGCCTGTCGTAGTATCTTGCTTTAACTTTGTTGCTTATTCTACTATGTGTTCGACAATATTCTTAGTATTGTCTTCTTTTGATTCTATGTGTGTAGTTTGTGGTTTTTCCAAGTTTTATTTTTGTATAACTTTTTTATTTCTGTAATATTCGTTAAAACGGAAAGTCTTATGAATGTGCTGTTCAGCTTATATGAACGCTTCTACTTATTTGAGTTTTCCTTATTAGGCCAGTTGCTGGGTAATCCAATTCGGAAATAATTCATGGTAAAGGTTTTATCCTTTTAATCTCTTAAATTATGGCGCAATATTATTATCCTAGGTTTTCCCCCTTCGAGGAGGTGAGCGTCAGCTCCTAGGAACGAAAACGTGATCTAAAATTGGGCGTTTTTCGGTTTTTCAAAGGTAACTCTGAAAAACACAATAAATAAACCAATTGGTTTATGTAAAAGTTGCAGAGCGCTAAATTCTGCTTAAAATGAGTACCAATATGATATATTTTGATTCAGCTATACCATACGGCCTTTCGTCAAGGTTGCACCATTTTGTCAACTTACCAAAAAATGTTCTTTTGAGTAACAACGGATTCGTTTGTTGATTCCATAGTAAAAAATTATGCAGGCAAAGGATAACTTTGTTGATTAATGTTATAATAAAATGAAAAATACAATTTTTCACCTGAAAAACTATAACATTAATCAACAAAAAAAGTTAGTTTTTATTTTCAAAAAATAATGCAGAAGTGGAGAAGGAATTAATTCTGACACGAGAAACGTTGATGCAATAAAATATGTTTATTATACAATAAAATAATAACAAAAAGCTGAACTTTGTAACACTTATCCTGTATGATTAATTGGTTCAAACGCGCACGTTTTGAAGGAAACATCGGTTTGCTGTCTTGTTCACCACCCTCAATTGGGTCGTCTTCTTCCTCACTTAACAGGAGCATCTGCTCATTGAGCTCTTTGTTGTCTCCAACAGTGTCGTCCACATCTACTTCGGTAGTAGGAGCATTGGTGCATGAATGTCCTCTACAATTTTGCACAAATTGCCAGCCAGCCTGACAAACTTCTTTTTTTCTTGCCTGTAAAGTGATGAAGTGGTATCACAACCATTAGAAGGAGCGTGAAGAAATAGCAAAGCATTTTTCACTTCTTCTGAATGTTGGAAACTGTTAACTGAGGATATGCTCATTGGCTTCTTCCCTTTTCCGGATTTCATGAAGAAAAAAATATTGCGCATATTTTTCAAATGTAGCAATTGTAATAGCACCAATCTTTCTAAAAGTGCTAGCTCTTGGAACAACACCCACTGTAGCAATAATCTCACCAGTTGAAAAAGTAGATGCTACTGGTGTAATGCACTGGGTTCCTCCCATAGCATGAAAAGTGTTGGAACCATCAATTGTATCTACATTACCATCTGCATTGTCAAACATAAACTGCGAAAATGTGTCAGCAGAATGAACAGTGCTCTGAGGTGTTCATGCAAACATCCTGACTTCTTCGTAGGAGCAGCAAAAGCCTAATCCATGCGCTGTTTGTATGAGGTTCTTTGAGCCATATTTCATGTAGAGGAGTGCTCCAAAGCCAACTTGAAGGGAAGAATGAAAGGATCTTGGTTTTGTTGCTGATATTATTGCACGTGCAATGGAGGTCACTTTTGTTTTCTATTTACATTCGTTTCCGAGTTTGCCTTTCAATATTATAGCTTCAAGCCACAACTTCAGGGATTGGGGGATATCATTTTCACAGTCCTCCAAGAAGCTGTGACGGTCCGGGTACGCATCGAGTGTGTATACCTTAGTTCTGATGTCTTCTCGTTTTTTTTTATGTTTGATGATAAAATCCTCAGAGGCATCCTCAGCTCAAAACAAATATTGATTTTTGAAATCGAAAACTGGATTACTTGATCGCACCTCCCGTGATCTGCTCCCACGGGCTTTTATAGTTGCAGTTACACTTTTCCCTCTAGTGTAAGATTTATAACATGCTACATGAATTTTTCAGTATCACACGTTTTTGAAAGAAAATATGCTTTTTTCGTATCTTTTCTTGTTGCATTCAATCAATGTTTTGATTCCTCTTGCTTTCACAGTCAATGCTTCACCCTCCAATATCCTCTCTTCACATGCTAAATACAAATCTGTAATGTTGTATGCACGGTAACAAATAATAATCACAATATACCCACACCAAGAAACTATTGATAGTCAGAAGCAGTTAAGTTCACTAACTAGTACTGACCCTAAATGGTCACTGAATTGGATCAGTGTTAGGAAGAGAGGCAACATAAGGTGGTAAACAAAGGAGAGGAAGGAGAGTGAAGGAAAAGAGTTCTGGTTCGCTACACAAAGAAGCAGGTGGCCTAACAAAAGAATCTGTCCCTTCTTTAGAATCAAATGAAACTACAGTCATCTCTCTCAGTAAATATTTTCCTTTAAAAATTTTATATTTAATCTTTCAATGTACAATCAGTTTACAGGAGAAAACAATAATTGTGAGATAACGTGTATTTTTTCAACGCGTTATTTTTATTTTATTATTATTTTGTAAATATTTTTTTCTTTTAATTTGAAACAATAAAACAAAGCTTTATTAATAGTTGCTTTCTTTTAACAGCATTTCATGTCACATATAATCAATTTTAAGAGAATGGAATTTTAGAGAGGAGGAAAAGCTTCCTTCGACCAGAAAGGACTTATAAATTTTAGAGAATTAGAAAAATTATCAGAACATTTTTGAATTTAATATTTTTACTAATCAACCTATTTCATTCTCATTGTAGCAATATTGCTTGTGTTAGAAGTCATTCTTACCCCATATCTGCATTATTTTTTTGAAAAAACGAACTTTTTTGGTAAGTTGACAAATTAGTGGTACTTTGACAAAAGCCAGTACAGGTATAGTTGGAATATAACATATCATATTGTACTCATTTTACGCACAATTTAACGCTCTACAACTTTTATATAAACCATTTTTTTTATTTATTGTGTTTTCTATGAGTTATCTGCGAAAACCGAAAAACGCCCAATTTTAGGTCACGTTTTCGCTCCTAGGAGCCGACGCTGACCTCCGCGGAGGGGGAAAACCTAGGATAGTAATAATACGAGATAAATTAAGTGATTAAAGCAATAAAACCTCTATCATGAATTATTTCCTATTTGTGTTACTTTTTACTCTCCAGCAACTGGCCTATATTGTAGTTTCTATAATATATCGTAATTCTAGCAGTAGGTAGCTGTCGTGTAAAAATTTTGTCTTTTTAGAAACAGAGTGTCTGTGGTCAAACATATCTTTTAATACACTTGCATTCGCACAATCTAAACCCCACTGCGTAGAATCTTACTTAGCTACAGTCAGTTGCGATTCTAGAGAAGGTTCTTTGACAAAACTTAAAAGTACCATTACCAGATCTATATTTTAATTGGCAACATAGCCTAAGGTCCAGTACTTGACACAATTACGAGTGTTACTTACAATTTCCTTCAAATAAATACCAACATCCAAGCCCAAGCCATGTTTAATCGTCTTGCAAGAAGTTCGTCATTGGTATAGTTACCTGTTTGTAATTATCGTCGGCACTTGGGCCTATTACAGGCAAGGATGCGAATTGCAAAAATGCGCATAATACGTGGAGCCAATAGTGTAAATACCACTTACACGAATGTAACCATAAATTTTCAAAAATGCATTGTTAGCAGGAACGCCTACTCTCTAATATTTCATGTGAAAGGACAAAGGCGCATTAAAAATAATATTTGCCAAGGCAGACGTGTAAAATAGCAAAATACCAGTTTATTCATCTCATATTTGCATGAAAAGTGGAGATGTTGCTGCGAAACTGTTATCCCTATTTTTATAATATGTCAACCTTTTAAAAACTTCCATGCTCCCGCTAAGCCATCACTATAAATCGATTGTATTAATCATTGACCGGAAAATACCATTGTGCGGTACTTCAAATAACACTCGTGCCATTATGTAACATAATTAGCTAATCACATCCAAAGAATCAGTGCCTATGAAAGTTTAACTGTGATTAGATTTTATGTAAGATTCTGAGTGCGGTTTCGTCTGTCCATTTTGGGAGAATTTTAATAACGTCTTAAAATTAGCTTGATAAATGCTGCTTTGGTAACCCAAATTGGTTAATATGAACCTTCCACCGCATATGGTTGTTGCTTCAATCAAATTATAGTACAAAATTAGGCTCTGAACTTCAATAAAAAAATTAAATTAATAAGGACATTTTCCATAAATCATTCTGTAGAGAATGCTATTTTAGAAGAAGTAAGGGATTGGGTTTCAATTGTTGTTTACACGTCACACGTATTTTAAGCCGTATATCACTTACAGGATGCAGATTCACAATATGAAATTTGAAAAATAAAATAAATTAAAGGTTTTTTTATAGATAGATGTAACGTGAGAATCCAGTTTTAATTATCTATGGAACACGAACTGCCTCTTAATTATTTTATTAAGGTCGTAGTTGACCGACTAGCAAGAATGTGGAAAATAGGGACTTAAAATGTTTATTTCAATTTGCACACATTTTAATGACCAGAATCTTTTGTATTTCAAAATTGCAAATGTTAAAAATTCTACACGTTATGAATATTACAAACTAATCTCATTCACCACCAACTAATATATTAAATACCCACAAGCATGTACGAAGAAGCCAGTGACGATTATTTGTCCGATACTTGGGGCCACCCGTGTTTAATTTCTAGTAGAATTTACAGACCAGCTTACGTGCATAGTTTTTAACGTGTAGCAAGATGGTAAAAAGGTACATAATATTTCTGTTGTATCTAATAACACAACTACACGGCGCAGCGTCACGAATTCTATTATTCAAATTGGAAATTCAAGCTCCAAGCTGTCAAAGTGACTGCTGGCTATATCAACGATAACAGATCTTCTCCCGGAAGTTTCGTCGTTATGGTGCTATTTGTTCAACGTCAATTTCGGTACTTGATTTCAACTTGCTTTGACCACCCTGAGAAAATAAAATATTAAATATTACCTTTCGTGAAACCTACAAAATGAAAATACGATATCTTTGTATTTCAAAATGAAAAACTGTAAAATTTTGTGAAGTAATTAAAATTATCTATATAGTGTTGCAGATAAAATTCATCTTGAGTTTTTATAATTAGAGTCATTGCACAAAGTTGTGCAGGTGTCAGGTTTGTATTTTAAGGTTTTTTATTTAATTAAATAGTAACTGTTTATTTATTTATTTATTTGGTGAACATTGGGATACAACGGGTAGGAGCCCAAAAGAGTATCCGCAAAATTACAAACTATTACTATACAATATACAAGAGTAAATTAAAATTACCGAATTAAACTACCATATATGAAAAATTAAAATATGCATAATACATAAAATATTTAAAAAGCCAGGTATTATTCAACGCGATCCTTTATAATTTTCTTTATTGTCGCAGGGGACATAATAAAAATATCAATTACATAGCAATATAAATTAGTAAAGTTTGTTATTCTGCATAACGGAGAATTTTGTGAACAACTGGTATTCCTAAATGGAATATTAAATAATTCATTATAACGAAGATTAAATCTAGGCACATTTATACTTATTAGAGATAACAGTTCAGAATTGTTATACAAGTGGTTAATGACTTTATACAAAAACAAAATATCTGTAATAGTTCTTCTAACAGTTAGAGGCAATATATTAAAGTGCTTTCGAGCCATTATAAGATTCTCTTTAGGATTATTGTATCGAGCTTTAAAAGAAAGAAATTTAATAAATTTGATTTGTATATGTTCCAGTCTATCTATATACACATCATATCTCGGGTTCCAAATGACACTACCAAAACTCAACCGACCAAGAACAAAAGAATTGTACAAGCAAATGATAGATCTGATATTAGAAAATGTTGCACATCTTCGCATTACGTATGCCAACATTCTCGATGCTCGAGTAGCAGTCAATTCTATATGCATACCAAAAATTAATTTAGAGTCCATCATAATCCCCAAATCTCGAACGTGATCGACCTTAGGGAGTGTGGAATTGCCAATTTTATAGTTAAAAGTATGAACAATATAGTTTCTTGAGAATGTGATAGCTTGACACTTGCTTAAATTTAATAACAAGGAATTAAGGTTACAAAATTGGACTAATCTATCTAGATCACTTTGAATAAGTTGGCAATCCTTAATGCTTTCTACAGTTTAAAAAATTTTTAGGTCATCTGCGTAAAGCAAAAATCTGCAGTTTTGAAAACATGACCCAATTTTGTTTAAATATATAATAAAGAACAGCGGTCCCAAATGCGATCCCTGTGGGACGCCTGAAGTGGGGGTAATAGAGTCTGAAAGATGACCTTGAATTGAGACGAATTGGGATCTGTTTTTTATATACGATTCCGTCCATTTAAGCAGGTTTCCATTCACCCCTACCTCAGCAAGACGGGAAAGTAGAATATTATGACTTATTTTATCAAATGCCTTGCTGAAGTCGGTGTAAATGGCATCCACCTGGATTCTTTGGTCTATGTGATCGTGGAGATACTCGGTAAATACAAACATGTTAGTGTCGATTGATCTGCCTCTATAAAACCTGTGCTGCTCCGGTCCTATGGTATTTTGAACTAAATAAAATATGTGTTTATAGACTAATTTTTCAAAAAGTTTTGCAATCGCAGATAATTTGCTTATTGGCCTATAATTTTTGACATCCTTTTTTTGCCCACTTTTAAATATTGGAACAAGCATGGCCGATTTCCACCTATCTGGAAATTGTCCAACAGTTAACGATTGGTTATATAACAGTGTGACTGGTTTCGAGATTTCAAATGCGGTCTTTTTGAAAAATATAGGGGGTAGGTTGTCAGGACCCACACCCTTTTTGGTGTCAAGGCCTAGAAGCCCACTCGAGACTTCAGCCTCACTAAAAACAATGCTTTGCAAGGATACATTATTATTTATTGATCGATTATTTAGACATTGGGTAAAAGTGTATCTTTCAGGCTCAAACACACTTGCGAAATAATCTTGAAACAAATCACTAATTTCCTTTCCACTTTTTGCGATCGTACCTGCCCAATGCATTTCATTTGGTATTTTATTAACACATTGTTTTTTTATAGATACATAACTCCAAAATCTATTAGGATTATTGGTCAGATCGTTCTCTACAGATGTAATGTAGTTTTTAAAATCTAAATCAATGAGTCTCTTTGACTGGAATCTCAAAATTTTAAATAAATTATAGTCATTAGGATTTTTATATTTTTTCCATTTTTTATGTAACTTGTTTTTTTGCTTTACTAATTTAATTGTATTTGGTCTGTAGTAAGTTGGAAAATATTTGTTCTTATAATAAGTTGGAACATTTTCTTGTAAAATAGAGTTTATTAGAGAATAAAAGCAATCAACTGATTCGTTAAGCGATTTATTTTTAAATTCGGAGTCCCAGTCAATGCTTGAAATTTTTTGATTTATAGCTATGTAATTTCCTTGTTTATAGTTGAAATACGTGGTATTGTTGAAAGAAAGACTTTTAAATTCCGTAACATGATATAAAAACTCAATACAGGGATGAATACATTTTTCCGGCACAAAAGCATTCGAGCAATGACTGAGCTCAGAAACGTTATCTTTGTTTGAAAAAATTAAATCTAGTAGTTTCTTATCGCTATTAAAGACAGTGTTAAATTGCATACAGTTATGACAAGACAGATTAAGAAGTAAAGTGGAATATTTTTGATCTATGCATTATGGATCTAAATACTTGTTTCCTGAAACTTGTAACCACTTAGTGGTCAAACAGTTAAAATCACCACAGATTAACACTGACGTATTTTCGTTAAATGTTAAGTCCGTTAGTTTTGATGAAAAATATGTATACGCATTAGTGTCTTCAGGAGGCAAATAAACACAACAAACTAACAAGAGTCTATTATTATTTAATTTTATCGACACCCAAACATCTTCGGCACTACTCTGAAAGTCTGGCAGCAAAATAGCACCAAACTTATTTTTCACCGCAATAAACACACCACCATCATATTTTTTACTCGCAGTGCTTTCGCGGTCTCTTCGGAAGATAGTATATTGATTAAGATCTATAATCTCGTGGTCCATAATTGAATTATTTAGCCATGACTCCGTGATACACAGAATGTCTGGGTAAATTAGTGAAGCATTTTGTTTAAAAATATTTAATTTTGTCCTTAGCCCCTGGACATTCTGATAAACAACGTTTAGAGCCATTGCGAAGATTAAACACTATCGAACTCTTACCTTAGTTTACCAAATTAGAGTTTGCACAGGTCTTCTGCGTTTACAACATTATTTTTGTTTTTTCAGCTTGACGCACAAGTACGTTGCCGTTTTGAACCCACACGAATTTGTATTGTTTTTGTTGCGCTGCTTGGCGTGCTTGCTTCAAAAGAAATTTTGTTTGAGGTTGAAGGTATTATGGGTAGACAATTCGCTACGACCTAAAACCGACTTCAAAAGAAATTGATATCTCAATAACTTGCATTAACCACACACAAAATCATAGTAAACATGAACCAGGTTTATATTAATTAACGATAATACAAAAGGTTACACCAATTTAGTGTCAGAACCAGCATAAAACACAGAAAAGTGACCTCATAGCATGGATCGAAAGTTACAAGCGCTGTGCACACTATTGTGGCCACTGATTATAGGCGTTCCAACTTTAAATAATACCAAATTACAATGATGTTGCAGGCAAGCAAAACAAAGTATCCTAATTACAAAGTTACGACGATGTTGCAAGTCGATCATAGCAGAAGGACAACAATAATAGTATTCTTCCACGTAAGTACACATTTAGAATGTTCCATAAACGTGCCAGTAATGACTGGAAAACTAATGCAACGCTAGCCGGCAATTTCAATCTTTCGGTGCGTTTAATGTAGAGATTCGGTTTTACCATCAAAACACAAGATCGTTTTTTAACACTCCCAGCAATGATGCGAAATGACACCGGAAAGCAACCGGGAAAAGTCACCAGAAGCTAGAGGGGCTACAACAGGGGCCTCAACAAGCAGTTGCAAAACTGTGAAACTTCCAACTAACAACATAACTCAGCAATTGTTCCAAAAAATCGGCTGCCAAAATAGTGGCACCAACTAGCTGCTCATACTTTAATGACTTCATAGTCGACTCTTCAGTTTACAGCTCAAGACTTAAATTGAGATGCCAAAAAAATCACATTCAAAACGATGGGTAATCAATACCTTCGATAAATCAAACGAGTGAGCTAGGACACTATTTTTTCCCTTTCAGTTAGTATGAACTAAGGCCAAACTAAGGCAAAGGTTAATACGAAGTAAACATGTGCGATCCAGTGGGAGAGACTTACAAAAGAAAACGAAGAACAGGAAACTTCGCCGCAGGTGCACAGAGACAACTGAATCATACTTCGCTTATCTACTCATGACAACGAATCGATAATTGATCTCGCGCAACTGAAGGCCGTTTAAAACGACTTTGGCGACATCGATAGCTGTAAAACGCCGAGCGTTTGGACAAGGGCAGCGTGACGTTTTTTACCTCTAACATTGTATAGAATAATATTCCATAAAGCTACGCCAAAGGCAAACTATAATCAAGCAAAAACTATACGTAAACCTAGTTATTAGTCAGTTATATACAAATTACAATTGCATATTTCAAAGAACACTGTTTGATACACATTAAAAGATGTGTTGATAGCAATATTTAGATTCCTAAATAAGTTAACATTGTAGAAATCCACCTTATTTTTGTATCAGAATGGAAGTTTATTGTTAGGAGTAAACATCAAATCTTTACATTGCGCAACAATAACATTGAAAAATAATAATAATACTAGTGTGCCATTTAATAAAATTTCGAGATAGTTCAATAAATTGAAGTTTTTTAGCAAATTGTGGACACATTTGCAATTTGAAGCGAATTCATTATAGAAACTGCAATAAATTTCTAGATTAAAGAAATTTTACATTTCTGTAAATTATTCAATACATTTTCAGAAAATTATTAGCAAACCTTAAACACATTCTAAACGTGTTTGCAATAATTATATAACAATGCTATAGTAAAATAAGCTGAGGGGTGCAATCTCGTTATCGACACTTCGACACATTGTTGGCATGGAGCGGTTCATACTATGCGCTCTTTGGGATGCCCGCTCCTTAGGACACATTCAGGCTTCGTAATCTGTTGAATCGGTGTTTTCAATGTGGCATGGATGTTATCATATTATGTCATACACATGAGGACGCCATATGTGCGATGACTTCGGAAAAAGAAGATTCGCAAAGGTGACAAAAACTAATTATTGAGAAATCTGGACGAAAGGATTCACTCGAAAAGCGAGTTGCCGTTTTTAGAGTTAAAGGTAACAAGGAGTAGAGATTTGCATTTTCATCTTCCTTCAATTTCTTTGTAAAAAAATCTTGCCGAATCGAGATTCAAACTCGATACTTCAAGCGCGGCAGTCCGACGATTGTGCTGCTTTGCTATTCTGACGGGGTAGTTACGCGATCACTTAAGGTATGTTAATGATAGCCCGTACACAAATCGTTGGTGCGTTCACGAAATTATGAAGTTTTATGAGACCTTTAATATAACTTTGAGATGGTCGCGATTGATTGAGAGATTGCAGCAAACATGTAAATTTGCAATAATGGCCGAGATCGAAAGAATTTTCAGAGAGTGGGTTTACAGCAACTTGTTAACAAGATTGCAGTAAATTTCTGACACATCTACAGTGACGTAATAGAAAATATGTAACAACTTTGAATCAAATTCTTTATACATCTCAGGATGCTATTTCAAAAATGTGTTGATCTTGCCGAAATCTCAGAGAAATGGACAACCTGATATTTGTCCACTCTACAGTATGTCCTAGGATTGATGTTACAAAAGGTGTGATGGACTAAAAGTTTTTGAATTTTATTTTAAGATTGTGGTATTAGGTCCTGCTTAGTTTGAAGAGAATTTTAAGAATATTTTCAGTTTTTGAAAAAACAAGTTCGCCTTGACGGTGAAACTACCCCTTTTGTTCTACCTCCTTATATTAAACCGTTATTTTTAGATTAAACAAAATAAATTCTATCTTCTTTTCAGGTAAACTACCCTTTTTGTTTATAATACGGTAAAATTATACTAAGAAAATTTGTTCAGAATGATAAATTATAGTGCTAGACAAAATTTCAGGAAGTTCTAACTACTTAGATCAAACCGTAATTATTAATAATTACAATATTAACGGTTTAATTTAAGTAGTTAGATCTTCCTGAAATTTTGTATAGCACCATAATTTATCATTCTGAACAACTTTTTTTGGTAAATGGTGCGGTATCATGAACAGAAAGGGTAGTTTACCTGAAAAAAAATAGTTTTCGCTTCACTTTCAAAACCAACTTGTTTTTCAAAAAACAAATAAAATAGTATATTAAAGTATGAGTGGATAACAAGGTCTTTAAAACACGCGCGAGTTTTCGAGCACGACGGCGTAGCCGGAGTGCTCGAAATAGAGCAAGTGTTTTAAAGATCAGTTATCCACGAATACTTTACGCTATTTTTTATTATACCTGCAATACTGGAAATAAATTGCCCACTAAAAACTTAGAAATAATTTTTGTCGTGATAAATCGACAGGCCATAATAATATTCCTACTATAGTTACGAGAATTGTTTACGTCAGCAAAATAAAGATAGCGATGAAATTATAATGTTACCTATATACCTTGTTTCCTTGACAACCTTTAAAGCTCCGCGTGCTTTAATCGCCTGTTTTCGCACGCTCAGGCGTGCTTTAAACGGTGATTCTGATGCAGGTATAATAAAAAAATATGGGTATGCCTCTTGATAACACTACTTTATACACATTATGTTTTGTAGACGACCAGATAGTGATAGCACAAGACTACGATGACGAAAATTATATGACCCGTAAACTCATCGAAGAATACAAGAAATAGGGATTAGATCTGATTCTAGAAAATGGGGACATTATTAAAGAAACCACAGAATATAAATATCTAGGAGTAAAAATCACACAGGATGGAAGACTGGACGCGGTAATAAAGGACCGAAATTGCCTTGAAAAAAAAAGTGATTGCTTTACTGAACACTATTCTTTGGGATAAGCATATTACAAGGAAAAACAAAACGCGTATCTACAACACCATCGTCAAAACCATCATAACCTACGGCTCTGAAGTATGGCCTATAAAAGGGACATCTCGGCCCCGCCATCTTGGTGCCGCCATCTCGGCGCGGGGCCACCTCGGCGCCGGGACAACTCGGCGCGGAGCCATCTCGGCGCCGAATTCAAATTCGCAAACTACAGTGTGCACTACGTAAGAAAATTATTATAAACAAATAATAACTAAAGTGATCGCCAAAAAGCTGGCATCAAATTAAAAAAATATATATTTAGAATTTCTTGGAAAATCAAACACTAACGACCAGAGGTGGTTGCAAAGTGATTACAGATGAGCCAAACAAAAGTTGTCACGTGACTTTCGTTATCAATAAAATTTTACATTTTTTAAAATAATTACGAAACATGCATTTACTAGTCAAGATAGAGACACATTTTACGAAAAAAAGTTTTCTGGCCTTGAGATTGTTCAGTCAGCTAAAGCTAACGCACAATAAAAATATCATCGAAATCTTGCTTAATTTCCGAAAAATAGTACTCTTTGGATTTACACAATTTCGAAAAACGGCATTTTCTAAGTAGTGCCTTTTATGTGACAAATATTTTTTTAATGTTTATTTCACAAATCAAAGAGTTTTATTTTTAACAAAGTTTTTTTATTATGAAATAAAAAACTTTGTTAAAAGTATTTCTTTTTCCATAGCAGTCTTTGTTAAAAGTAAAATTCTTTAATATAGGACCTAAACATAAAAGAAAATGTGAGAGATCAAAGTTGGCCGGTAATTTTGGTAAATTTGGTATAGGAGCCTAGATGTTGATTCTAAACAACTTTTCTTAATAACTTTTTGTCGTATTTGCTACATAAAAGGCACGCTACTCTACAGTAAAATAGGTTTTTTGAAAACTTCCAAAGCATACTTGATTTTTCAAAACTGAAATGCTGTTAGAAATTCGCCTTTAACCAAGCAGGGCTGAACCCCAAAAAATTAAAATTTAAATCGAGAATTTTTTACTTTTTCCAAGAGTCGTTTCACCTATCCGGGGGCACACTGTATACAGGGTGTTTGGAAAATACGTGTACAACGAAAGACCGCAAGTTCCTTGACCCAAAATATTATGATTTAACTCAACTTACCTATATACAAAGTTGCTTAGTCTTCAAAAATGATTAGCTTTCCTAAATTTTTTCAAGTAAGTCGAAAATGTGATAAATTTTATTAATTTTTTGGCCATGCGTTTGTACCAGTAAACTACAGCTTTTTGTGGAATAAACCTTAATTTCGAAAATTACAGGGTGTTTAAAAACGTTGTCACAATAAATTATCCATCCATATTTTTGTAACCCCCTGTATAATCACTACCAATGTTTTTTTTGTGAATAGCTACTTACACTACAATTTAGAAGTTATTTCCTCTCTTACAAAATTTTAGTTGGCTAAACGGTTTAGCCACAAAAAAATATTTTCTAAATTTCTACAAGCCTAAATCAGTAATTGTATCTAAAGCCTGTATGACACGACGCAAAATTTACTTGTACATTTTCACATATAATATCATAAGAGCATTAAATCTTTCCGGAAATTTTTTTGAGTGCGTTCCAACAACGTCGTATTAATTTGCCCGAGCGGGACGCAAGGGCAAATTAGGACGTTGTTGGAATGCACGAAAAATAATTTCTGGATATGAATTAATGCTCGAATGCAGATTCAGTAAGAAAATCGTAACGACACAAACCCTAAAAAGAAGTAATGTCTACCTACAAAAAATTTCCAAGAAATTTTATTGTTGTCTTGGCTACGGCTCGTGAACTAATTTTTCTATTGGTCATTAATGAGTGTCGTACGATTTTCAAATAAATTCACTGATAATTTTTCTTTCAAAAACACAATTTCTTATTTGCAACGTGTGCTAAATTTGATGTTAAATTTGGCATGCGCATATGCGTAGTAGCAAATATTTTAAGTGGAAACAGTACCCTCTAGAGGGTATTGGTTGAAGTATGCGTTTGTTTTCATGTTATTTGTCGTTTTTTAGCTATTTTCTGAGGTTGGGTTAAGGCATTTACCTTAGAGACCCTTAAATGTATCTGAGATAGGAGCGCCAACATTAAACACGTGGTTAAACAATGCTAATAAAATGCAGGTTATGTTTATGTTTACATTCCGCGTCATGCGCTGCAGTTTAGTCTGATGACGATACTTCTGCGCATTTTTACACGCATACTGACCAGGAAATTTAGAAAAAGTTCTAAATAATTTACATGAAAATTTAGCGCAAAATTTAGTAGCCAATTTTCTGTATGCAAAGGTGCTTAAAATTTTTATGAAAATTTACAAGTAAATTATGCATAAAATTTAGTGTCGTGTCATATAGGATTTAACACTAGGTTTGTAGCGATTTAGAAAATATTTTTTGTGGCTCAACCGTTCACCCAACTAAAATATTGTAAGAGAGGAAATAGCTTCTAAATTAAAGTAACTATTTAAAAAAAATGGTAGTGATTATGCAGGAAGTTGAAACATTTAAAACAGTTAATCATTTTTAAAGCCCTCTAGCGGCTCAACTAAGCAACTTTGTATGTAGGTAAGTTGAGTTAAATCATCATATTTTGGGCAAAGGAACTTGTGGTCTTCCGTTGTACACGTATTTTCCGGACACACTATATACAGGGTGATTTTTAAGTTGATTCTTTCCGTTTACCAGGAACTAAAGCTAAAAAAATAAGATTTTTTTTATTTACCACTTTTCCGAAATATGAAAACTAACGAAGATGTTAGAGTTTTAAATTAAAAACTAGACTTTGGCTCAAAGGCGGCTGGACAATTTTATTTTTGTTTATCTCTGTTGTCAAGCAATGACTTGTCAACTAGTTTTCCATTAGAATTTTCTTAATGTTATTGATACAATAATGGCTCATGTTTATGAAAATAATGAATGAGTGGATATGCTTATTATTTACTGGGAGTGTCGTCAAAATGCCGCTGCCACATCGCTCTGATAAGCGGAACGTGTGTGTAGAAGTTAATGCTGATAATTTTGAACATATCATTTAAGTTAGCTTAAGTTTAGTTTAATTTTCGTTAAGTAATTTTAGTTCTTAATTTGAAACTTTAACACCCTGTACCTCCGTTAGTTTTGATATTTCGCAAAAGTGGTAAATGAAAAAAGCTTATTTTTTAAAACTTTATATCCTGGTAAAAGGAAAAAATCAACTTAAAAATCACCCTGTATATACAGTGTGTCCCCTCTGGTATGCCACTGTTTTTAAGTGTTGTAGCTATTATAAGATTATTTGTTATTAAATAATATCTTTTAAAACTTCTAAAGCTGTATTTTGAAAACGAAGCCGTTTAAATCCCATTAAAGTCCAATGAACGAAATTGTTGTTACAAATTTTTCAGTTTTTTTCGAAAAAGGTTTATTCTATCAAAAAAATAAAAGATACATCTTTTGTATAGTTTCAATGGATAAAGCTAAAAAACTTATTGTATTGACTAAAAAACAGTGGCGTACCAGATTTTTCTAAAATAAAGTAACTGAGGTGGGCCCGATGCAGGCCACTGGTGGAAATAAATTAAATTTATTTTGACTAAACAATGCCACTTTATGAAATACTATCATACACCAAGTTTCATTACAATACCTTTAGGAGTTGTCCAGATTTTTGAAAAAGAAATAATTTTTGTTTAAACTTCAACACCCTGTATCTTGTGAAAGAAGCCGTTTAGGTTCCATGTTTGTATAAATTTTTTATCTTAGAATTGATCAAGGAATCACCCCTTAAAGTTTGTCTACGTACTTAATTAACACCCTGTATACAGCCTGTTTTAAACGAAGAGTGCACTATTGCTAACTTCTTTATTATTGGACGTACGATATCGGTTAAACTAGCAAACTAGTGGCATTTTTTCTGTTGATTAGAATGGCGAAAACAGAAAAACAATTGAACATCGCCTTCCCGAGAAATTTGGAAAAGTTTACTTTTGTTAAATGGAACACCCTGTATATTTTTATATAAAACGATTGAAATTCGTGATCTAAACTTAAAAGTTCATATAAGGTGCGGGCCTAAAACTGAAAATGGCCGAGTTTTTCCAATTATTTACTTTTAGATCAGGTGGCTGTGTATCCATAAAATAAAACTTGTTTAAATAAACATTGTAAATAAATCTAAATAACATCATTTATTAGACAATTAAAGAACAACTTACTAAAAGAAAAAACCTATTACTACAAAAATTATTTTATAACAAATGTTCAAACACATCTCCATTTTGTGTAATACATTTTTGAGCTCTCTTAAGCACGGAATTTGTTGCCTTTAAAACAGTTCTCCCATCAATAGATGCTACAATGCGTCTAATATTATTGTTTAGTTCATCCAAGTTGGCGTATCTCATTTTGTAGATTTCGTCTTTTACATAACCCTAAAAGAAAAAATCTAATGGGGTTAAGTCAGGAGATCTTGGTGGCCAACGAATCGGGCCATTTGTTGAAATCAATCTTTCTTCAAATAATCTCTCTAGAATTATTCGTACTTCGTTAAACTGATGGGGGGGAGCTCCATCTTGTTGAAAATAAATATTTTGGCGAGCTAATAGGTTCAAATCATCTAAATATTCTTCTAATACTTCAGACAATATTAAATCGACATATCTTCTGCCTGTCAAAGAACCTTCATAAAAAATTGGTCCAATTATCTTACTGTTTATTAATCCACACCAAACATTAACGCTAAATTGTGTTTGTGGATTTCTAGGATTATTTAGAAATAAGTTTTCCTGTGACCAGTGGTGCATATTTTTCGAATTGAACATGCCCCTATTTGAAAACTTAGCTTCATCACTCCAAAAAATGCGTTTCAATAAGTTTTGATTTCCCCTATTGTATGCATCTATTAACCATCGGCAAAAAGTAAGTCTTCTTTCAGCATCTCCAGGCACTAACGTCTGAACCAGTCGATATTTATAAGGTGTGAACTTATATTTTTTTCAAAATTCTCCAAATCATAGATACATTCAAACCACTGTCCCTTGCTGCATCTCTGGTAGAGTTGTCTTTATGACTTTCGAAATAAGCCAAAACATCTAATTCTGTGTTTTCACTTAAAATGAATTGTTTCTTACTTACTGCTTTTTTAAAAACTGTTTCATTATTTCTAAATTTTCTATAAAGCCTCAGGAAATATCTTCTGTCCGGCAAATTACGTTCAGGAAATCTTTGCTGGTAGTGTTCCAGTGCTACGGTAGTGTTTTTTCGACAAACAAGATATGCCTCTAACATATCACATTTTTCTGAATGAGTAAACGGCATATTACGATAGGTATTTGCAAAAACGAACTAGAGAAACACTAAGCAAATTTAGTTATCTGTTTTAGTTAAATATAAACGACACTTGCCGAGTGACAACAAAGCAAGTAATTATTGAAACAAAACAATTTTATGTACATATGTCAAAAATACACAGCCACCTCGTCTAAAAGTAAGAAGTTGTAATAACTCGGTTATTGTTAGTTTTAGGCCCGCACCTTATATGAACTTTTATGTTTAGATCGCGATTTTCAATCGTTTTATATAAAAATATACACAGGGCCGTAGCTACCACCGGGGCAGCCGGAGCAGCGCCCCGGGGCCCCGGAACATAAGGGGCCCCCGAAAGAAGAGAAAGTTTTTTTACGAAATTGTTTTAAAAAATTATTGAACCAAACCTGAGAAAATGAGCAGCGTCAATGAATTTGCACATCTGTTAATAATTGATCACAGCTCACTTTCGCCAACTTATCCTGCTGTGTCTACAGCATGTATTATGTACTTGACAGTTCCAGTGACGGTAGCTAAGGTCGAACGGTCATTTTCAAAACTGAAATTGATCAAGAATTGCATACGAAGCACCATGGGACAGGAAAGGCTCAGCAATCTAGCTTTGCTTTCAATTGAAAATGATAGAGCTCAACAAATTAACTTTGATAAAGCAATCAACGACTGCTTGCAAAATAGTTATGTACGTAATAAGACCGGAAAATTACTTATTAAAATACGAGTTTAGATTTTTACAGACGAGACGAGGAACGAACCGAGTCCTGAATTTCTAAACAAGTAATTTAATAATATTTTACGGTCGTGTATCGTACAATGTTTTATTTCATACGGTTTTATACAATATGTGCATTAAAAAGGTCCATAAGGGGCGGTTGTGGAAATTCAAACGTATGAATAGTATGTTGGTGGCACTGTAAGGCTATGTCAAATTCGAGGTTATCAGGTTAGGTTTTGCATCACTCTGCGTCAAAACTGACGGAAAATCTAACCTGATAGATAACCTCGAATTTGACATAGCCTTACAGTGCCACTAACATATTATTCAGCAGTTGCCTAGCAATACATTCCGGCCTTGTGATGTAATGTTCCACTTTACGGACTCAAATTAATGATGTAAAGTCGTATTTTCCGGACAGTATGAAATAAAAGTTAGGAAACAGAATTTAATGTGATCCAGTTTTCATTTAAAACTCAACCTGTGTAGACTTAGGATATTGTAACTTTGTAAGTTTTATATGCATGCTTTCACGTCATATAACGGGTGGTACGCCTGGTGCAAAAGTTTTTACTTCCCGATAGGCGCCTTCTGCGTAACCTAACGACTACCGCTAAATTAATACTAATAACCGGGACCGCTGCAGTATAAGGCCAACGCTTTTTATATTAAACTGATTTTTTTTTTTTTACATATACTTATATTTGCAATCTGTTATGATAATAACAATAAGCAAATTGGATTTAAGATAATGACAATTACAGTGATAATTTACATGTGGAGTAAACGCCCATTGCCGTTCCTCCATTATGAGTTTACTTACAATTATTTGTAAATATTAGGTACTAGAGCTAATTTTAGAATCGGCGAGGAAGGTCCAATGGTTTGAAGCGTTTCAGTCTAGGCACTTGGACACTATTGTCAAGTAGAGTCAATGCAAGAGGATTGGGATGCATTTCCAATCGCTCAAGATATTTGTCACTGCACTTCACTATTTCTTGTTTAACTGTTTTCACATTCAAGTCTTCTCGTATTTCTTTATTAGAGATGTAAAAGGGAGCGTTACTGATTATACGAAGTATCTTCGATTGAAAACGTTCGAGTATTTCAATGTTGGAGTTCGACGCAGTGCCCCAAAGCTGGATACCATAGCTCCAAATTGGTTTTATTACAGTTTTATAAATCAGTAGTTTATTAGACAGCGATAACTTCGAGTTACGGCCTAGTAGCCAGTAATAATTCTTTAGTTTAAAATTAAGGTGTTTTCTCTTAGACCAGATATGAGTTCTCCATGTAAGGGTTTTATCAAGGTGCATGCCCAAGTACTTCACGCAGTCTGTCTGCGGCAGTGCATTATCGTTTATGGTAACCTCAGGAACGATACCTCTTCGCTTAGTGAAGGTGATTTGCACCGACTTTTGGTTGTTTATTTTAAAGCGCCACTTGTTGAACCAACTGCAGATATTATTTAAGTCCTGTTGTAAGGTTCGGGCGGCAATATGGGGATCGTGGTGAGTAACGAGAATTGCCGTATCATCGGCATAAGTTGCAGTAGTTGTGTTGGGGCTAGTGGGTATGTCGGACGTGTACAAAACGTATAGAATTGGCCCCAGGACGCTTCCCTGGGGGACTCCAGATTCAATAGTATGTAGTCCCGAAACAGCTTCTCCAAACTTCACTTGGAATGATCTTTCTTCTAAATAAGATTTCAGGATACTGTAATAGGGGTGTGGAATAGCCCGTTTTAATTTGAATAACAGACCCCTATGCCAGACCTTATCAAAGGCCTGGCTAACGTCGAGAAAGACTGCGGAGCAGTACCGTAAAACGGGGCAACTTCGTCATCCTGGGCAACTTCGTCAGTTCGGCAACCGATGTACTATTGTGTAAGCATAACCTCAAAATCTACAGTTACCGTTTTGTTTCCATTGTGTTTGCGTCGGAAGTGTATCTATTCATGTAATAATGCCGAAGAAAAACTCAAAAGTGTTGGGAGGTAGGTGTTACCAGCGTTATGGTCCCCAGATAGTTGAAGACGCACTGAAGGATATTGGAAATGTCCTCTCAATGTCGGTTTCCAGCAAAAAACATGGAATACCGCGAACCACGCTTCAAGACAAGTGGCATGGTAGACACATTAAATCAGTAGACCGCCCAAAAGCCTTAACGACCTTGGAGGAGGCGGAAATTGTTGGTGCCATAAACCAACATTCAGCTTGGTCTTATCCATTAACAAAGTTAAAAATAAGATTGATTATCAAAGGCTATCTCGATATAAAAGGACATAAAGCAGTGATTTTTCGTGACAATCTTCCTGGTGAAGACTTCATGGTGGGTTTCATGGAGAGAAATAATTTAACCCAAAGTCATTGTGTGCCTTAATATAACCTTAATTTTTTTTTAAATGATGCAATTATTTATGTACCCTAATAAAGATACCAAAATGAGTTATCTACCATGACGAAGTTGTCCCTAGAAACGTACAACTTCGTTTATAGACGAATTTGAGTTAGATGACGAAGTTGTCCAAAAACCAGTATAACTTCGTCAGGAATTGTTTAGCGATTTTTCGGGCGTATGAACGATATTTATAAAAACCATAGGACGGATAATAATTGTCCATCTCTAACTGTTAGGTATCATCTAATTTTGTTATCCTAAAAAAATCCTCTATGGTTACAGCGCGGCAAATGTACAAAAACCCTGACGAAGTTGCCCCGTTTTACGGTACTTCTTATCTTCAAAGGCAGTATTTATGTTGTCTACTACTCTATGTATCTGCTCAATTGTGGAATGTGCACTCCGAAAGCCGAACTGGTGATCAGGAACGAGCTTTTCATCTTCAAGGATTGGAGTGAGTCTTTTGAGGAATAGTCGTTCGAAGAGCTTTGAGAGCAGTGGCAGCAAACTGATTGGTCGATAAGAAGTTGGATCGTTTAACGGTTTGCCAGGCTTCAGGATAAGTACTACTTGGGCAACTTTCCACTGAACTGGAAAAATTCCTGTCCGTAAAACGCTGCAGTATAAGGCCAACGCTTTTTATATTAAACTGAATGTGACAAGTAAATATGTGTTTTGTCTGTTTTAAATGTCCATTCTTCTATCTTAACAAAAAAAAACACCAAATAGCAACCCTATTAAAAAAGACTTACTAAATGAAAGTGGTGTAGAGGTAAAGGGGAAGATAACGTGGGGCCCCATAATTATTTGTTGCTCCAGGGCCCCCAAGCCTGCAGCTACGGCCCTGAATATACAGGGTATTCCATTTAACAAAAGTAAACTTTCCCAAATTTCTCGAGAAGGCGATGTTCAATTGTTTTTCTGTTTTCGCCATTCTAATCAACAGAAAAAATGCTACTAGTTTACTAATTTAAGCGATATCGTACGTCCAATAATAATGAAGTTAGCAATAGTGCACACTTCGTTTAAAACAGGCTGTATAGACTAGTTTTAGCTGACTGAACAATCTCAAGGCCAGAAAACTTGTTTTCGTAAAATCTGTCTCTATCTTGACTAGTTTATGCATGCTTCGTAATTATTTTTAAAAAATGTAAAATTTTACTGATAACGGAAGTCACGTGATAACTTTTGTTTGGCCCATTTTGCAACCACCTCTGGTCGTCAGTGTTTGATTTTCCAAGAAATTCTAAATAATGTTTTTTTAATTTGATGTCAGCTTTTTGGCGATCACTTTATTTATTATTTGTTTATAATAATTTTCTTACGTAGTGTACACTGTAGTTTGCGAATTTTAATTCGGTGCCGAAATGGCATTGCGCCGAGTTGGCTGGCGCCGAGATGGCTCCGCGCCGAGTTGTCCCGGCGCCGAGCTGGCCCCGCGCCGAGATGACGGCGCCGAGTTGTCCGGCTTCGCTATAAAAGAAGCAACATAAAAAACTCTTAGAGCAACTGAGATGGATTTCTGGCGACGAGCAGCCGGAATATCAAGAAGGGAAACTATGGATGTTACGCGTACAATTATCGACGACATCAGAAACAAGCAATTAGTATGGTTCGGACATTTACAAAGACTTGTTATTAAAGTCTTATTAAAGTGCCATTGTTCAACTCGAAGATACTTTCAACACTCGCGAACGCTCCTGTTAAAAATGTCTAGCTGATTGAACAATGCAGCACTTTCATAACTTGCAGTGTAATATAGTATAGACCTACTCATTTTCCCCGCTCCCAAAATAGGTCAAATTCGAGATTCGCAGGTTAAGTTTTGCGTCAGTCTGTGTCAAACAACAAACAAAACCTAACCTACCAACCTCGAATTTGACATAGACTGAAAATACACTTCAGTACTGCCAAACGTATAACACGAACAAATTTCATTTTTAACCAAAATTTGTTTTTCGATATAAATCAAGCAAATTATAAAATTTTATTATTTATTCAAAAATTCAGTGGCAGGATTGAACAAAACGCTATACAGCACTTGTGAGAAATTAAATTACTCAATTGTTTGTCATCGTGTATAGAATCTACAAACGCGTGAGTGAAAATCTTAGTTTCTCCACTCGTCCAGTAATATACTATAAGCTACGTCATTATTTTTCAAAATTACCACCGTTCCGCTCCAAACATTTATCCCAACGTAAAATATTTTCTCATTTCGTTGATGAAGAATTATTTCGGTTTCTGTATTATCCACTCCTATATTGCAACTTTAACCTGGTCTTCCGTTCCTTAAGATGCTTCTTAAGCTTAAGAAATAAAAGAAAATGACGCCTCGATGCCAGATGCAGACTACAGAAGCAATTTAGAGAAATTCAAACTCTGAAATTATAATTTGTTCCATACCCAAGTTACAGTTCAAATTTAGCTCTGAAATTCAGTTTACGTGCGAGACGTGTTTTTAAATATATATTTGTAATTGCTTGTTAAGCACTGCATATTCAATTCTTCTAAAAGCTGTCTTTTTAGTATAAAACATTGTTTTTGGAATTTTATGTCCCAAATAAAACGGACCATTCCCCTAGTTTCTCTAAAACTATGGCTGTATAAGTAAAGTGCCCATAGAAGATATGCATGCAGGTAGAAATTTTGTCCATAAGGTGCAATAACCCATTAACTTCGCCAATGTGTAACTAAATTGATAGCTGTGAATTAGTAATAAATTTCCCGTGGTGCTATTGAAGTGCGGAGAGTGTTTTCTGAAGATAATAGGGAGACGCTGTAAACCACATGTAGGTTGATTATAGATGTGTGGTAGAGCACTCCAACATATAAAACTTTCCACTGAAATTGTAAAGAAAAGTAGTTATCAATGAATTATTTGCAGCCCAACGCAAAATGGACCAACCTTTGAAAAAGGCAGCTATGGGAAGAGCGTACTTCGTGGAAAAAGACAACAGGTCAGTCTTACAAATAAGTTTGCAATTTGTTCTAACTGACAAACAGTCGAAACATTTTCGGATGGAAACATGAATGAAGCGAGCTAGCCTTGAGGTTAATGTAGAGATCGTCTTGGAATGTTAATTTTGGAATTAATCTTTAAGTATAGGTCAAGTATAGAATTTAATAATTACAAGCGAGATGTTTCGCCAACAAAGATTCCTCGCGTTAAAGGATAAGAAATCCATATGCATGAGCTTATCAAATTCTTTGCATATCACCCATCCGTGGCGAGTTATCTCTGTAATTATGAAACCGTCAAGTCTTTACATGATTTTAACATGGGCGCAGCCTTGAAAATTTGGAGTACTCAAAGCGTACAGTTTTGCATAAAATGACACAGCTGTGTTAATTCTCTTATTAAATGTTAACATCCACCAACAGCGGGCATTTTTAATTAACACCTTAATCAAACCGTGGCGATAGAATTGATATTCCCACATAAATATTGGCGCTGCAATAAAGCGCGGATTTCGCACTCGCGTTTTGAAATATGGGCCCCTCATTTATATCTAAAACGGGGCTATTAAGCAGCGTGCTCTCTAATTCGTTGTGTTTTACAAGAGTGAGAAATTGTGTAGTTTAGCGAACTGCACATTATGCAAATAGGCGTAAGGTACGATATTACGAAAAGCTGAAGAATACGCCATTAGCTGTGATTGGTTCAAGGTTGGGTTTAATTTTTTCAGTTTAATTCCTTGCATGAGGCAACTTGATTTAATTATGTAAGGCGATTTTGGTGTTTTCGTGGAATTAATGTGCTCAAAGCAGCGTTAAATTAATATTTAATGCGGTTTCGTTGTTACTGGCTTAACATCAGATGCACTTATGTTAATCAAGCTTTAAAACGCAGTGAATCATTATCTGCTTGGAACTTCTAGCAACTTTCCTGAGCTAAAAATTCTGTCCTTGGCATTTTAATGCTTCACGTACAGTTTTATTGCGTTTTTATAGTTACTCTTCCAGACGTTGTTCTTCACATAAACCCACGCTTTTTAAGGATTCCATGTTTTTCCTTAACGAACGTTTAATAACCTGTGTTTTAATTGGTATTCAATAATTGTGATCTTTAAGGCTTCCCCAACTTTCGTTTCCTTTAAATTTGCAATTTAAAATCACTTCTACAATTTTTATGTGGGCTGTGTCTTAAACTATTTTATCAACTTTGATGTTTTTGCATCGAAACGGCCTCTTTATTTCAGACGACTAACAGATTGTCACATTTATGAAATGACAAAATTCAAAGTTTCTGATTATTTTCATGCGAAGTAAATAAAATCTTGTATGATACGCGTTGCAAAGAAGTTTTTCAATTTAGCAACTTTTATTTATTTTCTGTATATGATTTTATAGTTCACTAACAATTAGTTTTGAGGGTGGAATATATTTCTAAAACTATAAGAATTTCATAAAAATCTCTTTTATGAAAGTTGAAATACTGATCATTTTAATATCAAATTTGTATGGATCTAAGGTCAACTGCTTTGGAAATATTAACAATTTTATGCAAAAAACGCTAAATTTCAGGCGGCTGCCAGCTACGAGTAAACGATTGAATGAAATGAAACGTTACGAAGAAATGTGACTCTGAGTATTAACACTATACAGAGTGCTCAACATCTGCAAATTTAATAATTTCGGATATTTTAAAGCGGTGTATATTTTTGAAGTTTTAAAAAGCCCTTTTAATGGGCTGTCTTTTGACATCTTACTACATACCCCTAAATTTGACTGTTTCTCAGATATGCAAGTTTGAATTTAATAAAACGATTAAGCCCCTTGAGATATTTATTTTATAAGAGACGGATGTTGTTAAAATAATAAGTTAAACACTTTCTCTCTCTGCAAATAAAACCAGTTTTAGAAAATAAAAATCCAATCATTGTTGACACAATAAGTAATAAAGGCGACAAAATGAGAAATGCAGAAGTACATTAATTCCGGTAAATGAAATCAGATTTACAAAATCCAATACCCAATTACATTCAAATACTTTTCCTTCTATTCTTTGGGTATTAAAGCTATACCGAGAACTTAGAGTTTACAAATTTAATTACATAATTATGTAATTTTCTCCTGATTGTCTTGCTTGTTCGTATTTGGTATTTCTTGTTTGAGCAGTGGCTGGATATTTATAGTATCAACACACATAACTATTTGACGCTCGAAATCTAATTTACGAAAAAATGTAATTCTTTGGTCTCCAAAACAGTTGACGTCAGACCCATACAACTTTATATTAAAATGGTAAGTGTTTTAGCACAAAACTGTTACGCTAACTAAATACGGAGCATTCTATTTAAAAAAGCAGGTTTAATTCGCCACAATTTTTAAGCCACCTTGTATTATTAAAAATATTTTAGTAATATGCACCATCTACCTACCCTCAACTTTTATAAAAACGATTTTTATGTAGATTTCATCATTTTAGAAATATCTTCCATCTCCGCTTCGTGGCATTGTTTTGTAACAATGCTATTAACGTTGCACAGTCGTGTTCAAAAATGTGTTGTACAGCGACAGTTATCAGTTTATTGGTGGTTGTTCTTTTACTCAACAAAGGCTCTAATTAACAATAATTAAAACAAAAAATTTGTTATTTAACTAATCAAATACGTACGCCGAACATTGTTATTGTAATATACAGTGTCTTGATCGAGATTCGGTGAAATTAAAAAAAACAACACTTTGTTTGTTTGTTAATTGACAAGGTCTAGGCATGCAGAGTACCAGGTAGCTTAGACACCGACTGCTACTTAGAATTTTGCCGAGACTAAGGAGTTCCAACCCTAGCAAGGGATCTTTCACATGCTACACATCGTAATAACATGGGACCCACGGCTTTACATCACTTCCGAATGATGGCATTCTGTAGAGGCTTTCATCTGCATTTTTTTCTTTTCTTTTTTATTTTTTTATATTTTAACAACACTTTGAACTATGCTATAAATGAAATTGCAAATTAAATCATTTGTCCATTATAAGTAGATAACTAAGATAACCAGGTCAAAATTGTATTTCGGCGTTGCTGTGACACATCTTAAAGAAGCGTATTAAATCTCTTTGTTACGCGTTTTTGTCTTAGTTACACTATACAAAGTGTATCTTAGTTTCATCAACAACCAAAAGGCTAAGATTCTATGTTCAAAAAGAAAACAAAAATTCTTATAACTTTTTTTTTCAGAAAGCGATTGCTTAACGAGGAACAGACTTTAAAAACAGATTTTAAATTGAAATTTGGTATACTGAAGTGTATATACAAATACAATTAATCAAGTACATTTGAGTTAACCGTTAAAATCCAGTTGCGTGGATTTAAAAACGTTGCAAAATTTATTAGCGAATCGAGAAAAATTCTCTCAAGGAATATGCAGCGACGTACAGCAGAACCATTGTAGCTTTGCCGGCGGCAAAACACAGAACTAATATTAGAATCTAGTAATTTGTATGCTTCATATTGGTAAACATCTTTGACATATATCAAACCGACATTAAATTGTTAAAGTAATTTAGATAAAATGACAAGATAAGTCAGTGGCACAATAACAATTTTTAAATTTAAGTAATTATGCTAAATATAGAGTTTTTGCACAATAAAGTAACAAACACGGTTGTAGTAACAGTGAATTATCGGCGATGCGATAATTAAAACAAAATTATTCGAAACCTACACTACACATTGCGGTGTGAAATAGATATTTATGCATTAAGGGAGATATGAATATGTTTTTTCCCTGAGGTTGACATGTGTTACCGACCGAGGGCCTCTGGCCCGAGGTCTTTAAGTCAACCGAGGGTAAAAAAACATGAATATCTTACTAGCATATTAGTAACAAGAGTATGAAATTTCAAAATGTCATAATTACATTTAAAATTAGAATATTTAAGTAACATCAAGGGTTGCCTAAATGTATGGTTGCTAAGATATGGCCTATAGTTGCATGGTTACCAAGAGTTTGAGGGAGAAAAAAATTGACAGGTCCCTTGGGAGTTATGAGTAGCTTTTCATATTTTGTTTCTATGACGAAAATGTACAATATCACGTTGCTAGTAAATAATAGTATATTACAGCCCGAGATGGGAAGTGTTTCATTACTGTCGAGAGATTAGTTAGCAGCTATTATCTCGAAACTAAAGAAACTTCCTGTCGAGGTTTGTATACTATTTTATTCGCAACCACTTTATTCTAAACAATAATTGGAAAAATTATTATATTATGATACGACAGGTTGTGACGCGCATAAATGGATCAACGAGATTCCCAGTGTCCCTACCTACTCAGCGGTCGGGAATGTACTTCCCGCACTCACTTCCAGCACTTGAGCGGGAAGTGAGTGCGGGAAGTAGCGGGCTGAAATGTACGACTTTCCCCACTCAAATGAGGTCAGGAATGTTAACATTACATAATATGGTTGCGAATAAACATATTTTACTAATTCCTGCAATCGCTGTTACTGACTTCTTGATAATTATAGCATAACCAAACTTTATGTATGTGGCATTTATTTCACTTCATGTATTACCAAATTAGTGGAATCTATTATGATCACATCGCCATCCTTGGCCTTCCTTGACGGCGAAGCTAGAATGATTTTGCTGTACCTACGTTTTTTGTTTAAATGACTTATTTTTAAAATCTACGCCATTGTATTGCTTCATTAACTCAAATTATTCTAATTAATTCTATTTAATTAGACATCTAAATTCACTAAACCTCGATATATAATACCTGTTTTAGTTTTTGACAAATACATTAAAAAATCAGTCTATATCTCGTTAGCAGGCTAGGTTTGGAGATGTCCACGTGGGTGAATATTTACTCACGTTCATGCACGTGTCACTCTTGCTTTTTTTACATTCACGATCACTCGCTTTCACTGCGTGACCATTCACATTCAGATAGGAAAAACATGTTTAAATTACAAACCAACAAAGAAATCGAAAAAGAACTAAGAAACTATAAAGTAAACATATTTGAAATAATTTACAATATGTTTCTTAGAAATAAACACAAAAAATACCTCAAAAGTACCGATTCCTAACAAAAAGCTTTTTTCTGCAACCGTCTTAAAAGTTATTACATTTAACACCAAAATCTGTCATGGGAATTGATGTTTTTCTTACTAATACAAAAAGGTATACGTGCTAGGAAACACTTTTATTTTCTAGGATTAATAATTACATGTACAACTAGGAAGGAAACCCACATATTTCTTTCCGCGGATAAAGCTTAATCAAAGGGAGAAAATGTGGCTCTCTTCTAGTGATACATATATGATTTTCTCTACAACCCTGTATTAAAACAGGCGTAATCCGCAACTCTAACCAAATCGAATAGAAATTGTCACATCGGATTAGAATTTTTTCAGATCGACATACTGCGCTTTTGAGGCATGGGTGCTGTAGGATTTTCGGTATAACGTTTCACAATAAAAGTAGTTTCAGCTTTAATAACATTAGTAATTATACAATTAATAGCATTACTTAAAGTAATTCAAATAATAATTGATTATGTACCTAGTTGTAAATGTGTAATACTTTTAAAAATAATTGTTTAATTAAAATTTTAGTCACCTTTCTCGTTAATGAGTAAACTATGGGAGGAAAACTTTTAATTTTCTCTCTAGAAAATAGCTATTTATATTACTAAGGAGGAAAGTGTATCATTCCCTTCTGCGGATGTCAACGCTCGGGCAGTAATCATTCAAGAGGGGGAGTGACACACTTTCCTCCTAAGTAATACGAATAGCTATTGCCTGGGACCCCCATAGAAAGTGATATGTTCTTTCCTTTTTAGAGAGAGGAAAGTATTTGTACTAGTAAGAAGGGAACTGTATCATTTCTTCCAGTGGATGTAAACACTCTGGCAGTAATCATCCAAAGGAGGGAATGACACACTTTCT
Source organism: Agriotes lineatus (assembly GCA_940337035.1). NCBI lineage: Eukaryota > Metazoa > Arthropoda > Insecta > Coleoptera > Elateridae > Agriotes > Agriotes lineatus. The sequence continues at coordinate 216,018,160 of OW679194.1, forward strand.
TCCTTAGTAATACAAATAGCTGTTTCTTAGGAACCCCATAGAAAGTAATATTTTCTTCCCTTATAACAAGGAGGAAATTATATTACTAAGGAGGAGTGTATCATTTCCTCCTGCAGTAATCATCCAAGAGAGGGAATTATACACTTTCCTCCTTAGTAATATTATAGCTACATCCAGGACCTATAATAAAAGGTGGTATTTTCTTCCCTTTTTGTAGGGGGGAAAGTATTTGTATTACTAAGAAAGAAAGTGTATCATTCCTTCCTGCAGATGTAAACACTCGGGCAATAATCATCCAAGGAAGGGTATGATGCACTTTCCTCCTTAGTAATATAAATAACTATTTTCTAGGACCCCCATAGAAACCGATATTTTCTTCCTTTTTTATAGGTAGGAAAGTATTTTTAGGAGGAAAGTGTATCATTCCTTCGTGCAGATGTAAACACTTGGGCAGTAGTCAAGGAAGGGAATGATACACTTTCCTCCTTAGTAATATTATAGCTATTTCCTGGGACCTCCAATAGAAAGTGATATTGTCTTCCATTCTTTATAGGGGGGAAAGTATATCATTCCCTCCTGCAGATGTAAATGCTCGGGCAGTAATCATCTAAGGGAGGGAATGGCACTTTTATCCAGAGTTATGCAATATGCATATAATTTTTTGACATTCTCACATTTGATGATAAGACTTAACCTCTTGAATAACACTGAACTCGAAAATATTTAGATATAAAAACAGGGTGCAGTTGATTTCTTATTAATCATATTGCATCGCGTCTCTAATGGCAACGGGAGCTAATATTATATATCAGGTGATCAAATAAATTACAGGCCTGGAATGCTATTGCTCCATTTAAATTATTCAGAGCCGCAGCGCTCTACACATGAAATTTATTTGATCATCCTGTATTAGTTCCCGTTGCTATTGGAAACCAACTAGGTAATCAAATGTTTATTTTCACTAACGGAAAATGCGCCAGTAGCCGAGAGAAAATGTCACTTTTGGATTAAGGTTTCAAAAAATATAGTTTACTCATTTAAAATTTTGAAAATGTTATACTCTTCTTGAGTGAAGAAAAAAATTGTTATTATTTCGTGCGAAAACGGGAATTCCGCCTTGGAAATTTTTCAAGTTATTTTAGTTCTTTTTTGAGTTTCTTGTATTGCTTATTTAGAGAGCCTTTCGTCGTTTTTTATGTCCTTCATTATTGTAGTATTTATTCTCATTCGTTGATTTACTACCTCATTTTTCATTCTGTCTTCTTGATATTCTTGCTCGAAAGTGCATCCATTTCTGATACGTATGATTTTCTCTTCTTCTTCTTTGGAATTCGCCATGATTTAGCTTTCTGGAACATTGTGCTTCACATATGTTAGTTTTAACTCGTCCGGTTAAATTTTTACTCCACACAATACTATTTAGGCAAGCCATTACTTTTTCTTTCTCACCTGGTCGACTCTTACCGAAATTGTTTTTTCTAATTCGGTATCGAAAATTCTTACTTTTCCACATTCATTTTGGTTAAACTGCAGAAAATTGCAACAAATGAGAAACTGCTAGCACAGCTACACCGATCGCATTTTTCTGATCTAACAATTAGTGTTTACGTTGATTTTCATAATGACTAAAAGCTACTTGATTTTGAGAATTTTAAATTATAACGAGCAAAAACGACTCGATTTTCAAAAGTTCCAATAAATCCTTAAAAATTCAGAGTTTTCGATACCGCATTAGAAAAAATTTGTAAAGGGATTTACTCAGAACTTCCCTCGCAAATGGACGCTTAACCATTTTAAAAATCAAAGGAAATTTGAGGTAAAAATATTTTACCATCCCTAATAATACTGAAACAATAAAAGGAAACACTTGGTAATGCTAATTATATCAATTTTCAAACTAAAAGAAACATTACCGACAATGGGGGTCGAACTTAAGAGTTTGCGAATGCGATTTCAAGGCTTGGTATTAGACCGCCAGCAACCCACCCATTTGACACATGCCACCACGCGCATAACCTCTCTCGACTTTGCGACTCGGCGGCTACATTAAACGCAACCCATTTACCGTTGCCTTGTTTTGTCTATTTTACAACATTTACCCTGTATCTGTAGCGTCCCATTTTCATAAAGGGTAAAGCTTGAGCTATGTGCAAATTATTACTTTGATTTAAGTAATAGTTCTTGAGTTAAAGCAGAAATAGGCAACATTTTATGTTGCATTTTATTCCCTTACAGTCTGTATTACTTTTTTTATGACATAAATAAACTTTTTACTTCATCAATCCCTCGACTGGAAATGTGCTCGGCCGCATTTGGTCTCCTAGAGATTAAAGTGACACTTTATTCACTAGGGATTAAAGTAGCATTTTATTCTCTCACAGTATGTCATATTTATTACTTCTCCATGGCATACACCGGTTACTTCGTTAATCACTCGACTGGAAATGTGCTCGGCTCCCTTCACTCGTCGCGGACTTTACTTACAGTCTCAGGATAAAAAAATCGTAGTTTACTTCCTTTGTGCATAAATATTTCCCTCCCCGAGAATAAAACGAAAAATGTGTACCTGACTTTTAATACATAATGGACTTCTTTATTCGCCCGGAAGAAAACGTGGCACTGTATTCCCTCAAAACCTGCTATATTTATTACCTTCTTATAATATAAACAAACTTGTTTCCTGACAACTACTAGGTATTAGGTAATTATTAATAAAAATCAAGAAATTTCCATTTACCTGCGAGAAAAACTGTATATTTACCTTTGGAGTAACTTTGTTACTTCCTCGGCTGGAAATGTGCTCAGCTCCTTTCAGTCGTCTCAGACATTACTTACAGTCTCACGATTAAAATCGCAGTGTACTCCCTTGGCGCATAAGTAACTGTTACCGTCAATGTATGTTTCTTATTATTATATTAGAGTGGATATGTTAGGTTAGGTTGAGTTTGAATAGTTTAAACAAGTATCGACTAGAAAATATATTTTAACCACATCTTCTAAATCCGGTCATCATAATAAATAATATGCTATTGAACATCGGTCATTGTCTTCCTTTGAAGTTACGACTATTTCCAGTTTAAATAAGTACCGAAACAGTATTTTGACGAAATATCCAAATATGCATATAAATTATGGATCCAAAAATATGAAATTGGTGATAAGATTTGTTGGCAGTGTTTTCTACTATAGCAATGCAGGTGGCTCAAATGTGCACGCCTCTGGTTTTCGGTAAAAAAATCTGGATTCAAATCCCAGCAACTCCAACGGCCTTCACTGCGAATGCCTAATCCGGCTTTGAGAACCGTGGAATCTTAATCCATAAACCCTCTCAAATAGCAGAAGCAGAAGCCCCAGCAGTAACGATGTTAACAACAAGTCTGATAACAACATATTCTATTGTCCGTTTCATTAAGTCTCCAGCTAGTTAACTTGTGTGTGTTACTAATTCTCCATCCTTTCTGTATTCGATAGTATCATTCTCATATACAGTGTGTCTAAGTTGGAACCATATGGAAAAAAAATTATTATTGGTTTTAGAAAAAAAGGTATTCTTGATAAAAAGTTCTGCATGGTCCAAAACTTAAAATGCAACCGTCAAATATAAATTTTTTCAAGCCGTATACGAGGTTTGCCAACAAATATGAATTTTGACATCTTGTGCATTGTATAATGCCTTTCTTTTTATTAGTCGATTTTATTTGTATTTACATATTACTCAAAATTGTTTGTTATGTAGTTGTGGTTCAAGCTCACCATAAATCAGTATTAAAAGTAATTTGCTTTTCCTATGTTTGACATTTTTGATATTGTGGACGTATGTTCTTTTGCTTCCAGTTCTTTTTTGATTGCTAAAATCGGTGTTCCACTAATGGAGATTACGAATGCTCCATAAACTCGGTCCTGCCTCATCTAATAAGCATGATGTTTTTTTATGATTCAGGTATTTTATAAGCTTTCTGTGTGGATTGTATATTTAGGTTCGAAAATGCTTTGCAGAGATATGTTTCATCTTCCGTAACTTATGAATATTTGTTTTATAATCGACTACTCCATAAAAATTGGAGGAGATAAATTTCCAGAGATTTTTTATTTTGGTCCATATTTTCTATACTTTCATTTGTTAAGAGTGCAAATCTCTTTGCTGTTTTTATGTGAGCTTTTGCAGTAACATTTATTTTTGCCCATTGCCTTTCTTTCTGGTCTTGCTTTTTTATAAATTGCCAATCGGGTTTATTCCCAGATACTCCACTATTCTCACTATTTTCCACTACTATAGCTTTGTTACATGATCTGTTTTTATTGACAAAGATTTACATAATCCAGATCTCCGTTCTTAAGTAAAATTTCAATCGTACATAAAGCTATGTATGTACTTTATTGCGTTGCCAGCACACCGCACCTCGTACTATAATTTACACGCCACGGGCTAAATATGTTAGTTTTACGCCATTTATACATAAATAACTACTACAGACCTTATCAAAACACAATTAATTTTCCCCTATTAACTATTGTGTCTGCTAATTAGTATAAAGGTCTCTTTTTGTAGTTTTTCAGTATATTTTTGCCCTTGCTTGCTCTTATACTGAGATGTACCCTATTTTTAAGAAAAGGCTACAGAAAAAATGCAGCCATGCAGATTGCTACCATTTGGATGAGCTACTGCAACGTCATCTGACTGCCACATAAGTTTGAATTTATGGTTAATATTATTGTTGTGATTATTACCTACGACGACGAGCACAGTTTTTGCTGGTGTTGCAATCTCAGTTTCTAAAATACTTACCAACTCGTATAGTTAAAAAATACAAATTTAAGAGTGGTTCCCACTATACTGTCTACTATAGAAGGTACTGCATAATACAGTATATTACATAAACATTAGCTTAACTTTGCTGCGCTATTCTTTATAGGGATCAGAATGCAGGTGCCCGATATATTTGTACATGTCCACCAACACCTTCAGTCTAAATATAACAGAACCCACGATCTTCTTTTGAGATATTTACACCAGCATTATACACCTACAATTGGTACCTGTAAAGTAACACGTTTTTATAATGCTAGAAAGATTCGAAGTTTTTTCAAATCAAAAACAAAGTATTAATTGTTTTCACTTTTTTCAACATTCAGCAGTTTGCGACTGATGATAACCATAAATTATTTGGACATTTTATTAATTTCGTCGACTTAGGTGTTTGGAGGTTTATTACGTTCTTCCTCCTTCACGCGTCTACCATATTTTTAATTATATTTATTATTATGTTAAGGTCGTCAGCCTTGTGGTTTACATCCCCACTCCTGGGAATCGAGCTTTCAAACTCGAGGGTGGACAGAGCCGGATTGGGAAATTATAGCGGAGTTAGCAGATTTATGTGGCCGTTGAAGTCTCCGGGGATCAAACCCAGATACTATTGAGGCATGAGTTTTTTTGGTTAAAATGCTCCTAGCATTCTTAACATAATTGTCACTGTTCCTATTCGTATTCCTTGCTGTCTTAATCTGCCTCTGTACCTTTTTTTTACTATTTCCAATTTTTACTAATTTTGCCTCAAAAAGGAATCAGCAACTACATTATTTGTATTTGCAGGGTTTTCTTGTCTAGAATAAAAGGAAAAGCTTTCAGGTTAATATTGTACGATAGGCGTAGGCGTAGACTCATTGTTGTTAGACTTATGAGGCGAATGACCTTCTAGAATGTTGAGGTTGGCCAAGCATCATTATGCGACTGGCAGTGAAATATACGACGGCTTGACTAATACAGTTTTCTAGACTGAATACAAATTTACGAAGAAATCGTCTAACAACAACTCAATATAAGTTAAACAATAAAGTACATTATTTAAATCATTTTGAAGTTATGTGCTGGTAGTTGTTTCTACATGGATGGTCTTAAGAATGTCGTTACAGCTAAATCTCAAAGCAACAAAATGAACTATGCAATCAATATCGTAAATTGGTTATTGATTCGATTAAACCTTTTTTAGGGTAAGTAAGTTTGCAATTCTGGTCACAAATATAGCTTACCAGTTTGATAAAACAGTATTTAAACAATCCATACTGCTACATCTTTAAACAGTTTTCTTATGAAATGTCTTGAGCAACCAATGAGTAGTGTTTCCGGTGGCATTTTCATTAATAAAAGAGTTTCTCAAAGCATATTTCTAATAAAGATATTGCGGTAGGCGATTAACGCCCATTTAACTGTAGCCCAACTAACAAGACCATAAACCTTTGCTCAATCTACGGCCTGTTTCTAATTAGTGAATGAAGTATCACTCGCCACAGGTGATGTTTGCTCATAAATGTGGACATGTTCATTTTTATGCTGTCCAAGCGGTAACTTTCCTTTGCAATTAATTATCAGTAATCGCTTCCCGTACTATAATACCTTCAATTTAGCTAATCGAATTGTTATAAAGGAGCTGTAGCTTAAGGGTTGTAACAAATATTTCCTGTAATAAAGTGAATACGTTTTTGTCATTTATTGTTTGTAAGTATAAATATTTACGCTTTTAGCAATAGTTATTTCGAATTATCTTACAATATGTCATGGCTAAACTAACCTCCACAGTTATGAACCTAACCACGTTTGTGGAATATCAAAAGTTAAATAATGGTTAGTTTGGCATAGTATAGAAACTGTTAAATTTCTATTTTTAAATTTTAAGGCCTGTGTAAACGTCTAATGCTGGATAATCTCTGCGTTTCGAATTATACAAGAATTTCATTATCAGTCAGTGTGCCCTTTCATGCACAGCAGCAAATTGTTTACTATAAGAATCATGTTTATTTTAATCAAATAATTTTACTTGCTGATACTATTTGATTACGCTGTTAAACCGCAAATTGGCGTGGTTTTAATTCCGATAGATATAAATAGTTTTCCCCTAGAAATTATAATGCTAAGAAAAGCCACATCATTTAAAAATTTAAAGTTTAATATAGATCTAATTCAGCACAAACTTGAGTAATAAACTAACATGTCAGTGTATGTGATCATCCTTTTGCTTCTACATAGTTTTATGCATTTCCCAGCTTTAAAGTAAAATATATCGGTTCTGTCGCCTGTTTCCTTATTACAACCTTATTACGTCAACGAGCTGTACTCTGTCGAACGCTTGAGTCAAGTCAATAAAACAAAGGAATAGTGGCTTATTAAATTCGATCGCTTTCTCATTAGTTGTCGCAACATAAATATTGCCTCCACTGTGGACCTATTCTGACGAAACCCCTGTTGTTCTTCGCTTATGCCCACCTTGAGTGTTATTTCTTCTGCTATGATCTTTGTCATCACTTTTGATATAGTGCTTAGAAGGCATAGTCCCCTATAGTTTATTGGATTTTTCTTGGTACCTTTTTTGAATATCGGGATTGTTATGCTTGTTTTCCACTGGTTAGGTACAGCTCCTGCTTCGATAATTTTTTGGAACAGGGTACTTATCTCTTGTGCCAGTTCGTCACCGCCGTATTTTATCACTTTTGATATATTTTCTTAAATTCAATAAATATATTCTGTAGACTTTTCCCACATTGATTTTTGTAATATTAGAGAATAGAGTTAGTCTAGGGTAAATAGCCCCAATATCAGTTGAAATTTCTTAAACAAAGTATAAAACTAAACATTGGTAAACATTCTTCTATGGGCTTGCCAGAATCCAGATGAACAAGCAACCAGTGAAATATATCTATTAACAAAAATATAGTGATGGACACAAGTGTAATTAATGCAGCGAATCTAAGTGGCAGTCATCGTATGGTGCGAGCAAAAGTGTATATCAGCATAGTGCATGAACAAAGAAAAGTAGCAACCAGTAATCCCCACTAAATTAACGTAGAATATCTGAAAAGGACTACTGAATACCAGAAAAAACTTCAAAAGAATGTGGCATCGAATTATGAAAAAGACACTTTCTATAATTGCAATGCAGACAGTACGTGCCATAATAGAAACATCTCAAATGACAACAACAAGACAGGTACAACACAAGAACTAAAAACGATTTAAAACGTGTTTGTTTGTTATAGGTGAGTGTAACACAAAGTCACCAACTTTGGCATCAATTAATATTCAGCAGCCTTACTGTGACATGCGTTTATTTTCAACATGCTTTTGTTGATATGCTTATAAATAAATGCATGTTGTACCTGCCTGGGTGCGTGTTTCGCGTATCGTCAGTAGTGATCGAGCGCACTTTATCTTCGATCGGCCCTGTCGCCGCCGCTGGTTTCGTAATGTAATGATAAGCAAGGCAAATTTCTTTAGCCGAGCGAGCAAACCGTCTGACTAGCAAAGTAAAATTTTTCCATTTTTTTCTTTGTGAATTAATGTTGCTCAGTGTTTCCTTTCGCTCTTCAGTATTCATAAAAACATTAAAATATTGTTACCCATTTTATACATAATTTTGAACACTCTTCAACCGTCATTCAAACTGACAAAAGTTGTTACATTCCTTTCTTTATTAAATACGTTAAAAACATTTTTGTCTGTACCTTACTGATATACTTATTACACAATCTAAAAATTTGGTGTAATACACTCACACAACTTCCTGTTACAGTGATCTTATAATTAGTCAAAAATTTCATTTTTAATTTTTAAGCATTTGTCAAAAATTTTCAAAAATTACAAATTCTATAAAAACGGTACAAAATAGAGCGTTAGAGACAAATTTTCTCGAAAATTTTAAGCTAAATTCAAAAATGTAATAATATACCGGATGTTCTATTTAAAATAGGAGTTATTAAAAAAAATAGAAAAAAAAACAAGAGAAACCTACTTTAGAAGTATTCAACTGGAAAATCGCCTAGCTTAAATCAATACACATGTAATAAAAATGTAAAGTTTGAAAAAAATCGTTAGAGCCGTTTTTAGAAAAATCGAAAAGAACTGAAAAATCACAAGAATAAACACCTACTTTCGGTTATGCGATTTTCTTCAAAAGCTTGCTGTCTCATCTACATACTACACAACATTTATATATGAAGTTTCAACGCCATACCTCTTTTCATTTTTGAGATATTCTGTTCACAGACAGACAGACACACAGACAGGCAGACACACAGACAGACCAATGAAAAAAAAATGTTTTTTGGGATCATGGGACTCTAAAACGTGAAGATCTGTTAAAAACTCAATTTCGAATTTTTGGGGTGAATCCAATACTTCCTTTATCGTAAAAGGTAAACATGCAAAAATTATTTTAATTACAGTAATTCCACATATGAGGTGAACTACATTGTTGAGTATACATTTTATTCTTACTTTCCAGGCTAAATTCCATATACTTAGTGTAGCTACTCTACACACTTATTTGTTTAATTTCTTTCTGTTCGTATTTTTATTTATTGTTTGTTTTATTTACGAATTATTGTATGCCATACATTCTACCCAATAATTTTTTTAACTTTAAATATACGATATGTTGTTTACTATACAATTTTCTTTTAACTCTCTCTTTCTTCATTTTCTATTAAACATTTTTTAAAGTATCGCAGTATGCTATATAATCAAGGTATTTATTTTTAGCTCTTTCTCCATATTCTCTGTTTTTAATACTGTACCCTGTTATATCCTTTACCCCAGTATTTATATCGTTTGCTCTGTTTGCTTTCCAAAGTATTACCGCAGATATACTGTGAACTACTATCTTACTTCGAAATCGATTTTTATCTACTTTCAACAAATCTTTTAATATATTCCGTCACCCTCTTTCTTTTTTCTTAGTTTATTTGAGAAATGTTACAATCTTACAGTATATTGTGTAGTTTATGTATTTTTTTATTACGATTTCAAAAATTATTGTCGCATATTTGACTTTTGTGTATTTATTTTGAGCTGGTTTACTTCAGTATACTATATTCCCTATTTTTCTAATTTTTTAGAATTATACAGTATGAGCAAAAACAAAGTTCATCAAAGATGACTTTGGTATTTTGATTTCATTATAGACACCAGGAAATTATACCTAATCCTTATCACTGACATTTTATAGACAGTGGATAATATCGCAACGTGATCATAACCGTGACTTACCGCAGTAAACCCAAGAGCAATATTTACAAAGCCTGCAGCAGCAGAAGTAGATCATAACCTGACTTTGTAACAAGTATCAAATGACCGCTTCAGATTTTCTGGTGTTGTACACGACTTCAAAATTCCAAAGGCACTGTTGATGAACTTTCGTTTTGCTCATACGATAGTATACCATATATGTGTGCATTCTTCTTCTTCTTCCGATGGTATCGTTATTCGACGTTTGCGATTACTTCTTCAAATTAGTTCAACCAAGACCAAGGTCAGGCCAGTTTCTCAAATTGCTAAACCAAGACATCGCTCTACATCCAATGCGTCTCCTTCCTTCTATTCTTACCATCGTGATTAGCTACAACAACCTACACATTATATACCTAACGTATTCTGTTTCGCGTTTCTTAATGGTACCAAAAAGCTTTTGATCATTTCAGTACTTTTCAATGAGCGTTTTATTAGTTATTCTTACTATCCGAGCAATTATGTTCATTATCCTATACATTCACAATTCAAAAGCTTCCAATTTATTTATTATTTGTACTTTTAAAGTTCACCCCTTATAGTAACACTGTCAAAACATAACAGTGCATCTTTCTCCAAAGAATATTAAAAAAAAATTCAAAATTTTGCAATACATTCTACCCAGTTTTAATATACACTTATTTTTAATTTTTCTTTTTTAGTTTTTCGTGGTTGTAGGGTCCCATATCTTCTTCGAATGTAATTAAGAGCATTTTTGTTTCTTATTATAATACTGTACTGTTTGTTCTGCTCCTTTTTTCTATATTTTTGTAAATAGCACACACTTTCATTATCTCTCCTTTCTTATTTACTTCCATAACGTCTTTTGTGTAATACCACAGTATGCAGTAGTGTATATAAAATCTACTCATTGAATATTTAGCTCCCAATTGTCGTAGTTCTTTTTCAAAATATTGAAGTATATTGTAAACAAACTTATTGTAATGCTCTGTCCTTGTTACTTACATATGCTTGGTTAAATATAGTCAATCCACTTAATGTTGGCCAATGGGGGTCCTTGTTGTAATCGAACAGCTCTCAAGCTTAACTTTTGATGTAAAATCTTAAAACGGTTGCTAAAGAAGCTGTATAATTTTGTGTTCCAAATAAACCACAAAAAATTGTAAAAGTGACAGTTCTGCATAAATAAAAAGGATGCATATCCATTAAAGTTATTGGGTGGTTCTGCTCATGGATTACTTTGTAAAGAGCAGCTGATAATGTAATTTTACGTAACTCTCTGACTTCAAATAAGTGAGCATACTTAAGAAATTCATGTACCTCGGCTAGTAGAAGCAAGTCAACGAAACAATATGATTCTACTTTAACATATAAAAAAAGAGCAAGTGTGAAAATTATTAGAATCGCGGCTCCAAATATCTTGGCTCAAGCTGATCCGGTTCAAAGTGTGTGTAATGCTGAGATTTATCCTGTCTCATGGGACTGTTAACATAAGCTTTGGCGGAGTCCTGAAGGGAAACGCTGCTGAGCGTCATGGAATCAACAAATGGCAGCCATGTTGACCTGCTGCATTTGTGGACTAGGCTGTGATTGAGTAAATGTGAAAATTTTGCCGGAAGAATAAAGTACCAATTTTCCTTCTGCTTGATTAATAGAAGTAGAATAAAAGTTTCTAAAGTTTTTACATATTAATTTTACCTGGCATGCAATGCAAGGCCACGATAACTTTATAGTTGAAGATCCTGAGAGAGAAGTTTATTTAAATGTTTATAGTGGAAAAACAGCCGTTTGCTGCTATCTGTGTTACATTTAATAAAAGAGTCTTAAAGTTTGTACTGTATTGAATTTGGGTTTTTTCATTCAAAAAAAATCTTTGCATTTTGTGTAATGGCAGCAAGAGCGTGTGGCCGGCTGGTAGAGTGCTTGCACCAGCAGTCGGCAGGTAGTGTGTTGGAGCCCCACACCCGTACATTGGAAACATCGAACGCTCTCCGGCCATCATACGAGTATCGTTGGTGGTCGTGACCCCTGTGAGGGAATTCTTCCCTAATTCAAGGGGTTAGGCTAGCCACCTACCCAGGCCGCGGCTTAAAATGGCATATAAAACCGCACTCAATGTGTGGAAATAACAGGCTCTCAGCCTATATTCACACGAAGAAGAAGAAGACAGCAAAATAGATATGTTCTGCTCATGTGGTATCTTTTTATTTATTCATTAATAAAGATTAATTACCGTTTTGCTTAGATTTATTAGTTATTATTTGCATTTGCACTTGTAGTTATTCAAAATGTTACTGAACTTAGTTCCATTTAATTGGGTTAATTTGGTAATAATAGTTGTTTTTCGCAGCGTTCAACTTATTTACGTTTTAAGATAATAGATCGATGTTTCAGTGATAAATAGCAGTAAATAGTAATCTATCTTGTAGGCGTAACTATGGGAATTATCTCGAAGCTTTTGGCAGCGGTTTGAGTTTTTATTTTGTGGTTTAAGAATTATGCGTAGAGGCCATTCCGCGTAATGGGCGAATCTTTAACGTGTTAATTAGTAGATTTGAATATGGGTTTATGCTTACCCTTAAAGTTTATTGCCCTTTCTACACCCTGTGTATTAATAGAAATTTATTGTTAAACGATATTACTTTTTTAATTTGTTTTAAATGATGTAGAAATATTACACACCAAATGTACGAGGTACACTACTAAAGTTCGCGGAATCGAGTACTCCTTGCATTGTCAGCGTTCTGCAATTGTCATATTCGTAAAATTTTACGTTTTAAATCTATAATTCAGTTGACAGTTCGATTTCAAACAGAACAGTTTTGTTTAAACAGAATTTAACAGAGTAATAATTGTGTGAAAAATGGAAATATCGAATAGTGATTTTCGAGTGATGATCTTTTATGATTTTCGATACGGTTTAACACCGCAGCAATGTGTGGAAAACTTAGTTCGTTATTTGGGGATGAAGCACCATCGTAGTTTTGGATGGTGCTTTATCCCCAAATACAAAATACAAATGGTTCGCAGAATTCAAGCGTGGAAGACCAACGTTTGATGACGATCTTCGCGAAGGTCGTCCATGCACCTCTGTTGTCGCGAAAAATATCGATGCTGTGAGTGAAATGATTTTATGAGATCGGCATGTGACATATAGTGAGATAGAGACATCCTTACCTTAGGCATTGCGACGAAACAAATACATACGATTTTGCACGATCATTTGCATGTCCGGAAGCTTTGTAGTCGTTGGATCCCTCACAATTTGAAAGAAGAACAAAAACAGGCACGTGTCAAGTGGTGCAAGGAAATGCTAAAATAATTCGAAGGTGGTCCTTCAAATTCTGTATATAACATCGTAACAGGTGACGAATCTTGGATATATTCATATGAGCCTGAAACTAAACAGCAATCGACTGTATGGGTGTTTCAAAATGAACCTAAACCAACAAAAGTGGTGCGCTCAAGAAGCGTTTCGAAAAGAATGATTGCTTGTTTCTTCGGAAAAACGGGTGATGTTGCAACTGTTGTATTAGAGGATCGCAGGACAGTTAATGCTGAATGGTATACTTCAATTTGTATGCTGGAAGTTATCGCTGAAATCAGAGCTGGGCAGTAATTAATCACTTTGTAATTTAATTACTAATTAAATTCCTTTTTTTTTATTTATATTTGGAATTGAATTACTTTTCAAAATGCGGTAATTATATTTGGGAATTGCCACCTTTGTTAGAAAGTAAATTACATTTTAAAAGTAATTAATTACTGCATTCAATTACTCAATTACTTTCGTGTAATTAAATTACTCTAACGTATTTAAATTACTTTATAGGTATTTGAATTACTTGTGGTAATTGAAATTACTTGAGGTCATTGAATTACTTTGTGGTATTTAAATTACTGAATTACTGACCTCGATAAGGTGCCAAATCTCCAGAATGCAAAAAACAAGATAAGGACTTTTTAAGTTACGTATTAAGCAAATCGCAATCGGGTATTCCCCGCGCAATATAAGCCTAATTTATTATTTCCTCTGACGAGTCGAATAACAGCAACTTCTGCATTTTGTATGACGCGTCCACTAGCATTAGTGCGTGTATCTGTAGCTTGTCATAGTGACGCTAATATTTATTGTGAGAGATGCTAAGTATAAGACGCTATAACAATATTTGCGATAAGTACATTACAGATTACTATGGTAAAATAATAATTTTAAATAGGTTCATTAGACGATATTGGTTCATAATAATTATTTATTCATTTCAATTTGTTTGTTTTAAACGATGTACTACATATCTCTATATATTGCCGTGCAAGTGTAACAGGCGTTAAGTCCAGAAAATTGCGTTTTTGAGTGAGGAATTGAACTAATCGGCCAAAATCCGATAACAACATTTAAACAACGTAAAACGCATAAATAAAGTGTACCTAATTGCGAAATCCCATATTTGGTTGACTCAAAGATGTAGTATGGGGTATGGTAATTTAAAAACGCAACCGCATAGGTTTACCGCATTCTTGCATTAAACATTTTGTAAATTATCCATGCTCTGTCGGTTTCTTGCCTTGTAATGCTGCGTTGTATACTGGCACTAGTGATAATTTTTATAGACTGCTGCAGCATGTTAGCTTCGATTATTTTTAAAAACCCCCTTGCTAATTACGAGACATTCAAATATTGGCTTCTTGATGATTTTACACAAAATTCCATTTAGTTTTTTAAAAGAACATTGCATAGTGATATAATTTATGTAATTTCAGATATTTTATTGCCCTACACTTAAAATTAATAGGTATTATTAAAGATGTTAATAATATTTTGTAATTTGAAGTAAAAATATGACAGCAACCTGAGCAATTTAATTATCGAGCTTTCACAGTAATTTTCTTATTCGGTGTGTTCAAAAAGAAATTACTTAAGGGTTGGCCATGAAATATAAAAGTATTGTCAACAGCAAGCTTTAGAATTCATTAACTGTCATCACTGTTGTTGCTGTCATAAGTTTATATTATACGCTGATATCGCGATTGAAAATGCTAAAAATTGCTATCTCTAAAGCTTGCTGTCGACATTACTTTTATTTTCCATGGCCAACCCTTATGTAATTTCTTTTTGAACACATGGTATAAAGATCACTTGACTGTATGACTTCATGGTTACGTGCTTGAGCAACTATATGACAATAATTTTTATTGAAAGTAATTGAAAAAGTAATTGATGTTGTACAATTACAATTACTAAGTAATTGGTAATTGAATTACTATTTCCTGTGAGTAATTGAATCTCCGGTAATTAAATTACTACATTAGGCGGGAATTGGTAATTAGTAATTAATTACTTTTTAAAAGTAATTTGCCCAGCTCTGCCTGAAATCAGAAGAAACAACGTAAACTGACGAATCATTGTTCATCATGACAATGCAAGCGCTCACACAGCACGACGAACTGTCGAGTTTTTGACGAGTAAAAACATCCAATTAATGACCCATTGCCAATATTCGACTGATTTAGCGCCCAATGACTTCTTCTTATTCGGATACATCAAAAATAAAATGCTCGGCGAGTGTTTTTCATCGCCTGAAGAGGCCGCTGAAGCATTTAAATCACTTGTTTTGGAGGTACTTCGCTCAGAGTGGAAAAAGTGTTTTGCAGATTGGTTTCATCGGATTTTAAAGGGGAATATTTTGAGAAGTAATAAAGCGATTTACATAACGTAATTTGTATTTTTTTTTACATTTTCAGCAAACTTTAGCAGTGCCCCTCGTATATGAAATTAAAAAGTAGGAGGGTACAGAGTAATGTGTCGTGATCTAGACATAACAGTTGATGATAGATCTCTCCCAAATGTTGCTGTAACTCTTGTAAATGATCCAGCTATTGTATTTCCATCAAAAGGTCGCCGTGTTTATTGTCCATAACAAAAGGTAACATTTACCAAAACACTACTCTCTCGTAGGCGTCAACTTTTGCCAAAGCATAATTTAATTCAACAACACCCAACGAAAGCAAAGAATTTCTCCGATATTCATTGCCGACGCCGGCTCGGTTCATCCATCAGCCCAAACAAATTTTCAATCGCTAAGCACAATAGCCGTCTGAATATTCGAATTTTCCAACTCACTTACTGTCTTCAGCCAATAAACCTGTCAACTTATCAATGGTACAAGTCTGTAAAAATCAATTTTATAAGAGAAATTGAAAAGGCCTAGCGTCTGCATGCGTAACCGATTTGCGTAACAATTCACAGAGAAATGCTAACCGGCAATAATAAGCAATCGGCATTCACTTTCATGCCGCGCTGTTTGAGAAGAATAGACAACGTAGCCTTGAAGCGATTTCAGGTCACTCACTTTCGTTGCATCTCCGCACATTTTTGCCGAGGAAAAGTCATGCTGCATATTTTCCCAACCAAATATGTAATCGCAGCTTCTTTATAGCGCGCTTCCTCTCCCCAAGGGGAATGTTAATAATCAAAGCATATTTTGACCGTTTATCGAGCTTCAGAAGTGAAAGTGCAGAAGGTCGCGGCAGTCGTGCGGTTTTCTAGGCTGAAGATGAGCCGTTCGGTGTAAAAGATAATTCCCGTGTGAATACCGCCAGCGTTTGCCTAATGGCCGCTCTTTGGAGGTTAGAATGCGGATCCTGTGCCCAAGGATGCTTCCTTCGCGGGCATCCGCTAGGGGGGATGACGAACGCCCCTGAATAATTACGGCCGGAATTCTGCGATATTACTTCGCGACTCGTTTCAATTCCGGATCTGTTGTTGGCTTTTTCTGGCCGATTCACGTCCGAGGTCGCCAAAATATTCAATTTGGGAAAGCTGGTGGGGTTACAATAAATCGTATGCTAATGGCGGTGGCAAAAAGGTAGCCTTGAAGGTTCAGAGTCGTGTCAAAGGTTGTTGATAGGTAAATGTGCGTTTAACTCTATAGATTTCCGATACTGGTTTTTCTTGGCTTAGAAATGATTCGTTTAGTGTCGTTATGTGTCAAAGGTAAACGACTTCCATTAATTAAGGTTTCTTAAAATATACTTCTCGAATTTAGAACAAGCGAATCATTCAGCTACGAGTTAAAAGTCAGGATGCTCTCCAAAAGTCTTGAACTTTTCAGAATTCCATTCATGTGGAGTTGTAAATCTTGTTGCAGCATCCTAACATCCAATACTTGACACAGATTAAGGTGGCTTGTAACCTTTTTTGTATGGTGATTTTGCAGTCTGGAAAATGTCTGCCCGCAGAAGGCGATGGATGCTGACTTTTATCAATGGTCAAAACCAGCCCAAACGGAATAGCGAACTGGAATTAATTTAATTTAGAATTTCGCACCTGGCTTGGATACCGAATCGAAAATAACTTCTAATGGAAATTTTGCCCTCTTGAAAGATTTCTGACCTCGGCAAGATTTTTAGTAGGTTACCGAACCTTCTGAGATAATCAGATCAATTAATTTGGAAAATTATTGAGAGACTTTTGAATTTTATCTAAAGTGTCCGACAGAAGAGACGTGCATTTTTATTAGGTTGCTTTAAGAAAGGCTAAATTGGCTACATTGTTTATAGTCAAAAAGGGGTGTCCAAATTAATTGAATTTTTATTTGCAAAAGCCCAAATATGTTCGCATAACCTGTTCAATAAAATCTTAGTCACATTTTTCATAAATTTTAATGAAGTTACTCGTATATCACTTCTTGCTTTTAAGCAGTTAATAATATAATCTCTTCCAAATCTTGTTGAATGAATTTTGACTATGCTTTAGTATTGTTAAATCGTCTGTAAAAGTAATGTGCTTATTATAGTGTTTATAAGCAGAAACGTTTTTTTCTGGCTCAGGTTGTGAAACGAAGTTAGTTTGGAATTATACATATGGTAACAATTTTTTTCCATATAATTCGGAATGAAAATCTTACTCCTAATGCATTTTGACAAGCTGTGGACTGTGGATAAACTACTTCAAAATAAGGTTATACCAGAGGGGTATTTGACAATACCACAAGCTGTTGAACGTCAACTGCTGATATAAATCCTGAAGATGGATACGAGAAGTACTTTCGTTTCGGGGAAAACTGGTCTGGCTGGGCCAGTACTTAGCTTAAATTCTAAAAGTAGTTTGTCTAACAAGAGCGTCTAGAGCGGTGCATGTTTTCAGCTTTCCACATAGTAAATAACATATCAAATAAAGCACTATAATATCAAATTATCTATTAATTTTAAATGCGCCACGCCGAAATTGTTTTATTACCTTAAACAACGCAGCCTGAACTATTTGCTAAAGTCGTAATCTGGTACTAAGTATTTAAGCCGTGCACAATTCAAGACAGCGCAAATTACATAATTTCTACCATTTAACTGAGTACAACGGAGCAGCAAGCAAAAAAGCTACCGCAGCGTCCAACGCGTGGTGTGATTCTAAGAGGAACGGCTGCATGGGATCATCTCAAAAGATACAGTACGTCAAGGACACTTAAAATGGCTCACTAGTCCGGCTTTGTTAATCGGAGATTGTGGAAATGACAAATTGAGGAATATTAATCAGATAAAATCAACCCTTTTGTGTATTTACTTAATGTAATTTTCTGTATGTTTTATACTAATCTTCTTTTTATTGTCGCTGTTAATACATTTTATGCAACTCTTAGTAGCGTAATACTTCTGCAGTTTTTACATACCGTCATATCTCAATTTTTGTGTATTGGAACTGTACCTAATTCCTGTCTTCCATTCTTTAACATTTCACCCTCTCTCTATATGCTTAATAGCAATCCGTCAATCTGTTTGTGCAACTCTTCGTTCCCGTATTTCGGCGTATATCTTATCGCATCTAGTAGCTATTTCTTCTGCTGTTCCGTACAATATTAGGCAACCCATATATTTGGTTCATGCTATTTGAGACTTTTATGTAATTATTATTGCTCGGAAACTACCGATTTATTATTAGTGACGATTCTGCTTCTTTTTTATACATATTAAAGCATTCGTACTTTGTTTGTCAATTATTGTACCTCTTATTAATATCGCAGTTGTGAAAGTCTTCGACCGATAAGTTGTTGTCTTGATTTTGTGCGCACCACTTTTCTGGAACAAATTATTGTTACTCTGATAATGCGATCAACCTTGTTCCTGGCACCCTTATAATTTTCACCTTGGTTAACTCAAGAGAGGCATTAGCTGGATCATATCCACCACCTTCTTTATAACCTCAACACATTTGAAACCAGCAACAATACTTTTAACTATTTCATAGCTAAGGCTAAATGCAATAGTTCAGTTTAGTAACAATAATAAACAAACAAAAAATGAAATCTTGAAATGTTAAAGAAAATATATATTTTTTTAAATATAAACAAATTGATATTAAGAGAACACATTTTTTTTTAAATGAACCCAAAGCCAATATTTATAACTAGGAATTCAGTGAGAGCGCTTCATAAAAGCAACACTAGAAAGTATTATTTGACAATACATTGTTCAAGCTAATGTAATGCTATGCAGCTCGGTGAGCGTCCAGTAATTTCTATAACCTTTAAAACTGACACACTTTTTCATACTCCTTAGCAGTTACTTTGTGTAATAACGTCCCAAAACGGCAAATCCCTATTCGCATGTACTCAGTAAATTAATTTCGACCGGCAGAACCTGTAATTATCCATTTTAATTTATACTTTCTTCGACTGATTATGGGAAGATCTGCCTTTGAATTCTAATTGAACGTTAAAAATGCCGTATTTATTAGCGTGTTACATTTCTGATTGTTGCATGAAGGAGGAAGCGCGCGTATTTCCTACATACAGCTGGTTACTGACACTAAAACATGGGACACAAGCCAGAGAAACTCTTGCAGAGAAGTGTTTGCTAATGCTAATCTCAACAGTACTTCTTCAAGGTGGAAACTTCAGTTGAGAAACGCTTCCTACTAATGAGCCGGTGATTAAAATTTTACAAAAAACTCAACCAAATTTGGAATGTGTCTTTTTGCAGGACTGCAAATTGCGGTGTTAGGATTACTTAACGTTAAGGACGTTCAAGGATGCGGCGGAAGTATAAAGTAACTTCTGCGGTGGGCTAATAACCGACGTGGGCTTAATGAATCTACAAATAGGTTTCGTTGCTAAATATGTGCTAACAGAGAATTTGCGAAGGTTAGTTATGATTGGGACTTCCGAATCGATCAAACCAACGTCGGACTAAAATATGCGATTTTGCAATAACTATATTGCAGGAGATTATACTGATCATTATTCGTAATTGTTATGTGATTGCCTGTTTCATGATACTAGAGATAATTAAATGCAAATATGGAAAAATATAAAATTACCGTTGAGTCGATTTTTGCTGAGAAAGTCATGGATCTGCAATATTTCTACTAAATGAGCAGAATATGAAAAATAATTTAGGATTGTTTGAATATAATTAAACAAATTCCTATTGACAGGTTTGAAATCCCATTCTTTTTTTTTAATTTGGTATTCTCTTTCCTTCTAAATCCTCCCTCACGTTTGTCATCCATGTAACGAAGAGCTTGTAAAAATAATTTTTGAATAAGCATCTTTTAAATAAGAGGTACCAATTGGCCTATAAAAAATTTGTCTATATGGCAATCGGCTGAACATATTTTGTTCAAAAACTTTGCTCGCCAACATGCAGGAGAAAGTTAGACAAAAGTTCTAATCAAATACTAAGCTAAGTAGAATCTCGCGTTTGGCTATGTATGTTGGTATTGGTCATGCGTTGTTTTCTGACCGCAATTTGAAGTATCTCGATCTACTACGTTCGTTTATCCTAGATTGGACTTATAATAATTATTTATTTATCAGTGTGGAAATGAAAGGTATTCCAGCACAAATCGTTGAGTGCTGGAATAACTGAGTTTCTACACTTGGCAGATTTTTTTCTACAGTCAGTTTTGTGTATCAATAAACGTTTAGTATCTTCATTTTTAGTGTTCTTAAAAACAGTTAGGTGAAAAGCTTGGAAAGGAATGACATTTTATAACTAAAATTGATGAAAATAGATATGAAACCGTCTAGTTTCTCCTAAAAAATTAGAAAAAATACCTTTGGGTAACTGCTCTACATTCATCGAGCCAGTACATTAGAAGTGCATTCAATTCCTAGACCCACTTCTAAAAAGCTTTTAAGAAACCCTGACCTTGAACTCCGAACCTTATAGCATATTTATGTGGCTTGTTGTATCCAGCACCTACAAATGTCTTACTGCGACCGCTCTCCATGTTATGTTCGTAGCTTGTTGGGTTCAGCACCTGTACACAACCTCCAAAGCTTCCCTCAAATTGAACCTCGTAGCTTGTTGGATTCAGCACCTGAAGTTTAGTTACCCTTCCCTGCATCCCTATGGGCCATGGCTCTAACATTGGGCCGCGGAAATAACAACATTAAGTTTTCGAAACGTTTACAACACAATCCGCAAAGCGGCAAGCGAGCCGTGCAGCGTGCCAAATTGCCCTCAAGAATTAATTAAGGGCCCAACTCACTGTTATTAGAAAATGTTATCCGCCACCAACGACGCCCTGCAGCATTTCCAAGCGAAATCAAAGCCTTCCAGTGGCCTCAAACTCGCTGTGAGTCCATTGCAAGCGGCTTGCATTAAGCACTACCATGCTACAAGGGCCGCCCAGAGCGCTCAGAACAAAGTTAACCCTAGTACAAAACACTTTACATCTAGGGAGAGCCCGAGAGAGTTAAAATTTAGCAAAATCAGTTTGACACCAAATGTAAAGAGCGCAGCCATATTTAACCATTTAGTTCCAGAAACGCCTGTTTCGACAAAATACAGAGTGCAGCGCTAGGCGAATATTCTGCAATGACCGTACCAAGGGCTATCTAGAATATTCCAAATATCGTGGGTTGTAGCCCTGTCTAGGTCAAGTTCTTCAGCATCCGCCAGAATATAGTTTATTTTCTCGTTAGCCTAAAGTCCAAAAGTTTAGAGGAATAATATGAAAACTAGTGTTACCAAGGTCACCCACTATTGCCTTATTCATTCCTGTTCATTAATTTCTTTTTCCCAGTATGACGTTTTGTCTTAAGTAGGTGTATTTCTCGACTCTCACCATTGCTTTATTTTCTGACTCTATATCATCCCCTTATTTTTGTCTTAATTAGTTAGATTCATCTTTTGCTCTACTTTTCTGGAGATCATGTTTAATTTCTTCTAGGTCTTATTGACTTTTGCTTCTTTTCTCAGACCAATACCACTTTTAAAGTATATTCTCTAGCGCCAGTGTAAAGAGCTATTCTTTAAAGGTATTAGGTTGGTCTTTATGTAAAGATGATAAATTATTTCTAGCAGTTGGTCGTCTATACGGTCAATTCTGCGGTTTCGCAAAGCTCCTTGTATTTCCCAAGTTTCGATAGCACTTATCTTACTAGGTTAGATAGATACATTTTTAATCCGATAAATTATTTATTTTTTGCTATAATTCTAGTATTCGTAAATTTCTCGGGCGAAGCCCGAAGCTCTTCACTTTTCTACACGTTTCTGCAAGCTCTAAAAGCGTGACGCCAGCTTGTCGCAGGAATGTAACTCGCGGCGTTGCAGCAAAAGCTACTCAGCACCTAAAAAATGTTGGCTATTTCGCTGATAGTGCATAGGGAATTATTCTTTCTGCCGTTACACCTCGCGAGAGAGAATTAACGAAGCCGAAAATTATAACAGGTGGTAACGCTGTTGTAATTAGTCACGGTAGTATTTTGCAAGGATAACATTACCTGCCGCAGAGATTTCTTTCGAAATTATTTAGTTGCGCCATGCAAATAAACTTTGTATGTTCCTGACGTTTTTACCGCCGGCCTCAAGTAGGTATCGATTTTATACCGAATCAGAATACCGCACTTCTGCAAAGTGCCATCGAGTTGTATCTCCGCCTAGGCATTTTCTCGTCACTTCTGAGTATCACTCGCTGACTTGGCCATGGCGCCTTCTTCTTGATAGTTCTCCGTGTATTGTATATTTGGTAAACAAACCTTCTCTGGTTTGAAGTATAGTAAGGAATTCTGCATTTTTGCTATGCATATTAAAATGTATTCGAGTAATTTTTGCATGCCGTGTAAATATTGTGTTTCCTATCGCTTATTTGTCGTCATTTTTGAAGTGCTTGTATGTTTCGATTTCGGTTTATGTTCAAAGTGCTACCGTATACAAATTTGTGTAATAATGTATTTGCGATTTAGTAATCCCGATTGGCTGTTAATCTTTCCATAGTTGTATTCAGGTGATGTCATACAGGAATGTAATTAGTTCAACTTAGTCATAAGATTACTGCATCAGATTTTCTTGTAACTTGGAGTGTTCATTATAACCCGTGATTCAAAAAAATATCCATCAGAGTGACCTTAGACAAGAATCACCTATGTCGCCGCTTGCATTTGGAATATTTGAGACACTTAATGTTGCATCTACTGTGAGGGTCGCGTATTTACAGACACTTTATTTTAAATTTTATCTAGCTTATTTTAGGAAGGACGTTTGTTTATTTCAGACATTTTATTTAGGAGACATTTATTTTATTTCAGGCATTTTATTTAGGAAAGACATTGATTTTATTTCAGGCATTTTTTAGTTCTAGGATAATGATAATCCGTAGTTTATAGATATCTTTTATGTATAAAATTAGTTGGAATTATATGACATAACGGAAGCTTTCGTTTTGTTTTGCAAGTTGTAACACAATTCTTTCACAGCTATTGATCGCGCCTCGGGCCCATAATCGAAAATTCCTATATTAGATTTATGACCCGGGGTTCGAGGCAAACTTAAGGGTCAAAAAGCTTAGAAACCGCCGACTAAATTAGTTCATGAAATTTATGAGTGTACGTTTTCGGTCAAAGGAAACACATGTCAAGGGGGTCGTGAGAAGCATTTAAAACCACAACAGAAAGGATTAAGGGCCGTCGTGAGTTTTGGAAGGAAAATAACCAATTAAAATCGCGCCTTATAGCCACGAAATCCAGAATTTACTTCTCATTGGCGGAGCGCCCAGGACAACGGATGGAGGGGCCGCGGAAGATTGCATAAAACACTCGGCATAGAAGGAAAGAACGGCAGAAGAAGCACGAAGTCTGGGGCCGATGCTAGTTCGACTAGTAACACAAAACAACATCACGACAACTCCGCACTTAATTAACACCTTACTCTATTTGGTGTAGCGCCACTGGTATTGCGAAGGTCAGCTCGGACTTTCGTTAATCGGTGAACGTTCGGCACCAACTCTTGTCTTTACTTCTCTCGTTGGCACGCAAACTGGCACGGCAAGGCCTCCTCTTTGGTCTTGTTTGTAAGTGAGGGTTGTGTAACCACTCTTTGTCTTTACTTCACTCGCTAGCACACCAACTGGCACAGCAAGGCCTCTCCTTTGGGCCTTGTTTGCAGGTGGGCGTTGCTTAACAACTCTTTGTCTTTACTCCTCTCGTTAGCCCGCAAACTGACACAGCAAGGCCTCCTCTTTGGCCTTGTTTGCAGGTCGGCGTTGCTTAACAACTCCTTGTCTCTCTACTATCTCACTAACACCACCAGGCCCATCGTAACAAGTTTACGGCCGGCAAACGGCCCATTGGCGTGTTAGGCAAATAATTGTAAACGCAGAGTACTGTTTACTTTGTCCTAATAAATAACCATCGCTTGACATGTTGTTTTCTTTGGTGTAAAAGCTGGAGGTCGCCAGCCCCTATACGAACGGAGTGAAAACAGTAAATACGGAAGCCTAGTTAAAATAACTGTAACTGTCGTCGAAGCACCCGCCGAAAACCGTAAAAAATCACACAACGTAGGCCTATAAACAAGCAACAGGTAACCAGGGTGTGCACCGTTACACTACTCTGTCAGAGTAAATTCAATCACAATTGATTTTTTACCTTGTGTTTTCAAACTAGATTTCCATCCATCATGCCCCGCATTTGATGATCAGTAAAAACCATGACATAAGATAAACAACATTAAAAGGCTTGTCTGAAAAGCGGATTTGAACTTTTCAAATTAAGCTGACAACAAGTGACAGTTATATTGATTAAAATCACCCATCTTTCATTAATTAATACTACACTACAAATACAGCTTATGTCTATCTTTTTCTTTCTTGTCCCTCTTTGGTGAATTTTTTTTTATCATTTGGTACTATTTAAATATTATTCGGTATTTTTGTTGTGTTCTGACTTGCAGAACTTGTTTTTATACTAAAATTGTCAACTAGGAGCAAAGATAAGTGCCCAAGGTCCAACTAACCATTTTTTCTGCGACCTCGTTGATGTTTTTTGAATGTTAGAGACGTCGTGAAGACCTGGAGTTTGATTTTAATCTTGTGGCGCCCTCGACCTCATTAATTCTCGACGTACCCTTATTTTTAAGTAGCAAACAAATCCATTTCAGGTATCTTGAACCGCCATTGTCTTAACTAAAAGCTAGCTGAAGCAAAGCATTATTACGGGTTACATTTGGTTTTAAAAACCAATTTTTCATGTAACAAATTCACACTCATTTGCGGGGCTTTCTTTTTTTTGTGTTAAGCAAGTATGTAACAACCGCTTAGGTGACTTCTAGCAGAAAAATACATTTTCTGTAATTGTGACTAATATAATGACATTTTCTTATTGTTTTCATCGTCACAATAATGCATATATTAGCACTAGTTGCAGTATAAGATTTCATATTGACACTAGTGGTAATGTGAACATTCAGAACAATTTTGTAGATTTAAGTAAATGTATCTACTATAAAAATTAAATAACTCAAAATTACAGAAAATATTGTATGCAACACGTCGCAAAATTAGTGTTTTTCGCACAAAACTTGTTGCCCAACTCACTTCGCTCGTAGGGCAAACTTCACATCTAGTGTGAAAAACAGTTCGCAACTTGATACATAAATAACTATTTTTTGTTACCAGTGCTTATGGCTCGTCTTTTGGTTGTTATGGCAACCTTAACTTTCTAAACGAGTTTAGTGTTTGATCCCTCCGCTAATATCTTTACAGGCGTTCGCTCTTTACTCCGGATAAACATATCAAATTGTTTAACGTTATTTGGATTCACAACAGAAGCTCGTCGAGCAGGCTCAATACATTTCACACAAACGTATGTGCATCCCGAAACGATTGCCACAATTCAAATAGTGATCTGTGAACAGTTTCTGAAGTTGATGATGAACTTCAGTAGCTTTTACATCAAAACATAATGTTGCAATTGTTTATAGTCTGAACCAATACCCTACTTTAATGAACATAAAAAAAATATGAAATAGCTTTTCAGTTGTAGCAAAAAATAAAGTTATGGCCAAATTCGAGCTCCCCTCGTACTTATACAGAAAATGGTTTCGTCACGTGTCACCTACCCTAATATACAAGGTGCCCCAAAAAGGAGTGGTAACTCTTCCGAATTGTCTCAACAAATGTCGCTTTATCTAAAGTACAGCGACCAAATACTTATAATTTTTAAATTAAGTGATACCAACTCAATTTAAAAATTATAAGTATTTGGTCGCTGTACTTTAGATAAAGCGACATCTGTTGAGACAATTCGAAAAAGTTACCACTCCCTTTTGGGGCACCTGGTAGGTATCGAGATTTTCGAAAAATACTAACAAGATCTAAGCCCAAATCTACGAAACATGAATGTTGACTTTTTCACACAAGGATGGGGAAAATATTGGGTATGAGGTATAGAGGACATGCAAAAATGTAAGCATTTTAATGTAAAGATTGTATTGATGTAATCAATAACAGATTAAAAATCTTAAATTACTAGTGGATAAAAATACTACAAACTATGCCGAAAAAATACCTTACAATAGCTATTAAATCGGCCGCGCCGAATGATTTACTCAAAAACAATACGCCTTTTCACACCTGCCAAAATCTCATGCACGGCTGCCCAAGAATAATCTTTTCAGAAATTCTAATCTCGGCTTTTCGTATAAGGCTACTTCACCTGCGTCCTGGTTTACTGAATAGCATTTCTTCCTTGCATTATCATCCTGCTGTGGCATTTCCGCTGAATCAACATCTCGCCGTCTCCGAACGTTCGAATTCCAATTTACGGCTAATGCCGAATATCTCTTTCGAACAGGCACGAAACCTACATTTGACATTTACATTTTTGATGAGATACTACCTTAACCTTCGATTGGCTTTCATAGCGCTGGATAGTAAGTTGTTTATTCGCCGTTATTGTCTGTTTGGGATGTTGAACGGAACCGTTTTCTACAAGGTTCCTGTCCACGATGACGGGTTATTGCATCCGTGACTTACTTTTGAATTCAAAATTAGCAAAATGCATCCTGTCTAGGCCTTTGGTAGATAAAGTTTACAACTGATTTAGCTTGACAGCATCAATCCTTTAATTGCTTAATCTAAATTTAAGGTAATTATAAATATCTTAGAGCCCCTTTCTTCATAAAGAGAAATGACAAATAGCTATGTTTGCGTTCAAAAAGACTAGTGGGTGTGTACATTCGTGAGTGTGTATGTGCACAGGTGATACAGCCCAGATTATGCCTATTTTCATACATTTAATATTTTTAAACGTTATACAATGGTTTAAAAATGTTTGTACATCTTTAACTACCAGTTAAATCGCTCTCACTGTATATTCCATTTTCTACCTTAGGAAAGTTGCTGTAGTTTTTTAAAAATATTTTAGCATATCACAAAATCAGTAAAACGATTTAGAAATTCTCTTTAGATTCACATTACTTTATAATATTTTCATTAATTAACTTTATTCGCATATTTGAGAATTGTTAAGTTATCATAAAATTTTTTCTCGACTGTATTCAACGTTATTTAGATTATATTTACACTTACATACCACTAATCTGCCTTTCAGGAAGCTAGGAAATGTTTAAAACTGGTTTACAGATTTAATAAAAATTTATTATTTTTTTAAATTCTCACAACAGTACTTAATCTATATTATGTATTAACGTTCTATTCATAAGTAGATTGTATTTAAAGTTTATTAGAAAATAGAATTTGGTAAACTTTCTTGGGACATTCTGAATTTCATATATGGTCGAAGGTATTTTAAAAATCTAACTGAAACTTTATTAAAAATCTTGTTTAAAAAGTTGTATGATCACTTTTATGGATGTAAGGCCGGAATTAAAATAATTTTACATTCGCTTTAGTTAAAATATATGAGTAAATACTTTCCATATGCGTGCTCGAACTAAATACTGTACATAATCGTTGTTAAAGCTCTGTATGAATTTAATAACCACAAAACATTTCACGGCTGCTCTGCACTACACAACTTAAATGAAATTTAAGATTCAATCGCTCAGGTGCTTTAAGTACTCACTTATGTGGCATCGCCAAGGTATGTCAGAAAAAATATTACTTATAAATTAACAAAACCCTATAAAAATAATCACTTATAATACCATGAGTAGTCAAAGTTATGTCGACTATTTTTGCGGTGGTGTCACGAATGTCCATTGCGCTTTGGTACGATTAGGACGAGTGCGCTAGCACGAGTCCTAATCCCAAGCGCAATGGACATGAGTAGAACACCACCGCAAAAATAATCTACTTAACTTTGACTAAGAATGGTATTCGAGGGACTATTTAATGAACCAAACTACTTTTTCAAATTAGTTTTCAGTAAATCTAGCAACAAACTACGCAATTTCTATAGTAACAGAACACTAATATTGACTGTTTCTAATAAAAATCGCATTTGTTAAAAATAGTCACTTGAATACCTTCTAGGAAGATATATCCACTGATATTTTTTTGATTGGTCAAGAAACGCCAGAATTCTGAATTTTCATTGGTCACTTTTTGACAGATGACAGGTGAATTGAATAGTCAACTTAATTTAATTCTTTCTCTTTAACCTCATAAATATTGTCGAGGTAGTATGGTTCCTCGCTGTAGCTCTTGCACAAATATTTTCTAGCGTTTTTTATCTTGCTCCATCCGCTTAGCCTCTGGGCACTGGGTGCCATTTTTTTTAGGTTGCTCGTTACTGTATCGTTCCAGCGCCCTTGTTCAGTCTTCCCCTGCTTGCCGTTCCGGTCATCTTTCTTTCTCAAACGTTTTTTGTCATTCCTTCGTCTCTCATTCTCCATGTATGTCCTAACCAATTTAATCTTCTTATTTTTTTTTCTGCAGTAATGGAGGTATTTTTAGCTTCCCTCTTATGTGTTTTTAAAGACTAAAAGACGAAGGAAGTAGTGTA
Source organism: Agriotes lineatus (assembly GCA_940337035.1). Taxonomy (NCBI): domain Eukaryota; kingdom Metazoa; phylum Arthropoda; class Insecta; order Coleoptera; family Elateridae; genus Agriotes; species Agriotes lineatus. The sequence goes on from OW679194.1 coordinate 216,047,362, forward strand.
ATCGTAAACAAATCACTTTTCGAAATTTCTTGAGTTCTATACGTTTCAGGGTTCCTAGATGACGAAACACATGTGTTCTCAATTCTGTCTGTTTGTCTGTCCGTGTGTTGGCGTTATAGCTCAAAACCTGTTTGTTGGAGGAAGTCGATTTTTTTCCATGTAGATTACGTCTACCTATCACAAAAATGAATATACTTTGATCAATATATTTGGCAAAATAAGCACTTTAAAAAACGAAAACTTTGTCTGTTTTTGCATTAACTAAGGAATATATAAAAGTAATGATTGGCACATAACTGATGCTTTAGCCTTCACGAAAATGGGATCCAACATATAAAGGATAAATGCTGTAATAGAGACAAAAATGGGAAACAATAGGCGCGTTGTATATAATCCAGCTGTATCGAGCAGATAAAGCAAATGTAGTGTAATATGGCATATCTACGCTACTTCTTGTACTACATTAAATGACTTGAACAGAACTTGGCATAAGGTTCAGACATGGTAGTTTATGCAAGGGTACAGGGTGTTTTTCTAGTAACTTTTAAATCGATTTTTTGTCAATGCTAAATATTCTAAAAGCTTAAACTGTTTTGTATAAAGATGTACTCTCGTTTGAAATAATCGAGAGCAGTTAGTAGTTTTCGAGAAATGAAATCCTAAAGATTGAAAATCGCTATTTCAAGAACATAATCTACCCGTAGCAATGTGTTTTTCTAGTACCTTTCTTGGGAGTCTAGCTCGCTTAAAACGCATTACCGGATCCACGTTCATCAAAACTTTTTTTCTTAAAATGAACTAAGAAATCACCTCCCGCCGTTTGTCGAAGTATTTTTCGTACAAAATTTAGTTTTTGTGAAAACATAAAATACAGTATGATGCACAAACCGCTATTAATCAATAACCATATACGGGCATTTATCCCGTTAAGTTCTTAAGTTTTTTATAAATATTAAAGAAAAAATATTCAGTTTCGGTTTCTGGACATGAAACTTCTTAAATATTTTTTCTAAATTTATGGACTGAAAAAAAACTTGGGTCTTCAATATTCTATACCTTACTGCATATGTCGATAAGGGCTAATTTAGAAGTCGTAATTTTGAGAGTAAACCCCACTTTAAAAATTCCCTAGAAATACGTCACACTGTTCAGCCCCATAAGGGACCGACTACATATATGGAAAAAGAGAGAGAAAGGGGGAAAAATAAAGATAAAAATAATGGAATACAAAAACGCAAGCATTCTTATAATATATATTATTACCCCCCCCCCCCAGCTTCTTTTTTTGCAGCAGTTTAAAGTCGGAGCGATTTGAACTTTATAACTTCTTCGCTATATTGAATTGTTGCAAACTCGCTAAGATGTTTGATGGAAATTTTATCAAACTACCTGAATTTTTGAAAGGATTTAAGTGCTTTTATATAATCTTTAAAAGTAGAGAAATCGGTTAAATATACAGTTATATTTCGATGAATAGCATGAAGTTTTGCAGGGGTTCTATAAATTTTCAAAAAGATTTTCATAAAAACTCCTTTGATTTCCCAGTTGTAAGCCGTCATGTAATGTTATAATATATTGTTATGATACACTATATTCTTTGATAATTTAAATATGAATACTAAAGAAACAGTTTAGTCAAATAAATTTGGAAGTTGTGAAGTGAAATTAACTTTCTTATTATTGGTTAGTCAAATAATAGCATAATGATTGATTACTCAAACTTAATCTGTAATAAGAAAATTCTGAATAGGAATAAATACCAAGGTTACTACTAAAATGTATCTGTTATGATAATTAAAATAAAATATCTGTTTTGATTATATAAAAAAATGTATATAGGAGGCAGCAAGAATCGTGTCTAGTAGTAATAATTTGTAATTTGTTTAATTAGTTACTAAAAAAACAACTCAAAAATGTATACATAATTTGATATGGGTGTGATTTTCGAATAAAGAAACATTAATAAATGTTGTATAATTTGTAAATGTTATGGTTGGTGCAAATTATATGGGTTAAAAGCAAAATCTTCGAGGTGGAAACATAAAATAAAATATTAAAAACAAGAAATAAAGGGACAAGCTTTGGTCAGTGAGGATATTATTTATACTACATTGGAAATGGAATACAAGGCACAAACAAGAGGTTAGTACGTGCAGCGAATTGTTTTTTCGGAAACCTGTGGGTATCATTGAAGACGTAGGACCATCTAAAAAAGAGACAAATTCATATTTGGAACAAGCTTTATGCTGACACTTACCAGAGAGAGATCGGAGCCGCAGTAATCCAGTACAGGAGCTAGGAGACTTGAAGTTGACAGCAGCAGGGAACAACGACAGGAATCCAGTATAGGATGTGATGCAGTTTCGATAAGGACTCAGCAGGTGTTTGAGTGCAGTCGGAGTGAGGATCCAGCTTGGAAGGATTTTGGCAGTATTAACAAGCAAAGTGTTAAATCAGGTTTGTGTTTTAAAAGGTTAAATGAAACATTTAAAAAGTTATAACCAGTAAGAAGGTATAAAAATATAATTGAATTTCATACTTACATAAGAGATTGGTGAAAGAATTGAATATTAGATCTTATTGTAAAAACCTTGATATTCGTTCTGAATTTTGATTAATTTGACGTTAGGTGTAAATTTTTTGAAAGTCAATGAACTGGCAATTAAACAAAGAGAATTTGACAAGTCAATCATTGGGTTACTAGATATTGCGAACTACCTGAGAGAGTTTCATTAATAATATTGTAAAATACGGATTTGAATTGAAAGTTAAAAATAAAGGGCAAAGTAATACGATAATTTAAATAAATTTATTAGCTAGCATAACATAGCAAATTTTATGGCGCCGCAACGAGAGGGCATAGCAAATTGATGTAGCTTGTCAATGTCAGGTAACTGAAAAGTCAAACGTAAGATTAGAAAATACAATCAAACCCGTTTATTTGAATATAGCTGATAAACCAGGTTTATGGTTAATTTGTAATTAACAATCACGAATAAAAGAACAGAATTGTAAAAAAGGTAAAAGGGTATCATAACTAAGTTCTTTTGAGCAAAAATAGAGTAACAGAATAGGACATTTAATTTGAGTAACTAAAGTATTGGATAACGGATTCAATTGGTAAATCAAATATAAAGATATACGATTCATTATAAAGGGTTATAATAAAAAATAGGTACATTTAAACAATTTAACTGAAAGATGGCAGATAAAAGGGTTACAAGGAAAGGCAAGAAGGTGGAAGAAGAGAAAGAAGAAGGACCAGAACAGATGGAAGTAGTGGCGAGTAGCGCAGGAGTAGAAGGTGAAGAAGGACAGCTAGAAATGGAAGTACAAGGAGACCAGGTAAGGTTACAGGAAGAACATACAGCAAAAGATGACAGGATGAAACAAATAATGGGAATAATGCAGCAAATGCAAATGCAATCATTACAGTCAATGGAACCCTAGCAGCACAAAATCTTGGAACCATATTGTTCCAATCTGTTTCCAATGTTGGAATATTGGCCAATATTGGCCACGTAAAACCCATCTTGATACAATATTGTTAGCCTATTATTTTTCAGTATTGCGAATCAATGTGGGGCCTACATTGGATTCATCTGGGAAGACCATAATGGGATGCCTAGCTCCAGACAATATTGTTACTATATAAATTTCCTACATATTCCCAATATTATAAAGCAATATGGTGCCTACATTGGATTCATCTAGGAAGACCATAATGGGATGCCTAGCTCCAGACAATATTGTTACCATATAAATTTCCTATATATTTCCAATATTATAAAGCAATATGGTGCCTACATTGGATTTATCTAGGAAGACCATAATGGGATGCCTAGCTCCAGACAATATTGTTACCGTATAAATTTCCTATATATTTCCAATATTATAAAGCAATATGGTGCCTACATTGGATTTATCTAGAAAGACCATAATGGGATGCCTAGCTCCAGACATTATTGTTACCATATAAATTTCCTATATATTTCCAACATTATAAAGCAATGTGGGCCCTACATCGGATTTGTCTAGGAAGACCATAATGGATTCCTAGCTTCAGAAAATATTGTGACGATGTAAATTTTTTTATCTATCTCCAATATTGGAATATTCACGCAAAACTCATCTTGATTCAATATTGGCAGGCTACTATTTTACAATATTGTGAAGCAATGTGGGCCCTACGTTGGATTTATCTAGAATGACTTCCAACAATGGAATATTTACATAAAATGTATCTTCATGCTACTTCAACTTAATATATACACGACGTTAATTTATATTTGAGACATAGCCATATTTTCAGCTTCTCCAATTACGTACCAATGGCCGAACACAGTTTAAATATATATATATATATTCCTAGAAAATGCTATTACCGTTTTTCTGAACAAAGAGAATATTTTATGAATCATAGGTCAGTGAAATCGTCCGTAACTGAACGTGAAGAAATTTTCGTATTCCTACAAATGTTGATAGAGATTCGGCGACTTCACTTGAAGCGACAACAAACTTTTACAAAACTATTCAGAATTTATTTCTGGTAATTATTCCCAACTTCCTAATGCACTAACAAGTCTAGAAAACAGAGATTTGACTTTTACCGCTAACATTAAACGATAGCATTACGGATATTCGTAGCGCATGTGGCAATAAAGACCGTATCATTACAGACAAGTAGTGTGATTCTCTATTTACAGTAAATAAAGACTTCGGCATCGTAAAAAGCTTACAAATGAATTCCCTCTGGCACTACAAATTAAGAAAGTATGAATTACAAAATGGCTGAAATTGCATTATGGTTTTCATAATTTATATATTTCTATTATGTATATTGTCTGATAGAAATATAGATGGCAAACATTAGTCACGAAAAGTAACGAAACCTATACTAATTTGTTGGTAGTTCCTATATAAATAATAATGTTCATATTACAAAATTGGTTATTTATATTGTAAATGCCAATAAAACGACTTAAATAATAATGCCTATTTAATTTTTATGTCTTTTTGCAAATGAATTTCGAATTCGCTGGAACACATTATCAAAAATGTATCGAATCAAAAATATTCATCAATACTGCCAGGGTTAAAAATGTTAAGAGAACTGTTTTCATTGGTGCAGCAATTTAGGCCATGGCGAATTACAGTTTAAAAGGATGAGAAGTCAAAACTTTTAATTTTATTAAAAGCCGAAGAATTTCATGGACAATCAAGACATAATGTCGATGTTTAATTAATAATCTAATTATGATATGTGTTTAGTAAACATGCTCTATGTTGTATACACTTGTATGCAACTTATAGTTGCTCCCTCCAAGTTCAAGTTCTTTTCCTGTCCCTTCGAGATTCCACTGTATTACGCAATTATTGTGGTTAATAAAATAAAAAATAGATTTCTCTATATGTATTTCTATCCAGTTGAAGTACTCATTATACCTACATTGAAGAGTATTTGGTTGTTCAATTTTTATACATTTAGTGCAATTTTTTAATTCTTTCACGGCAATTTAAGTGCCAATGGCCCCTCTGTCCTCACCCCCGTGATTATTTCCATTATTACACTTAGAAAGATTGTCGTCTCAAGGTCGGCAAGCTTAGTTCTCAGCCACATTTCTACCTGCGTCAACGAGAGGGTAATTGTCGGGCTCTTAAAGCTTCAAATGTTACTCGATTTCGATGCCACACTTCTCTTTGCGACCTGTGACTGAACGTTTTCCGCAAGTTTTCGCCCTTAGAAATAAATCTTTAAGGTGAGTACTACTTTTATTCTTATTTTGTTATTATATTAATAAATATATAATATTATGAAAAAACTTCTATCCCCAGAAGTAACAACATTGTATTCAGGACTTGGAAAAAAGAAAAAACTGCCCTTTGGTACCTTGAAAATTTACAACGTTATTGTTAGTAAGTTGTTTTCCATATATTTTGAAATGTAAGATGTATAGTGTGTTAATTTTTGTTACAGCTGCCGTGCGACGCCGTTTCCCGGAAGTGCCAGATACAGATATGAGAAAGTCTGTATCACTTTTTTTGGCAACGACTAACGACTGTATAAAAATTATTTTGTGAATGTATATTTTATAACATTATAATTATATAGATGGTTGGATATTAAAAAAAAAATGTATTTTTAACATCTCACCCATGGTTATACTTAGAAAAATATTGCATTTCTGTATATTGACTGAAATATCTAGTATTTAATATTTGTAAATTATAAATGAACTATACAGGGTGGACCAAATTAAGGGCATAAGCATTAAGCATTTACTTCTCGAGTTATTTCCAAAAATGTAGATTTTTTGTACCAATCGACGCAAATTCAACTCTCAACAAAAATACTCCGATACATTTTTTATGACAAGAAAATAACAGGAGGTATTTACAAAATAACTGTTTTAAACCCATTAAAATCAATTAGCCGTGGAACAGAACAAAAAATGGCAATAATTTAGTCCAGATCGTCCACAATTTATCCAAAAATCATAGTAAGCCGTTTACTTTATTGTTATTCTGTAACAAATTATTATTCTGTTCCATGGATACTTCATTTTAAAAAGGTTTAAAGCAGTCATTTTAAAAAAACTCCGTTATTTTCAATTTTTAAGAAGGATCTAAAAAGAATAAATATGAATTATCA